>CM060923.1:83354333-83966500 GCA_030737875.1 Allium sativum | reverse complement strand
GAGGTGCCCTAGACTCCGGCAAACCTTTAAGGTTTTGGATCCATTCCTACTTGCTAACTTCCTAGGCATTTGACTTACTCGGGACTTTCTCGATCTACCATTGAATCGGTGTTATCGGGGTTGTCTCACTTGGCAGGGTTGTGAGGAAGCAAGCGCTCGTTGGATAGCCTGTAATGAGAAATCGTCTGTTAGCAAATTTTCGTATAAATTTGGCAAGACAGAGATTTATACAGGAAGGTAATACTTCATTCATAATGCCATTGTTCGGTACAATGCATGTAAATCATTACAGAATGTTTACAAGAAAGTAGAACATAGCGGAAAGTAAAGTAATGCATGAAGTAAAGTAAATGCGATAGAGATCGCTTGTTTTGAGCTGTAGATATTGGATCATCAGTTGATTATCAGCCTTGGCACAGCGTGAGAAGAAGCTACGTTGCTTGGACCGGATTGGTCATTTGATGCCCCTTTCCCTTGGGTAGTCACAGAAGGATTTGCATCTTGAGAATTTTTCGCATACTGTTGCAAACAGTTCTTCTTAATCAGTTCTTCGATCAATGATCTTAGTTGTCTGCACTCGTTGGTGTTGTGGCCTGGCTGATTTTGATACCGACAAAACTTCCCGGATTTGGTCAAATGGTCATTCATTCTCATTTGCCGAGGCTCTGGATAATCTTATGCATCCTTTGTGGCAAGGTAAATGTTCTCAGGGGTATCATTCAGAGGTGTTAGATCAGACGAGTCAAGAGGACGAAACTTTTTATTAGCTTTGTTGTCGTTTCCATTGTTGACTCGCTTTTTCCCCTGCGTACTCTTCTGATTAGGTTGAATTGCTGCATTTTTAGGAGCCTCAAGGAGTTGGTTACCACCATTGATCTGAAGAGGTATAGGATTATCGTCCACCCTCATGTACTCTTCTGCTTTCTTATAGAACTTGTCAAGCGTAGTTGGTTCCTTCATCTTTATCAACTTCTCGAATTCGCTTGCATTATCTATAGCGTCGAGTAAAGCCATGAGAATTATGCATGGCTCTGGATTCCTCACTTCAGACAAGGCAACATTGAATCGACTGAGGAAGGCTTTGACAGATTTCCCTGGCTTCTGCTTCATTGCTGAGAGAGTTATAGCGTCCTTGGCTTTGGTAGCATACAAGCGGAACTGCTCCTTGAACTTTTTGGTTAGGTCAGAGAAACAGTCTATGGATTTGGGTGGTAGCTTTGTGAACCATAATGACGCGGCACCTTCTAGATAAAGGGGAAAGTAGGTGCATCTCATTTCGTCATTCGCTTTAGCTGCGCTCATATGCCACTCATATTTGAATAGGAAGAAGTTGGGATCAACGAGGCCATTGTATGCAGGCAAAGGCGGAGGATTAATTTTTTTTTGGACATTCTGCTTCGAGGATCCTTTCGGTGAATGGATTCCTATCGGGGGAGAAGTCACATTCTCTTTCGTCATCTTTTCTAGCTTGATTCTTTTTCATGGCTCGTTCTATCATATCCGAAATGTTTTCTTCGGTGCCATGGCGCTCTATGAAGCTGAGCACTTTACCAAATGTCCGTCTAGGCATATGATCCCGATTAGAGAGCCTAGGTGCTTTGCCTTCTCGACAAGAGGGTGCCCCCGTGATAGGGTTAGCTATCTTTCGAGCAACCACATCGGAATGATTCTTAGCTTTTGATATCAATTCTTCCCTATCACCTTCCCAATCATAATCATCTTCCACATTGTCATTGCGGTTATGATCGGAAGCAGGCGATTTATCATTCCCTTCGAGATCCACATGCACTTTCAGAGGGGTTGGATTTGATCGAGCGTTAAGAATGGCGTCAAGTTTCTCCATCATCATTTTAGTAGAGGCACCCATTCGGTTGTTGACATTGGCAATAGCGATTTTTAATTCATTTCTTGTAAAGACCCGAAAATCCCCGACCTTTGAATCGACCATAAACCACACAGGTCTAATCCAAATGTTGGAAATCCAAGAATACTTTAACTTTGGGCATACAACACATTAGAACAAATAACATCAGACTTTTATAAACATCATAATAATATTACATCAGAGTACAGAATATCAAAGTACAACGAATATAATAATATAGCGGAAGATTTAACTACTATAATTTTTATACAATGCAGCGGAAAAAAAAAACTAATTCAGCGGAAGGCTACCAATACTCTGTACACAGATTTAAGCTTCGATCCAGAATCCTTCTTAAGAAATGAATATCTGCAAAAGAAGCTACTCGACTGCACGTGTGGAAAGGAGGGCACCCGAGTTTGCAAGTGAAACAAACTACAGGTCAGTCATGGGACCGGTGTGAGAAATCTTACTTAAACTATCTAATAATAATAAGGCAAATCACAGGACCATGTCGCTAACGCGGAACGGGTTTACTCCATTGGATTGCCAATGCATAATTAAAGTAAATCGTTAAACAACACAATGCTTTTTATAAAAATGAAACCATTATAAGACTCAAGTCCCATCACACAATGCAACACAAACCGAAGGATAGAGTTTTACCTTACAATGGTCAAAATATGCTTGATACGATAAAACGAATTTGATATTATTATTAGTGTATATATGTTTGGAAAACATTTCAATCAAAATATATCAATCATAGACGGCATAGCTACCATATACTATGTCGTTGTACTAGTAATACAATCAAAACTGCATGGGTCGTATTGGAAGTTGGATTTCCATCATGAACCAAGGCAAAAGATAGTCCTTACCGATTTTCGAGACACTCTAGCCCGTGCCTCAGGACTCAGAATCAGGTGAGCCCTTGGATCTTCAGGGTCGGTCCACCAAAGTGCAATGGTTGGATTAGTTATGCCTGAACAATACGTTTCCCCGCCCTTTTGGGCGTAAATAGAGCCACTAGGGAGTCAAATAACTGAGGCTCCTCATTCCATCATCCACATAAGTAAAAATGTCAGTCCTTGTAAAAACCATGACACCACTTCTAGCTAGAAAGAAATGCATGTCCTCCCTGCAGTCCTTACTCCCGTTTCTGGTTCATACCTGTAGTAACCCGTAACTTCCCCAATAAGGAAAGCACGGATTATCTTGAGAACAACACACATCGGAACGCAAACAGAAGAACATTTAATTGTTTATTACAACAGTTCCATCAGAATACTAGAATATACAGAGTATGGATAAATATTATACAACAGAGAATATCAGAGATTACAATAAATTACATAGCAGCGGAAAATAATACAAAACACAACTAGAAGTAATACACGGATACAGAGCTTTCCGAGTATCGTTCCAGCTGTAAATCAGGATCCTGTTAATATAAATCTGCAAAACCAAAACTACTAGCTACCTGTGTAGAAAATAGGGGCACCCAGAGTTTAGGTTAAAACAATAAACTCTAGGTCAGTCATGTGACTGGTGTGAGAACTAAAACAGTTATTAATCTTTATTTTTAAAGAGAGTAATTCAAGGGACCACGCCATATAACACGGAACGGGTTTCCTCCCAAGAATACCAGTGCTTAGAATAAACAACGCAATGCTTTTTCGGAAAATGAAGCTATTATAAGACCCATGTCCCATCACACAATGCAACGCAAGCCGGAGGATAGGGTTTTACCTTATAATAGCCAAAGAATGCTTGGTATATTTAAAAAAATCATTTGATACTATTATAAGTGTATAGTGTCAAAACAATTTCAATCATAAATATCAATCCTAGGCGGCATGGGTACCATCTATCATGTCGCCATACTAGGCTCTACAAATAAAACCGAAATATCACGTATTGGAAATTGGATTCCATCACGAGTCGAGGCAAAGGGCAAGCTCCTCTCCGATTCGAGACACTCTAGCAAATGTCTCAGGACCCCACTATGATCCTTGGATCTTCAGGGCCGGTCCTCTCTTACTTTTGAGGATTGGAAATTCCTGAGCACACGTTTCCCAGTCCTAACAGACCTATATCTGAGGCGCCTTGCATTCCAACAACCACACAGGTGAAAAGTATATAAATGTCAGCCAGTTTAAGCACTGACACCACCACTAGCTAGAAAGAAACGTCGTGCTCTCCCTGCAGTCACTATCCCGTTTTTGACTCATACCGAGGTGTGAGGCTCGCGAATTCACGTTATACACAAAGCTATGCCACACAGACCGTGCTTTGATCATTAACCACAAGACTTTGCTTTTCAACAGAAGCCTTGATCATTTGCCACTTATGCATGCAACACTAGCAATTCATGCCATGCGACTGATGTCCATCGATATACAACCTCTGAGCTCGTACGTCTCAGAGAAGGGCGTTAAGCAAGAGAATAAATTCTCCGCCGCCAAACAGATGTATATTTAATAGAGATCAATCAACACAAAATAAAATCCAATGTCAGACACACAGTCCATTTACAAGTTCGTTCTGGGTCTGAACAAAACTGGAGGCACTTTCCTCGGATATCCATCGATCTCCAAGTACACCTGGACGATCACCAACTGATTCCCTCATTTTGGGTGTACAGCCCAATCAAGATCATCCGTAATCACCCAAATGATGTGAAGACTTCCGGTCTTCAACCATCGTCTTCATCTTCGACTTATCATCGAATCGGTTATTCAGAATGGGTATAAACCCGGCCTTTCCGAATAACCCGCGTATATAATAAACACGTGTTACACAAACACAACATACGCCTCATTCCAATTTAGAATATTCTTTTATTCAAATTTTCACATTCTAAGGGAAAGGTTCCCATTAATTTTATCAAAGATAAATTCTTCTAAATTTATTCTTTAATCTTCCTTTGGATATCATTTCAAACCATATTATGGTTTTCCAAACTAGTCGGGCTTAGCGAACCACACCGAAGTAATTATTTATTTATTTCTCAATCCCAACCTATTTATCCCATAGAGCAAAACCGGTAATACACCATATCTAACACCACGGTGTTATCGGTAAAATTAATTACCATTTCACGTTCAAATCTAATTAAAGATTTAATTATCGCTTTGGAGCAAAACTGGTGATACTCCATTCTCGATCACTTTCCAAATTTGATAATTTAAATTATCAATTAACATTTCAATCTAATTACAGATTCATTAAAACTCCACTTAGTTTTAATCTTCTCAAAAATCAATATCCTATCTTTAACTGGGTTAAAGAACCAATGTCACCTAAAACACGATTCACGACAAACCCAAATCACATTTGATATTAAATACAAGGCTTTGAATAGAAAATATACCGGCTTATATTCAATATCAAATTCTAAAACCAACAAATATCGTAATGGAAATAACGATAGAAAATATATCTTTCAAATTTCCACAACCTTATATGTATAATCACTAAATCCAACATCGAAAATTCTGAAGATAATCTCGATTCAAATCCATTCCAATTCGTATATTGGAAATTCTGATTATTTTTAAAACCACTTTCAAATTCAATTTATTTATTTCAAAAATAAATTGATTTTAATTCAAGTTCAAAACTAGTTCATTTCGATAAAAATTTATTTTTATCTTTTCAAATGTGGAAATTTTCATCCCAGTTCTTTCCAATTCACATATTATGATTTTACACAAATTATTAATATTTTTTATAATTTTATCAAGGCACGTACAATCGATTTCCATCAACGGCCATCGAACTGCACTTACAGCGACCTTTTCCAAATTTGATTTGGACATAATTCCAAATCCGACCGTTAGATTTCAAATTTCTAATATTCATTGGAAAGCTCTTTTCGATACGAGCCCAACGGTTCTGGTTTTAGGAGAATTCGACGGTCGGATCTCCCGTAATGTCCATTCGAAGTCAATGGTCGAAATTCATGAACTACCGCAGCGCGGTGCGTTCTATTCAGGCCATTATATATATATATATATTATTTCGTCGATTTCCTTTTAAAACGTATTTTATAAATCGTTTTAAATTCGTTTTTGAAACGATTTCAGCTTCATATTCAATTTCGAATCGAAATTGAATATTCCACATCATCGATATACTAATGATAATATTTTCAAAGCGTTATATTTTGAAATCACTTCCTTTTCTATATTTATTTTAAAAACGAATATAATCGATATAAATATCGCTCACGTCGAAATGGCGCATCTCTAATCAACACGGCTTTATATATTTCAATAACTTGGATATTCTATTCAACAAATGAATATTTATTCTATTCAACACGTGAATCTATATTTCTTTCAACACATGAATATTCTCAACACATGAGCACTGTCAACACATGACTATTTCTATTATTCAATATATATTATAAAATTATGGTATTTATCGTTTGATATTTAATCAGACTCCAACCGTAAAGTAGTAAGAGAATGATTCCCTAAGTATTAACCCCGAAGGCCGAAACCAACATCAGATCAATACCCAGGAAACCACTCATCTTATCTAGTTTCCAGTTAATTTCTAATCTTAAATATGATAAAGATGTAAATTTTATTGTTAAAATATTTTACTCAACACATGATAAGTTTCAACACATGAATATTCTCAACACATGAGCATCGTCAACACATGACTATTTATTCTATTCAACACATGAATATATATTTTATTCTATTATTTATTTTCCTAATTGGAATGAGGCCCAATCAATTACCATATAATGTTAATTATATGGATTCCATACAACACATGTATATAATAGCAATGATAAATAATCAACCATCATCCAAAGTGCACAACACAACTGCATAAGCATTAAATATAAATAATTAACGCTTACACAGTCTGTCGACCAATCGATCGGCATACAACTAAATAACTGGGATTAGTGTACATCAAATATCATCCCAACACCCGTGTGGGGTTTCAAATCAACAAACACTGAATATTATTTGTGCAGTTGGGCGACGTGTAAAATTTATCGTCCCAATCATTATCCCTCAAATAGGTGTACATAAACAAACCGTCCGGTTAGTAAATGAATATTTATTTATTCACATTCACGTTAAAAATTATATTTTTAACGATAATTAATTTATTTCAACACATGAATATTTATTTTTCAATCATTCCACAACACAATCAATTTTCACAACACATCAATCAAACAAACAAGCCGTCCATGGCCTGTGGACGACGGGTGTCGGTGCTACTAAACACCGTCTGCATCCTAGTATATATTTTTAACTAGAAAAGAAGAGTTAAAGTGAGAAGTTCTCACCGATAGCTAAACCAAACGTCACGACTCTTCATATGTAGGAAATCTTCATCATGTCTCCAACGAGATCTGTTTCACGCGGTATATGTTAAAAATTATATTTTTAACAACGCTACTTCCTATATAAAGATTATATTTTTATAATGTTGCCACATGAATAAAGATCACATTTTTATCTCACTATATATATAATAAAAATCAGATTTTTATTTCGCTACATATATGTACGAATATCGTCTTTCCTTATATAAAAATATCGTCTTTCCTTATATAAAAATATCGACTTTCCTTATATAAAATATCGTCTTTCTTATATAAAAATATTGTCTTTTCTTATATAAAAATATCGTCTTTTCTTGTATAAAAATATCGTCTTTCCTTATATAAAAATATCGTCTTTTCTTATATAAAAATATCGACTTTTCTTATATAAAAATATCGTCTTTTCTTATATAAAAATATCGTTTTTCCTTATATAAAAATATATTCTTTAATCTTCACTTCTAATAAAAATCATATTTTTTCTACTCTATGTTATTGATATTGTTATAAAAACCATGCTCATATACATTATTAAAAAACCATGTATATATATTTTAAAATTACCTCTATTTTATATTATAAAACCTGATTTTATATCAATGCTAATTACCTTTTTAAAAACTGATTTTTTTTCCTGCTTTTTTATAATTAAAATCTGAGTTTAAATTTATGCTTTTAAATTAATTAAACTAATTATTTAAAATGAATTTAAAATAAAAACTTACTGTTTATTCTTCATTGATACAGCTTGCTCCCAGGTAAAGGAACAAAACCGCAGCCCTTTCACTAACTAGGGTTCGTCATCGCAGGTGATTTCCAACGCCGGAGGAAGATCAGGGGGAACCACGATGCTCACCTTCACAGCGCCTCCCTAAGGTGGTGGCACCTCGTCGCTCGAGGTCAGATCGAGCCCTTAAATTGCGACATTGCTGTTTGGGGATAAGGTTTGGGGATTTAAGTGGGGGGTTCGATTGGGCGAGCTGGTGGAGGGAGGAGCTCGCGCCGGAGCTCCTTGGTGACATCGCCGCTGGCGATGTGGAGGGCCGAAGGTGATTGCGGGGGGGAAACGACGGTGGTAGAGCGATGGGTTCGAGGTTTTTTTTTCTTTGAAATGAAATCGGGGGGACTGAGTGGTTATGGAGGAGAGAGAGAGGAGCGTTTTTATTTTATTATTTTATTATTTCAAAAAGGTACCCTTTTATTTTGACCTCAAAATCAAACCCACCGACTGTCGTTTATAGCTAATTACCCCCATTCCGAACACAATGGGATATGTACCGTAAGCTAATTCGATCGTTTTCATCAGTTTTCGTCAAAATCAACCTATAACTCTATATATTGAATTTGAACGCATATTTTAATTTACCGGGGCCACATACGAACTCTAAAAATTCCCAAAAAATATTTTCTAGCTTCATATTGACGATACGGTCCTAACAAAACTAATTTCGTCAAATTCGGTGACCGTTTGAAAAATGGCCATTTTCCAGTCGATTAAAATCAACTGAAACTGGTCAAACGCGTTTTACTTCGCCACGCCCACATATTGATTCGAAAAATTACGAATTTTGGAATCTAGCAATAAATTGACATCACGGATCCAACAAAAGTGGTTTCGTTGAAATCCGAGGTCGTTTACAAAATGGCTATTTTTAAGGGCTGAAATTTCATAGCGACTATTCTAAAATTTCAACTGGACATATCTTTTGATTCCCGCTATGAAATTTCGATTTTTCGGATTTGTTGGAAAGATATTCTCAAATAGATTCTAGTATTTTTGGTTTCGCTAAAATCCGGTTTATTTTGCACCCGGTACATTCATTTGAAATTTGAAATCGAATTATCGAACTACCGCACCATTTTCAATTCCTTTTATATATAAATAAATATTTATATTCTAACGACGATCTATATAAATATATACGTTCTGTTCTATTCAAATAAATTTCTCGTCGTTATTATTTAAAATATTTTATTTTAAATGTTCAAAATTCATTAAAATTGCCAAAATAAAATTTTTAAATTGGCTCGCATTTCCGGGTTATTACAATCTCCCCCACTTAAAACTTTTCGTCCTCGAAAAGGAACGAAGCCGAAAGTTGTTTAACTAATCAACTCAACTTCCATTATTTTCGTTATGGCTTAAGTTCTTCAACTTTTCAGTTTCTAAGAACTTTTCAAATTTTTCAAAAATTTGGCTAACACCCTAAATTTTCGAAAAATTTCGCCATAACCTCCCCTGCACGGGGACTTCAGGATATTTCATATAACCTCCCATGGCCTTCTTCAATCCAAAAGAAAAAGAAAAAGCCAAGCGGCTAGCCAATCGTCTCATAAAATCATCATCACCCAAACAAAACAGTAAATTATGGTAAACATGTACCTATTTGTCGGGCAAACAATTTTATTTCTCTGCTCTAGCCTCCTTGCTATGACCTGTTCAATGTAAGTACATGTATATGCATGCATTTGTAATCATTTTTCAATACAGTTCAATATTTGGTTCAATTAGGCTTAAATGGTTCAAAATATCAAACAAATAAACAAACAACACAACCATCAATCAATTAATGGATTATTGTTTCAAATTCATAATTTTGATATATATACAAAAATCACATTTTTTATGCCAATTCACAACAATGTATTCTAGCTATATTTTGGTTCTCACACCAGTCTAATGGAAATATATAGATATCACACCTTCGAAACACGAACATAAATATTGATGATGTCCGGGCATCACCAGAATTATCCCCGAGTGACTAGAGTGCGAATCTATATCTATCCCGTATATTAAAACTTCGAATATACGTTCATGACGCGTATATGCAAAATCTTTATATACTCGATTGTCCAAATTCAATACAAATAAAATATTCAAATACGTATAAACTGGTTTAAATTTTCAAAACAATGTTGTTTTCACTTGAAAAATGTACTCCTCACACCCGTTCTAGGATATTACTGATCCCATCTCTAACGAGTCATTCTAATTGGATATTACTAATCCAACATCTGATGAATTCTTTCGTATGGTTCTAATGTGTCTTGTTCTCGAGCTCTGTAAACCAAAGCTGTAACAACCCGTATTTTCAATAACCTGTTATAGCATAAATCGAGGCAGAATTAAATTCTAAAATCTGAATCAAGGGAAACGGGCTATGCCATTGCGTTCGTCTCGGAAAAATACGCGAAATAGAGTCCGAGTTTTCGAAAAACGGAGTCCGTATGGCCCAGTTATGGCCCGTCAAAGTTTTCAGAAAATTCAAGGTTTAAAATCAGATTCAAATTCAAAGAATTGGGCCAGCTGGGCCAAGGCGGGAAAAATCCCGCCAGGACCCGCATGTCGACAGGCCTGTCGACAGGGTCCCTAGGGTGTCGACAGCCCTGTCGACAGGGGGTGCTCGGCTGTTTAGCCTGGTGCACCATTTCTGATTAGGGTTGGGTCTTATGGCTTGTTTCTAGAGAGTTCCGGGATCTGATGAACCTAATTGAATCTAGGGTTAATCCTAGGGCTAAAAATACTCTAATCTTCTATAAATAAGACCCTAACCTACCCTAAATCACTCATTATTCATTATAGCAACTAAACTATGTCAAAATCAAACCTCTCATGGCCTCCACTCTCTTCATACAATTCCTAAATCAAATTCCTAAGAGATTTCCATGCATACAAGTGTATTTAGGCTTGTATGATCCTCTTTAGCTTGCATTAAAGTCTTGTTTCTCTATTGGCATCATAAAAGAAGAGTTTTGATCAAGTTTGCTTGCATTTTTGGGGTTTTTGGTTGCATAAGGGTTTAATTACATTTGCTATACTCATTTGAGTTCGCATAAGCATTGTAAGCCCTATTCCTTTCATACTTAAACTCTAAAGTTAAATGTATGTTATGCAAGTTTATTATGATGAGATATGCAAGTTATCATGTTGTAAATATGCAAGTTTGGTTTGCAAGTTATCATATGTTATGTAAGTTTTGTTATGCAAGTTTGGTTTGCAAGTTATCACATGTTATGCAAGTTTTGTTATGCAAGTTTGGTTTGCAAGTTATCACATGTTATGCAAGTTTTGTTATGCAAGTTTGGTTTGCAAGTTATCACATGTTATGCAAGTTTTGTTATGCAAGTTTGGTTTGCAAGTTATCACATGTTATGCAAGTTTTGTTATGCAAGTTTGGTTTGCAAGTTATCATATGTTATGCAAGTTTTGTTATGCAAGTTTGGTTTGCAAGTTATCATATGTTATGCAAGTTTTGTTATGCAAGTTTGGTTTGCAAGTTATCACATGTTATGCAAGTTTTGTTATGCAAGTTTGGTTTGCAAGTTATCACATGTTATGCAAGTTTGTTTATGCAAGTATGATATGCAAGTTGACATATGTTATGCAAGTTTGTTTATGCAAGTATGTTATGCGAGTTTGGGATGGTCATATGGTTCATGTTATCATGTTATGCATGCTTTTTGGGCCTAAAAATGTAATATGCAAGTGTGTGAACACATGAACGTTTCATATGCCACCATGTTGAACTTGTGGCTTTAACATTTTTATGTTATGATTATGCCAAGTTCCCTCTTTCTATCCTTTATATGCTATTGCGATATGTAAGCGATGGGATTGCGTTTGGGGTTGGGTAAACTTAAAAGACATAAAAATATAAGATTGGGAATTTACCTATTAAGTTAGGTCTACCCCTTGAGAATTTACCTATTAAGTTAGGTCTACCCAAGTATTTGTCAAACTTGTAATTGTGTTTGAAAATAAAGTGGACATGACACTTAGAAAACATAAGTGTGGCCAACTCGAGGTTGGGTTGAGTTTGTAGCGTAATTCTACCCGGAACCGACCGGCTTAACTAGTGGCTACAAACAATAGGACCCAATGTGAGAAGTTGGTCATGTTGTACCTTGGACCCGAGGTTAGACTAAGTTGTGGTGTAAAGCTACCCGGACCCGCCTGGCTTAACTAGTAACCACAACAAAGTCTAATGTGAGAGGTTAAGGAGCATTAATTAATTAATGCCTCATGATTAGGGTTAAGTCATGGACCATTTAATACTTAACCAATTTGGGCTCGGTAGATTAATAGGGGTTAAGTCGTGAACTCATCGTTACACTTAACCAAGTTAATCCATGATTAGTGAAGGGGTTAAACCATACTTAACCCACTAGAAAAATCCTAGCAATGGGGGTCCGCTCCTTCAGTAATCCCTAGTTTGTATCATCATGGCCCTAGGGACTAGGCTAGGGTGGGGGCACGATTACTGAACTGGAGATAAGGGGCCAAAAAGCGACGGCCGTGGTACGCCGGTGTAGTTCTGGGCGGACTCTGGTCGTGCACATAGTCCGTAGCCAGAGAAAACAAGCACGGGTACCGGTAGACCGAGACTGTGCACTCATGTTTATGGTGTCCAGGGGTTGACACCCTAGGGCTTGATACACCCGACGGGTGGACCCGGCACAGTTCGACTACATTCATGATTGAGCCGTATTGACACCAACACTTGACGAGTTAGGCTTATAGGGAGCCGATCGACTAGACCGTGCTAGTTGGACCTTGGTTTGGGTCATTCATGATGATTGGGCCAAACTTGGGCCTAGGGATCACTTCATGTTATTGGACCTCTTATGAGAGTCACTTCATGTCATTGGACCTCTTATGAGAGTCACTTCATGTTATTGGGCCAAAGCTTGGGCCGTGGGATCAATACTTGTATATCCAAGTCATGTTAGTTTGCTAGTACACCCGTGGTGCAAAACCTTAATCTTGATTATGCGAAGACACCTTTATCTACCTTGATAGTTAATCATCATGTTGTTATCCTTATGTTCATACTTGCTGCTCATGTCAGTTAACTTTATCAGTTTACATTGATTGTAGTAGGGCTTACTCAGTCTTTTTGACTGACCTGTTTCCTTTCGCCTCTTTTCTTCCGTTTCCCCCCCCCCCCCTCAGGTTCTCAGGGAGGGAATATAGGAGCTTAGCTGGATCTTACCTGCTTTCTTGGATAGCTCATGTATGCTTTGGACTTGAGCTCGCTATGGTTTTTCTGCTTTGGGGATAGCTACTTATGTTTTTCTGTTCAGTTTCAGATGATGTGTTTTATGTACTAGACTTGTTTTATTTGGAAAAAAATTGACATTATGATGTACCAGACATGTTTTGAAATGGTTTAAATCTTCCGCTGTTTTATCTATGTTATTTACTCTGTTTACATATATACATATGTTCTTGTTCTGCCTTGATATATCATTATGCATGTTTACCTTGTTTTAAAACGCCCCACCAAAGTCGGAGTTGCTTGCAAGAGCCACCCTGGCGGAGGTGGGGTGTTACATTTGGTATCAGAGCATATGGTTTACGAGAAGGAACAAAAAGGTTTTAGAAAACTTTTTGAAAACTATTTTCAAAACAAGTATAAAGTATTTTCCAAAGAAAAGTCTAGTATTTTAAAAAGGCTATTCCCCAAAAAGCCATTAGCGTTATCCGTCGTTCCCTTGACCTAATCTTACCTTATCTTTCGTTTCAGTATGGCTGAGAATCTTGCCATCCCTGATGGAGTAAACGTACCACTCTGGTATAGGAGACTTCTAGAAGCTAGGGCGGCAGCTGGCCCCGCAAACCCTACTCCCACTCCTCCTCCTGTAGTTGAGAATCCTCCCCCTAATGTCCCTCCTCCGGTGGTTCCTGTTCCTCCTCCTCCAGTTGCTGAGGCTCCTCTTCCTCCTCCTCCCCCTCAGCATCCTCAGGTTGAGTTCACAAAGGTTTGTAAAGACTTCAAGGCGATGGGAGGCAAGAATTTCTTAGGCACGGAATCTTTTGTTGAAGCTAGGAATTGGTTGAAAGACACGGAGGACTTGTTTGCTATCTTTAGGATTGATGATGAGAGGAAGATCTTATTGACAGTATGGCTTTTGAAGGACGAAGCAGCCTATTGGTGGGAGGTCACCAATGGGACAAGGCCCGTCGAGACTTGGGCCGATTTGAGGACTAGATTTGTGGCCAAATTTTTATCTGCTGCTGAGGCGAATTTACAGATGGAGAAGTTCATTGCATTAAGGCAAGGTGATATGACGGTCAAGGAGTATGTGAACAGGTTTAATCAGCTGGCCCGTTTTGGTTTAGATATGGTAAACACTCCTGAGAAGAAGGCTCTTCGACTCGCTAGAGGGTTGAATGAGCCGCTGCAGGGCTTGGCGATGTCACATATTCCGCATGGAGCTACTTTCGAGAGTTTGGTCGATATGGCTTTACTTCAGGGTGATGTAAAGAAAGAGGTCAAGTCGAGTGATACTCAGCCAAAGAAGACTGATTCTCAGGGTAAAGGCAATCAAGGTGGTCAAAGCAGTCAGGGGAATCAAAGCAACAACAAGGGGAACAACAATAACAAGGGCAAGAACAAGGGGAAATGCCATTATTGCGGTTCAGTTGGGCATCTTGTCAAGGATTGTAAGAAGAGGAAAAGGAATAACGGTGAATGCTTTTTATGTGGGAAGACTGGACATTTCAGCAAGGATTGCCCGAAGAAGCAGGGGCAAGGCCAGGGTCAGACTCAGCGTGCTGGACCCGCAGGAGGGCAGGTTCATGCTCTCGCTACCGCTCCGGTTCCCGATCGAGGTAGTGTTTCTGTTGGAAGTCTTGTATATATTTCTGATTTTCCAGTTCATACTTTGTTTGATTCTGGTGCATCGCATAGTTTTATCTCATCTGATCTTGTTGATAGTTTGCACCTTAGTACTAGCTTGGTAGAGGATCTCGTTTGTGTCTCAAATCCTATTGGGGGTTCCGCCCATTTGTCTATGATATGTGGGGATTTGAGGATCTCTATACTGAGTGTAGAGTTCTTGTGCAGTGGTTATATTCTCGGTTTCAGGGGATATGGGTTGGTTTTGGGCATGGAATGGTTGTCCTGTTTTGGAGCCATTCTTGGTTTTTGTGCATAGGGTTGTGAGGCTCATGATCCGCCTCGGTAATACCCTAGAAATTTCTAGTAACCCTATGGGTCCCGTCATGTTATGTTATCTTGAAATCCCTCGACTCGTCTATCGATAGTTTGCAATCTGTGAGGGTGGTCCGAGAATATCCTGATATCTTGGGGGAAGTAAAGGGGTTACCCCTAGGCGTGGGATAGATTTCCGCATTATCTGGTTGGTAATACCAAGCCAGTTTCGTGGCCGGTTAGGCACATGACCTCACGAGGTGAGAGTTAGGAAAGCAAGTCAAGGAGTTGCTTGAGAAGAACTTCCTGAGACGAAGCATTTTCGAGTAGGGTGCTCCAGTAGTATTCGCTTATGTGTTGATTATCGTGAGAAGAATAGACAACCGTTACCAAGGATCGATGATCTGTTCGATCAGCTTGTAGGAGCATCTGTTTTCTTTTGATCTAGCTACCGGATTCCATCAGCTTAGGATGGCTGAGGATGGAATTGACAAGACTGCGTTTAGGACTCTAGATGAATTTTTAGGATGGCTAGTCATGCTATTTGGTTTGACTAATGCACCCGCATATTACGTGAACTTGATGGGTAGGGTGTTTAGGGAGTCCTTGAACAAGTTCGTCGTGGTCGTCGTAGACGATATTTTGATCTCCTTAAAAGAACGAGGAGGAGCATGCTAGACATCTCAAGGAGGTGATGGATACGCTTAGAGCCACCAGTTGAAGGTCAAGTTCTCCAAATGTTACTTTGGAGGAAAGAAGTTAGATTTCTTGGGCACATAGTTCCTAAGTAAGGCTTAGCGGTGGATTCCGCTAAAGTGGTTGTGGTTTAAGATCGGAAAACTCTGAGGAGGGCAATTGAAGTAAGAAGCTTTCTCCGTTTGGCTAGTTAGTTAGCATTCCCCGAGCTTAAACTTACTCTTCTGGATCAAGAAGGGGGTTTCACAGGAAGAAGACCTGCAGTTAGTCAAGAACATGGACCAGATGATTCGAGGCGAGATGTTAAGTCACCTCGCTAGATATATTATAGACGACAAGGAAATGGGCTCCAACTCATATTTGGATATAAGAGTTAAGAAGCTAAGAAATCATGAAGTAAAAGACGGTCAAAGCAAAAGTGGGGTTAAGCTCAAGGAAATGTGACTTAAAAGGCTAAAGGCTAGATACGCGCATCATGTCTCTTTCTAAGAGTATATCCTTGATCCTTGTTTTCCTGTGGAACTTACTCGCATATTATCTTGTTATGTATATCCTCTCGGTCCCATTTTCGGTCCTATTTCTGTCGGGAGGTATGGCTTATTGGTTAATAATACAGGTCAAGGGGGTCCGTTAGGTTGGCTAAACCTTTTGGGTTTTTATAGGATATGGAGTAGGTTAGGAAAGGATTTCTTGTAATCCGAAAGAGGAGTATATCCTGCTTATCTTCCCGATCTCTTTAGCATATCTTTTGTTATCCATGATTATCTAGTTTATCATGTTGATCTTGTCATGAGAACCTTAGGTAGAATCCTTTGGATGAAACATGTGTTTGAGACATGTTATGTTTGATGGTTGCAAGTGGTTGCAAGTGTTTGCAAGTGGTTGCTCGTGGATGCATTATACACAATTAGGCACTAGATCGGCTCGCACACTCCTCATATTGCATATGCATGAGTGTTTATGCTTATTCATGGATGAAAATTGTGTGTTATCACATGGATGTTGCATATGGGTGTATGTTATGTGCACACATATAGATATTATACATTATGTTAGGAATTGCATACATATGGATACATTTCACTAACATATTTTGCATTGATCTTTGCATTAGATAAGTACATATACACACACTTTTGCATATGTTCATACAGCATTTAGAATCTTGTAAGGACAATGATTGCTCGTGGATGATGCTTTGAGTAGATGGATGATTGGATGGTAGGATACGTTCTTCCTAAATTGAAGATTTCGGGGACGAAATCCTTTAAGGAGGGGAGAATGTAACAACCCGTATTTTCAATAACCTGTTATAGCATAAATCGAGGAAGAATTAAATTCTAAAATCTGAATCAAGGGAAACGGGCTATGCCATTGCGTTCGTCTCGGAAAAATACGCGAAATAGAGTCCGAGTTTTCGAAAAACGGAGTCCGTATGGCCCAGTTATGGCCCGTCAAAGTTTTCAGAAAATTCAAGGTTTAAAATCAGATTCAAATTCAAAGAATTGGGCCAGCTGGGCCAAGGCGGGAAAAATCCCGCCAGGACCCGCATGTCGACAGGCCTGTCGACAGGGTCCCTAGGGTGTCGACAGGGGGTGCTCGGCTGTTTAGCCTGGTGCACCATTTCTGATTAGGGTTGGGTCTTGTGGCTTGTTTCTAGAGAGTTCCGGGATCTGATGAACCTAATTGAATCTAGGGTTAATCCTAGGGCTAAAAATACTCTAATCTTCTATAAATAAGACCCTAACCTACCCTAAATCACTCATTATTCATTATAGCAACTAAACTATGTCAAAATCAAACCTCTCATGGCCTCCACTCTCTTCATACAATTCCTAAATCAAATTCCTAAGAGATTTCCATGCATACAAGTGTATTTAGGCTTGTATGATCCTCTTTAGCTTGCATTAAAGTCTTGTTTCTCTATTGGCATCATAAAAGAAGAGTTTTGATCAAGTTTGCTTGCATTTTTGGGGTTTTTGGTTGCATAAGGGTTTAATTACATTTGCTATACTCATTTGAGTTCGCATAAGCATTGTAAGCCCTATTCCTTTCATACTTAAACTCTAAAGTTAAATGTATGTTATGCAAGTTTATTATGATGAGATATGCAAGTTATCATGTTGTAAATATGCAAGTTTGGTTTGCAAGTTATCATATGTTATGTAAGTTTTGTTATGCAAGTTTGGTTTGCAAGTTATCACATGTTATGCAAGTTTTGTTATGCAAGTTTGGTTTGCAAGTTATCACATGTTATGCAAGTTTTGTTATGCAAGTTTGGTTTGCAAGTTATCACATGTTATGCAAGTTTTGTTATGCAAGTTTGGTTTGCAAGTTATCACATGTTATGCAAGTTTTGTTATGCAAGTTTGGTTTGCAAGTTATCATATGTTATGCAAGTTTTGTTATGCAAGTTTGGTTTGCAAGTTATCATATGTTATGCAAGTTTTGTTATGCAAGTTTGGTTTGCAAGTTATCACATGTTATGCAAGTTTTGTTATGCAAGTTTGGTTTGCAAGTTATCACATGTTATGCAAGTTTGTTTATGCAAGTATGATATGCAAGTTGACATATGTTATGCAAGTTTGTTTATGCAAGTATGTTATGCGAGTTTGGGATGGTCATATGGTTCATGTTATCATGTTATGCATGCTTTTTGGGCCTAAAAATGTAATATGCAAGTGTGTGAACACATGAACGTTTCATATGCCACCATGTTGAACTTGTGGCTTTAACATTTTTATGTTATGATTATGCCAAGTTCCCTCTTTCTATCCTTTATATGCTATTGCGATATGTAAGCGATGGGATTGCGTTTGGGGTTGGGTAAACTTAAAAGACATAAAAATATAAGATTGGGAATTTACCTATTAAGTTAGGTCTACCCCTTGGGAATTTACCTATTAAGTTAGGTCTACCCAAGTATTTGTCAAACTTGTAATTGTGTTTGAAAATAAAGTGGACATGACACTTAGAAAACATAAGTGTGGCCAACTCGAGGTTGGGTTGAGTTTGTAGCGTAATTCTACCCGGAACCGACCGGCTTAACTAGTGGCTACAAACAATAGGACCCAATGTGAGAAGTTGGTCATGTTGTACCTTGGACCCGAGGTTAGACTAAGTTGTGGTGTAAAGCTACCCGGACCCGCCTGGCTTAACTAGTAACCACAACAAAGTCTAATGTGAGAGGTTAAGGAGCATTAATTAATTAATGCCTCATGATTAGGGTTAAGTCATGGACCATTTAATACTTAACCAATTTGGGCTCGGTAGATTAATAGGGGTTAAGTCGTGAACTCATCGTTACACTTAACCAAGTTAATCCATGATTAGTGAAGGGGTTAAACCATACTTAACCCACTAGAAAAATCCTAGCAATGGGGGTCCGCTCCTTCAGTAATCCCTAGTTTGTATCATCATGGCCCTAGGGACTAGGCTAGGGTGGGGGCACGATTACTGAACTGGAGATAAGAGGCCAAAAAGCGACGGCCGTGGTACGCCGGTGTAGTTCTGGGCGGACTCTGGTCGTGCACATAGTCCGTAGCCAGAGAAAACAAGCACGGGTACCGGTAGACCGAGACTGTGCACTCATGTTTATGGTGTCCAGGGGTTGACACCCTAGGGCTTGATACACCCGACGGGTGGACCCGGCACAGTTCGACTACATTCATGATTGAGCCGTATTGACACCAACACTTGACGAGTTAGGCTTATAGGGAGCCGATCGACTAGACCGTGCTAGTTGGACCTTGGTTTGGGTCATTCATGATGATTGGGCCAAACTTGGGCCTAGGGATCACTTCATGTTATTGGACCTCTTATGAGAGTCACTTCATGTCATTGGACCTCTTATGAGAGTCACTTCATGTTATTGGGCCAAAGCTTGGGCCGTGGGATCAATACTTGTATATCCAAGTCATGTTAGTTTGCTAGTACACCCGTGGTGCAAAACCTTAATCTTGATTATGCGAAGACACCTTTATCTACCTTGATAGTTAATCATCATGTTGTTATCCTTATGTTCATACTTGCTGCTCATGTCAGTTAACTTTATCAGTTTACATTGATTGTAGTAGGGCTTACTCAGTCTTTTTGACTGACCTGTTTCCTTTCGCCTCTTTTCTTCCGTTTCCCCCCCCCCCCCCAGGTTCTCAGGGAGGGAATATAGGAGCTTAGCTGGATCTTACCTGCTTTCTTGGATAGCTCATGTATGCTTTGGACTTGAGCTCGCTATGGTTTTTCTGCTTTGGGGATAGCTACTTATGTTTTTCTGTTCAGTTTCAGATGATGTGTTTTATGTACTAGACTTGTTTTATTTGGAAAAAAATTGACATTATGATGTACCAGACATGTTTTGAAATGGTTTAAATCTTCCGCTGTTTTATCTATGTTATTTACTCTGTTTACATATATACATATGTTCTTGTTCTGCCTTGATATATCATTATGCATGTTTACCTTGTTTTAAAACGCCCCACCAAAGTCGGAGTTGCTTGCAAGAGCCACCCTGGCGGAGGTGGGGTGTTACATTTGGTATCAGAGCATATGGTTTACGAGAAGAAACAAAAAGGTTTTAGAAAACTTTTTGAAAACTATTTTCAAAACAAGTATAAAGTATTTTCCAAAGAAAAGTCTAGTATTTTAAAAAGGCTATTCCCCAAAAAGCCATTAGCGTTATCCGTCGTTCCCTTGACCTAATCTTACCTTATCTTTCATTTCAGTATGGCTGAGAATCTTGCCATCCCTGATGGAGTAAACGTACCACTCTGGTATAGGAGACTTCTAGAAGCTAGGGCGGCAGCTGGCCCCGCAAACCCTACTCCCACTCCTCCTCCTGTAGTTGAGAATCCTCCCCCTAATGTCCCTCCTCCGGTGGTTCCTGTTCCTCCTCCTCCAGTTGCTGAGGCTCCTCTTCCTCCTCCTCCCCCTCAGCATCCTCAGGTTGAGTTCACAAAGGTTTGTAAAGACTTCAAGGCGATGGGAGGCAAGAATTTCTTAGGCACGGAATCTTTTGTTGAAGCTAGGAATTGGTTGAAAGACACGGAGGACTTGTTTGCTATCTTTAGGATTGATGATGAGAGGAAGATCTTATTGACAGTATGGCTTTTGAAGGACGAAGCAGCCTATTGGTGGGAGGTCACCAATGGGACAAGGCCCGTCGAGACTTGGGCCGATTTGAGGACTAGATTTGTGGCCAAATTTTTATCTGCTGCTGAGGCGAATTTACAGATGGAGAAGTTCATTGCATTAAGGCAAGGTGATATGACGGTCAAGGAGTATGTGAACAGGTTTAATCAGCTGGCCCGTTTTGGTTTAGATATGGTAAACACTCCTGAGAAGAAGGCTCTTCGACTCGCTAGAGGGTTGAATGAGCCGCTGCAGGGCTTGGCGATGTCACATATTCCGCATGGAGCTACTTTCGAGAGTTTGGTCGATATGGCTTTACTTCAGGGTGATGTAAAGAAAGAGGTCAAGTCGAGTGATACTCAGCCAAAGAAGACTGATTCTCAGGGTAAAGGCAATCAAGGTGGTCAAAGCAGTCAGGGGAATCAAAGCAACAACAAGGGGAACAACAATAACAAGGGCAAGAACAAGGGGAAATGCCATTATTGCGGTTCAGTTGGGCATCTTGTCAAGGATTGTAAGAAGAGGAAAAGGAATAACGGTGAATGCTTTTTATGTGGGAAGACTGGACATTTCAGCAAGGATTGCCCGAAGAAGCAGGGGCAAGGCCAGGGTCAGACTCAGCGTGCTGGACCCGCAGGAGGGCAGGTTCATGCTCTCGCTACCGCTCCGGTTCCCGATCGAGGTAGTGTTTCTGTTGGAAGTCTTGTATATATTTCTGATTTTCCAGTTCATACTTTGTTTGATTCTGGTGCATCGCATAGTTTTATCTCATCTGATCTTGTTGATAGTTTGCACCTTAGTACTAGCTTGGTAGAGGATCTCGTTTGTGTCTCAAATCCTATTGGGGGTTCCGCCCATTTGTCTATGATATGTGGGGATTTGAGGATCTCTATACTGAGTGTAGAGTTCTTGTGCAGTGGTTATATTCTCGGTTTCAGAGGATATGGGTTGGTTTTGGGCATGGAATGGTTGTCCTGTTTTGGAGCCATTCTTGGTTTTTGTGCATAGGGTTGTGAGGCTCATGATCCGCCTCGGTAATACCCTAGAAATTTCTAGTAACCCTATGGGTCCCGTCATGTTATGTTATCTTGAAATCCCTCGACTCGTCTATCGATAGTTTGCAATCTGTGAGGGTGGTCCGAGAATATCCTGATATCTTGGGGGAAGTAAAGGGGTTACCCCTAGGCGTGGGATAGATTTCCGCATTATCTGGTTGGTAATACCAAGCCAGTTTCGTGGCCGGTTAGGCACATGACCTCACGAGGTGAGAGTTAGGAAAGCAAGTCAAGGAGTTGCTTGAGAAGAACTTCCTGAGACGAAGCATTTTCGAGTAGGGTGCTCCAGTAGTATTCGCTTATGTGTTGATTATCGTGAGAAGAATAGACAACCGTTACCAAGGATCGATGATCTGTTCGATCAGCTTGTAGGAGCATCTGTTTTCTTTTGATCTAGCTACCGGATTCCATCAGCTTAGGATGGCTGAGGATGGAATTGACAAGACTGCGTTTAGGACTCTAGATGAATTTTTAGGATGGCTAGTCATGCTATTTGGTTTGACTAATGCACCCGCATATTACGTGAACTTGATGGGTAGGGTGTTTAGGGAGTCCTTGAACAAGTTCGTCGTGGTCGTCGTAGACGATATTTTGATCTCCTTAAAAGAACGAGGAGGAGCATGCTAGACATCTCAAGGAGGTGATGGATACGCTTAGAGCCACCAGTTGAAGGTCAAGTTCTCCAAATGTTACTTTGGAGGAAAGAAGTTAGATTTCTTGGGCACATAGTTCCTAAGTAAGGCTTAGCGGTGGATTCCGCTAAAGTGGTTGTGGTTTAAGATCGGAAAACTCTGAGGAGGGCAATTGAAGTAAGAAGCTTTCTCCGTTTGGCTAGTTAGTTAGCATTCCCCGAGCTTAAACTTACTCTTCTGGATCAAGAAGGGGGTTTCACAGGAAGAAGACCTGCAGTTAGTCAAGAACATGGACCAGATGATTCGAGGCGAGATGTTAAGTCACCTCGCTAGATATATTATAGACGACAAGGAAATGGGCTCCAACTCATATTTGGATATAAGAGTTAAGAAGCTAAGAAATCATGAAGTAAAAGACGGTCAAAGCAAAAGTGGGGTTAAGCTCAAGGAAATGTGACTTAAAAGGCTAAAGGCTAGATACGCGCATCATGTCTCTTTCTAAGAGTATATCCTTGATCCTTGTTTTCCTGTGGAACTTACTCGCATATTATCTTGTTATGTATATCCTCTCGGTCCCATTTTCGGTCCTATTTCTGTCGGGAGGTATGGCTTATTGGTTAATAATACAGGTCAAGGGGGTCCGTTAGGTTGGCTAAACCTTTTGGGTTTTTATAGGATATGGAGTAGGTTAGGAAAGGATTTCTTGTAATCCGAAAGAGGAGTATATCCTGCTTATCTTCCCGATCTCTTTAGCATATCTTTTGTTATCCATGATTATCTAGTTTATCATGTTGATCTTGTCATGAGAACCTTAGGTAGAATCCTTTGGATGAAACATGTGTTTGAGACATGTTATGTTTGATGGTTGCAAGTGGTTGCAAGTGTTTGCAAGTGGTTGCTCGTGGATGCATTATACACAATTAGGCACTAGATCGGCTCGCACACTCCTCATATTGCATATGCATGAGTGTTTATGCTTATTCATGGATGAAAATTGTGTGTTATCACATGGATGTTGCATATGGGTGTATGTTATGTGCACACATATAGATATTATACATTATGTTAGGAATTGCATACATATGGATACATTTCACTAACATATTTTGCATTGATCTTTGCATTAGATAAGTACATATACACACACTTTTGCATATGTTCATACAGCATTTAGAATCTTGTAAGGACAATGATTGCTCGTGGATGATGCTTTGAGTAGATGGATGATTGGATGGTAGGATACGTTCTTCCTAACTTGAAGATTTCGGGGACGAAATCCTTTAAGGAGGGGAGAATGTAACAACCCGTATTTTCAATAACCTGTTATAGCATAAATCGAGGAAGAATTAAATTCTAAAATCTGAATCAAGGGAAACGGGCTATGCCATTGCGTTCGTCTCGGAAAAATACGCGAAATAGAGTCCGAGTTTTCGAAAAACGGAGTCCGTATGGCCCAGTTATGGCCCGTCAAAGTTTTCAGAAAATTCAAGGTTTAAAATCAGATTCAAATTCAAAGAATTGGGCCAGCTGGGCCAAGGCGGGAAAAATCCCGCCAGGACCCGCATGTCGACAGGCCTGTCGACAGGGTCCCTAGGGTGTCGACAGCCCTGTCGACAGCCCTGTCGACAGGGGGTGCTCGGCTGTTTAGCCTGGTGCACCATTTCTGATTAGGGTTGGGTCTTGTGGCTTGTTTCTAGAGAGTTCCGGGATCTGATGAACCTAATTGAATCTAGGGTTTATCCTAGGGCTAAAAATACTCTAATCTTCTATAAATAAGACCCTAACCTACCCTAAATCACTCATTATTCATTATAGCAACTAAACTATGTCAAAATCAAACCTCTCATGGCCTCCACTCTCTTCATACAATTCCTAAATCAAATTCCTAAGAGATTTCCATGCATACAAGTGTATTTAGGCTTGTATGATCCTCTTTAGCTTGCATTAAAGTCTTGTTTCTCTATTGGCATCATAAAAGAAGAGTTTTGATCAAGTTTGCTTGCATTTTTGGGGTTTTTGGTTGCATAAGGGTTTAATTACATTTGCTATACTCATTTGAGTTCGCATAAGCATTGTAAGCCCTATTCCTTTCATACTTAAACTCTAAAGTTAAATGTATGTTATGCAAGTTTATTATGATGAGATATGCAAGTTATCATGTTGTAAATATGCAAGTTTGGTTTGCAAGTTATCATATGTTATGTAAGTTTTGTTATGCAAGTTTGGTTTGCAAGTTATCACATGTTATGCAAGTTTTGTTATGCAAGTTTGGTTTGCAAGTTATCACATGTTATGCAAGTTTTGTTATGCAAGTTTGGTTTGCAAGTTATCACATGTTATGCAAGTTTTGTTATGCAAGTTTGGTTTGCAAGTTATCACATGTTATGCAAGTTTTGTTATGCAAGTTTGGTTTGCAAGTTATCATATGTTATGCAAGTTTTGTTATGCAAGTTTGGTTTGCAAGTTATCATATGTTATGCAAGTTTTGTTATGCAAGTTTGGTTTGCAAGTTATCACATGTTATGCAAGTTTTGTTATGCAAGTTTGGTTTGCAAGTTATCACATGTTATGCAAGTTTGTTTATGCAAGTATGATATGCAAGTTGACATATGTTATGCAAGTTTGTTTATGCAAGTATGTTATGCGAGTTTGGGATGGTCATATGGTTCATGTTATCATGTTATGCATGCTTTTTGGGCCTAAAAATGTAATATGCAAGTGTGTGAACACATGAACGTTTCATATGCCACCATGTTGAACTTGTGGCTTTAACATTTTTATGTTATGATTATGCCAAGTTCCCTCTTTCTATCCTTTATATGCTATTGCGATATGTAAGCGATGGGATTGCGTTTGGGGTTGGGTAAACTTAAAAGACATAAAAATATAAGATTGGGAATTTACCTATTAAGTTAGGTCTACCCCTTGGGAATTTACCTATTAAGTTAGGTCTACCCAAGTATTTGTCAAACTTGTAATTGTGTTTGAAAATAAAGTGGACATGACACTTAGAAAACATAAGTGTGGCCAACTCGAGGTTGGGTTGAGTTTGTAGCGTAATTCTACCCGGAACCGACCGGCTTAACTAGTGGCTACAAACAATAGGATCCAATGTGAGAAGTTGGTCATGTTGTACCTTGGACCCGAGGTTAGACTAAGTTGTGGTGTAAAGCTACCCGGACCCGCCTGGCTTAACTAGTAACCACAACAAAGTCTAATGTGAGAGGTTAAGGAGCATTAATTAATTAATGCCTCATGATTAGGGTTAAGTCATGGACCATTTAATACTTAACCAATTTGGGCTCGGTAGATTAATAGGGGTTAAGTCGTGAACTCATCGTTACACTTAACCAAGTTAATCCATGATTAGTGAAGGGGTTAAACCATACTTAACCCACTAGAAAAATCCTAGCAATGGGGGTCCGCTCCTTCAGTAATCCCTAGTTTGTATCATCATGGCCCTAGGGACTAGGCTAGGGTGGGGGCACGATTACTGAACTGGAGATAAGGGGCCAAAAAGCGACGGCCGTGGTACGCCGGTGTAGTTCTGGGCGGACTCTGGTCGTGCACATAGTCCGTAGCCAGAGAAAACAAGCACGGGTACCGGTAGACCGAGACTGTGCACTCATGTTTATGGTGTCCAGGGGTTGACACCCTAGGGCTTGATACACCCGACGGGTGGACCCGGCACAGTTCGACTACATTCATGATTGAGCCGTATTGACACCAACACTTGACGAGTTAGGCTTATAGGGAGCCGATCGACTAGACCGTGCTAGTTGGACCTTGGTTTGGGTCATTCATGATGATTGGGCCAAACTTGGGCCTAGGGATCACTTCATGTTATTGGACCTCTTATGAGAGTCACTTCATGTCATTGGACCTCTTATGAGAGTCACTTCATGTTATTGGGCCAAAGCTTGGGCCGTGGGATCAATACTTGTATATCCAAGTCATGTTAGTTTGCTAGTACACCCGTGGTGCAAAACCTTAATCTTGATTATGCGAAGACACCTTTATCTACCTTGATAGTTAATCATCATGTTGTTATCCTTATGTTCATACTTGCTGCTCATGTCAGTTAACTTTATCAGTTTACATTGATTGTAGTAGGGCTTACTCAGTCTTTTTGACTGACCTGTTTCCTTTCGCCTCTTTTCTTCCGTTTCCCCCCCCCCCAGGTTCTCAGGGAGGGAATATAGGAGCTTAGCTGGATCTTACCTGCTTTCTTGGATAGCTCATGTATGCTTTGGACTTGAGCTCGCTATGGTTTTTCTGCTTTGGGGATAGCTACTTATGTTTTTCTGTTCAGTTTCAGATGATGTGTTTTATGTACTAGACTTGTTTTATTTGGAAAAAAATTGACATTATGATGTACCAGACATGTTTTGAAATGGTTTAAATCTTCCGCTGTTTTATCTATGTTATTTACTCTGTTTACATATATACATATGTTCTTGTTCTGCCTTGATATATCATTATGCATGTTTACCTTGTTTTAAAACGCCCCACCAAAGTCGGAGTTGCTTGCAAGAGCCACCCTGGCGGAGGTGGGGTGTTACAAAAGCTCTAATACCAGCTGTAGTAACCCGTAACTTCCCTGGTAAGGAAAGCACGGATTATCTTGAGAACAACACACATCGGAACGCAAACAGAATAACATTTCATTGTTTATTACAACAATTCCATCAGAATACTAGAATATACAGAGTATGGATAAATATTATACAACAGAGAATATCAGAGATTACAATAAATTACATAGTAGTGGAAAATAATACAAAACACAACTAGAAGTAATACATGGATACAGAGCTTTCTGAGTATCGTTCCAGCTGTAAATCAGGATCCTATGGATATAAATCTGCAAAACCAAAACTACTAGCTGTAGAAAATAGGGGCACCCAGAGTTTAGGTTAAAACAATAAACTCCAGGTCAGTCATGTGACTGGTGTGAGAACTAAAACAGTTATTAATCTTTATTTTTAAAGAGAGTAATTCAAGGGACCACGCCGTATAACACGGAACGGATTTCCTCCCAAGAATACCAGTGCTTAGAATAAACAACGCAATGCTTTTTCAAAAAATGAAGCTATTATAAGACCCAGGTCCCATCACACAATGCAACGCAAGCCGGAGGATAGGGTTTTACCTTATAATAGCCAAAGAATGCTTGGTATGTTTAAAACAAATCATTTGATACTATTATAAGTGTATAGTGTCAAAACAATTTCAATCATAAATATCAATCCTAGGCGGCATGGGTACCATCTATCATGTCGCCATACTAGGCTCTACAAATAAAACTGAAATATCACGTATTTGAAATTGGATTCCATCATGAGTCGAGGGGCAAGCTCCTCTCCGATTCGAGACACTCTAGCAAATGTCTCAGGACCCCACTATGATCCTTGGATCTTCAGGGCTGGTCCTCTCTTACTTTTGAGGATTGGCAATTCCTGAGCATACGTTTCCCAGTCCTAACAGACCTATATCCGAGGCGCCTCGCATTCCAACAACCACACAGGTGAAAAGTATATAAATGTCAGCCAGTTTAAGCACTGACACCACCACTAGCTAGAAAGAAACGTCGTGCTCTCCCTGCAGTCACTATCCCGTTTTTGACTCATACCGAGGTGTGAGGCTCGTGAATTCACGTTATACACAAAGCTATGCCACACAGGCCGTGCTTGATCATCAACCACAAGACTTTGCTTTTCAACAGAAGCCTTGATCATTTGCCAGTTAGGCATGCCACACTAGCAATTCATGCCATGCGACTGATGTCCATCGATATGCAACCTCTGATCTCGTACGTCTCAGAGAAGGGCGTTAAGCAAGAGAATAAATTCTCCGCTGCCAAACAGATGTATATTTAATAGAGATCAATCAACACAGAATAAAATCCAATGTCAGACACACAGTCCATTTACAAGTTCGTTCTGGGTCTGAACGAAACCGGAGGCACTTTCCTCGCATATCCATCGATCTCCAAAGTACGTCTGGACGATCACCAGCTGATTCCCTCATCTTGGGCGTACAGCCCAATCAAGATCATCAGTAATCACCCAAACGATGTGAAGACTTCCGGTCTTCAACCACCGTCTTCATCTTCGACTTATCATTGAATCGGTTATTCAGAATGCGTATAAACCCGACCTCTCCGAATAACCCGCGTATATAATAAACACGTGTTACATAAACACAACATACGCCTCATTCCAATTCAGAATACTCTTTTATTCAAATTTTCACATTCTTAGGGAATGGTTCCCATTAATTTTATCAAAGATAAATTCTTCTAAATTTATTCTTTAATCTTCCTTTGGATATCATTTCAAACCATATTATGGTTTTCCAAACTAGTCGGGCTTAGCGAACCACACCGAAGTAATTATTTATTTTATTTCTCAATCCCAACCTATTTATCCCATGGAGCAAAACTGGTAATACTCCATATCTAACACCACGATGTTATCGGTAAAATTAATTATCATTTCACGTTCAAATCTAATTAAAGATTTAATTATCGATTTGGAGCAAAACTGGTGATACTCCATTCTCGATCACTTTCCAAGTTTGATAATTTAAATTATCAATTCATATTTCAATCTAATTACAGATTCATTAAAACTCCACTTAGTTTTAATCTTCTCAAAAATCAATATCATGTCTTTAACTGGGTTAAAGAACCAATGTCACCTAAAACACGATTCACGACAAACCCAAATCACATTTGATATTAAATACAAGGCTCTGAATAGAAAATATACCGGCTTATATTCAATATCAAATTCTGAAACCAACAAATATCGTATTGGAGATAACGATAGAAAATATATCTTTCAAATTTCCACAACCTTATCTGTATAATCACGAAATCCAACATCGAAATATTCCGAAGATAATCTCGATTCAAATCCATTCCAATTCGTATATTGGAAATTCTGATTATTTTTAAAACCACTTTCAAATTTAATTTATTTATTTCAAAAATAAATTGATCTTAATTCTAGTTCAAAACTAGTTCATTTCGATAAAAATATATTTTTATCCTTTTAAATGTGTAAATTTTCATCCCAATTCTTTCCAATTCACATATAATGATTTTACACAAATTATTAATATTTTTAATAATTTTATCAAGGCCCGTATAGTCGATTTCCATCAACGGCCATCGAATTGCACTTACAGCGACCTTTTCCAAATTTGATTTGGACATAATTCCAAATACAACCGTTAGATTTCAAATTTCTAATATTCATTGGAAAGCTCTTTTCGATACGAGCCCAAGGTTCCGGTTTTAGGAGAATCCGACGGTCGGATCTCCCGTAATGTGCATTCGAAGTCAATGGTCGAAATTCACGAACTACCGCAGCGCGGCGCGTTCTATTCAGGCCATTATATATATTATATATTTCATCGATTTCCTTTTAAAACGTATTTTATAAATCATTTTAAATTCGTTTTCGAAATGATTTCAACTTCATATTCAATTTCGAATCGAAATTGAATATTCCACATCATCGATATACTAATGATAATATTTTCAAAGCGTTATATTTTGAAATCACTTCCTTTTCTATATTTATTTTACAAACGAATATAATCGATATAAATATCGCTCACGTCAAAATGGCGCATCTCTAATCAACACGGCTTTATATATTTCAATAACTTCGATATTCTATTCAACAAATGAATATTTATTCTATTCAACACATGAATCTATATTTATTTCAACACATGAATATTCTCAACACATGAGCACTGTCAACACATGACTATTTCTATTATTTAATATATTTTATAAAATTATGGTATCTATCGTTTGATTTTTAATCAGACTCCAACCGTAAAGTAGTAAGAGAATGATTCCCTAAGTATTAACCTCGAAGGCCGAAACCAACATCAGATCAATACCCAGGAAACCACACATCTTATCTAGTTTCCAGTTAATTTCTAATCTTAAATATGATAAAGATGTAAATTTTATTGTTAAAATATTTTACTCAACACATGATAAGTTTCAACACATGAGCATCGTCAACACATGACTATTTATTCTATTCAACACATGAATATATATTTTATTCTATTCTTTATTTTCCTAATTGGAATGAGGCCCAATCAATTAACATATAATGTTAATTATATGGATTCCATACAACACATGTATATAATAGCAACGATAAATAATCAACCATCATTCAAAGTGCACCACACAACTGCATAAGCATTAAATATAAATAATTAACGCTTACACAGTCTGTCGACCAATCGATCGACATACGACTAAATAATTGGGATTAGTGTACGTCAAATATCATCCCAACACCCGTGTGGGGTTTCAAATCAACAAACACTGAATATTATTTGTGCAGTTGGGCGACGTGTAAAATTTATCGTCCCAATCAATATCCCTCAAATAGGTGTACATAAACAAACCGTCCGGTTTGTAAATGAATATTTATTTATTCACATTCACGTTAAAAATTATATTTTTAACGATAATTAATTTATTTCAACACATGAATATTTATTTTTCAATCATTCCACAACACAATCAATTTCACAACACATCAATCAAACAAACAAGCCATCCATGGTCTGTGGACGATGGGTGTCGGGTGCTACTAAACACCGTCTGCATCCTAGTATATATTTTTAACTAGAAAAGAAGAGTTAAAGTGAGAAGTTCTCACCGATAGCTAAACCAAACGCCACGACTCTTCATATGTAGGAAATCTTCATCGTGTCTCCAACGAGATCTGTTTCACGTGGTATACGTTAAAAATTATATTTTTAACAACGCTACTTCTTATATAAAGATTATATTTTTATAATGTCGCCACATGAATAAAGATCACATTTTATCTCACTATATATATAATAAAAATCAGATTTTTATTTCGCTACATATATATATGAATATCGTCTTTCCTTATATAAAAATATCGACTTTCCTTATATAAAAATATCATCTTTCCTTATATAAAAATATCATCTTTTCTTATATAAAAATATCGTCTTTTCTTATATAAAAATATCGTCTTTCCTTATATAAAAATATCGTCTTTCCTTATATAAAAATATATTCTTTAATCTTCACTTCTAATAAAAATCATATTTTTTCTACTCTATGTTAATGATATTGTTATAAAAATCATGCTCATATACATTATTAAAAAACCATGTATATATATTTTAAAATCACATCTATTTTATATTATAAAACCTGATTTTATTTCAATGCTAATTACCTTTTTAAAAACTGATTTTTTTTCCTGCTTTTTTTTATAATTAAAATCTGAGTTTAAATATATGCTTTTAAATTAATTAAACTAATTATTTAAAATGAATTTAAAATAAAACTTACTGTTTATTCTTCATTGATACAGCTTGATCCTAGGTCAACGAACAAAACCGCAGCCCTTTTACTGATTAGGATTCGTCATCGCAGGTGATTTCCAACGCCGGAGGAAGATCAGGGGGAACCATGAAGGTCACGATGCTCACCTTCACGGCGCCTGCCTACGGCGGTGGCAGCTCGTCGCTCGAGGTCAGATCGAGCCATCAAATCGCGACATTGCTGTTTGGGGGTAAGGTTTGGGGATTTAAGTGGGGGGGTTCGATTGGGCGAGCTGGTGGAGGGAGGAGCTCGCGCCGGAGCTCCTTGGTGACATCGCCGCTGGTGATGTGGAGGGCCGAAGGTGATTGCGGGGGGAAACGAAGGTGGTAGAGCGACGGGTTCAAGGTTTTTTTTTCGTTGAAATGAAATCGGGGGGGGGGGGGGGCTGAGTTGTTAAGGAGGAGAGAGAGAGAGGAGAGTTTTTATTTTATTATTTGATTATTTCAAAAAGGTACCATTTTATTTTGACCTCAAAATCAAACCCACCGACTGTCTTTCATAGCTAATTACACCCATTCCAAACACAATGGGTTATGTAGCGTTAGCCGATTCGATCGTTTTCATCAGTTTTCGTCAAAATCAACTTATAACTCTATATATTGAATTTGAACGCACATTTCAATTTACCGGGGCCACATACGAACTCTAAAAATTCCCGAAAAATATTTTATAGCTTCGTATTGAAGATACGGTCCTAACAAAACTAATTTCGTCAAATTCTGAGACCGTTTGAAAAATGGCCATTTTCCAGTCGATTAAAATCAATTGAAACTGGTCAAACGCGTTTTACTTCGCCACGCTCACATATTGATTCGAAAAATTATGAATTTTGGAATCTAGCGATAACTTGACATCACGGATCCAAAAAAGTGGTTTCGTCGAAATCCGAGGTCGTTTGCAAAATGGCTATTTTTAAGGGCCGAAATTCCATAGCGACTATTCTTAAATTTCAATTGGACATATCTTTTGATTCCCGCTATGAAATTTTGATTTTTCGGATTCGTTGGAAAGATATTCTCAAATAAATTCTAATATTTTTGGTTTCGCTAAAATCCGGTTTATTTTGCACCGGGTACATTCATTTGAACATTGAAATCGAATTATCAAACTACCGCGCCATTTTCAATTCCTTTTATATATATAAATAAATATTTATATTCTAACGACGATCTATATAAATATATACGTTCTGTTCTATTCAAATAAATTTCTCGTCGTTATTATTTATAATATTTCATTTTAAATGTTCAAAATTCACTAAAATTGCCAAAATAAAATTTTTAAATTGGCTCGCATTTCCGGGTTATTACAATACCGAGGTGTGAGGCTCGCGAAGTAACGCAATACACAAATCTATGCTATTTAAAGCTGTGCTTTGATCATCAATCACAAGGCCCTGCTTTGCAACAAAAGCCTTGATCATTTGCATCTTGGCATGCCACATTGTCAATCCATACCATACCATTGATTTTTACCAATATATAACCTCTGAGCTCGTACGTCTCAGAGAAGGGTGTTAAGCAAGAGAATAAATTCTCCGCCACCACAGATATATATTTAGCAGAGATCAATGAATACAGCATAAAGGAATACAACGTCAGACATACAATCCATTTACAAATTCGTTCTGGGTTTGAACGAGACCGAAGGCACCTTATATCTTGCATATCCGAACAATCAACAATACGTCCGGACAACTACCACTGGAACCTTCTCAAGGCAGCAACTCCAATCAAAGGCATCAGTAGTCCTCATCCATTCGATGTGAAGATCGCCGGTCTTCAACCACCGTCTTCATCTTCGCCTTTTAATCGTCGTAGTAATCATTCAGAATGGGTTAAACCCGGTCTTTCCGAATAACTCGCGTATTTTGTAATAAAAATCAAGTGCTATAAAACACATCATACGCTACATTCCAATTCAGAATATTCTTTTAATAAGATATTCACATTATTCGGAAAAAGGTTCCCATTAATTTTATCAAAGATAAATTCTTTAATTTATTCTTTAATCCCCCTGTTAAAGATTCATTAAAACCCCAATTTGGTTTTAATATCCAAAATTATTGCTTTATGATTATTCAGATTTAAGAAATAAATCTTATCTTTAACTGGGTTAAAGAACAAATGTCATTTAAAAACATTGTTCACGATAAACCCAAAATAATCTTCCATGAGATATGGAATTTTCACAGAAATCAAATCAACATATAATCGATATAAATTTCTGTATCAGACCAATAATATAAATGGAATAACGGCAAAGCCTTTTAAATTCAATATATATAACGGTCTTCTTTTACAGATTCCCATTTCGATTATTATTAAATCGAATTCCATTCAATTTCAATTGAATATATTAAATTGGAAAACTTTACTTTGGAAAATTTCCACTTAAATCTTAATAAAAGATTTATAAATTCCAAATTATACTTTCACTGTTAATTGAGTTAAAGAACAAATGTCGTTAAAAACACAGTTCATAATAAACTCAACTCACACTTCCTTTTATTCCAATTATTAAATATAATTGAAAAATATAATAATCTTAATTAAAAGATTTATTCTTTCATACGGGGTTCAAGAAAAAATGTCGTTTAAAACATCGTTCATGACAAACCCAAAAATCTGATTTATCTTATTTAATTTCAATTAAATGTTAATTAATTGGAAAACTTCATTAAACCTTATTTTAAAGATTTATTCTGGTTAATAACTAGTTCAATTCGATAAAAAATATATTTTTATCTTTCCAAATATGGAATTTTTCATCCAAACTCTTTCCAAATCATTTATTATGATTTTACATAATTTTTCTATATTTCTAATAATTTTATTATTGCTCGTACAGTCGGTTTCCAATAACGGCCACCGAACTGCATCTATAGCGACCCTTTCCAAATTTGAGTTAGACATAATTCCAAATCCAACCGTTAGATTTCAAAATTCTTATATTCATTGGAAATGTCTTTTCGATACGAACCCAACGGTTCCAGTTTTAGAAGAATCCGACGGTCGGATCTTCCGTTACGCCAATTTGAAGTTAATGGTCGAAATTCGCGAAAGGTCGCTGTGCGGCGCGTTCTATTCAGGCCATTATATAATATATATATATATAATATATATCATCGATTTCTATTTAAGCCATATTTATAAAATATTTATAAATCCGTTTTAAAACGATTTTAACTTCATTTTCAATTTTTAATGCAAAATTGAATATTTTATATCTTTATCATATTAAAATAATATTTCAAAATATTAGATTTTGAAATCACTTCTTTTCGATATTTACCAATAAACCCGTTCGGGTTAAAAATGGCGCTTCTACTTAACTCGGCTTCATATGTCAACATTTTTATTCTTCATTGAATATTATTCTAAAATGTTCGTTATTTAAAATTATTCTTTATTTACAAGATTCTTTAATTTAAACTATTCTTTATGTAAAGATGTTCTTTATTTTAAAATAACCTTTAGATCAAAAGATATTCTGAATCGAAATGCGACTCAATAATTTACCATACAAATTCGGTTGTATGGATTTCATACGTTGCATATATCCAACGATAATGATAAACAACCATCAAACAATACAGTCGCATCCAAAGTGAGATTTATAACTGTGTGAGCATTAAAATAGATAAATAACGCTCATCACAGATTGTCAACCCACCGATTGACAATTAAATAATTATTGGGACTAGTTTTTGTCCAATATCATCCCAATACCTGTGTGGGGTTTTCAGCCAACAACCAATAATATATTATTTGTGCACTTGGGCGATGTGTGAAAAATTATCGTCCTAATCACATAAACAAGTCGGATAACTTGTAAATGGAGGTGTAACATTTCAACATCACAAACATATGTTTCAAGGCATCGCTACATTATATTTTCAACATTCATAGTCATATAATGAATATTTCATATATATTCATTTAGTACATTAAAAATGTAACTTTTTATGTTTCAACATTTATAGCTCAACCATGAATATTTCATAAATCTTATCTTTACGTTGAAACATACTTTACATATAACTTTTAATGTTTTCAACATTCCTATCTATACAATGTATATTTTACATAAATAATACTTTACATTAAAAATAGAATTTTTAATGTTTTCACATTTTTCTCATTGCAGTGAATATCTCATTTCATTCTTACATTAAAAATATGATTTTGATGTTTCAATATTTTTAACTCAAACAATTGATCATTTTTCATCTTTTCTACATATACGATAAAAATGTGAATTTTATCGTTAAAACATTTTAACATAACATTTTCTATGTTCTTTAATGACAAATAAAAGAGAGTTTTATTGTCATGTCATTTTTCTACAGGGTTTATTTTCATCTAAATATGCAAATGAAAATGTAATCTTTAACTATGATGTTTATTTGCATCTAAATATGCAAATAAAAATGTAATCTTTTCCTATGATGTTTATTTGTATGTAAATATGCAAATAAAAATATAATCTTTTCCTATGATGTTTATTTGCATCTAAATATGCAAATAAAAATATAATCTTTTAACTATGATGTTTATTTGCATCTAAATATGCAAATAAAAATGAAATCTTAATTTTAATGTTTTGTTTTTAATTTGTATTTAAATTACAAATAAATATAACCTTTTTAAAACTATGTCTTATTTGCATCAAGAAATGCAAATAAGAACTTAACTTCCAATTTCAACATTTTATCTGTATCAAAGAATGCATATAAAATAATAACTTTTTAATTCAATGTTTTATTTGTCTCTGACATGACTATAAAAATGCAACTTTCATTTCTATTCACATTCTTAGCATTAAAATTTGTATCAAAAATGCAAGTGAAAATGTAACTTCTTAAACTAGGCTTTTATCTGCGTCTAAAATGCAAACAAAAAGGTAACCTTTTTAATTCATGTTCAATTTGCATCAAAGAATGCAAATAAAAATGCAACTTTAAATCAATATTTTATTCACATCAAAAATGCAAACAAAAATATAACTTTCATTTTAATGTTTTTGTCTACATCTAAATAAAACAAAAATGCAACTTTAATTATGTTTTGTTTGCATCTGAAATTGCAAACAAAAATGCAACCTTTATTTCCACCTTTTATTTGCATCTAAGAATGCAAATAAAAATTCAACTTTTAATTTTATGTTTTATTTGCATCAAAGAATGCAAATAAAAATGTAATTTTTATTTCATGTTTTATGTTTGCATTTAAAATGCAAATAAAAATGTAATATTTTTCTACGGTGTTTATTTGCATCTAAATATGCAAATAAAAATGTGATCTTTCTCTATGGTGTTTATTTGCATCTAAATACGCAAATAAAAATGTGATCTTTCTCTACGGTGTTTATTTGCAACTAAATATGCAAATAAAAATGTGATTTTTTTCTATGGTGTTTATTTGCAACTAAATATGCAAATAAAAATGTAAATCTTTTTCTTTGAATGTTTATTTGCATCTAAATATGCAAATAAAAATGTAAATCTTTTTCTTCGAATGTTTATTTGCATCTAAATATGCAAATAAAAATGAAATCTTTCGCTTTGACGTTTATTTGCATCTAAATATGCAAATAAAATGTAATCTTTTGCTTTGATGTTTATTTGCATCTAAATATGCAAATTATGCAAATAAAAATGTAATCTTTTTCTTTGATGTTTATTTGCATCTAAATATGCAAATAAAAATGTACTCTTTTTCTTTGATGACAATTCTATTTCAATTCAACAATATAACCAAAATGATACTTTTAATTCAAATTTGTCAATATTAATTTAACACAAATGTTAATTCTTGAATTACAAATCTAATAACATAACATAGTGATTTGGTTTAACACAATGCATACTGACAAAATGACAGTTTTATTTTGTCAATTTTGATTCAACATAGATGACATGTTTACTTTGTCAAGTTTTAATTCAACATAAATATTCCATCAAATTAACAGAACACCAAACAACATCAAACATTTAAAATCCAATCACGAACATGTATGAACTACTAAACAGATAACAAGTTATTTATTTTAAAATTATTTAGTTCAGAAATCTCACCGAGCTCTAAATTATGTACAGTTCAGATTTGATTTTTTCCCCCATTTCTAATTTGCTCCGATTCAGATCTGGTCTATTTCATCGCGTAGATCTCGTCTTCACGATGCCAGCGAACTTCGTTTCGTTCCATTCTGATTTAATTTGAATAAGATACGGTATTTTGAATACTAATGACAATATTAAACTAATTAATTATTATTAACTTTAATTAATTACTCCTTAATAACCTTTCCTCTTCGTTATCAACTCCTGGTAAATACCGAACCCATCTTCAACTATATCAAGCCACCACCGCACCACCAATACTTCGCCTGAGACCGATCCAGCGCCGCCCCAACATCCGCCTACGCGTGCTCCACCTCTACCCCGAAGAACGATCAACTCGAGCCCCCTTTGTCCCCGAAAAAGCCTTCAACCGACGTGACTTTGGATACGAATTTTGATGAAATCGCTTAACAAAATCTGATCATAACCGATCAGTGCAAAGATCTCGAGGAGCTTAACTGTTTTTGTATTGGATTTGTGGTGTAATTCGGTGTTGGTCAGAAGAAATTATCAATTAAAGTTTGGAGTATTTTGGCCATTTATTTTGAAGGGGCGGCTGTAGAAACATAGAAGGAGATTAAGGTTGGGGAGTACGGAATATGTGTATTGTATTTATACGTGTATTGTTTTTATTTTACTTATTTATTTATTTCATTTTAATTTCAGTATAACTCGTATATCGTTCTGAACTCCAAATCAAACCCAACGAGTGTTGCCCCCAGCTAATAACCCCCATCCCGGACACGAATGAAATATGTTTCTTAACCCAATTCGGCTGTTACGATAAGTTTTTCTTTAAATTAAAATATAAATCAATATTTATTTAATTTAAACATACATTTTAAATTAACGGGGCCACATACTAACTTTAAAAATCCCAGAAAAATTATTTCTAGTTACGTTTTGACGATACGGTCCTAACATGACTAATTTCATCGAATTCTAAGACCGTTTGAAAAATGGCCATTTTCTGGTCGATCTGATTTGACTAAAACTAACAAAACACATCTTCTTTTGCCACGCTCACATATTAATTCTAAAAGTTATGAAAATTGAAACCTAGCAATAATTTGACATTCCGTTTCCAACAAATGTGGTTTCGTCGAAAACGGAGATCATTTGAAAATTGGCTATTTTTAATATTAAAAAATATATAAATTCTACAGCGACTATTCTGAAAATTAAACTGGGCATAACTTTTGATTCCCCCTATGAAATTTCGATTTTTCGGACTCGTTGGAAAGATATTTTTAAACAGATTTACATATTTTTGGTTTCACTAAAATCCGATTTATTTTGCATCATGTATAGTCAGTCAAAGTCCAAATTCAAATTCTCGAACTACCGTGCTATTTCTAACTCCTTTTATAATTAAAATAAATATATTCGTTCTAACTTCAATTAAAATAAATTTTTAGTCGTTATTATTTAAAATAAATTATTTCAACTATTCAAAATTCCATTAAAATTTCTAATTTTTTTATTAAATTGGTTCAGAATTCGCGGGTTGTTACAATCTCCTCCACTTAAAATCTTTTCATCTTCGAAAAGGAATGGAGCTAAAATTTGTTTTATTAACCAATTTAATTTTAATTTTTTATTATTTGGTTAACTTTTCTAATATATAACTTTTATATATCAAAATCATATTTTCTAATATTGGATTATCTATATAATCACAAATATGTTAATTACAGACCTTTTTACTCTGATCTCATTCTAGGGCATTACTAACCCTATCTCTAATGAGTTTTCTCATCCTAGGATACTACTGATCCTATCTCTAATGAGTATTCTTATTGGATATTACTAATCCAATCTCTGATGAGTCTTTTGTTCAGTTCTAATGGGTTGCACCCCAAAGATTTGAGCTAACCAGAGCTCTGATACTAGATGTAAAGACCCAAAAATCCCCGACCTTTGAATCAACCATAAACCACACAGGTCTAATCCAAAGGTTGGAAATCCACGAATACTTTAACTTTGGGCATACAACACATTAGAACAAATAACAACAGACTTTTATAAACATTTTAATATTGTTACATTAGAGTACAGAATATCAGAGTATAGCGAATATAAAATACAACAGAAGATTAAATTACAATAATTTTTATACAATGCAGCGGAAAAAATAAACTAATACAGCGGAAGGCTACCAAAGCTCTGGACACAGCTTTAAGCTTCGATCCAGAATCCTGCTTAAGAAATGAATATCTGCAAAAGAAGCTACTCGACTGTCTGTGTGGAAAGGAAGGCACCTGAGTTCGCAAGTGAAACAAACTGCAGGTCAGTCATGGGACTGGTGTGAGAAATCTTACATAAACTATCTAATAATAATGCTAATCACAGGACCACGCCGCTAACGCGGAACGGGTTTACTCAATTGGATTGCCAGTGCATAATTAAAGTAAATCATTAAACAACGCAATGCTTTTTATAAAAATGAAACCAATATAAGACTCAAGTCCCATCACACAATGCAACGCAAACCGGAGGATAGAGTTTTACCTTATAATGGTCAAAATATGCTTGATACGATAAAATGAATTTGATATTATTATTAGTGTATATATGTTTGGAAAACATTTCAATCATAATATATCAATCATAGACAGCATAGCTACCATATACTATGTCGTCGTACTAGTAATACAATCAAAACCGCATGGGTCGTATCGGAAGTTGGATTTCCATCATGAACCAAGGAAAAAGATAGTCCTTACCAATTTTCGAGACACTCCAGCCCGTGCCTCAGGACTCAGACTCAGTTGAGCCCTTGGATCATCAGGGTCAGTCCACCAAAGTGCAATGGTCGGATTAGTTATGCCTGAACAATACGTTTCCCCGCCCTATGGGGCGTAAATAGAGCCACTAGGGACATAAATAACCGAGGCACCTCATTCCATCATCCACATAAGTAAAAATGTCAGGCCTTGTAAAAACCATGACACCACTTCTAGCTAGAAAGAAACGTATATCCTCCCTGCAGTCCTTACTCCCGTATCTGGTTCATACCGGGGTGTGAGGCTCGCGAAGTAACACAATACACAAAGATATGCTATTTAAAGTTGTGCTTTGATCATCAACCACAAGGCCCTGCTTTTCAACAAAAGCCTTGATCATTTGCATCTTGGCATGCCACATTGTCAATCCATACCATATCATTGATTTCTACCAATATATAACCTCTGGGCTCGTACGTCTCAGAGAAGGGTGTTAAGAAAGAGAATAAATTCTTCGCCACCACAGATATATATTTAGCAGAGATCAATGAATACAGCATAAAGGAATACAACGTCAGACATACAATCCATTTACAAGTTCATTCGGGGTCTGAATGAAACCGGGGGCACCTTATACCTCGCATATCCGAACAATCAACAATACGTCCGGACAACTACCACTGGAACCTTCTCAAGGCAGCAACTCGAATCAAAGGCATCAGTAGTCCTCATTCATTCGATGTGAAGATCGCCGGTCTTCAAGCACCGTCTTCATCTTCGACATTTAATCGTCTTTGTAATCATTCAGAATGGGTTAAACCCGGTCTTTCCTAATAACTCTCGTATTTTGTAATAAAAATCAAGTGTTATAAAACACATCATACGCTACATTCTAATTCAGAATATTCTTTTAATAAGATATTCACATTATTCGGAAAAAGGTTCCCATTAATTTTATCAAAGATAAATTCTTTAATTTATTCTTTAATCCCCCTGTTAATGATTCATTAAAACCCCAATTTGGTTTTAATATCCAAAATCATTACTTTATGATTATTCAGATTTAAGAAATAAATCTTATCTTTAACTGGGTTAAAGAACAAATGTCATTTAAAAACATTGTTCACGATAAACCTAAAATCATCTTCCATAAGATATGGAACTTTCACAGAAATCAAATCAACATATAATCGATATAAATTTCTTTATCGGACCAATAATATAAATGGAATAACGACAAAGCCTTTTAAATTCCATATATAGTAATAGTCTTCTTTTACAGAATCTCATTTCGATTATTATTAAATCGAATTCCGTTCAATTCCAATTTAATATATTAAATTAGAAAACTTTACTTTGGAAAATTTCCACTTAAATCTTAATAAAAGATTTATAAATTCCAAATTATACTTTCACTGTTAATTGATTTAAAGAACAAATGTCGTTAAAAACACAGTTCACAATAAACTCAACTCACACTTCCTTTTATTCCAATTATTAAATATAATTGAAAACTCTAATAATCTTAATTAAAAGATTTATTCTTTCATACGGGTTTCAAGAACAAATGTCGTTTAAAACATCGTTCATGACAAAACCAAAAATCCGATTTATCTTATTTAATTTCAATTAAATATCAATTAATTGGAAAACTTCATTAAATCTTATTTTAAAGATTTATTCTAGTTAATAACTAGTTCAATTCGATAAAAATATATTTTTATCTTTCCAAATATGGATTTTTTTCATCCAAACTCTTTCCAAATCATTTAATATGATTTTACATAATTTTTCCATATATCTAATAATTTTATTATCGCTCGTACAGTCGGTTTCCAATAACGGCCAACGAACTACATCCATAGCGACCCATTCCAAATTTGAGTTGGACATAACTCCAAATCCAACCATTAGATTTCAAAACTCTTATATTCATTGGAAAGATCTTTTCGATACGAACCCAATGGTTCCGGTTTTAGAAGAATCCGATGGTCGGATCTTCCGTTACGCCAATTTGAAGTTGATGGTTGAAATTCGCGAACGATCGCTGTGCGACGCGTTCTATTCAGGCCATTGTAATATATATATATATATATATATATATATATATATATATATATATATATATCATCGATTTCTATTTAAATCGTATTTATAAAATATTTATAAATCCGTTTTAAAACGATTTTAACTTCATTTTCAATTTTTAATGCAAAATTGAATATTTTATATGTTTATCATATTAAAATAATATTTCAAAATATTAGATTTTGAAATCACTTCTTTTCGATATTTACCAATAAATAAAATCGACCCATAAACCTGTTCGGGTTAAAAATGGTGTTTCTACTTAACTCGGCTTCATATGTCAACATTTTTATTCTTCATTGAATATTATTCTAAAATGTTCGCTATTTAAAATTATTCTTTATTTACAAGATTCTTTAATTTAAACTATTCTTTATGTAAAGATGTTCTTTATTTTAAAATAACCTTTAGATCAAAAGATATTCTGAATCGGAATGCGACTCAATAATTTACCATACAAATTCGGTTGTATGTATTTCATACATTGCATATATCCAACGATAATGATAATCAATCATGAAACAATACATTCGCATCCAAAGTGAGATTTATAACTGTATAAGCATTAAAATAGATAAATAACGCTCATCACAGACATTTAACCCACCGATTGACAATTAAATAATTATTGGGACTAGTGTGTGTCCAATATTATCCCAATACCCGTATGGGGTTTTCAGCCAACAACCAATAATATATTATTTGTGCACTTGGGCGATGTGTGAAAAATTATCGTCCCAATCACATAAACAAGTCAGATAACTTATAAGTGGAGGTGTAACATTTCAACATCACAAACATATGTTTAAAGGCATCGCTACATTATATTTTCAACATTCATAGTCATATAATGAATATTTCATATATATTCATTTAGTACATTAAAAATGTAAATTTTTATGTTTCAACATTTATAGCTCAACCATGAATATTTCATAAATCTTATCTTTACGTTGAAACATACTTTACATATAACTTTTAATGTTTTCAACATTCCTATCTATACAATGTATATTTTACATAAATAATACTTTACATTAAAAATAGAATTTTTAATGTTTTCACATTTTCCTCATTGCAGTGAATATCTCATTTCATTCTTACATTAAAAATATGATTTTGATGTTTCAATATTTTTATCTCAAACAAATGATCATTTTTCATCTTTTCTACATATACGATAAAAATGTGAATTTTATCGTTAAAACATTTTAACATAACATTTTCTATGTTCTTTAATGACAAATAAAAGAGAGTTTTATTGTCATGTCATTTTTCTACAGGGTTTATTTTCATCTAAATATGCAAATGAAAATGTAATCTTTAACTATGATGTTTATTTGCATCTAAATATGCAAATAAAAATGTAATCTTTTCCTATGATGTTTATTTATATGTAAATATGCAAATAAAAATATAATCTTTTCCTATGATGTTTATTTGCATCTAAATATGCAAATAAAAATATAATCTTTTAACTATGATGTTTATTTGCATCTAAATATGCAAATAAAAATGAAATCTTAATTTTAATGTTTTGTTTTTAATTTGTATTTAAATTACAAATAAATATATAACCTTTTTAAAACTATGTCTTATTTGCATCAAGAAATGCAAATAAGAACTTAACTTCCAATTTCAACATTTTATCTGTATCAAAGAATGCATATAAAATAATAACTTTTTAATTCAATGTTTTATTTGTCTCTGACATGACTATAAAAATGCAACTTTCATTTCTATTCACATTCTTAGCATTAAAATTTGTATCAAAAATGCAAGTGAAAATGTAACTTCTTAAACTAGGCTTTTATCTGCGTCTAAAATGCAAACAAAAAGGTAACCTTTTTAATTCATGTTTAATTTGCATCAAAGAATGCAAATAAAAATGCAACTTTAAATCAATATTTTATTCACATCAAAAATGCAAACAAAAATATAACTTTCATTTTAATGTTTTTGTCTACATCTAAATACAAACAAAAATGCAACTTTAATTAATGTTTTATTTGCATCTGAAATTACAAACAAAAATGCAACCTTTATTTCCACCTTTTATTTGCATCAAAGAATGCAAATAAAAATTCAAATTTTTATTGCAATATTTTCTTTGCATCAAAGAATGCAAATAAAAATTCAACTTTTAATTTTATGTTTTATTTGCATCAAAGAATGCAAATAAAAATGTAATTTTTATTTTATGTTTGTATTTAAAATGCAAATAAAAATGTAATCTTTTTCTACGGTGTTTATTTGCATCTAAATACGCAAACAAAAATGTGATCTTTCTCTACGGTGTTTATTTGCATCTAAATATGCAAATAAAAATGTGATCTTTCTCTACGGTGTTTATTTGCAACTAAATATGCAAATAAAAATGTGATCTTTTTCTCTGGTGTTTATTTGCAACTAAATATGCAAATAAAAATGTAAATCATTTTCTTCGAATGTTTATTTGCATCTAAATATGCAAATAAAAATGTAAATCTTTTTCTTCGAATGTTTATTTGCATCTAAATATGCAAATAAAAATGAAATCTTTCGCTTTGATGTTTATTTGCATCTAAATATGCAAATAAAATGTAATCTTTTTCTTTGATGTTTATTTGCATCTAAATATGCAAATAAAATGTAATCTTTTTCTTTGATGTTTATTTGCATCTAAATATGCAAATAAAAATGTAATTTTTTTCTTTGATGTTTATTTGCATCTAAATATGCAAATAAAAATGTAATCCTTTTTTCTTATGACAATTCTATTTCAGTTCAACAATATAACCAAAATGATACTTTTAATTCAAATTTCTCAATATTAATTTAACACAAATGTTAATTCTTGAATTACAAATCTAATAACATAACATAGTGATTAGGTTTAACACAATGTATACTGACAAAATGATAGTTTTATTTTGTCAATTTTGATTCAACATAGATGATGTGTTTAATTTGTCAAGTTTTAATTCAACATAAATATTCCATCAAATTAACAGAACACCAAACAGCATCAAACATTTAAAATCCAATCACGAACATGCATGAATTACTAAACACGATAACTAGTTATTTATTTTAAAATTATTTAGATCAGAAATCTCACCGAGCTCTAAATTATGTACAGTTCAGATTTGATTTTTCCCCAATTTCTGATTTGCTCCGATTCAGATCTGGTTTGTTTCATCGGGTAGATCTCGTCTTCACGATGCCAGTGAATTTCGTTTCGTTTCATTCTGATTTAATTTGAAAAAGATACGGTATTTTGAATACTAATGACAATATTAAAATAATTAATTATTATTAACTTTAATTAATTACTCCTTAATAACCTTTCCTCTTCGTTCTCAACTCCTGGCAAATACCGAACCCATCTTCGACTATGTCAAGCCACCACTGCACCACCAATACTTCGCCTGAGACCGATACAGCGCCGCCCCAACATCCGCCTACGCGTGCTCCACCTCTACCCCGAAGAATGATCAACTCTAACCCCCCCGTCCCCGAAAAAGCCTTCAACCGACGTGACTTTGGATACGAATTTTGATGAAATCGCTCAACAAAATATAATCATAACCGATCAGTGCAAAGATCTCGAGGAGCATAACTGTTTTGGATTTGTGGTGTAATTCGGATTTGGTCATAAGAAATTATCAATTAAAGTTTGGAGTATTTTAGCCATTTATTTTGAAGAGGCGGCTGTAGAAACGTAGAAGGAGATTAGGGATAGGGAGTACGGAATACGTGTATTGTGTATTTATACATGCATTATTTTTATTTTATTTATTTATTTAATTCATTTGAATTTCAATATAATTCGTATATCATTCTGAACTCCAAATCAAACCCAACGAGTGTCGCCCCTAGCTTATAACCCACATCCCGGACACAATGGAATATGTTTCTTAACCCAATTCGACTGTTACAATAAGTTTTTCTTTAAATTAAAATATAAATCAATATATATTAAATTTAAACATACATTTTAAATTATCGGGGCCACATACTAACTTTAAAAATCCCAGAAAAATTATTTCTAGTTATGTTTTGATGATACGGTCCTAACAAGACTAATTTCATTGAATTCTAAGATCGTTTGAAAAATGGCCATTTTCTGGTCGATTTGATTTGACTAAAACTAACAAAACACATTTTCTTTTGCCACGCTCACATATTAATTCTAAAAATTATGACAATTGAAACCTAGCAATAATTTGACATTCCGGTTCCAACAAAAGTGGTTTCATCGAAAACGGAGGTCGTTTGAAAAATGGCTATTTTTAATATTAAAATATATATAAATTCTACAGCGACTATTCTGAAAATTAAACTGGGCATAACTTTTGATTCCCGCTATGAAATTTCAATTTTTCGGATTTGTTGCAAAGATATTTTTAAACAGATTTACATATTTTTGGTTTCACTAAAATCCGATTTATTTTGCATCCTATATAGTCAGTCAAAGTCCACATTCAAATTTTCGAACTACCGTGCTATTTCTAACTCCTTTTATAATTAAAATAAATATATTCGTCTAACTTCAATTAAAATAAATTTTTAGTCGTTATTATTTAAAATAAATTATTTCAACTATTTAGAATTCCATTAAATTTTCTAAAATAAAAATTTTAAATTGGTTCAGAATTCACGGGTTGTTACATTTCTGGTCACCCCGGCTCCGCTTTCTGAATTTTGGCCAACTTCAAAGCGGTTTGCGAGTGGTGTTTCTTCATTAGCAACATCATCGGCTTCTACCATGGTTTTGCTAACGGTCTTCTTAGATTTGGCCATAATTTTGAAGAAGGATGCGACTTAGAACTTTAAGGGCAAAGCGTTTAACCTTGTGAGATTGTGAGAGGAGGTAGGAGAAGTGAACGCAACCCCACAGTGGGCGCCAAATGTCTTAACCAAAAATGGTCAAACACCAAATGATGCTAGAAAAGCACGTCACCAAGTAAATGGTATGAAATTGTGAAGCCACGAACACAAAATAAAAGTAAAAGTAATAAGAAGACGAGATTTTTATTGTGGTTCGATTCAATGTGAATCTACGTCCACTTTTCAATCATTCTTCATCATTATGGAGAGAATTACAAATTTTATCATCTCGTACATCGCATTAATTACACTTGACCACTTTTATGCAAATTCTCCGCTTTTTGCTCTCTTTATGCTTTAGACCACACTATGATTCGAGGAGGAACTGATCGGATCGTGTAATTATGAAAAATGATTTTAGATCCACGCATTAAGGAGGAGCTATCGCGATTGGAGATCACTTGGAGTAGATCGGAGTGTGAATTAATGGTGCTTGGAGAAGATAAGATCCATCTTATGTTGGAGAAAGGAGGAGAGAAGTTTGGCGGCCATTAATGAAATTTTTGGAAGCTTTAGAGTGGTGTAGGAATGGTTTAGGCAGCCCTTCAGGGTAGTGGAATCGGTCCCTTGAATCGTGGAACAAGGGGCTATTTATAGAAGAAGTTTGAAGGTAGTGGCAGTTTCGTAATTAAGGGGTACAGAGTTTGGATCGGGTAGTAACTTGGATCGGGCTAAACTTGGTTCGGGCACAAAGTTGGATCGGGTGTAAAGTTGGCTTAGGCGCTAAATTGGATCGGGGTAGATTTGGATCAGGGTAGTACCAACCCATACTTAATTAAATATACCGATCCAAAATGATACACGCTGTGACCGATCCACTTTTCCTGGCATCAGCTGCTCCCTAATTTCTTTATAGCTGATCCAATTATTCATTCAAGGACCGATCCAGTTGGTTTTTATTTACCATTGTGCCACTGCGTTTTGTATTCAAGGTCGATCCATTTTAACATTATTGAACCAGACATTTTTACTACTGCCCTTCTTTGTTGAACATTGTAAACTGATCCACGTGGCAAATATATGACCGATCCGTTTTTGCATTGGTAGTATTCTGTTGACACATTGTTTTACCTCATTCATAACATTAGCTGCTCCAAACTCTAACAAAGTTTTGCAAACATATTTAAGCATATCCGTTCCAATATAATGTTGGTGTCAATGCCTTGTTTGAAATATGTACTGCATGTACAGTTCGTGTTTTATTATGCAACCAGTTCAAATATAAAGAGCAGGTGATCCCTTTATGAATACGTGACCGATCCACTTGTGAGTTCACGTCTTCTTTAAAGGATGCATGGAATGTGTTGATCCATACATGCAGTTGTACATGCAGAGCGCGTCATCCAGTATACATGCTACGTGGCAACATTGGAGTATACTGTCCAAATGTTGTTTTAAATGCTTCACGTCAATAATCCCGAAGGACCCATGTTGCCCCTTCATAATACATGGCACGTTACCCTCATTGATTCATGTATCAATGTATCATGTTTCTTATATTCTTGCATTATTCGAAAGTTCTTTATGCATGCGGTATGTATTGCTTGATCCATGCAAAGGTATTTTGCTTTGTCTATTTATGAAATATTGTGGCCGATCCGTTTGCACTTTTACAGACGAACCATTGTGACAATAATAGTAGCCACCCATGTAGTGAACGATTCGGTGCCTTGCAATTGACCGACCTGGTCCATTAATTCAGACCGACCCATATGATTGAGGACAATCCATGTTTGCGACCGAGCCGATCCATTCTGAATGGATCGACCCGGCACTTTGAACTGTGTTTTAACAGGGTTAACATTTGGAAAATTTGGCCTTTAAAACATTCTTTCTCAGAATTTCCAAAACTTGTTCCAAATGCTTTTCATGCTCGGCAGTTGATTTAGAGAAGATTAAGATGTCGTCAATAAAAACTAGCACAAATTTATTCAAAACATCCTTAAATACCATGTTCATTAAATCGACAAAATAAGAAGGAGCGTTGCATAAGCCGAACGGCATTACTAACCACTTATAGAATATGTCTGGACCTCTGAAAGCTGTCAAAGGAACACATTCTTCGGCAATTCGCAGTTGATGAAAGCTTGGTCCATTTTAGAAAATACTTTAGCTCCATTCAAATGATCCAATAAATCATCTATATGTGGCAATGGATATTTATTCTTGAGTGTCTGCTTATTTAAATCTCGGTAATCCACACACAGTCTGAGAGTACCGTCTGACTTAGGAACAAACACTACTACTGCACCCCAATTTGAAAAACTAAGCCTGATTAGACCTTTCCATAAAAGTTGTTTAGTTTGATTGCCCAATTCTTCTTTCTCTTTCCATGTCATTCTTCGAATAGGATGCACCACTGGCCTTACATTCGGAACTAGGTCGATCCTGAAGTCAATTTCTCTTCGCGGAGGTAAGCTATCGACTTCTTCAAACACATCCGCATAATTTTTGACGACAAGAATATTTTCAAGAGCAGTGGGGGTAACCTCAAGAGAAGCCCAAAATTCTTTTCTATCTGAATCTGAGCCTACACAGGGTATAACAATATTTCCGAGCTTCATTTTAACTTTAACGATTCTTTCCGCACATTTAACCTCGGCTTCATATCTCGTTAAACATTCCAGCCCAAGAATAACATCGAACTCAGAAAAATCCATGATGATCAAATTAATAGGGAACTGGTAACAAGAAAAAGAGATCGACACTCTGCAATATAAGCCAAGAACAAGGGAACCACCGACCGGATTATGGACACTAATCGATTCTTTAAGATCCCTTGTTTTTAGATTTAGCTTCTTGACTGTATTACTCAAAATGAAACCTCGTGATGCACCTGTATCAAATGATACCGTGACAGGAATATTCTTAATAGAAAGAGTGCCTTCCAAAACATCTGGCCTTTTCTGATTAGCTGAGGGTGTTGGATCTTCTGCCGTGCTATTGACTTGAGCCTCTTTGGTCGCTTTCAAAAGTCGGCAATCTTGCTTTACATGACCTGGCTTATGGCAAAGATTGCATTCCCTGGTCTCTTGAGACTTCTTATTAGATTTAGATCCATCATTCTTTCGTTTCTTCGAAGATTTGCAATTTATCGACAAATGTCCTTGCCTATAGCAGTTAGAGCACGTGGCAGTCGTTAATGGTTCCTTCTTGGGTCTAACCCTTTTTTTATTAGCTTTTAGCTTCTTAATGACCTCAGGCTTCATACTTGCCTCAGGGCTATCAGTTTCAAACTTCCTTTAGTTGCTAGAACTGCTTTCCTCCTCTTCCAAACCATGCTGCTCATCAATATACACATAGCAGTATGCCATCTGTATCATCTCAGAAAATGGAAGATTTGAAGATCAAAAAGAGTTTTTTGATTTCGTTTTGGAAGATTCGAAGTTTACTGTCAGGATTGGAAGAGAAATCGAGCTCAAAACCTAAGCATGGAGGTCGTCAGTTTTTGGGAAAGCGACGTATCTGTTTGGTTAGGGTTTATTTATATATATATATATATATATATATATATATATATATAATTTAATATATTTAAATCACAAAATATTGTTTATCAGTCTGGACTCCAAACGAGGCCCAACGACTGTTACCCCTAGCTAATTACCCATGTTACAGGCACAATGGACTAGGTATCATCAGCCCATTTGATTGTTTTAGCACATTTTTCTTTAAATTAAATAATAAAATATTTTATTATTTAATTTGATCGTACACTTTAATTTACCAAAGCCACAAACTGACTCCAAAAATTCCCAAAAAATAAATCTGGCTATGTTTTGACGATATAGTCCTAACAAAATTAATTTCATCGAATTTGGAGACCGTTTGAAAAATGGTCATTTTCTGGTCGATCCAAATTGACTAAAATTGACAAAACACATTTTCTTTTGCCACACTCGCATATTAACTTCAAAAAGTATGAAAATTGGAATCTTGCAATAATTTGACATTCCAGATCCAACCAGGGTAGTTTCGTCGAAAATGGAGGTCGTTTGCAAAATGGCTATTTATACGGGCTATATATTATATTAAATTCCATAGCGAATATTCTGAATATTCAACTGGCCATAACTTTTTATTCCCGCTATAAAATTTCAATTTTTCGGATTCGCTGGAAAGATATTTTTAAACAGATTTAAATATTTCTAGTTTCACCAAAATCCGATTTATTTTGCATTCGGTACATTCAGTCAAAGTTCGAATTCAAAATTTCAAACTGTCGCGCTATTTCTAACTCCTTTTAAAATTAAAATACATATATTAGTTCAAACTTCGATTTAAATAAATTTTTAATCGTTATTATTTAAAATAAATTATTTTAACTATTCAAAATTCAATAAAATAGCCAAAATAAAAATTTTAAATTGGTTCTGATTTTTCGGGTTGTTACATACTCTGCCGATTTCAATACAAATTATATCATTCTTCCTATATTTCTAATATCTATCAAATACACTCTGTTTGGAAGTGCTACTCAAGAGTTCTAGGGAAATCGTAATCAGAAATAGAAAGGGTGCGTTCCTTGTAGCCCTGAAATCAAGGAAAAGGATAAGGTGTGTTCCTTATAGCCCGTAAATCAAGGAAAACGAGCGGTGTTAACCTTGTAGCCATGAAATCAAGGGTCTTGTAATTGAATACTGATATTAATAAAAATCTGCACAATCCAGCGTTGTTCAGGACTGGACGTAGGAGTAATCCGAATCAATATAAAATCAGGTGTGTTATTTCCTTTTATGTATTTTACTTTTGTTTATATCTGCATTTGTGATTGTTCCTGTTGTGATATTCATTCTAAGATTCATATAGTAGTTTATGTAATTGATCATTGGTTAATATTTCTGTAAGTTCTTTAAAAAATTGTTCACCCCCTACCCCTCAAGTTTTAGTTTTACCTTAAGATCGTTGATCCTCATCCCTAACAAATAATAACTCTTTTTGGATTCTCGTTTTTGATCCATTATCATATTATTACTAGCAAATACAAAAAAAAAATTCAATTGTAGGAGGACAATGCTTTCATTTGTTGATAAGATGTATTCATATTATATTGCTTATTCTCTATCATTGATCTAGTAATTTGGAGGAATTTCTAATTATACAGATCATTTGAATACACACATGACTTCAACACGTTTAATTTTTGTGTCGATCGATTTTTTGAATTACTAAATAATATATGTGCATAATATATAAGATGAGATAATAAAAAAAATTAGGTTGTTAGTTGAATATTTACATATATAGATATATATATATATACGTGGTCCACGTATTACAAATATATTATAAAGCATATTCTTTCTTGTTTGAGTCTGTGATTTTTTGAACAAACTATTACAAGGATCTAAACTATTAATTTCTTTTTATGGATCAATGTTAATATGAATCCTTTGAGACTACATGATAATCTTCAAAACATCTATTTTGAAACTGTATTGAAACTCTAGTTCAAATAAAATATATAAACAACTTCAATTTGTTAAATTTTGTTTTCCTATTACACCACAAATATCACTTTTGAACATTAATTTATTAGAGAATTAAATATAAGTGATATACTTATAAAAAAAGTAAGATCATTTTCCAAACACATAGAATTTTATAAAATAAATTAGTTGTACATACAGATCTTTTCAAGAAGATATTTATAACTTTCGTAAAAGTATTACATGACATATTCATGATCTCTTCAGGAGAACATATAAAGATATTTCTTCAAGAAATAGTTATGCATATGATATGAAATTCATAGAATATTTTCAAAAAATAATATATCATTGATCACTATTTGGTTTTATAATTATCTAATGGAGCTACAGTCCACAATAATGATAGATTAAATTTTTTAAATGTATTTTCTACTCACTGTTAATACTTGTAATTTGATTTACAAATTCTTTGGGTTACATATTGCCATATCACTTTTTAAAGTGTTGTATCATATGTGAAAACATTTCACAACAATTTTTTTATAGTGCTATAAAAAGATAATATCACTTTCGAGGATACATTATAAACATCACTTATAGAATGTTGCAGATCTCTTTAGGCAATTCAATAAAAATAGATTTTCTATAACAGCTCTTCTAGGATGTTGGAATTTTCAATACAAATATGTAAATACAACTCTAAAACGTCTTTTCAAGAGATTAATATATAAACATACACAACATTGCATATGAGTTATCACTTTCAAAGAATATTAAAATGTATCTTTCTAACTATACAACTAAACATATGCATACAAAAATAATTTATCAAAACTTCAGGTTTTATAACATAACCGACTAGTAAAATTTAATTTTACTAAGTTTTCACAGTACTCACTTAAACTTCCCGTTTAGGTTATATTAGATGTATAAAAAAAGCATCAAAGAAAAAATCAATTTTTTTAAAAAAACTTGATTCAAAAGATGGCAGATATAAATAATTAAATTTTCAAGTGATTTTTCCTTGATTTGGATGGCAATAGAATAAATATTAAGTGTATTATTATATTTACTTAATGTAATCAATGCTAAGTTCACATAAATAAACCAATCTTTCATAGTATTCACAATTTGGTAAAATAAATAAACAAAAGCAAACTAATTCAACAGTTTTACCAATTCATGTCAGCAATATGTAATAATAATGCAAAGAGTAAATAATAATGGACATAATCCTTTTATCCTTTTTGGGAATTTTAAATTCAATGAAAGTTTTTCTCAACTTTAGAAAAATAAGAAAAAACTCTTTCAGAAATTTAAGTAAGCATTAAAAAATCATTTTTTTCTCTTACTGATTTTTTTTGTTGACGGCTTCCAACAGAATGTTTTATCAATAAACTATTTCAATATACAAATCTTTTGGGTTTCAATTCAATCAAATTTACAACTGGAGCAGGAAATCTTATTACTCATTGATCTTTAGATCAATCGAGTCATTACATTAATAGCTATTTTTATATAACTTTGACGAGAACATTGATGTTTACCTCCAACATTAACTTTATTTCCAACATAATTTTATTTTATAAATTTTTAATCCAAATTTGTTGCATTTGACAAATTACTTGGATACTATTTGATTATCCGGTTCAACTTAATTAACTTTGGTAGAATATTATTCTACTCTTACATGAACAATAAAACCAGACATACAAGCAATCAAATAACATGAAACTTTGTTTTTTTATAGATCTTTAATAACTGTCATATTATATAGCTATAAGGAAATCATGCTAATGAATTTTGACTAAGAAAATGATAGTCTTTCAAGCGTTATCTCGTATCACATGTAAATATGAATAATAAATCTTGTATATTTCCCTCTAATAATTTGAATTTCTAGTAAAAAAATTTAAGGCTTATGTCTCTCCCTCATCTCCTGTCTCTTCTTCCTCAATCAAATCCCCTCATTTGTCTTCCAACCCTATCATGCTTTCGCCGCGCATGAGTTCTATACCGAAATCAGTGTCTCACCTTCTTATCCAAGATTTCCCATGTAATCTCCACTGAGTTCATTTACCCTGTTTTCCTCAACCCCTTTCCTTTACCTCAGAGCTATGCGAATCAATTTCTAATAGCGTCCCCTTCCTCTTCGAAGCGAATCCAGACAACTACGCGCGTCTCGATGCAAGTTCTTCAACTATTCAATTTGGATCGGAAAGGGATTCGTCACGAACATGGTGTACTCAGGTTTGTGGGTAGAACTTGCTATCGATCATTGATAATATGGATTTTCTGTCGTGTTAAGGAGAGTCGGGTTCTTTTTTTGGGTATTTTGTTGTTTAGTGTTATGTAACTTTGGGTCTGCTCTTATCCCTCGTTGCTACTGAATTTAGTGTAATGTTGACTTGTTAATGTTCATATGGTTCACTGCCTTATATTGGAAAAACAAGAGATGTCCAATGACACTGAACCTTGCCGATTGGTGATGAACTGTGCCTTATGCAAATTATGGTTGATGTTTATGCTAGCCATGCAGTTTTTTTCGTGCAGGTTGCATCTTTATGGGATTTCTTTTTAATCTTCCTTTATGATTTCTCTACTGCGTGCTATCTTCTGTTCTGTTCCTTTATTTTTAGCAAAACATGGAAGCTTTTGCCCAAATCTTGTCGAAGAAGTTGGGGAAACACTGCAGATCCGATCATACCTTGTTTTTGAAGTTTTATTACATGTTATACCCATAGTTTCTTCTAGGATGTGATGTGGCCTTAAGGTGCTGCAAACTATGCAACTGTTTGTTAGGATTACCTCGCATGTTCTTAAGGAGGAATGATTGTTTGGATACAATAGTCCCACATCACGGAATATATTGAAGGAATTGTATACAATTATGAGCAGGTAGACACGTAACATAAGGGATTCCTTTTGTTATACGCGAGTTGTGTGTCAGCTCATATGCGTGCAAGGAAAGAGGGCTTTGTTCAGACCGTCGTTACATAACAGTGGTACCAGAGCCGAATGTTCGGACTGGGCCATGCAGGCAAGGCAGTGCTCTCAAAAGATACTCGTAGAATGCGAGTCAAGGGGGAGATTGTTAGGATTGTCTCGCACGTTCTTAAGGAGGAATTATGGTTTTGGATACAATAGTCGCACATCACGGAATATATTGAAGGAATTATGTACAAATATGAGCTGGTAGGCACGTAACATAAGGGATTCCTTTTGTTATATGGGAGTTGTGTGCCAGCTCATATGCGTACAAGGAAGAAGGGCTTTGTTTCGACCGTCATTGCATAACACTGTTCACTGTGATATAGGCTACTGCCTTCTCTTGGTTTCTATGGCTTGATTAAATGGCTTCTATCAAGTCTTATCATGGATGTTGTTCTTAGTACAAGCTAAAGTCATTCTGTTTACTTGTTACTATAGTCTTGTACTGTGTAGCATGTATTATGTGATTTCTCCCTGCGTGGAGACGTCATATAGTAGTCTAGTTACTTAAACTAGCTCTTGGGCTATAATCTAGATTAGATTTAGATGTCCCATTATAAATGCCGTTAACGGTGGACGGTCAACCTTAAAAACCGAATTAGCTGACTGCTAACTGCAGTCACCCGTACTTTATTGTAATTTTATTAATAGTCATAATAAAATAGTGTTACAGAACACTATAAAACCGGTCGGCTATGCCAAAAAAAAAAGGACATCTGGTCTTTTATTACAAAGAAACTTAGACAATTATTTATGGAAACTTATTTTTAGCATTATAGGAATTGCAGGTTCTCAACTTCTAATTCAGATGTTAGAAATTAAGTTTATAATTTATTTCCATTAACTTTAGGTATGCTGAATCAATATCAATATTGGATCTAAACTTAATGCAATATTCTATATTTGTATTATTCTTATATATGTTTCTTCAAGAACAACAAAGAGTTTCTCCTGAAAATATAAATCAAAATAAAAAATGATATCTACAATAAAACGAGATAAAATATACAATGATATAAAATAAGATGTACAAAAGGAATCAAATATGAATAAGTAGATCAATGATACAATGAAATGTAAAAATAATAAAATAAGATCTGAAAGGTTTGATTAAGCAGATCAGAGAAATAACTTACCATTTTGAAAATTTATTATCAGATCTGAAATCTACATTAAAGAGAAGAAATAAATATGGACATACATGTAAGAATTGATCAACCTATTATCGTGTTGATAACATGTTATAAATTAATGAAATTAGAATCCATTGAAGAGAAGAAAGGGAAGAGATCTTTATTCATTCAGAATACTTGTGTGTAACTCGTGCGTTGCACACGATAAAATTATTAAAAATAGTGTTTATTATTTTAAGGTTAAAACAAGAACTTTGTTATGCGATATATAATAAATTTTGGTATGAAACATATAAGCTATTAATTAAAATTATTATTATTTGTGTGTAATTTATGTCATATAACTTACACAAACAATATGTATATTTTGTATTTGAGAAATTTTTCAACCATTTTTGTCAATATGAATATACTATACATGTTAAAATTGATGTATGTTAGTAATTTATTCAATGAATTAGAAAACATTATTTGATAGAATTTGTTTGAATAAATTAAATGTAAAATTATGAACTTAGTTTAACTATATAAAATAGCAGGATGAATTGTAGAGAAATTTGTTAAAGATGTATAAATTTGTCATAAAGTTATTGACGTTAAAAAAGAATTTTATGATATAATATATGGTAATTTCTTGATATAAAATAATCAGATCCGATTTACAGATTAACTTTGTTATTATTGTTCATATACATATTTCATGTTATATGGTTTATACACCTTTACAATTGAATGGAAGACTGTATGTTTTTTAATATAAATATATACTATAAATTTGCATATATTTTTAAAAGCTATTAGAAAAATGGACTAAATATTCACTAATTAGAACATTAGATTTCACAAGTAGATTAATCATACAGAATTATATATAAAATATAATGAAAAAATCGATAGAATTTGGTAAATAATTGTCAAAATATTTAAATAGAGGATTTTCTTTTAAAGGACAAACTTAGGAATTTTTTTGATGAAAAGTATGGGAAGTTTCAAAATTAGGGAGAAGGACACATTTACACTAAATGTGGAATTCAGGGGGCCCACTATACTTTTCTCATTTACACTATCATTTGGCCTTCTCACTAAATTCTAAACTTTACATATTTTTCGCTAAATTTTTTGTTAAGTTTGTCCTTCTCCCTATTTTCCACATTTATAAATATGGGTATTTGAAGTTGAAAATGTATCCTTCAATTTATGATAATTTTATTGATATAAATGTATAATATATTAAATTTACTATTATTATTTGGGTGCTACTATTCACACCCCGGTTTACACTTCCGACGACCTTTATAAATTTAATACAGATGAATAATTTTTATATTCTTCTAGCTAATAATCTTACTAAAGAAGTCTGAAACAATTTATTGATAAAGCAACATAGCAACATACAGAGGAGATGGAGGCTAACAAAAGAAGAGAAAGCCTTAACCCTAAAATAACACAAGAGGCCTTTATATATAAGCAAAACATAAAACAAAAGACTATATTGCCCTTTAGTAGATTACGCTAACATCACCCCTCAAACTCATGATGTGATAGCAATGAGCATCGAGAGATTGTCAGTCAAAAACCGGAAGCGTGAAGATGACAAAGATTTAGTAAACAAATCTGCAAGTTGCAAGGAGGAAGAGACAAATGACAATGTCAATGTGCCATTCTGAAGGTGGTGGCGAGTAATATGGCATTCAATCTCAATATGCTTGGTCCTTTCGTGAAAAACGGAGCTATGAGCAATCTGAATAGCACTCTTATTATCACAGTGCAAAGGAGTTGGTCGCCGTAAGAAAACACCCATATCCGCAAGCGACCATCGTAGCCAAACAATTTCACAAGTAGTAGAAGCCATAGCACGGTATTCTGCCTCTATTGAAGACCGAGATATAACATCCTGCTTCTTACTTTTCCAAGAGATTAGAGAATCTCCTAGAACAATACAAAAGCCAGTAGTGGATTTGCGATCAGTAGGATCACCAGCCCAATCTGCATCAGCGTAAGCACATAACTCTAAAGATGAAGTAGAAGAAAGCAAAAGAGTCTGAAACTGAGTGCCACGAAGATATCTCAAAATGAGAATAACAGCAGCCAAATGAACTGTAGTAGGAGAAGTAACAAACTGACTGACTATGTGAACAACATATGCAATGTCAGGGCGAGTGATAGTGAGATAAACCAAACTTCCAACAATCATTCTATAAAGATTAGGATCTGGCAATAGAGATCCATCAGAAATAGGGTATCGAGCATTGAGCTCAATTGGAGTATCAACAGTCTTATTATCTGAGAGATGAGCGCGCTCAAAAATGTCAGAAATATACTTAGATTGAGAAAGAAGATAACGTTTTGGAGAAGAAGCAACTTCAATACCCAAGAAGTAACGAAGGGGACCTAAGTCTTTCATAGCAAAACATCGAGTCAACTCAGACTTCAACAAGTTAATCCCAACAACATCATCGCCTGTAATAATCATATCATCAACATAAAGAGAAAGCAAAATTTGACCAGCCGAGGTACACTTGACAAACAAAGCGGAATCATGGTTACTCGAGCAAAAACCAAGAGAAGTAATCACAGTAGAGAATTTCTCAAGCCAAGCACGGGGAGCCTGTTTGAGACCATAAAGAGCTTTCCTAAGTTTGCAGACATCACCAGGTTGATGATCAATACCAGGAGGAGGAACCATATAGACTTCTTCATGAAGATCTCCATTCAAAAAGGCATTTTTAACATCCATTTGAGTAATATTCCAGTGGCGAACAGAAGCAACCGCAATAAGAGTTCGAACTGTAGTCATTTTTGCAACAGGAGCAAAAGTCTCCTCATAATCCATACCATATTCTTGAGAATAACCTTTAGCAACCAAGCGAGCTTTATACCTTTCAATAGATCCAATAGCTTTAGTTTTACTCTTATAGATCCAATGAGAACCAATAGCACGTTTTCCTGCAGGAAGAGGTACTAAATCCCAAGTATGAGTTTGATGAAGAGCAGTCAGCTCCTCAGCAATAGCACGTTTCCAAAGAGGATCACGAACCGCATCTTTGAAAGATGAAGGCTCAGAGAGACATTGTATAGAAGCAAGAAATAAAGAAAATGAATTGGAAAGACAAGAATATTCAAAATCAGGTCGTCTAGTAGACTGACGGTTTCGGATAGGATATCGACGTTCACTAGTATATGCTGTCTCAGAAGGTGATTGGGTGGTTGGGGAGTCAATAGAAGTGTTTGTATTTGCAGCAGGAGGTAGCTCATCATCATCAACAGTGAAACGATCAATATGAACAAGATCAGACATAGATATATTGTGAGTACGATCAGGAATTGTAAAATAAGGAATATGTTCAAGAAAAACAACATGACGAGAAACATATAGCTTATGACTGGATCAAAACAACGATATCCTTTTTGTCCTGCACCATAACCAAGAAAAACACATATAGCAGACCGTGAAGTTAGCTTACTCTGTTGGACATGAGGAAGAAGAACAAAGCATGTAGAACCAAAAACACGAAGAGAAGAATAATCTGGTGGACAACCATACAATTTCTCATAGGGGGACAAGCCAAAATTATGAGAAGTAGGAATTCTATTAATCAAATAAACAGAGGTAACAGCTGCCTCCCCCCAAAATTCACTTGGAACACTAGCAGACAATAAAAGTGACCTAGCAGTCTCAAGAATATGCCTATGTTTCCATTCAGCAACCCCATTTTGTTCAGGAGTATCAGTGCAAGAAGTCTGATAAATTGTGCCATCTAAAGCAAGAAGTTCCTTAAAAGAATGAGAAGTATATTCACCTCCTAAATCACATCTAAAACATTTAATAACAGCTGCATGCTGAGTTTTGATAAGAGATTGAAACTCATTATAGATGCCAAAAAATTCTGAGCGACATTTCATAAGATAAATCCAACAATAACGAGCGCAGTCATCAATAAAAGAGACATAATAATGAGAGCCTCCCTTTGTAGAAACAGGAGAGGGTCCCCAAACATCAGAATGAATAAGATCAAAAGGTGCAGTAGAAAATGTATTACTTTGAGGAAAAGGCAAAGAAGAAAATTTTGCAAGTTTACAACCACTACAATCAGAAATGTCAAGAGTTTTCAAATCTCCTAAAACTCCTGTAGATACTAAGAATTGTAATCGAGACTTAGATACATGGCCCATACGAGAATGCCACAAATAAAACATAGAAGATGACAGACTCAAACGAAAAGACGAAACATCCACACCTAGAACAGAAGCCGCAATCTCTGAAATCTTAGGATTTTTGAGCTGATCTAATACATAAAGTCCTCCTTCTCTATGGTCGGTCCCAATCACTTTCTTAGACTTTGGATCCTGAACATAACATTCAGAAGAAGAAAAATAAATCAAGTAGCCATTATCATAAATTTGACCAACAGAACAAGATTTAATGCAAGTTTAGGAATGTGATAGACATTACATAAGGACAATGAAGGTGTAATGACTGAACCAACACCTTGCACGGGCATAGATGTACCACTAGCACTCATGACAGGCACAGAAACTTTAGGAGCCAAAGAAGTGAAAGAGGATAAATTAGGTGACATATGATTCGAAGCACCAGAATCTAAAATCCAGGTAGAAGAAGATATACCTGATGAACTAGACGACAAACCTATTTGAGACGAAGCTGATATGGCATGTGGCTGAGATGCAAGGAACTTCTGAAATTGTTCAATCATTGATGGATCTACAGAAGAATAGACAGAATTCCAATACACATAATTCTGAAATTGTTCAATCATTGATGGATCTAAAGAAGAATAGACAGAATTCCACTACGCACAATTTTTACCATCTGCTTGAAGCGAATCATCTCTAGTTACTGCTATTTTAAATCGGACAAAATTTCAAATACAAAACAGAGAAAACAAACCCAAAAAAGAATTCGAATTCTGAAAATAACAGCTGGAAACTCGAGATCTAGAACTAATCGGATTTGGAAAACTAGAGAGTACTGGGTTTAACTTCTATCCACAAACTTCGTTTCAGCAAGGTGCCAACTTTCTATCCACAAACTTCGTTTCAGCAAGCGTCGGGTCTGAAAAATCAAAACCTCAGCAAATGTCGGACTTTGAAGGACGTCGAAATTTGAGGGAACGGTGGATTAGGGCTTGCTTCGGATTAGGGATGGCTTCATATTAGGTGCTTCAGGGAACGGCGGATTAGGAGGTGCTTCAGGGAACGTTCGGTTTGGGCTTGCTTCGGTTTGGACTGTGTATACAATGAAACGATGAACGTGGATCTGAATTAGAGTTGCTTCGAATCTAAACTTGGGTCTGAATGAGAATAGGGCTTTGGAGAAGAGATTAGAGAAGGCAGTCACATAAATCACCAAAAGAGAAGAATCGGCTTTAATACCATGATAGTCTTACTAAAGAAGTCTGAAACAATTTATTGATTAAGCAACATAGCAACATACAGAGGAGATGGAGGCTAACAAAAGAAGAGAAAGCCTTAACCCTAAAATAACACAAGAGGCCTTTATATATATGCAAAACATAAAACAAAAGACTATATTGCCCTTTAGTAGAATAATAAGTACGCTAACACTAGCCAGCATATGTCATTCTTTCACTCAGTTATTTACCACCATACTTCTCCTAAAAAACACATACTTTTTTACAATTTCAAACAATAAACCCTTACAAAAGCATATATTCTTTTGTGCCTAATAGAGATGGAAGATGAAGATAAAAAAGAGGTTAGAATTGCTTGATTTTTGTTGTTTTCTATTATGATGTAGAACATGTTGTTATTTTTTTTAATGGTTAGGGTTTCCATTGCATTTTCTGATACTTTCTCCACTTCGTTGGAAATTTCAAGCTTGGAGGACATTAAATTTGACGACGTTGTAATAGAGAATGACAATGTGAGTTTTGACTTGTTGGGTTTTTATCCGTATAACTTATGTATCTTCTTTTACAAATTGATACATTAATTATTATTATTTTGTCGTTTGATAGTTGGAGTATTTGAATGATGATAAATTGGACGATAAACATTATGATTGTGATGATGTGATGGTAGATGTTCGATCAAATGACACAAAAGACATAAATGTTGATTTGGCAAATCATTTCACAACTGACGAAGTAAGTACTCATTTATCAAAACTAAAATTGCTAATGTGGTTATGAAAATGGATTATTAAATTTAATTATTTCACAACCGACGAAGTAAGGGAGGAAGGAAGCGTTCGTGTAGAGGAAGGAGCTGGTGGCCTCTGTATTTTTTGGGTAGTAATTTAGATGGTGGCCAGAAGAGGAAATTTAGAATATTTGGGGTGCTTTTAGTTTTGGTGGCCAGAAGTGTGAATAGTAGCACCCTATTATTAACATATATCATTAAAATTGTGTGACCTATTTAACCATATATTTGAAGAAAAAACAAACTATTTCTGCCTTGTCGATATGAATGTGGTATACATTTTAAAACATCATATTCAGTGTTAATTGGATCAATTAGAAATTACAATATATTGATTGAATTTATTTGGTAAATTCAAAATCATATAATTAATTTAAACATATTGACTTGGATATACAATGTTAAGTGATATTGTGGAGTATTTTGTAAATAGCTAATTAAATTTTGAAATGCAAGCACTTGACGTTAATATTACAATGCAATATAGTGAATTTGTGATAGTTATTATGTGTATAGTTTATGTTATGTGATTGACGTGTTTATACATTTTAACTGTTTTTTAATTACATTTTTTTCTAATATAAATATAGTTAACTTGATGTGCTTTATTAGGTGAATCAATGAAATATAGTATGCTAAAGTTATTTCAATAGTTTTAATATTACACAATTAATTATAAAATATTGTATTAAATGTATAATATTAGAAAATATTTGAGAGAGACTTAAATGATTACTGAAAATTTGAAGTGTAGTTACATATGTAGGAAAAATAATAATAATATAATTTTGACATTCCTTAGTATTTGAAAGAAATGTTAGTTAATTAAATTTATTTAAATTTCTCAAATTTCAGTTTTTGTAACTAATTTAAATACATTTAAATGTTAAATGTTAGGAGCTAACTGTTAAATTGTACATAAATAATTGCATGAATTCTAAAATGTCCTTAAAATGTAAAATAATGGAAGAGATAAATTGATGAAAGAGGGTTATTAAATAAGTGTAAAGTGATAAATTAATTGGAAAATAAAATATCCAGAGAGAACCAAGAAGAAGAGACAAAACTCCTAAAATTAATGAGAGAGCTTCAAATTCTTCTACTGTACTATTATTACTAGTGTGTAACCCGTGCGTTGCACACGCTAATATTGTAAAAAATATGATTTTTTATTTAATGTTAAAAAGAGAACTTTGTTATGCAATATATGATAAAGTTTGAAGTTGAATACATAAACTATTAATTAAAATTATTGTTATTGTTTATGGGTTTATATTCTATACCTTATATAAACAATATGTATGTATGTGTAATTGAGAATTTTTTTGTTAATATAGATATACATGTTGAAATTGATGTATGTTAGTAATCTATTTGATGAATTAACAAATATTATTTAATAGAATTTATTTAATTAAGTTAAATGTAAAATTACAAAGTTCGCTTAACTGTATAGCCATGCTTTCTTTTGACATTCATTGACTTTGTTTCCTTATGCAAATCATTATGTTGTTCTATGATCACTCTATTATCCACAGAGCTTGGTATAGATAAAATATCATCTTCTTTGTCAAAGAAAGTTTAGGGACCTTTTGTGGCTACTAGACATTAGTCTCTCATTTCCACGGTCCCATCTTCGGTTTTACAGCGAGTCAGACAAGAATTCGAGCGTTTGTTAGATGAATTACCACTTGATTTTATACTAGTCAACTCATCAGATGTATCAGTTTATAATGTATCAAGAAATAGGGTTCCATTAGTTAAGCCAGACTCTTTTATTCATGAATAGAAGTGTTTTATTTAGAATTCTGTGAGGGGTGGGTGGGTGGGGGGGTTGACGTGACCTCCCCAGCCATCACTAGGCTCCACCTGTGCATGCAACCAGGTGATGCATGCAACTACGTGTTAGAAGTTAAATAATTTGATTATTAGAATAGTTGGCTCCGCCTGTGCATGCAACCAGGTGATGCCTGGATTGCGAGAAACTATCCCAGCCCAAGACATGGGCGATAAATACATTTGCCTAGGGCATCGACACACGGGAGGGCAACAAAAATGAAAAAAATGGTTTCCCTCTCCAGCCGCCAACAAATATCGCAAATGATGCCAACTTCCTCAACGCCAACCATCGTTGCCTCATTACCAATCGCAAACATCCTCCTCGACGCCAGTTGCCAGCCAACTTTTCTCGATGCTCTTTGCATGCCGCCTCGGTTGACAACAATTTATGATTGTCATCGCCAATTGATAATAGCTGGTCGGCCTTTTCATTCCTTGATTGATTTTGGTTTGTCTTAATTCTTGAATTGTGTAAGTTAGTTTTCTAATTTACCAGATTAATAGTTCATTTTGGTAATTATATGTTAGGTCACTTATGTTTTACATATCCAAACTAAGCAGGTTAATTTAAGATAAACCAAAATGCTCTAATTTCTATACAAAATGTGAAGATTTACTGATTTTTCATTTCACTATTTTAATTGCAAAAAAATTTGTTATTAAATGTTAATTAAATAATGTTAGTTACTTGATAATTTATTTTATGCTATTTGGTGTTAATTACTAGTTAATATATGATTCAAAATTAAAAAAAAAAGCTTAGTGCTTGATGCTGCTATAAAGTGCATTGACCTGAACCATATTGTTGATGCTCTATGGGTGAAATTGGAGCTTCTAAACTTATGTTAATCTTTTTTTGTTACTAGTTTGATCTAGGCTTGTGAATAACTGTTTCAATAGGGTCATTATACTTAAACCTAACTAAGTTAGCGTGAAACCACCAAATTCGGGAAAAAATTTGTCAATTTGATTGCTATGATTGGAAAATAAATTGATGAATTATCAGATATGAATTTGTTATTCTCATACTTTTCATTGATTTTTAGTTTTTTATGGTGTACTTTCAGTTTAGTTTCGTAGCATGACCCAAGCATCTACTCAGACTATTATGGAAAAGTGTATGTTTTTAGAATATAAAAATTATTTTGATGATCTTGTCGTCTAGCGGTGTAATTTAGTCCGGTATAGGCTATGATATTTAGTTCTGCAACTCTATAATTTATTTTTTTATGGCTAGAATAGCTCAGCTTTTTATAGTTGGGATCTTGTGCACTTCAGGTAAACTAGAAAAGAATTAGCATGACTAATACCATGGAGATCATTTATAACGGTTCTTTCTTTTTGTATCAACCAGATTTAGTTCTGGATCCTGCAATGTTGACGGTGAAAGAGAATTCCTACAGTGCTAACAACTAACAAGGAAAGAGGTGCTTTTAGAGAGCGATCTGCTGCTGTCATCATGTTTACATTTGAAGTAGTATCTTCTTTGTTCTAATTTATATATAGATTCCTGTTGTGTATGTATATGCTCCACACCAAATAACATTTTGATGATGTATGCAATAGATTTTTCTATTAGTAAATCGTTATTTGTTCCTATATTATGCTTTATTTACAGATTTTGTCAGGTTTAGCTGTTTATGAATAAATGTGGTTGAAAATTTAACAATATTTTGTGATTATAGTAGATATATTGTTGTGATATATTAATGTTACTGAAACGTAAGAGCGCATCGTTGTAATATATGCATGCGCAACGTTTGTCATTAGTTGTAGTGTACGTATTCTCAACGTATATTGAACAATTTTTTTTTTATATTAACGCAAATGTAGTAGAAAATTCATTTACTACGGTTTACAATCAAGGTGGTTATAAAAAATATAATAGTTAAAAACAATTGTAAAACTTTGTTCTGCAATGTTCAAAAACTGACGTACATGAAGTTTAGTTAACATTTAAATAATGTCGTCTAGCTTGTATTTACAACGTTGATTAAATATGATTAAAGAATAAAATATTACGTTTGAAAAAAGTTATATAAAAAAAAAACTAATACACTGTTGTGGAAACCTGCGCCTTTGCGGAAGCGTCCAGGATCTTATTCATCTAATTACTTAAAGATGATTTCTATGGAAACAAACACAGATATGAAATCACACACGCAAACACAAAATATTCCACCCAACCACCCTCTTTATTGATTCTCAAAACGAATTTTGTTTACACCCACTGGTTCATCAACCAACAATAAACAAACTACAAGAATCAATAACCTTAATGAGAAAGGGGAGGAATATCTAGATGACTACAACTCTTGTTGGAGAAGGAGAACAATGAAGAACGACGGCTAAACCTTGGATTAATAGGAGGCACCAATCCTCTCTAGGGCACCAAGCCCTAGAGGCACGCAGCCGCCACTCTATTCGGTCATACATTAATCCAACCCTATGTGCTGCTTTTATAGGAGAATAGAAGGCCTAGGCAAATACCTAATTTGCCCCTTCAGTACTTGCAGAACAAGTCACAGAAAGACCAAGTCAAATAGCAGAAAAACCCGCTCAGACGTCTGACCAATATATGTCAGACGTCTGTCCATGCTCTCGGGTTCCAAACCCTGTAGACACAGACGTCTGACCAAAATTCCCCAGACGTCTGTGCTGAAACATAGCACAAAACTGCTCCACCTTGCCTTTTTTCTGCCGCTATACCATCTCCACTATCGCCAAGCACATCCACGCCTCGTCTCCATCAACATTTGTGATTTCATGTCACAAATCACAACACTCCACCTTGATATGAAATCGCATCGCATCAAACGATCTTCCAACACACAAGTCATCTAGCTCTTTCAACGACACCTTCTCTCAATTAAAACCAACCTCGATTTCCAGGCAACGAGATACACCCCACCTGTTCCGAGTACAGGGACTCAATTGATTTTAGAGCAACAATCACACCCAGTCGATTTGAAAGGACTACGACCACACCTCAATTACAAACACAACCCACCGCCTGCAAAAGATGCATCTACCACCACGAGCTGCACCGTGCATAAACCAACGGTCTAAAAATGCTTGCAATTCCACAACGACACCCGTCTACCACTTGATCTGAGCTCATTCCTCGATCACTCCGGATCCCTCGAGCATCATCAACGTGAAGACCCCTGTCGAACACATCAGCAGTGACCAAATTAACCTCTCCAACTAGCTGTTGACTAGGTTCTTCAACCGTCACTTGTCTGCCACATCGACACCCGTCTACCACTTGACCTGAGCTCCTTCCTCGATCACTCATGATCCCTCGAGCATCATCAACGTGAAGACCCCTGTCGAAAAATGAACCGAATCACAAGGTACAGGCAAATCAAACCAATTGCCAACATCTTCGTCTTCTTCCATCTTCCCTCATCCACATCTGAGGGCTTCTCTTCATCTCCATCAACCAAACCATTGAGGCCTTCAAATCCCCAATCAAAATTAGTCATCACCAACAGCGCCATCATATCCGACGGAAAAAAAATTGATTTTTCCAATCCAAAATCACTCTAAGCTTTGCGATGATCTAGCTCTGATACCAACTGTTGTGGAAACCTGCGCCTTTGCGGAAGCGTCCAAGATCTTATTCACCCAATTACTTAAAGATGAATTTTATGAAAACAAACACAGATATGAAATCACACGCGCAAACACAAAATATTCCACCCAACCACCCTCTTTATTGATTATCAAAACGAATTTTGTTTACACCCACTGGTTCATCAACCAACAATAAACAAACTACAAGAATCAATAACCTTATTGAGAAAGGAAAAGAATATCTAGATGACTACAACTCTTGTTGGAGAAGGAGAACAATGAAGAACGACGACTAAACCTTGGATTAATTGGAGGCACCAATCCTCTCTAGGGCACCAAGCCCTAGAGGCACGCAGCCGCCACTCTATTCGGTCATACGTTAATCCAACCCTATGTGTCGCTTTTATAGGAGAATAGAAGGCCTAGGCAAATACCTAATTTGCCCCTTCAGTACTTGTAGAACAAGTCACAGAAAGACCAAGTCAAATAGCAGAAAAACCCGCTCAAACGTCTGACCAATATATGTCAGACGTTTGTCCATGCTCTCGGGTTCCAAACCCTGTAGACACAGACGTCTGACCAAGATCCCTCAGACGTCTGTGCTAAAACATAGCACAAAACTGCTCCTCCTTACCTTTTTTCTGCCGCTACACCATCTCACTATCGTCAAGCACATCCACGCCTCGTCTCCATCAACATATGTGATTTCATGTCACAAATCACAACATACACAACATCTACTAAATGACGTGACTGATAATTCTACAATAGGTGAATAAAGTTGTTGAAACTAAATTACAATATATGATAATCATTATAAAAAACAAATACACTATATATAATTATTATCGTAAAAAATCCATGCCATAATATTTGAAATATGTTGTAATTGGCTATCTCATAACATTCAAAAAACGTCGTATATAGTTTTCTTTATATTTTTGGGTGTTTTCACTATATTTATGTTTTGTTATAATTAACTTTTCAACAACATTTTTTACAACTTTTAGGTAAACATTGTAAAAGAAACCCCCTCTTTTATAACAATGGATATAACAACATTATGATAAATGTTGTTAAAATACATAGACAACATTTATTCAATGTTGTAAAATACAATTTTTGTTATAGTGAATAAATCACATCAAGTTTAACCATATTCATATTAACAAAAAAAAAATCAAATATATAAATACGTCAATCACATAACATAAATTATATACATAATTAACTATCACAAGTTCAAAATTGAACTCATTTACGTCAATATATTTACCATGTATTGTATTGTAGTATTATTGTCAATCGCCTACATTTTAAAATTTATTTAGTCATTTACAAAGTAGTTCACAATATCACTTAATATTGTACATCTAAATCAATATGTTTAATTAATTATGTGATTTTGAATATAATAAATGAAATCAATCAACAAATTATTGTTAATTCATCTAATTAACGTCAAATGTGATGTTTTAAACGTATACCATGTTCATATTAACAAAAACGACAAAATTAGTTCTTTTTTTTTAAATATAAAGTTAAATAAGTTACACGGTTTACATAATATATGTAAACAATAATAATATTTTTTTAATATATTATACATTTATCTCAATAGATGTATAAATAGAAAAAAATATTTGTTTTAAATGCATTCATTTTAACAATTCTACAATTATTTGCTGAACTTTCTCAATTCTTTCGTGATATTTTATATTTTATTTCAATATTTAAACTACTAATGAAATCTTAAATTTATTTAATAATCTTTAGAATGTATATAGTCCATTTTTCTAATAGTTCTTAAAAATATATGCCAGTTTTACTATGTATATAATATATTCATATTACAGATGGTAGTTTTCCTTGCAACTATAAAGATGTATAAATCGCATAACCTGAACAATGTATATCTACAATAATGACAAAGTTAATTTGTAAATTAGTTATGATTCATTTATATCAAGAATTTATCATATATTATATCATAGAATTCTTTTTGAACATCAATAACTCCACAATAATTTTTTACATCTTTTGAAAATTAAATATATTTGATTCTTCTTGCTATGCTATACAGTTAAACTAACTTCGTAATTTTACATTTAACTAATTTAAACAAATTATATTAAATAATATTTGCTAATTCATCATGGGCATTGTTATTGACACTCCAAATATTGTTAAAGGTGGAGGAGGGGGGGGGAATCAAATTTTTTTCTTTTAAAAATTGTTAAGGGAAGTACCATTGAGGAAAGTAACCTCTTAACAAATAAAGGTAATTTTACCTTATTACTCATTTAACGCCTTAACAAATAAAGGTAATTTTACCTGAACAAATATTGCAAGGACCGTAGTAATTTTTTTCAGTTCGCATATATCAATTTTTTAAACCCTAGAGGATAAGCTTTTTCAAAGAAATATGATCGAACTATTTTTTTTTTAATCGACGCAAATATGCTGAATATTATAATTACGGAGGTAATGCACCGAAATGATTATTAATTTTTGACATATCATTGTCCAATACATATATAATTGATTACGTATTGCATTTGGTGCAGTGGTGACGACATGCTTATTTTAATTCGGTTTCCCTTGTCGAATAAGTTTTTTTGATCTAATTTGGAGGAGAAATCAGGGAATATTGAGTAGTGTGAAATAATATGTTTGTGTAGCCCCTTAACAATTTTTCAAAGAGTGGAGTGTTTTTAGAAAAATGGTTCTCTCTTAACAATAGTTGGAGTGTCAATAACAACACCCATTCATCACTTACTAACATTTAACAATTTCAACATATAAATCTATATTAACAAAAATGAATAAAAAAATTTCTCAAATATACATACATACATATTTATGATAATTTTAAAAATAAACATACATACATATTTAAAAAAAAAATCTCAAATACACATAATAATTTTAATTAAAAGTTTGTATATTTCATATTAAAAATTTGTATATTTTTAATATTATCATGTGCAATGCATGGTTTACAGACTAGTATGTAGAGAATTAAGGAGAAGAGAGAAAATTCCTAAACTTAATGAGAGAGCTTTAAAAGGTTCTTTTACTATTATTTAATAGATTAAATAGATTAGTTATCTATTTCTTATTTTCTATTACATTAGCACTTTTGTATATAGATCTTGGAGCTAGTTATTATACTTATCTCATGATATGGGACTAAACATAAACATACAAAAACATATTCACTTATATATTACAACAATTTATGATTAAATTACCCTTCTTAATTGCACTTTTTAATTGTATTCTCATGGCCCATGGAACATGAACTTTAAAATAAATAAAATTATGTCAAATCCTTACATTTTGGATGAAGCTGATGAAATATAAAACATCAGTAAAGGCAACATTCATAATTGAATTCTCTTGCTTAGAATTATTTAAGTTGTTTTTAAGTTATAGTTGATTTTGATGAATCAATAATTAAATATGTGCTCAAGAAGTTCCATTACTGCAAAAATTAAAGCACATTTTATTGTTTTTATCTTAATTCAGTTATACGAGTTTTTAATTTTGTATAAATGTGTTTTAGATCTCAAAAAAGGAAAGTTAAACAATGAAGGAAAAAAAAGTGTTCTTGTAAGAGCATCTCCAACAACGATTATATATTATATTTTTATGATATGTACAACCATTTTCATATCCAACATAATGCAGATTTTGTAATTGGATACATTTTCAGTCAAAACGATTACAAAAACGTAATCTTTTAAGGTTCCTATTCAACAAACATCTACTTTCAAACGTTTGTTCAACATGCGACCGAAATATTTTCAAAGAGAAATAATAAATAAGAATTAGGCTTCAGACGCCTGTACAACAAACATTCGAAATTTCTTTTATTCCGAACGTCTGTTGAACATGCACTTGAGGCTTAGAAACCTATTTAATAGGCGTCTGATCAGTTATTATCGAAAGAATACCAAATGCAGAAGTTTGGAGTGCATAAATGACATTTTCATACAAGGACAAAAAAGAAAAGGGAACCTTCATCGTATCATGACATTCCCAATACCAGTGTGTTTTAAATGTAGAGAGTTGCAGTAGAGATTGAGTTTGTTTACACTAGTGTGAACAAAGAGGAAAGCTACAGCCAGTCGCTCTAAGCGACTGTAAAATATATTCGCCATCTCATTGGTTAATCACTGGTTAATCAATGCAGTTAAACATTTTTTTAATATGATAGTAGGACCCATTCTATCATATGAACCAATAAAGCAGCGAGTCTTTTTGGCGTCTGTCATTAGCAAATTCCTCTTTCCTCTTTGATAAATCTGCAGGATTTGTCATATTAAATGAATTACCGACAATACCAAATCAGTGAACGATAGATAAAAGGAAGATAAAGATATTAAACCCAGCCGCTTTACAGGCAGAAAATACGTTTACGCGCCAAAGTACGGAATCAGCCAAGCCATTATGGCGTGGCATCACTTTTCTGAACAAACCAAATATCATTTACTCTTTGTATCAAATTTCTTCCTTCTTGACTAAGCAAGTGCTAGTGCCGCCAGTATTGAACCCCCCTTGGCCAAGTAAAGCATATCTTTTCTTTTCCCTTGTATCACTGAATTTGTGCAAATGGACCCCTAATTTACTCCAATAGGAAATCAAGATCATCTTAACCTCACCGAATGTAAGGTCAACAAACTCACATTTCTGTACAAAAATGATGGAAGGAACGAAGATACGGTGGATGAATGAATTTATCATTATTCTTCCGTTATTTATCAAAATATGTAAAATAATAAAAAATTATTTTTGTTTTATGTGTTACTTTGTTTTGTAAAAAGGTCGTTTTCTACGATGTTTTGTAAAAGGGTCGTTTTCTATGATATGTAATTATGTATGTATAGTTAGTAATTTTGTATGTATGAAAATTCGAAAATAGAAGCCATACTCACCTGATTTCCATCCTGATACAACTTGTCATTGCCGCAGCATTCACACGCGTCAGACAGCTGCTGAAGAAAGACCTTATTTTATCCAAGGCAAAGCTGACTCACGTGATCACCGCCTCTTCTTTATAAAATTCCCAGTTTTTTTCCTATTGCCCTAAATCCTAAATATCCCAAATCTAGATTAGACACAAATAAATCCTCAAATAAAAATCAATGGCGCTAGAGTGGGTCGTGTTGGGATACATCGCAGCCGCAGAAGCCGTAATGCTCCTGCTAATAACCCTACCAGGCCTCGACGGCCTCCGAAAGGGCCTCGTCGTCGTCACCCGCAACGCGTTAAAGCCGCTGCTCTCCGTCGTACCTTTCTGCCTCTTCCTCCTGATGGACATATACTGGAAGTACGAGACCCGGCCCAGCTGCAATCTGGAACACTCCTGCACTCCGAGCGAGTATCTCCGCCATCAGAAGTCCATCATGAAAAGTCAGAGGAACGCCATCTTGATCGCCGCCGCACTTGTTTCGTACTGGCTGCTCTTCTCCGTTACTCAGTTAGTCGTCAAGTTGCAACAAGCGAACGAGAGGGTTGAGAAGTTGAAGAGGCAGGACTGATTTTGCTTTGTTGCGTGGATCTGGATCTGGTAATCTCTGTTGCAATTTGTTTACTTGGATCTAGGTCTTGTTTGGTTTTACCTTTATCATGCTTTGTTATATGACTACTTTTTTTTTTCTTTTTCCCCCACCTTTTCTATATGCTTTTCGGATTCTACTGCTACTGCTGGGTTGAGCGCTGTATATCTTTTAGAAATATATATATTTCATGGCTATACATGTGGTGTTATGATGAATCATTTGTGTGTGAATTGTTACTGATTTCACTGGATTTTGACAATTTACGTTATACCAGTAATTTTCAGTTGATCTGTTCCGTTACCTAGAAATAGCTTTCTATCTTATATGTACTTAATCAAAATGCATATGATTGTGAGTGCTTTTGAAGTCTTGTTTTTGAAGATCATTTATACCCAGTCATCTTGTGAACCACTTTTACGTACAATCCAGCAAGAGATGTAGCCTGGATTTTACATTGATCTGGCTTGGCAGAAAATACAAAACATCCCATTCACAACCAAATAAAAAAAATTGCACCGAAAAAAAAAAAAAAAAAAAAAAACCCTTCGTACTCACGATCAAAGTTGATTTATTTCACTTGTCTTATCTACATGCATCAGTGAAATTTGTTGGAGTAACCTATGTTCAAAACTTACTATTCGGAGGCAATGGAAAGTCTTTATTTGAATTATTAATTGTGTCCATGTAACATTCTTAAATCGTTTGCTTTGCCTGCCCATCAAGCTAAAACTTATATGAAATGCATATGAACATCACTCGTGCGAATTACATTTAGGTGGGTAAAGTTTTCCTTCCTCTGTAGGAAATTTGTGCTTTTCGGAATGCTCTAACGTGTGTATCATCAATTGTTCCAATGCAATTGTATAAAGAAATAAAATTATCAATCATAAAAAAGAGTTATATATAGATAAACAAGAATGAAAATTTAGGCAAAAAAACAGGAATACAGCATTTAAGGTTCAAATAACAAAAACATATCTTAAACCGAAATTAATTTTTGTTACTTTTGCTTTTTAAGTACGGATGCAATTTTGTAAAAACCGAAAGCACGATAACTTAATTAGCAAATTTTGATATAACCTTCGATATATTTCGAAAATGATGTGAAACTGTTATTAGAGGATATTGAATTACTATCCTTGTGTCTGGTTTTATATAAGAATATGTATAGTTGTTCGTCCACTTTGACATGTCATGTATCGCGCGATAGACCACGTTTCTTCAAAATCTCATTAAAACCCAACAAAAACATTTGTTTGGACGCAAAAAATATCAAAACATCTATTCATGTGACCGTTTAGTGTATCGACGACATACTCTTCTGTTCAGCAAGTAATTTCTATATGATTGTCTTGTGATGTGTCTTGAATAATACATTTTTCCTTTATAACTAATTGTCTATTTCAATGACTTATTTTTTAATATCACATATGCACTGGATACGCTACTTGAACTTATTTTAGGTTAGTAACCTGTATACAAAAAAATTAGTAAAAATATTATATATATATATTTTTAGAAAAGCAGACAAAACAAGTGACAAAATTCTGGCTACTACACAAAAAGAATGTACTTGTTTAATGTGGAGAAATGGAAAACACATAGTAAGTTAGAACAAATGCAGAATTTAGTTTTGAGGAATTAAGGAACACACAGGGAAACTGGAAATGTCGGCAAAAATAAGGAAAAAAAAATCCCGAAAAACTTGTTAGAATAATTTATTTTTTAGGTAGTGGAAGATGTGAAAATGGAATGAACTCACATTCATCAGTCAAAACCCAGGGGACTCCATCAATTATGAAGTGTAAATTTAATTCAGCTTGTTAAGAAAAGCCAATTTTGGTTCAGGTTTCAAGAAGCACCTTAGAATTCGGTATAAATTGTTTAAAGAATGAATACTATTATTGTAGTAGACTATAAATTAGTATGGAAAATAGTATCTGAAACATACTTTGCAAATTTTGGAAGCTGCAAGCATAACACCAACGTTACCATAAGAAAAAACATAAAATATTGCATATCAATTGAAAATCTGCTTAATGCAAAATACATTTTTTGAATATCATACACAAAACTCTGTATCCCAAATTTATAGGGAACACATAAAGCAACTCTTAGCCGAAACTTATCATAGAAGTATTTGCCCGTAAATACGATCATTGGTACAAACAGAAAAGAAAATAGAAAGCAAACATGACATAACCAAACTCAAAATTTGCACTTGTTGTAATACACATGTAACATCTAACGATATATAAAGCTTGTCAAACAACATTCAACCACATAACAAATAAAATAGAGTCGTTGAAATTCCAAACCGTGTTTTAAACACTTAACCAACATCAAATATTACATACAAATTTAGTTTGACGCAAGATAGTCTAGTGAAATACTTATAAGTTGTCTAGTTTCAATATAGTCTCCATATTTTTTGTTGAAGCAATTGCAAAATACGGATACATGTTCGATTGTCGATAGCTAAATCATGTATTCACACTTCGAGAATGAATGTTTATTCTTCTCCTCGAGCTTTCTCGTTTTCTTCTTTAGTCTTGCTTTAGAAGTCTTGGCTAGAAGTTTAACAGATTCACTGAAGTTCTATCTCATTGCTATCTCTTTTGCCACGTTTACCTCATGCTGATAGTATCGTATGCCACTCATATTCTTCCTATATTCTTCAAAGTTGGGTATATATTCAGCCAGTGATCCTCTCTAAGAGCACTATGACAAAATGTGAAGTTAGGAACATTTGGACTTGAATCCATTTGATTATCACTTGAATCAAATTCATCTAAGTGTAGGCTTGAAATATTATGGACATCATCCCACCAAGCATTGTCTGCATATACCATACACAACATAAAGTTCCAAACAATTAGCTTTCTCTGCTCTTTTTTTACTTCTCCTTCGAAGATTGCACTTTATTTTTTGATAGTTTTGGGAGGTATTTTTAAGCAACTACCTTGTAGTAGATTCTTCGAATGTCCTTCCACTCTTTCTTTGAAAAAGTTCCAACCTGTCTGTTTTCCACACGCGTTTAATTTTTACCATAAAATCTATAAATGATTCCTGTATTTTATTTCAGTTGGTCGAGACTATGGATGCCTTCCTTTTATAACTTCAAGGATGATTCATGTAGATGACTTCCATTAATGTTATTCAGCGTATTATTCTATTTAAGATGGCGTCCATAGTCTCGACCATTTGGGATTAAACAAAAGACGCCTCTATAGATTTGATGGTAAAAATGTGAATTTATATGAAAAAAGGAATGATTGTATTTTTTTTTAAAGAATGAACGAGAAGTCCTTAGAAGGAATTACTACAGAATATATGCTCAAAAATATATTTTGAGAACGTACAAACGTAAGATGCAATCTTTGAGCGAGATGTACAAAGAGTACAATATGTTTTTGTTGAAAAAACTGGTTTAGGATGCAACCACGTGTTGTCTACGGTGAATGCAAACAATGCTTAATGGGATGCCTAAAGTACAGTACGGTGATATTTTTTGTTTAATCAAAATAAATAAATTTGAATATATATATATATATATATATATATATATATATATATATATATATATATATATATACACACACACGCTCGCGTGTGCTCGCACACACTTGCTGAACAAAATTTCCAACCCAGGGTTGTTCTCAATAGAAGATGTTAGCTGTTATTTTTGGAGATGAACTTAGACAGAGAAACTTAAAGTTTTGCACTTGGATGAATTTTCATGTGATGATCACAAGGATTTAGGTCAAAATTTTCCTAATTGATACTGTACCCGAAAGGTATTCGGGTACTTTGAATCAATACAAATCAATTTAATTCATGGTGGCAGTATTGCAAATTTACAAAAACACAAGGGCTTATATGAGAAAAAACACTTAAATCATGCGGCTGAAAGTGTTTCGCAGAATCTGACAAAACCACGTTCGGGTAAATAAGCATTTTCGTTGATCGTAGTGCTCATCGCTTGCTGAAGCAACACACAATCATGAAACACGTGGAATGCTATGAGTGGCTTACCATATAGGGCTCCGGGTAGAAGCGGTAAATGTGACAAAAGAAATAACAATACGATTAACTTTGATGAATCTACCAAACATGGGGAGAATTATATATATTCAATCTCGGAATGTATGAAGATTATTGAAGAAATGAATTGAGATATTGACAAGAGCAGATGTATTTGTTTTGCACTTCAAGAAAAACAAACATATTTGATGAGCCTAGGAGAGTGGATTTTATGTCTAAATATCGATGTAATGACCATCTCGAGAGCTAGACATACTTAATATGATTTCGCTAGACTATCTTGTATCAAAATAAATTTGTATTTAGTATTTGATGTTGGCTAAGCGTTTAAAATATGTTTTGGAATTTCAATTCTTTATCTATCGATAGACATGTTTTATATACCATTAGATATTGCATGCATATTACAACCATTGCAAATTTTGAATTTGGTTATATCATGTTTGCTCTCTGTTTGCTATTTTATATGTTCTAATGATTGTAATCACGGGCAAATACTTCTATGATATATAAGCTTTAGCCTACATAAAATACGTGTTCAGTATTTGTTCTGGCTATCGAGTTTTGTGTACTATAGTTGATAAATGATTTTCGCATGGGAAAAATATCAAGTTTTGAATCTTTTGATATGATATTTGATAAATGTTTTTTTATGAGAAAATTTTCAACTGATAAACGATCTTTTTTTGTTTTCTTACAATAATGTTGATGTTATGTATGCAGTTTTTAACTTTCAAAGTGTTTTAAATGGATTTTGCTACATCACCCGAAACTGTTTCGGCTCATTCACCCGAAGAAGAGATAAAAGGATGGGTCATCAGATCCTATTTTTAAGGCGAAAATCCATAAAATTCAGGAGGGCCTCGTTGTTTTATCTTATAAATCGGCTGTTTTACCCGATTCCCCTTCGGATAATGTAGCATTTTGGGTTTTAAATACTGTTTTCAACATCAATTTACACTTTACTGCAATAATAACATTTATTTTTTGTGTGCTGCTGTTTACACCCCTATTTAGATTATTGACCACCTATACTAAAAGCCACCTCTTTTTTATGCCTCTCTACTCCTTTACACCACCTAAATTATTTAATTTCTTATCGACTACCAATTCCGCCTTTATTTCTTCATCGTTAAAAAAAAAAAAAAACGTTTTCTTCCTGAAATTTTCTCCGTTGCTCTACAAGCTTGAAGATTTACTTAAATTACCAACGCAATTTCAAGTGTTCAATCAACTGATAATGTTCGTGCCACGAGGGAAGAAGTTGTCTAAGTCAAGTAAGATTCGAACCCTAATTATTATTTTTCTTCTGAAATCGATGCTAACTATAGGCTTAGAAATGGGTTTGAAATCGTTGATGGTTGAAGTTTACAAATTGGTGTGAACTGTTCTTCATAACCTCTTTTTTGTCTTTATATTCCATCCTCTACTCAGCTATTTTTTTTTAATGGTTTAGGGTTTGATATCTGAGAGTTTACGTTGTTTGAGAAGAGAAAAGACAATACTGACTGTTATTGACTGAGTGAAAAGAAATAAAGTGGTGGTAGGAAGTAGGTCAAAAATAATGCAATCTGTTATTATTTATAGGTGGCCAGTAGCCGAAATGGGGTGTGAATAGCAGTACACTATTTTTTAATCAATTTGTATTTAATTTAAACGTGTACTTTGGTAGGCTGAACCAATTTTGGCTTTTTGTTTCTTGATTAGCCGAACCAAGTTTACACTTCGTAATCGATGGAGTGACTTGGATTTTGTATGACAAATGCTAGTCTCTTATATTTTTCATCATCTTTTACTAAATAAAAAATTAAATTGTTCCCTCCCACAAGTCTTCTGAGATATTTTTTCTTTGTTTGTTAACTTACCTTATGTTATCCACTTCTCCGCATAACGAAGTACTTTTTTTCTGTATAACAGCAGCAAGAAGCTGATGTGCATATTTTTCTGTCTTATTGTTTTGTTTGCTCTATATATACATATGAAAAGTCTATAAGAACACAAAATTTTGACACAAATAGTGATATAATTGATTTGCACCATTGGATCATCCCATTAATTGCACCTCTCCATATAAAGACAAAAAGATCTAACAGTTGAGGCTCTGTGTCTCTCTCTTTGTGTTTAATTTTATGTTCAAATAGTCATATATATATATATATATATATATATATATATATATATATATATATATATATATATATATATATATATATGAGGAGGGTTCCGCTACACCTCTTATTTTGCACGTGAACTCTCCACCTTAATCTCCACCACCCATTTCCCCACTCATTCTCTCTTTTCCCACTAACAAATGATAAGAGAGAGAATGAGTGAGGGAATGGATGGATGAGATTCAGGCGGAGGGTTTACGTGTAATATAAGAGATGTAGCGGTACCCTCATATATATATGTATATATATGTATGTATGTATATATATATATATATATATATATATATATATATATATCATATTCTTGAAGTATTTGCCGGTGGACCCTCTCCTTGAATTCTAGCCACACAATCCCCCACTCATTCTCTCTTCCCATTTAAATATTCTTTGTTATTGGGAAGAGGAAGAATGGGTGGGGGATTGTGTTGCTGGAATTCAGTGGGAGTCATGGCTGGAATGCAGTTTGATGCATAACTGCAATTGTTGCTAAAATGTATGCAACTATCGCAAATAATTGCATCGTTTGATGCAGCATACTGGTGATTCGTTGTTTTTTTTTGTTTTTTGATGTTTTTTTTTTTGCTGTATGAATTTGGTGACGATTAGTTGCTGTATTTAGTTGTGAATTTATGTGATTTTTTTATGATTTTAAGAAAAATATGGGCCTAATTTATAAAATTTCAAGGGAGGGATGTAAGCTGAATTTTGAAACCTTTTAGGGTTCTCAGACAAACTTACACTTTTCTAAATGTGCGAAAGCGATTTTGCTTTGGCAACCAGAAAGAATTATGAGCATGGATATACGTTGTATGCTTTTCAAAAATTGTGATTTGCAAAGGCTTAGTACGTCTGCAAGTTCTTTCTCCTCATGGAATGGCCGAATCCATGTAATCTACTCATCTTGTTAGAGAACCCCAAGTTATCACAAAACCCATTGGCAATGTGAAGGGTGAACTCTTAATATTTATACTGAGTTTATTTTATAAATTCCGCGGTGTGGGACTTATCTCAATACGCCCCGCACATGTGGCATATCCTGAGCCTCACACATGAATCTTAGGAGTGACGTGGACAAGTGTGACTTGTGCACACGAATTAAATCTTCCTCTAGTACCACGTTAGAATTGGTGAATCTCGGCTTGTTGTATTATCAATCATAAAACCATATATTTATGTTACAAGCACACCAAATATCATATTCCGTCCAAATCTAGAAAACATGAAACAAATATCTTATTTCTGAAATCACGTCCAAATCTGGAAAACAGAAAACAAATATCCTATTCTTGAAATCACGTCTAAATTTTGAAAACAGAAAATAAATAGATAAATATGTAAAAAAATATTTTTAATAATTGTTCTTCTAAAAATATCATTTTCAAAAAAATATCTCTTTCTAAATATATTTCAATATGTTGTTGAGTTTGGGTGTTCATCATCCTAAGGCAATTAAATTATATTGTGATAGTGAGTCTGCTTTTTCACGAGCGAACAAAACATATTGAAGTTGATTGTCCTTTTGTTTGGGATGCAATAAGTGAGGGTTTGATTTCAACATTTCATGGCTTCACATCGTTTCAACTGGTGTATATTTTCACAAAAGCTCTAGGGAAGACTCAGTTTGATTTTCTTCTTTTCAAGTTGGGCATTTTTGAATTCCATGCTCCAACTTGAGGGGGGTATTGAGATATATTTAGAAAGAGATATTTTATGGGAAAAAAGATGTTTTTAGAAAAACAATTGTTAGGAAATAACTTTTTACATATTTATCTATTTGTTTCCTAATTTCTAGATTTGGACGTAATTTCAAAGATAAAATATTTGTTTTTTGTTTTCTAGATTTGGGCATGATTTCAAAGATAGGATATTTATTTCCAATTTTTTACATTTTTACAGGATATGATACTTGGTGTGCTTGTACTGTAAATATATGGTTTTATGATTGATAATACATCAAGCAGAGATTCATCAATTCTTCACATCTACAATGCAACTAACTGGAAGTAGAATCAAATTGGACGCTTTTGTTTCACGGGTTTAATTTGGATTTGAGTTTTTAGTTTGTGGAAGTATGATCGTATGTGAAAGATGATTTTGATGTGTAACCACCGAATTTTAAGTGTTATTTTACTTGCATTGATGTTCGCTTCAACTGGTATTTTCGTCGGTCTAACTGTATGTAACATTGTAAGCAATCCTTAGGCGCCCGATAGATCTGTCAAATATGGGTTAGGTTGGACCATAAATGGGTCGACTAGCATTTGATCCAACTCATTTAAGACATAAACAAATTCGACCAGTTTAATAAACTGGTTCCGACTCGACTATTTAAAGAATCAACCCGGCTCGACCATTTATCAAAAACTGCGCACACAAAAAAAAAAAAAAAAAACAACCGCTATACATACCGTACAAGGGAAAACTACAAGAAAGCATCAATACAATAACAAATAGGGCTGCACAAAGTATGGGTTGGGTCGGGTTAGACCAAATACTTTATCCGACCCGCATAGGTATGGGTTTAAGTTAGCTCAACCCGTACCCGACCCTATATGAGGTTGGATATGGGTTGGGTTGAAGTATGGGTTGAGTCGGGTTAAGTAAGGTTGGGTTGGGTCACTTGAATACAATAAAAAATGAGAATATGAGGGATTTTTCCTAAAAATTATATCAAAATATTCAGCATAATATATCAGATTTTAGCTAGTATAATGCATTTAAAATAACCGATTCATTACAAGACATATAATTAAAATTTCATTGTAAAACACATCATATGAACTTAATTTACTACATAGTTGAGCAAGTGTTTCATTTTAAAATACATTAAAATGCTCTTTAAAATATATTTGTCAAATTCTATCTAGTTTGGATTGACATGAAATATTTTTTTGTACATTTATTATAGAATACATAAACATTATTCTAGGATTATACTATTCTAATTTTAATTGGATGGATATTAAATTAGTTTTTTTTAAAATAGGTTTGGGTTGGGTTAAAATGAGGTTGGGTTGAACAAAATGTCAAACCCGACCCGCATATAGTATGGGTTACAAATTGTAACCCATATCCAACCCGAACTAGGATGAGTTGGGTTGGGTTTATGTGGGTTGGGTCGGGTTGGTGGGTTGGGTCGGGTTGGATATGGGTTGTGTGCAGCCCTAATAACAAAAACTGCAACATGAACTATGGTTCTTTGTTCGAAAAAAAAAAAAAACTACAACATTAACAAAATCTAAACTAGATTAAAAATACTTAATATAGAAACCAAATACTTAAGAACAAGAAGCATGTCCTACAGCAGCACACACTTCGTTAAGCACAACCTTGAAGCCTTTAACCACACTCTTGTAATCCTAAATCCTAAATCATCAAAAAATGTTAACTGAAAAATACAAGGATATAATTCAATCTCATGAAAACTGTATAACAAAATGTTAGAAAATAGACAAAAATGGACACTGAAATGGACCAGTTGATAAGTTATTGAGCCCTGAGCATAACTAATATTTACAACATTACTAAGGTTCTTTCATGGTCACTGTGCAAAGATATGGGACAATAACATTTGTAAACAAATCTATATACGTTAGTAGTCAATATAATGCTTGTTACAGTGTATTAATTCATAAATTACGTTAGGAAGGTTTGGTAGTCTTTTTTATACAACTTTATGTCGGTACTCAGTAATCATGAAGTTTTAACATTTGACTTCAGTTTAGGACCGCACACAAACCATATCCAATCCGACCCAACTCACCAACTCATATAAACTCAACCCAACCCATCCTAGTTCGGATCAGATATGAGTTACAATTTATAACCCATAGTATATACGGATCAGGTTTGATATTTTGTTCAACTCAACCATATTTTAACCCAGTCCAACCTTATATTTAAAAACTAATTTAATATCAGTCCATTTAAAATCAGAATAAAATAATCATAGAATAATGTTTATGTATTCTATTATAAATCTACAAAAAAAAAAAAAAAAACATATTTTCTGTTAATCCAAACTACATAGAATTTGGCCAACATAATTTGAAGAACATTTTAATGTATTTTAGAATGAAACACTTGTTCTACTATGTAGTAAATTAATTCATTATGATGTGTTTTACAATAAATTTTTAATAAATATATGTCTTATAATGAATCTGTTATTTTAAATGCATTATGCTAGCTAAAATTTGATATATTATTCCAAATATTTTAATTTTTTTTTAAATCCCTTAAATTCTCATTTTTAATATATTCAAGCAACCCGACCTAACCCTACTAAACTCGATCCAACTCATACTTCAAGCCAATTCATATCCAACCTCATATAGGGTCAGATACGGGTTGAACTATCTTAAACTCATACTCATGCGGTTCGGATGAAGTATTTGGTCTAACTCAACCCAATCCATACTTTGTGCAGCCCTACTTGGGTTTAATGATAAATTTGCATAGGTACATCTATTACCATGTCATGTGCATGAATTCAAAGAGAAAGAGAAACAGTAAGTTATAATTCAACAAAGATGTGCATTCAATCGATGCCATGATTTTGATTCTCTAGCTAATCATTTTTTTGCATATTGTTTTGAAACTTAACTGATATTGGTTTAACATAATCTAACACAAGAAACAGGCCTATAAAAACTGCATCTATTTTCTTAGAAACCATAGTTACGAAATCTATATGTGCAAAGATAAAGGGACAATAACATTCATAATGGCATGTGCAACAAAATAACTAACAGCCCATTCACCATTTTAGGCACATTCGAGGTCCATATATATCGAATATAGGTACAGTTGGCACCACAGGTCTAACAGCCTAACTAATATTGAATGGAACTTTAGAAATATGATATGAACGAAAGAAGACTAGCAATCTTATTCATATATTTGATCAGTACTGCAATGACATACATTTAATATTTGTTCAGCTATTTACATTTGACTAACCAAGATTTATATATATATAATTGATATTTTTCTATAATTTTATGAAATCATTGCAGATGTTTAGATATTGATAGAGGTGAACATTCGGTCGGTTCGGTTAGTTTGGACGTAAAAAAGCTCAAACCGAATTGGAATCGTAAATTTTCTAAACTGAGACGAACCGAATTAAATTCGGTTAATTCAGTCGGTAACCGATTTAACCGAACTTGAAGGACATACCATAGTTCAAATGATGGATTCACTCAAAATAAAACATAAATTCATATTTGGAGAAATTTTATATAGTAAATTTTATGTTTGTGATAAGATTTGATCTATTTGCAACAAATTTCTTTATGCTATATAATCAAACAAATTGTTTAAAGTACTACAATACCATAAAATTAGATAATAAATTAAAAGTTCGGTTAATTCGGTTAAACCGATAACCAAAAAAATATATTTTACAAAATGAATTCAAATCTATTTAGTTTTAAAACCGAACCAAACCGACCGAAATGGACCGGTTTGGTCGGTTTATTCGGTTTGAACCGAATGCTCACCCTATTTTGAAGATGGATATCAAATATAGTGCATCTGCCTTTTATTAAACTATATGATGAGATCAATTAAAAATATGAACGACAGTAATGAATTGAATAAAATAAAGGAACTTCTATCACTAGTAATTGTGTTTGAGTGCCCTTCTTGTAATTGAAGAACAAATGGCTGCTCAGAACTTCTGTGCCCAGAATTTGAAATTGTAATGTATAGACTTTAGATAAAATAAGGTAACAATAGAGTATAACAAAATGGTTGAACCAAAATTCACCTGAAGCTTTCCAACTATCAAAGATGCAATGCATTCCAACAACTATCAATGGAAAATAGATATAATTCTGCTAATTTGCCACGGAAAGAAAATATGTTTCCAATTTTATTTTAGTGTACAATTATTGTTGGTTATTGATGCTTATAAGTAGTGAAGGGAACTAGAAGGACTTTTGAGGTAAGAAAATGTTGTTGGTTGCAGTGGCGAGGAGGGGTGATTCAGTCAACATAATTGCAATACAAAAGCAGAGAATAGCAATGTAACAAAGAATTATAAGACAAAAGAAAAACTAATTGTAATAGAAAATTTGCAATCAAATATAGTGTGATACAATATTGTTTATATTATTAAAAAGCAAAAATGAAAAACAGTTCAGTGAACAGTTACTGCAATAAAAATGTACTATAAATTGATGAAAAGGCCAATGACATAACATAAGTATATAAGAGAGAGGAAAGGATACAAAATAGACGGACTGTAGAACAAAATGTGTCAAATGAGTTATAGAATTGAAATAACATGCATAAAAAACAAAATGTACACAACAAACACTAAAATAAATCTGCTTGGAACCAAATTCATATCAAAGCTCTTGAAAGTAACCGGTGTAAGTTCATTTGGAATAATTAGATCTAACCATTTTCGGGCAAAATATAATTCGACCCCAACCTTTAGGATCTTTTCGTTGCGAAGATAGGCAATGTCTGAGAATGTATAATTACTTAGCACTCAATCAGATAATTTGATGTTGAGCTTCATGATTTTGTCATTGCTTGAAGATCGGCAATGCTAAGAAAGAATAAATATCCTCTATCGCAGATTGATGATTTATTCGATCAACTTAGTGGTGCTAAGGTCTTTTCTCAATTGAACTTAGCTACCAGATTCCATCAGCTACGCATTGCGGAGGATAGTATTCCATTGACATCATTCCATACCCGGTATGGATCTTATGAATGGCTAGTAATGCCATTTGGTTTGACAAACGCCCCGGCTTATTTTTTCGACCTTATGAATCGTGTTTTCAAGGGCTTTCTCGATTGATTTGTGCTCATCTTCATTAATGATATTCTTGTGTATTCTAAAACCGAAGTGGAACATGAAAACCATCTTCGTATCGTGTTGGAAACTCTTAGGAGCAATCAATTGAAAAATAACATTCCAGGTGCTACTTTTGGCGATCTAGTGTGAAATTCTTAGGTCATATTATTTCCGAATCTGGAATTTCTATAGATCCTTCAAAGATTGAAGCAATTCAGAATTGGAAGAGACCTAAGAATGTAACGGAAATCCGTAGTTTTCTGGGATTGACGGGCTACTACCATCAGTTCATAAAAGACTTTTCAAAAATTTCCATATCTCTTACAGGTTTATCTAAGAAGGGAGCCAAGTATATTTGGTCGAACAAATGTGAAACTGCTTTTCAAACATTAAAAGAACTCCTTTCGATGCCCCGGTTCTTGTGGTTCCCGAAGGGAACCAAAACTTGGTTGTTTATACCGACGCTGGCCGTGTTGGTTTGGATTCCATTCTTAAAAGAGCGTGTTATTGCTTATGCTTCTAGGCAACTAAAACCGAACGAAACTCGATATGCCACTCATGATTGAGAGCTCGCGGCTATCTTTTTTGCACTTCGTATTTAGGGTCATTATCTTTTGGGAGAGAAGTTGATTCTCTACACCGATCATAAGTCACTGAAATATTTGTTTTCGCAAAAGGAACTTAACTTACGACAACGTTGGCTTTAGTTTTTTAACTTCTTATGATCTTGGTATTCTATATACTCTCGGAAAAGGAAACCGTATTGCCAACGCTCTTAGCTGAAAGCATCAAATGATTGTATCTATGATGATAAACGAGTGGAAAGATCTCGAAACTTTATCCACTTGTGAGATTCAAAGCCGTAACTCCAATCTGAGTCTCACTCTTGTGTTATGAAGTCTTGAGGCTCATCCCTCTCTTTTAGACCGCCTTCGTGAAGCTCAAAAGCTCGATCCCGAATTGGCTCGCTTAAGTCAAAGTATTAGGGATAAATCTTGTGTTGATGAGTTAAAAGATTTCGATATTGATTCTCGTGGAGCCATTTGAAAATTCAAATGAATCATTGTGCCAAGCCTTAGTGATCTCCGTAAAGATATTTTAGAGGATTCTCATCGTTCTAAATTTTCCCTTCATCCCAAAAAAAAAAAAAAGTGGACATAAAGCGACTTTATTATTAGGAAGGGATGAAATTTGATATCACTAACTTTGTCAAACATTAAATTACATGTCAACTCGTTAAGGCCAAGCACCGAAAGCCCGTCGGGTTATTGCAACCTCTTGACATCCCTTTATGGAAATGGGATCATGTGTCCATGGATTTTATCGACGGTCTCCCCTGTTCTCGATTCGGTCATGATAGTTTATGGGTAATTATGGATAGAGTTACTAAATCCACACACTTCATTCATATTCGGCCTAATCGAACCGTGCCTCTCTTGGCTAAACTCTATGTTAAAGAGATTGTTAAATTACATTGGATCCCCCTTCATTATTTAGTGATCGTGATCCATTATTTACTAGTGGATTTTGGAAGGGTCTTCAAAAAGCTTTGCCAATGAAGCTTAATTTTAGCACTCTTATCACCCTCTGTCTGATGGACAAATGGAGTGTGTGAATCAAATTTTTGAAGATCTTCTTTGTGCATGTGTGCTTGATTTGGTGGAAGTTGGGAAGATCATATTGTTGAATTTTCATACAACAATAGCTTCCAATCAAGTATTGGTATGACACCTTTCAAAGCTCTTTACGGATTCGTATTGGCTTGAAGCCGAAGAGAAAGTGTTCCTAGGTCTAGATTTTGTTCATGATTCCACAGAAAAAATTGATCTCATTCGCTGTCGGATGAAAGAAGCTCAAAATCGGCAAAAATCCTATGCCGAAAATCAGAGAAGGAAATTGGGATTTTCTGTGGGAGATCTTTTGTTTATTCGTATTCCACCCATGAAGCGTGTTGTGTGATTCAGTCGATCGGGAAAATTAGCATCGAGGTATATTGGTCTCTTTCCAATTAGCGAACGTATTAGCCCCATAGCTTATCGTCATTCATTACCGGCTCAATTCTTTGTTATCCATGTGTTTCATATTTTTCAACTCCAAAGGTGTCTAAGGGATTCTGAATCTATTCTTGAGCCAATTATAGTAGAAGAAATCGAGATTTCACCAAATTTAACCTACGAGCAGCAACCCATTTGTGTTGTCGCAACGGAAGTTAAACGCCTTTGCAACAAAGACGTTCCTTTTGTGAAAGTCCAATGGTGTTCTAATCTTACGGATTGTTCTTAGGAATCTATCGCATCGAAACAATCCGGACTTACTCTCCCATGCTTCCACAGGTGCGTTTCTTGATTTGATCTATTTTATGTCCATTGCTAATGAGTGTATAACTTATAAACCTATTGTACGATAAACAAATTAATTAAATTTAAAATGAGCTCGACGCGAAGCGATAGTTCGTAATTTTGAAGATTTCAAATTCAAATGAGTATAACTTACACAATATGAGCTGGAATTCTTTGATACAAAAAATCATTCGGATCTATTTGATCATAGTTTTCTAATGGAACAAAAAGATTCCATTTCCATCTTGGGAATTTTGACGTATGTCCAAATCAAATTTCCGAAAAAATAGCGGTGTGACATTTCATGATTTAAAAATGTAATTAATAATACAGAAGTTATGAACGTTAAAATTAGTTCTAATTTCTTGCCCGGTTGTTACTTTTGAGTATTCCCTTAAGTAATTGCGAGAACGCAATTTCCTTAAGGGGGAAGTCTGTAACAACCCGCTTATTTTACGAATATATTTAAATGGTTTATTTGAATATAATATCGTTAACCGAATATTGGTTCAATTTTTTGCATACGTATGAATTTGGTCTCGGGACCACTTCCATTGAGTTTAAAATGTCGTCTATGATTTTTAAAACTATAAACATCGATATGCTTGGAGTAAGTGAATTTTGGGACTTTGCTTAGAGCTTGGTTTATTCAATTACCCTTATGTAGGCTTCTCCTACTTAACCACTACACCTACCTTCCCTTTCATTAAATCTTCATCCATTTCCTACAACTTACAAACCCTTAAGAAAGGGGAAATTAATATTCCTAAGATCCAATCTTAGGAATTCTAGTGATAACTTAGCTAATTTAAGGAGAAACTTAAGTAAGTCATCTCTATCTTCTCCAACTTGATTCCTCTTTAATTTTTGGGGATTTTCCTAAACATAACTCTTGGAATTACTATATGTTTAAGTATAAGATAAAGTGTAGTGGGTTATATGCGAAGAGAGGTTGATTTGGCTAAGTATTGATTCATCACTTTGCTTGCAACAATCAAAGGTGAGTTCTTGGAGAATTCATATCTACGCCTCAAGTTTTATGCATGTATAACGTGTCTATTATCCATTTATATTGTGAATGTATTGCGTGATTCAGATTTATTGTGTGAACATTCCATTTCATGAGTTTCAAATTCGATTATATACAAATTCTAGTGTAAGCCTTTGCGCGTATGTAAGTTTGTGTTATTATGTTGTTTCGACGAGATCTGAAGCCTCATTTCCCTTTAAGTAATGTTATATAAGCCTTCAAGTGTTGTCCAAAATTGATCTGAGCTCGCTGCCTGGGAAAACAAGCGCCCAGGGCAATATTTAGACGTCTAAATATATATTTCAGATGTCTGACCTACTACCGGTATTATAAAAATTGAGCATCTTTATTTCAGACGGCTAAATAGATATTTCAGACATCTAAATACAGATTCAGACGGTTGGTTTATTCCATTCAGACATCTGAAACTTAGAGCATAAACATGGTTTTTGTTATTTCAATTCGGATGTCTGAATTATAATTTCAAATGGCTGAATTATTGTAAAATGCATATCTTGCCTTTTTCTTATGATATTTCAAATTTTATCGATTCCTTTTTCTTCGGATGGATTTCTATTGCTATTTATGAGCTAATCATCTCTTTTCCGGATTGTTGAAGTATTCGTTATGTATGAATTTCTATAATCGATATTCTTGAGATTTAATTTACATGTTATAATGTGAATTTTGAGTTCGATCGTTATTACGATCGATATTATACAAGACTTGCCACTTCAAACTATAGAGTGTTTTTATATTATTAGTAGATACCCAATCTTTTACTTAAACGATTTCCAATCCTACTTCATTATACGAAGATGTTTTATAAACCGTCTTCCAGTCTACTAGTATATATTTATATAACTCTTTTCTCTCACTCGTATGAGAAATCCAATTAAACATCTTAGTAAAAACAAGGACTGTGAACCCTTGTGTTTGTTTCAACGTTTAGTTTTTGGACTCGTTCGATTGAAATCTGTGGCAATGATTGTCTTATGCTTTTAGTGGACTATACGACTCGTTCGCAACTATTCGAATAGAGCAATTGGTCATGGGACATGTAGCTCAACTCTTATAATTAGTAGCTTGGATTAATTTACACTACCAGAGATCAATTGCGATCTTTTCATGATTTTATACATTTTCATGATCTTCGGGTCATCTTGAGGACTCGGTTCAATTTAGCGGGGTCGCGACCCGTGGTCTTCAGACCATCCAAGGAGCTTCGACTCAATGTTATAGTCTGTCTACCTAGAGATCGCGTTGCATTTTAGATACATGTGTTGGTGAGTCTTCGGGCTCCCGTCTTATGACAGGCCTCCCCCTCTTTGTGATTTTCTGGATTTCTAATTTATTGATTTCTGAAATTTGAGTTTATTAATATTGTGTTATCAATTTTAGAGTTGATTTGATATGAGTTATCATTTTCTGTGAGTAGCTATATAACTTTGAATGAGATATTCTTTTATAGCTCTGATATTTTTTTGAGATATACTATAGGCTTTTCCAAGCCTCACCTTTGTGTGTGACACTGTAATTATTGCTTATATCACTACATTTATTTATATCTCTTGTTTATTCCAGTTTATGAGATAAGTACTGCTAGACTGATCCATTTATTGTTTATTTTTTTTATAAATAATACTCGTGTTCGACCGAGGTGTTGCAAGTGCTTTCACGTGATTTCTAGGAGGATCCAATTCTTGACTTTTGGCTTACTGCACTAGAGTTGTAGTTATGTCAATATGTACATGAGATAGTGACTCTTTATGTATAAGATTGTTTTGGATGACACTTGTATTTACTCCTGGGTGTATAGTGGATCTCGTTGACCACTATCTTTATGCACATATTTATATGGTATACTCATGCCTATTTCCACCTTAATGATGTGAACATCAGCGTCTAGCTCTGATTATATTATTATGTATTTTATATTGCTTCTGAACTATATATAGCCATTGTGTACAGGATTTGAACTTGAATTAGATGTGCCGGATTTTCACATGAGAATTGAAAAATAAGACCACATTATCCAACATGTTTAATACTCATTCAAAACTAATATACATATGGTCGCTCCTCAATAGCTTTATTCTTCGGGTTAGTTGACATCATTACTTGTAACGACCTTGGTTAACGTGAGTATCGAGGTGGGGTGTTACATCATTTTTCTAGCCTTACTGGTTTAAATTTCACCAACATCCGAGGCAGTGCTCTTGGGTGATATTTTCATGTATTTTGGGTTTGTTTCAACAATTTAATCACTTGATCTCCAAATATAGTGATATTTGTTATAATTTTGATTCACAATGTCAATTTGAACTCAACCAAAGCATATTTAAGTTCTGATTCAGTTATATGTAAAATATCATATTTTTGGACCATCAAATAATTAAAGGATAAATTGACAGGAATAATCTGAAGTTTGACATGTTTTCCCATATTAATCCGAAGTTTGGATTATTTTTAATTAATCCCAAGTTTGGGGGTCCCTTCCCATATTGATCCCGATGACTTATTAACTTGTTGTAGCCGGTTATCAAACTTAAATTCATCTTCCCCAAACTAGTTTCCCACTACAGAAAAATCGTTTGGGGAAGACGAATTTAAGTTTGATAACTGGCTACATCAAGTTAATAAGTCATCGGGATCAATATGGGAAGAGACCCCCAAAACTTGGGATTATTTAAAAATAATCCAAACTTCAGGTTAATATAGGAAGACACGTCAAACTTCGGATTATTCCTGTCAATTAATCCATAATTAAAACTTAAATATTTAAATCAAAAATTTAAATATTTCACCATTTAAAAGGTTTTTTTTTCATTGAGTGTTAGTGGTAAAGATGAGATGATAAAGACTGTATTGAGCATTTGGTAGAGTTTTGTTCGCAAAATAACAAAGAATTAAGGAAAAAGGAAAACTTTCTCTTTGTTTATTGAAATTGTCGTTGAATCAAACTTTCCCGATAGTTTCGGAGCCACTACTGTTGAAAAGTATGATGGAATGTCTAACTTGGATGACTATATAGGCACATTTGAGTAAAATTTGGGTATGTTTATGGGTAGAAGATTAGTGGACTGCAAATTATTTCTAGTGTACCTCGCATGAGCGGCCCCCGTATAGTTCAAGAGGTACATATATAGGGAGGTACATTGTTATGCACAGGCCCGACCCTGGTTGTGGAACCCAAAAGGATTGCGATTATAAGATAATTCAGTTTTAGCAGGCGTCAATAAAGAACAAAACTACACATTATGTCAGGCAAGTTGGTATTTGAACATGGGTCGTCTGTCACAAATCCTAAAGTCAAACTATTGAACCAGGCATGCTTTTGAACTACAAAGAGTAACCGCATTATAAATACAAAAAAAAATTGAAGCTCTAAAAAATTAGAGGTCCTAGGCCACCGTCTAGTAGGCTTAGGCCCAGGTTGGGCCCGGATATGCACAACTTCTATTGGACTTCCATAACCAGTTCAATGCTTGAAGGGATGTCTTTCTAGATGCCAACACTTTGGCCCGCATTAAGCAAAGGAACATTGAAAGATTGCATAGTTATATTAAGATCTTCAAGTCAAAGGCAAGGGGAATAGGGGTAGCTAATAATGAGGCAATTGTAACTACGGATTAGATAATTGCAACAACGTACCTATCAAAAGGAAAAGAGAGATTTATTATATGGAAAAACGGAAGAGAAATTAATTATATGACAAAAAATCCCTCATAAATACTCCTTGATGGATGTGAAAAATGATTAGGACCAAGCTAGCTTATAATATCCCAAAAAAATGAAAGAAACAAATGCAAAATAAGGTTGGCGTTTACTACAGGTTCCATAGGGTAAATGACCATCATGTCATCAAATAATGTCACTTGAAAACTGAAATTATAAGGCTGACCAAGTAAGGATACTTACGCACCCATCTAAAATACAATGCAATAATTGTAGTATCTTTTTTTTTTCAACAAAAGGATTTTCATTATAACACAAGCAATTACAGGCCTATTACAGAACGATAACAAAAGAAGAAAGCACAAGTGGAGCCACAAGCTCCACAAAACAGCTACATCACAAAACAAAAAACAAAACAATAAGAAAACCAAACAAACATTACACAAAATCCTTACTATCACCAATCAAGAGCACCTCCATCAACCAACATACCACAGAAAAGCAAAGCAATCCAAGAATTACAAGAGAAACAAGACCTAGAATCAAGCAGCAGAGCAATGCAGTACAAACAAGGACAGGCTCCCAAGCAAACATAGACAAATCAGCAACCAATCTTCAAAAAAGGAAACCCAAAGAGCATCGAAAATCCGAACCTCCAAAGTCTCGGGACAGATCGCACAAAGTATAGGACAAGCTGAAGAAAAAAAGAATGCCTCAACACCACGAAATACCAGCACAGTCATCCCTATGGCCGATGAAGCCGAGGCACAAGCAATAGTTCACCGAAAGGTGATGAACCCAGTACTTAGAGAAGGATAGACAACTTACCAGACATAGAAAGACGTGTCACAATGTAGATCACGGTAAAAGGCATCGGCACTCCAGGAGAATACCAGAGATTAGCAGCGAAATCTGTAGCAAGTCGATAAGATAAAGACCTTCGATTTGGGCTCAATATAAGCAGGAAGATGGAAGAGAGGTTGAGAAATAGTGGAACCTGCAGCTCGACGCACAAAACCCACAACCAAAGCAAAGCAAAACCAACAAAGGAGAAGACGAAACAACCCCAACCAAAGCCTAAAGAGGCATCACAAGAGCTCGAAAGCCCTAACCCAAGAAAAAAATCAGATCTGAGAAGAACAACACAGAAGCCGTTATAAACAGATCTGAACGGGAAAGCATCTATCCATAGTGGACCGCATGAAGATTTAGAAGGATCTTACTAGTCAGCGGATCCTCATGAAGATTTAGAAGGAAAACCAAATACCCTTATCGCTTCTATCCATAGTGGACCGCATCTTGCAGGCAAAAGCAAGAGGGTTCGTGGAAGATACATCAAATAAAATCTCATAACAACTAAGAATTACATTTCATGTCAGGTAGAAGCCTATTCCAAACGTCGCATTTCGCTCTACAGACGCAGCTGAAGTTGCTTGCCTACATCAGGAGCTGATAACCATCTAACCCTCTAACAATGTTGTGAAATAGGATTTGTCGATTCATGAAACACTAAAAATGTCATATTCAATTCTGCATACTATAAGAGCAGACTTCCTACAGAAGTCTTAAAGCCTAGTCTGGAACCAGTATGCGACTTCAACAACGCAATGCCATTCCAATTAGCATGGCCTGACTTCTTATTATAGCAGGAATTACATCATCATACAAATCGTCGTGTGCAAGTTTACTAATTATAGATCAACAGTCTCCATACAATTTCTTCTATGTTGACCCGCATTGATTGATTTTGGAGTTGTTATTTCCAAAATAGTCTTACCTGTGTGGTTTCATAAATCAGTAGTTGTGGGTAGCAAGTAAATGGGTCAACAAAATCGAACATATGACCTCTTGCATCATACTCCTATACTCTAACAGCTGAGACAAGAATGCTTGTCAAGAACTCTTGCCTTCAAAACGATGAAGTAGTCTCACCTAATTCCTATAATAATGGAAATGTAGCTCATTGAAATTTAGTTTTAAGGAAGACATAGAAACATGTCAATTTAGGATTGTAGTGTCTATGACAAAGGCAAAAGGATATAATGGGCACATGATCGAAATATACCATTATGATTTGTTATCGAACACTACTCGGGGCCAAGAAAGAAAAAAAATCATAAAAATGCATGAAAGAAAGGATGAAGTAGACCCAACACAAGAATGAGGGAGAAAGATCTGAAACTAGTGGATAATCAATAGATATTCTAACCAAACCTTTGGAACCTACCAAAATGGCAAAGATGAAAAAAAAATCTGATTAGGGAACTACATTTAAAATCAGTTGATTTCTTAAAAAGTCCGTTTAATATTTTGCCTATAACTATTCAGATATGGTTTAGTTGATCCAACTATAATCCATCATGCTCTCAACACTAATCTAGATGCACATCCCATGAGACAAAAACGATGCACCTTTCATTAGGAAACATATAATGCTATGCATAAAGAAGTAAAATTGAAGGAAAACATACCCATTTGAGAAGTATATTATCCAACTTAGATAGCAAATCTATTGTTGGTAAAAAATGTTCAATGGGGAGTCGAGAACCTACACCAGATTCATTAACATCAAGAAAACCTGGCCCAAGGATTGTTCCCTGCTATCTACAGTCGATCAGTTAATTGATGCTACTATCATACGTGAATTATTGCTGCTTATTGGCACATAATCAAGATACCACCAGATAGCTATGTTCGGGTTGGATCAGGGAAACTTGAGCTTTATTATTGACAAAGGATTTTATTACTGCAAGGTGATTCATGTGGATTAAGCCTTAGTCAGTATGATACTTGCAGATCAAGTTGGGAAGTGTTTCGAAGTATACATAAAGTCCAAATTAGCTTTAAATTATGTGGAAGACAGGAAATTTTCGCAGCATTAGGACACTATCACTGCAACAATCATTGGCATTTCCGACGACTTCCAACCGTCGGCGGCCGCTGAAAGCCGTCGGGAGACATCGGAATAATCCGCTGGAAAATAAGGTGTCGAAGAGCAGTTTACGACGACTCGACGTAGGTATTTCCGGCGGTTTCCGACACGTGTCCAAAGCCGTCGGATTTTTTTTAATAAAAGTTGAGTGCCGCTTTTACAACCATCACAAATATTTTTTTTAGCAGTATTCAGTAAATCATAAAAAAAATTGCTTTAATATTTGATTCTCAAACATTTCCATCATTGTCGTCAACTTCAACCATAGGAAACATTAATTGTGCTGCATCTTCGACCATATTTTCAATGTTGATTGTATTAAAAATTTCATTAACAACACTTTCTAATTCTAACTCAGACTCTATAGAAGTATTACAACTTCTGCATAACGATCTCAAACATAATACTCATGTACGAATTCGTTTTTACACAAATGGACATTCACAATATCGGGTAACGAATACTTCAAATGTCTACACTTACTACACAGACAACAGATTTCTGGAATGTTTCTGTTATTACTTAAAGCGAATTCAATAAATATGTTTATACAATTATAAAAATCATCTTTTAGCTTGCCTCTCGATCCTCTTTTTTGATACATCCATCTACGACGATCAACAAATAGTGAATCTCTTTTTCCTATTTGAGAAAATGAGTTGCAAGTTCAAAATTTAATATTTATATTCAAGAATACAAATTCGAAAAGATTATTTTTATGGTCGTATTACACAGGTATAATATTTGAATTTAAATAACTATTTCATTAATTTAAAAATATTTTCAAATATGGCACATTTTACCTTTTAAGTATCGATACAAAAAGTTATATAAAAAACTATCTTTTTTCCATGGTCAACCATCCTGCTTTCCATTACAAACACAATAAGCATTTACATTTCGTATATTACTTCGTCTCAAATGATTCACCAAAATTTCAATAGCAATTCCATTTTGTTCCCTGCATTGTACACTAAAGCGTGTGCGTAGGAAACAAAAAAGAAAATTAGGCCAAAATCTTGTGAGACATTTTAGACGAAGTAGTGTACAAAATGTGTTGATACCGAAAAGTGGTCATCAACGCTCGTGAGTTCCAAGAAATTGAAACTAATTGTCCAGTGCGGAAAAGTAAGTGAGTTGCGGTGTAACGTGTAGAGGAAAAGCACTAAGCAACGGCCACACGGAATTTAAAGTGGTTCGCTCATCGGAGCTTACGTCCACTCTGGAACTTTTGTTTTTTATTATGCTCTTTGTAGAAGTTTACAACATAAGGTCAGAATATTTCCGAGTATACATGAGTCTTGACGATTCCGAGTACAAAAGTATGTAATTCCCAAGTGTTACGCTTGGAGGAGGAGGAAAGTCGCTTCTTCGTGATCCGAATGTTTGGAAGTTGAAGGAGGAGCCTTCAAGTATCCATAAAACCAAGCTTAGCCAAGTGCGGATGACAAGGTTAGAGATTTATGAAGCTTCCATCGTCATGGTGGTAAGGAGGTCCAAATATGGGTTCTTTGTCTTCTTTTTGGATGCGAAGGCAATCCAAAAATGGTCAAATGTCCAAGAAGATGATTCTTCTTCTTCCTAAGTAGTGGAAGGTGCTAGGAAGGCTTTTGGAAGGTTATTTCCCTCTTAGGAAACCATTAGAGCTAAGAGCCAAACAAGATCCAACCCTCTTGACGTTGGAAGCGGGAGAGTATTTATACAAGAAGGTAGACATGTAGAGTAGGTGAAGCAAGTAAGGTCGTGGGGGACCTACGGCCCGAAATTCGTACACCCCCGGGATCGGTACGAATCCCGGGGGTTGGTTTCCTAACTATTCAACTTCGAAGCCGTTGAACCCACTTCACATCCGGGTCCCCAAGCATTTCTCTGTTTCGTATCCAGAGGGATACGAAAAATCATATTTATTTAATATGTAATAATATAAGTCTTTTAGGAAATACTGTTTCAAGTATAAAAAAATTGGTAATGTTTTAGAGATAAAACATAAAAGATAATATTATTTTATAATTGCTTTTATGAATGCAATAATTCAACTTTAAGTAATTTTAGTTATAAAAACAGCTTAAATATTTTGGAAGTGTTCAAAATCCTTTGTAAATAATTAACTTTTCCTTAAAGTGGATTTGCATATTTAAAAGTAGTTTTTAGGAAAAATTATATCTTTGCATATGCATAAAATTAATTTATGAACTCTTTTATTTTATTTACTATGAGTTTGAGATAATGTTGGAACTTGTGATTTTTTTATGAAATAATTATTGATTTCAATTTTCGTTGAATTTCATGCTTCTCTATGAAGCAACGAATTTTAATAAACGATTGAACCGTTGGATTGATATAGGACTTTCCCTATAATTCTTCTGCATATTATTAAAACATGTTGAAATAGAGTTCAAGTTGAAAATAGGTTATATCCGAAGACATGGAGAGAGATGTTTTTATGTTAGCAACAAAAGCCAAGCTCATGGCACTGTTGATCTTGTAGCGGTCGAAAATGAAACTATTGGGGATTTTGCCTAAACATATGATTCCCTCCATAATTCTATTTTTTCATGATTTGATATTGAATGCAAATAATTCATAATCACCAATAAATCTGGCTTGTAGTAAATACTAAATTTTAACTTTCTATGGAACAGTTAGCTAAATTCATATGATTATTTAGGTGACAATAATTAACTTTTAGTGGTATTACCTCAAGGTGTTTGGATCTGATTTTAGCTTGACAGATCCATGATAAACAATAACTCATTTTTTATCAACCCGAGAGTCGGTAGCATTTTTGGATTTAGGTAAGCAGACCTATTTTTCTCTGTTAGGTTTGTTTTGGCATAATGACGCTATCTTTTTCGTTATCTGGATAGGCATTACATTGCAACCCTATCATTTTTCTTAACAGCTAGATATTTATTTTTGTTTGGTGAATTGCATGGTTTTTTCATAAATACTACTACTTATTTCTTTTTGTTACGAGTCGAAGTTTATACCTAATAGTCTGTTTCTTTTTGTTAGACTATTGCGTTATATGGTAGGGTTCATTTATTTTAGTTAGACCCTATGTCGCATTCTATGCAGCTAAAGCCCCGCTAAATGCCCGCAATATTCTCGCTATAGTCATAGCGCACTTCAACGGCTACGCTATTTTGATTTAGCACGACGAACAATCGGTCTGCTTTTATCCCGTTATTTTCCGCTGTATCCGCTAAATCAAAGCTTTTTAGCGTCCGTTTTAGTAGTATTAATATGTAAAGCTTGATTTGTTTAGTACTCTTTTAAAAATTTTCTGTAAATTTAGCGTGAATGGCTAAATTTAAGGCATAAGTGCACAATATATAGTAATAATCAATTACACTCATCGAATTTAGCAAGCATACAATGATATTCCTTGATTTTGTTATATAAGATTAATTGATATTAGTTTCTTGTGCATATATAATATGAGAAAGATGATTAATTAATTTTTAAATATTTGGTTTTACATTTAATTAATCTTTTTGCGCCTCCGCTATTTCCGCGCTTTATCCCCGCTATACCTTTTAGGAGTGTTCATCAAACCAAATAGCATGACGAGCCACTCATAAGAACCATATCGAGTGTAGAGTGCGATAAGAGGAATGTTATCCTCTGCAACTCGAAGTTGATGAAACCCTATGGCTAAATCAAGCTGTGAAAAGATCTTAGTTGATCAATTGATTAAACATATCGTTGATCCTAGGAATGGACAATATTACTTGATGGTTAGCTCATTAAGCTTACGATAGTCGACACATAGCCTAAGAGTCCATTCAGGCTTCCTCACAAAAACCACTGCAACACCTCATGGTGATGAGCTAGATCGAAAAAACAGCTTAGCTTCAAGCTCGAGAAGTTGCTTTTTAAGTTTCTCATTGCCTTTAATCGACATCCTAGTTGGAGGTTGACTCACTGCATGAGCACTGGAACTAGGTTGATGTGGAGCTCGATAGCCCGTTTGGGTGGAAAACCCAAAATTGGCTCAAATAGATCAGCGAACTCACACACCGTTGGAATACGAGAACATCACTCTCATCATCATGGTCTCGAAAATCGATAGACAAAGAATCCTGACCTCATATGGCATGCGCCAGTCCATACTAAGGATCATATCAAACCCTAAAACATGTAGATTCACACAAGAGGAAATGCCATATAGAAATAACTCAATGACTTTACACTTCAAGCTAAGTGTTACAGGTCCCCTAATAGGATTTGCAATCCGAAGAGAAGTTAATAAACACACAACATCCAAGGATTAAAGCATCAACGAGTTCCTTAGATACGAATGAATGCGACGCACCCATATCGAATAAAACTCGAATTGAATGATCCTACATAACAATGAACCCTCAAGAATATAAGGTATATTTCTAGGCTAAGACAGATCACTAGAAGCTCTTGCCAAACTAAGATTATCAGAATTGGTCTCCTTTGGCCCCCTAAGATAAGAAGAGACCTCATGACCCTCTTTCTTATAATATCTACACATGCCAGGCTTAGGACATGCTTAAGCGAAATGATCAAATGACTCGCAATTGTAACATCCCTTCGTTGAAGCCGAATGGGGTGTCACTTGAAAATGAGAAATGGGACCACTCTTCTTCTTCCTCTTCTTACTCTGATAGAAAGGCCTGGATTTGGAAAATGGAAAGTTCTTCTTGTTCGGATTAACCCAAACAATTTTCCCCATCATCATTATCTTTTTCCTGTTCGAACTACCTTGAAATGGAAAGTTGCATCCACTAATTCATCCAACGTCAATCCGAGCTGTAATAAAAGAGGTAAGAGGCTTCTTGAGATACTTCTTAAGTCCGCTCGCGAACTTAAGATTCTTCTGATAAGAGGTAGAAATGTGCTCTACGCCATACTTTGATAAGACCTCGAAAAACGCGACATATTTAGAAATAATTGGCTTCCTTTGCTTAAGATCTAGGAAGCGACGGGAAAGAATCTCCTTCTCGAACTCTGGAACAAACCTAAGCTCAAACCTCTTTAAAAGGCTTCCACTATAAGGTGGACTCATTAATCTCAGCTACAAGAAAATCGTACCAATCAAGAACATGCTCTTGTAACACACTCGATACCACAAGTAAAAATATGCTTACACGTGCGAAGCCAAGCCTAAATCTCTAAAACGGTCTCGGTGCCTTTGAATGGATTCCCACAAAGATGAGCGAAATCGTTATACATCCACGCAAAGGCGGACTTGCACGCAAGGTAACATCGGGAAGGTGCACGTGGTTGAGTACTTCTGATAAGCTCAAGAATCTAGTCTATGGGCATATATACCACTTCTTGGCGGGAATCACTAGAAGTTGTGGCATTCTCCTCGAGGCGTGGGCCACTGGACAACCCAATACCCGAAGTACATCCTCTATCTCGTCCATACATAGGATGAAAAGTTGAAATAAGACGGGATTATAAACTTGGATAAGATATTATCACGAAATTAAGCATGAAAGGAATACTATGGAATTTTAAATTCACATTCCTAGATGTATTACATATAAACAATTCAGTTGGATGAAAAGGAGGTTAAGGACATGACAATGACCAATTAGTTTGGGGTTTGACGCCTGTATCAGTATAATACATCGATGTATCATGATGTACTGACTGTTCTGCACTTATACTACATTTTGTTCTGAACACCGCTCTGATACCAGATGTGATTCCCCACACCGAGACCCATACCAGCAAGGAGTATTAACTAGTAACATTGTCTGCTAATACGGAGAATAGGGTTTGTTAGGAGCGACCATCTGTAATATTGTATCAAATAAGTATTAGTTACGTTGAGAGTTTTTTCTTGTCACTTATCGACATATATACTTAATCTTACCTAATAGAATACTCTGGTAGCTACATGCTCGATTCAAAATAAAAATAATAATGCACTGACATACACATATTACATAATAGTAAACATATATATACATACACAAATACATCAAATACAGTATGTAACACAACAAATGTGGTCAGATAAGTCACTATATATTAACATCATAACCCCCATAAAAGAAAATACATCTTCATGTCTAATATGAACTACAAAAGACCACCACAAAAACTATGTGGTCCCTATAGTAGAGAGCATGATATCCATCGGTGAACTGCGAAGCATGAGACATAAGATCCTATCCAACAACTCGGTATGACCCGACAACACATGGGTCAGTCTAACTTGAATCAGTTAATTAATGAAATGAAATAACTGAAGTAATATCACTAAGTGGAAACATTCCTTCATATCATAAAGGAATGAAATGTCATGAATTTCCACAAAAGTATCGACCATAAGGTAACACTAATAATATCACTGAAAACCACAAGATGATATCACAAAATCACGTAAATCACTGAAACTCGTTTAAGAGTTTAAAACCACTCATGAAATCACCTCAAATAATGATAATCAATATGGTGAAATCAATATTAAACACAAAATACAGAAACACAAAGTATGAATCCATCATAGAGTGGCAAGCTGAAGCTATGCATGCACGTGTTGTCACACAGGATAGCTTGAAGCCATAGCAAGTAATACTTTCACACATAAGGGCACCCGAGTGACCCAAAGGTCTGAAGAGTTTAGACATAATTAACCCGAAGGTCCACACAAAGTTCACACAGGATTGATTCGTAGGTCTTGTACTAATGATCACATAGGAATATGTCATAGACCCTCAAATAGTGACTTAGAAAGTGGTAATCGTGTGTCCCATACTACACATTCTCACTTAACGGTTCACATACCGTGAGTTAGCTTCATATTGGAAAACATAGGAAATCACAGAGAACCATTAAAAATCACTGAGCATCACCGAGATTCACAACTTTGATTGGACAGACCAGGGATTAATCGATATATACCATCACATTCCATACCACAAAGTCTATAATACCACTCAATCACCATTACGCCCTCTCGAATGGTTCAAATACGTATGATTATATATATTAGAAAATTTTACTATTGAAATAGTTTGAAATTATAGTTTTGAAAATAGTTAAGCTGGAGAAATCCTTTTGTAGATAATTTTATATAGATTTACAACCAATAATTCATTTCAAAAATGGATTTATTTATTCGAGACATTTCAAAACAATTTAAAAAAACTCATGCACGTATCATCGAAAACACCAAGAAGATTCACTAGAAATGCACACTAGAATGTTTAATAACTACTACAAATTTCGTGGTATATAACTCTCCTTTACTGCTGTAGCAAACCATAAAATTTACCATAATTGTTCATGAAAGAATACAAGTGTTATAGGTACATGAAACAACACTTGAAATTCACTACCCGATAGGCTCAAGATTGCACAAAAAAACTAGGATAATTGGCATAAGTATTCATTGGAAGGATAGGCATTTATTTCGACATTTTCGCCCAAGAATTTCTGACCTTTATTGTGCTTGGGTTGACTTGGCACAATTCCAAGTCGATCTGGACACGGGAATGTACCTAGTAATGAATCACAATGAATTAACGACTTCCAGGCCAATTTTATGCTATTAGAACAACTCAGATTCGAACAAATTTCATAGGATAATACTAAAACTCGGTAGCAACACACATACAAATAATCGCATCATTTCAGGGGGAAATGAGGATGTTATACCGCCTCAAACATAGATTTGTGCCATGTTTTGTTGTGTTAGAAACACACAGTAAACAACTAAACAAAAACTTACAGATTTGAAGCACAAAATCAAAATTTACTTATTGAAACAAGTTGGGGTGCATGAAGGGGCACCTCATCTTGATTTGCAGCAAGAAATGGTTGAAAAAATCTCTGAAATTGATTAAAAATTTGACTTTGTTGCTTCTTTCAAAGCTTCAGTACCTGCAGAACAGTCTGTAGAGACATACAACATTGAATAGAGATTAATTTTTGCAACCTGAAACAAAATGGATCAAGGTGAGATGAAACAAAACCCTTATCGTGGATTACCTGCTATGGTTTTACTTTAGAGTGGAAATTTTTTCTTAAATTTATTGTAGGAAGTTGAAAAATCAATTTAGGTACCGTTTGTTTAGGCCAGCTACTTCTGAATCTTCTTCTGAACACTTTTTCATCCAGCGTTAAGAACTTGAAAAACCCGTTTGTGCTTTCCTAGCAGTCAGGGAGACCAGCTCAATTCAGCGAGATATTAATAAGCGGAAAATTTTCGCTTACCTAATCCTCTGGATCTGATTCAGCTCAACGTACCAATAATACCCCTGTTTTCTCCCGCTATATAAACAGATTTTGTACAACGTCTGTAATCACTTCAGCCGAAAGCAGCAAGCTTTAGGGAAACAACTCCATTCGAGATCTACAAGCTAGAAGACAGGTAGAAGAAAGGTACTGTGCGTTACTTTTGTTTTATTGGCTACTGCTTTTTAGGTGACTTTTATGTATCAATAGTGCTTTAATGTGTGCTGTTGCATTATTCTCCAATAGAATACTTATATAGTATATGTACGGTGCAGAGCTTTGCTTTTAAGATATACATGTTTCTCCTAGATTTGCAAAGAAGAATTCAGCTGGAACAAAAGTTGTGACTTTTTTGTTGATGTTTTTAGATAAATTTTTATTTTGTACTTCGCTAAAACCTTTTTATATGTTAATAAGAGGTTAGTAGCTTGCTTTAACAAGGATTAGAGGTTTGATTTATCATTTTTAGATTATACAGCGAAACATGGCAATAGTGTTCATTTCTAGTTTTAATGTGTACAAATGAAGCTAAGGTTGTTCCACCAGGTTTAGGTAGTGACATAGTTATTAGTTCTCTTAGCTTTTGTGGTACTATTGTATGTTACTGCTGATATGAAAATTATCAAATCCATGAAAGAACGTCCACTTTGGCTTTTTACGATTGTGTATTCTCCTGAGTTTGCAATCTTACAAGTGAGGATTGCATATTACGATTTTTTTGGTTTTTTGGTTCTTTAGTGAATGTAATGCACATATATCAATGAAATTAGGTATATGTATGTGTTCTTTTTGTTTGTTTTTAGAGCATGAGGTTAAAAAAAATTTACCACTTCAGTCGTATGTTTGAGTACCTGTATACATGTTCGTATACCTGTATGTATGAGTATGAGTATGCTTAATGTCACTTGCAACCATGTTGGCACCACTTAAATAATCAACTTGTGATACCCACATGTTAACTTATTCAGTATTATCCATTCATACATATGTGTTGCACCTTATTTCTTTTCAGTCCAAATTAGACCTCTACTGCACGACAATAATTGAAAGCTTAGGTTAAATAACTCTATTGTAAGTATAATATTTGCAAACTAATAGGAATGGCATCAAGCAAAAAATCCCAAGGAAAAAACTCTGAGAATGAAGCAAATACATCTCCTGACACTAGAGCTGTTTTTTCTCGCAACGATGAAATGGAGAAACACTTTCTTGAGTTATGTTTGCGAGAAGTCAACAACCAAGGACACAAAGGAGTTTCTCTTACGCAAGAATCATGGAAAAGATTAGAAAAAGAGTTCAATTCAAAATGGGGTGTCAGTTATGATCGTAAGAAGTTCAAAAACCGTTATGACTATTTGCGAGCTGATTATGCACTATGGTCGAAAATAACCAACTTATCTGGACATGGATTCAACGCGGACACAAATACCATACTGTGGCCCCCCGAAAAATGGAACGATGTCACTGAGGCAAGTCAATTACATCTCCTTTAGAAAAAATTAATTTGAATAATAATTGCAAGTATGTATTTTCATCTATTGCATGTATTTCATTGCACAGCAATATCCAAAAGCGGCAAAGTTTCGCAACAATCCTTTGGAAAATGTTGAGCTATTGAAAGGGATTTTTGAAACCACTCTCGCACATGGAAAGTTTGCATGGTCAACTGCATCCGTAAATCCACCACCTAATAATGATGCACCACCGAACGATGATAACAACACAGACGATGATGAACAAGGGAATGCTCAAGTCGTAGCCGAAGAAGTGCCACAGGGGGATGACGGTGGCTTGCATAGGTATGGAGGAGATGACTTCTTTGATGGGGTATCAATCAATGAAAACGATGATAGTTTCTTAGGCGGTGAAATAGGTGATAACGGTTCGTCTAAGGCTAAACCTCGTCCTTCAAAGAAGAAAAAAGGGAAAAAGCTAGCTGGTGCATCGATTGACATGCAAATTGAAAATTTAATTGGCACTATAAACAAACAGATTGACAAAGCGGAGGCAAGTAAAGGACCTTCATTGACTGATGTGGTCGTCGTTTTAAAAGAGATGAAGAGTATGAACGTGTTATCACAACATGGGTATGTGAAAGCTAAAATGATGTTCTGCGAGAAGCCTGATTTGAGAATAGCCTTCATGGATGAAGAAAGTTTAATTGAAAAAATCGAATTTCTGAACTGTAGTCTAGGTGTTTAAATTAGAGTACTTGTTTTAGGTGGGTATTTCTTTGTTTAGCTTGTTAAAAATAACTTTGTTTCGTTTGTTTGTTTGTTGGTTGTTGGTTGAAACTATGTTCAGTTTGTTTGTTTGAATAAAGTTTGCTTTGTATTATTCATATAATTGGTTTTCCATTTACTGGCTGTTTACTACCCACTATTGTGCCTATACTAATATGTTACCACACATTTATTGTTGTAAATTCATTTGTGGTTTGTCACATAAAAACGAAATTTGTTTTTGCTCATTCATGATACGACATGGCACTTTGTGTTTGTTGTAAGATGGCTATTTTTATTTTATTACTTTAATCAATAATCTAATACATCATGCTTAGTTGATCAAGTTAGGTGTATTCATAAGTCATGCGTGAGTTCATGCGTGAGTTCCACATACACCTGATTCCTTCTATTTTGTTTAACAAATTTTAACTTCAAACTGTGTATTCATGCATGAGTTCCATATACTAGTCATGTGTGAATACAAATTTGGGTATTGTGGTTTCTATTTTTGAACCGACAACAATAGACATTATATCAAAATTTCATAATGTTAATAACTTTTATGGCATTGTAGGATGTTGCTGAACACGTTATTACTGATGAGACTACTACTACTTCTGATGCTATATAAGAAGAAGAATCATAATAGTAGCCGTCAGAAAGTGTTGATTTCATCTCTTTCTGGTAAAAAATATATGCGAGAGCTAATGGAAGGTCCGTCCATTGTGATGTATGATAAATTCAGAATGAGTAAATCATCATTTGTAGAGCTATGTGGTTACTTTCGAGAAAAAAATTGGCTTAAAGACAGTAAATTTATAGATGTCGAAGAGAAAATGGCAATGTTTTTGTCCATCATAAGTCATAATGATAGAAATTGAATTGTGAGATATCGTTATCAACATTCGGGTCAAACGGTAAGCAAGTATTTTCACGAAGTTTTAGAAGCCATGAAAGAATTCGCTCGAGAAATGATAGTTCCACCAGATTTCAATAAACCTCCTGAAATTATACGATCTCATGTTGAATTAAGACAAGGACCATTTAGAGGAGCAATTGGAGCATTAGATGGTACGTTAATAGATGCAAATATACCAACTCGTGATCAGGTCCCATTTAGAGGAAGAGGACAGGGAAACTGTTATCAGAATGTCATGGCAGTATGTGATTTTGACATGAAATTTGTATATGTAATGGGAGGATGGGAGGGAATAGCACATGATTCAAGGGTCCTTAATGAGACAATTCGGAATCCGGCAAATAATTTTCCTGTGCCTCCTTTGTGTAAGTATTTTTAATATTTCGATATCTTATCGGACACTAGTAATAACATATCAACTTTTTTCCTCGTAGATATGTACTACCTCTGTGATGCAGCATATACAAATACAAGAGGATTTCTCACTCCTTATCGCAACACACGTTATTGGTTGAAAAGCTATCAACAAAACAATGCAACGACTAAAAAAGAGAAATTCAATCATGCACATGCTCAACTACGAAATGTTATTGAACGAAGTTTTGGAGTATTAAAAAAAAGATTTCCTATATTAGTGAAAATGCCTCCTTATAAGTTTTCTGTGCAAAGGGATATAGTTATTGCATGTATGGCGATACATAATTTTTTGCGTCGCGTCTCGCTGGATGATGAATTATTTCTACAGGCCGAAGAAGTCTATAATACAAATGGTTCTGATGAAACAAATATTGAAGTTGACAACCAAGAACCGCCATAAGCTCCACCAACTCATACGGAAGTGTTTTCATCTCAATCTCAAGCTTTGATGGCGAATCTACGTGATGAAATTGCCGATCTCTTATAGCTTCATCTGTATTTTAAAGAATAGTACTTATCAATAATCTAGCAAATGTATGGGTTTTTTTTGGCATTTCATATGTACGCATGACAAGTATTTAGCTTGAATGAGTTATAAACAAGCCAAGGGTAATTTTGTCAATTGTGTGCTAGTTTTAAATAATCAATTTTATATTCAGCAAAGAATCAAACAATATTTCTTTTATTAAGCATTCAGCGTTTAGCATTCAGCATTCAACAATCAGCATTAAGCATTCAGCATTCAGCGTTCAGCATTCAACATTTTCAACCAAACGAAGCCTTAGTAGGTGGAGGCCATGGAAGCTTTACTCGTTTTGAGAAGAAGAAGTTTACTTTCTCATGCAAATGAAACGTATATAACTTTTCCAGAAACCTCCCCATTATCCTTTACTAACCAGACCAATTTAGCTCTTAATTTAGGTAATTAGAGCTTTATGGCTTAGGAAATTAAGGTAATTAGAGCTTTATGGCTTTATTTATACAAGTTTTCAACATTTATCTTCACAATCTTCTTGTGTTTAATTCTAAAACTTATTAAAACTTACACAAGGCCACTTCTCAATATTGGAAAATATATTTCAACATGTTATTAACTAGATTTTTTAACAATATTTTCAATCAATTTACCCACAATTTACACTTTTCGCAAAAATGAGCATTTACACTTAATTTTTAACCAAAAACACATTGTTAAGAGTTTTAAATGTTTAAAACATTCTATTTTAATCCAATAAAATTCTTAAACTCAAAATATTATTATTAATTCTTATATAAATATCTTACAACAAATTTTTACAAGTTTTTAATATTTATTTCACATAACTTAATTTTAAACGCATGGTTTTACTCAAAATTTCCTTGGTAAAAGATTTCTTACAATTTCAAGCAAAAGCTTCTGCGAATTTCTCAAATTCCTTTTTATTAATATCTTTACACTTTTATTGTTTCAAAAACAATATTTTACCATATTTTTCAAACCTTATATACGTAATATTGGGTATTTACGCCCAACTTATTATTTACTTTTCGTTTTAACTCTGATTCCACATATTCATCTCCAATTTTTACACGAACACACCATTATGATTATTCTCCATAAGCTTGATTTCCATCTAATCACAAATCCGATAATCACATTTTTACTCATACTTAATGATTAATATTCAGTTTATTAAATCACCATCCAATTAAATAATTAACAGTTGATTAATAATTTAGGGACAATTTGGCTCAAGTCCAATTTATGTTTCAAAACATATTAAAACTCCATATTTTAAAATTTTATAAATTAATTCCTTTTTCCTAAAATCATCAAAAAAATCAATGTAAAAATTTGCCAAACTTCAAAATTTAACTCAACACATAATCATCCTCAAATTCATGCAAGAAAACTGGTAAAAGATCAATTCAAAAACAAAAAAATAAAAAATATTCAGGTTCCAGCGAATTTCAACAATTTTTTGAAAAATGCTGGAATTGCAACAACTATTTCATAAAATTACAGCTTTTTACGCAATTTTTGATGATTTGCTTCAAAAAAATTAATTCAAAACCTATACTTATTTAAACATCGAAGTATTGTCGAAAAATCGTCAGAACAATAATAAAAATTGCATGCAAATGAAAAATGTTTCGTATTCAGCAAATTGCTAAAAATGATACAATGGCTTGCCAAGTTTGCAGACATGTCTGCAACTTTTCCATATAGTAACATATTTTAACACTATACTGTAAAACAATTGCAGATATATCTGCAATTGTTTATAATAATTATAGACATTGCCGCAACTATTCTTCCATCTTTTAACATATGAAGTCCGTTGTGTGAATAATTATAGAAATATATGTACTTATTCACAAAATGTGATGATATCTGTGCAGTTAAAGCACTTAACGGATCTATAGCGGTGGAGGTGCAAAAAAGTGTAGTAGGGATAAAGCGGGGAAACAAAACGGGTACAGAGGATGTGCAAAAAGGTTCATTATATATTGAAACCAAATATTTTGAACTAATTAATTATCATTCCCACATTACATGTGTAGAAAAAACAAATATTAATTAATCTTATATAACTAAAGCAAAGAATGTCATGTTTACACACACTAGATTTGATGACTTTAATAGATTTCTGTAATATATTGACACTTATGCATTAAAATTAGTTATTTACACTAACTTTATTAATTTTAAAAAAAGAGAACTAGTCAAATCAAGTTTTGTATATTAATATTGCTAAAGGAATGCTAAAAAGCATTGATTTAGCGGGTGTAACGAACAATATCGGGGCTAGAAGCGGTTCTATTGTCCATCACCGCAAAATTGAAATAGCGTAGCGGTTGAAGAGCGCTATGAGCTATAGTGGGGATTTTGCAGGGCTTTAGTGGAGCTTTAACCACATAGGCTAATATTTCAACAATTTTTTTTTTGTAGAATCTTTACGTGAATATTTACAATTTTTTGAATTTTTTTCATACAACAGTGAAAAAAACATGAAGGTATGTTGCTACGGCAAAACAAGGACCTGATTTACATGTAAACTTACACAGGGAGATGCATTGCATTAGGTTTGAAAATATGAATGTCTCCCTAATTTCCTCTATAATTTATAACATCGCTATTGATTCATTATTATAGTTTAACAAGTAACCGCATAAGGCCGGGTTGTTACACTGGTCTCCTGTTCTTGAATGAGGTAATTTATGGAACAATTTGGAATTATATACAAAAAGTGGTGTAAAATGCAAAAGAATATTAATGAACTCAAGATTTGAATTAAAATTTGCAAATCTTCTATCTCCTTCATCTTTTCCGCTCACTTAGCAGACAATTAAAAAAAAGGCCGAATTTTATATATTTAGACACAAAATTTACTTGGAAAATTCAATTCTACTTGAAAACTAGGATTTAGGCGTTTAACGGCTACACAATGTTGATTGCCAGTGGAATCCTATTCGGTCACCACTGTCATCGGCTAATGGTTAGCCGAGGTTGAACTTTGACTAGATTTGGTCGTCAAAACGCTAGAACCAACATTTTTACTTGTGCAAATATTATATAGTCATTTTAATACAGTAAATTGGCTCGAAAGATATTTTACTTATACCTGTTTATATTTATATCACTTGCAGAGGTTTTCTCAACACATGGAATGATGGAGTTGATCAAAATTTAAACTTGTTATCGTGCAACCTAAAAGTTTTATAAAAACTGTGTTATTTGGTGTAGTTTTGTTGAAGTTACACATAAATAGTGCGTGTATAATTTAAAATGTATAGTTTTTTGGCACTTTTGAAACATATTGTAAAAGCTCCAATGCAATACTACTTTCAGCTTTTATCTTATTCCTTCATTACATTTTGTATTTTTTTTTAATTTTTTTTAATTTAATGCAATGAGAGGGAAGAAATTTCAGTTAATTTAACTTTATACCACAGAAACACCTTTTTCAGTCATTTGTGGTCATTACTCATTATATACTATATGAACAGGTCTTTTATACCGCATAAATAGATTTTTCCAATTAGTTGTAATGTTAGGCTAAAATTCAAAGTACTTTAGTAACGAATATTTCACTCTTCTTGTTATTAGAATAAAAAATCATCTAGATCTACAATTATTTAACGTATCTCTTTCAGATTGAAAAGTGGTTGTTGCTTAAATAACAAGTTTACGTCTTTTTTATTTTATTATATACACATGAAAAAAATTGTAATATTTAAAGTTTCCAACCTTACTACCTGGATCTACACGTATATCATGAAAAAATTAGTTTCTTCCATTATGTATAAGTTATCCATTACATAAAACAGATTTATTTTATCCCACATCATCAAAACAGCGCTTATACGCAAGCAGCTTTAGGCTATAAAATATGGTCGGTGTGCAACATTAAAACTTACTTACCTTGATGGGGTTGTAAGGTGATCAGTAAAGCCCAAACCTAGCTTAGTGGTCCTCATTGCACAATTTGAGGGTGCGCCAAGTTACCAACTCTCCAAGTGGGAGACTGGACATCATTATTTGTTGCCGAGGGGGTCTGCGTCCGCGCAACCCCTGCCAATGCCATTTTCAAAATTTTACTATTACTCTATTAAAACCTTACTAATGGATGGCTTTCAACGTCGTGCTCGTCTTATGTAAATATAAAATTCCCAGTGGTGCAGCTATTAGTCTAAATTAGAGCAGTCCCAATAGTGGCAAGGTGAGAGGAAATGGAGAGGGAAAACATTTTCACGCTCTCCAGCAGTTGCGCAAGGGATGTGGGGAGAGATTTGAAATGGCGACGCTCACCATTTCCAATTTGAAGCGGCGATGGACAAACGGTTTTATGAAAACCGTTTATATGTTAAACAGTTTTCAGAAAACCGTTTAACATATAAACGGTATTCAGAAAACCATTTATATGATATGGTCCATTGTTTAAATGCACATCCTTAAGCACTTTGTTTGAGTTTTAAAATTTATTAAACAATTTACGTTTACTGAATTTTCTTGTTCTAGTTCTAAACATTGGATTTTTAATGTTTTTAATGTTTTAAAATCCATTTTTAAAGTTTTTTAATGTTTTATTTTTAATGTTTTAGTTTCTAGTTTTAAAATCCGTTTTTTTAAAAGAATTAAAACCTACCTATTTTCTAGATAAAGAATAACATATATGCATTAGAAAAAAGATAAATTAGTTACTTAAAACTAGTTAAATTTTTTTAATAATCCACAAAACAATACAACCAACATAGAAAATTAAAACTAGGATACAACAAGCTAGAAATAGCGACATAGAAATAGCAACATTAGCCAACATAGAAATCTGAAACTAGGATACAACAAGCTAGAAATAGCAATATAAAATTCGCCTAGAACTGAGAACTTCCTCCTTCTTCCTGATATCGTTTCTTTTGAGCCCTCAGAATACTACACTTTTTTGCTAGAGCATACTCAAGGGCCTCCCCAGTCAACTGAGATACATCTCTTGCTAGATACTCCTCTTCTTTTTCTTCCTTCAAACATCTTTCACGTTTTTCTTTATAATCAGTTCTTTTGTTGAGAGCTATAGTTCTAGCGGCATCTTGCTGCAGTTGCATCTCCATGATCTGCAGCTTTTAATCTTTATGCTTTTCACGGTCTTCTTTGTTGAAGATAGATGCAAGGGAGATATCACTTAACAATGAAGTTTGTTTCTCACTAGACACTACCAAATCTTTTGTTTCCTTATTTCTCAATAGTGATCTCTTTCTTGATTTTATTCCTTCTGGCCTTGCTTCAACCCCACCATACAACATTCCCAAATTAGGAGTCACAGGAGTACTGTTATTCCCGTCCTTGTCTGTAGCCATAGGGTATTCAACTGTATTTCCCGGGGATGAATCCACCGAAAGTCTAGAAGCTACATTTCTTAAGTTAGAACCTTCGGTGTCTCCAAGGTATACATCATCTGGTTCGCCTATATTGGCCCAATGTGGACAAAAAGAAAGCATTTCCAATGCTTCATGAGCAATGAATTCAGTTTTACAAGTGTCACGATAGATGCTATCGTAATCGTCCTTTAAATCTCTGAATGTTTGACCGCTTCAAAGCAAATCCCCCTAGTGCTTTTATCCCTTTGTACTTGGTACACATAGTATTCAAATTATACCATGCAGTCTTTGTGCTCTCAACTGATCTTTGTGTTACGCATTCATGATCTCCATTGTACAAATCATTAACCCTCTGGTAGAAAAACTTACCACCAGAACGGCCTTCAGTAACGACATATGTGCTTACCCATGCATTAGCTAGCACTTTATAGTCAGCTGCTTTCCATATTTTACCAGTAGCTACAATTTTTTCCATGCCACTTTGAACTTAAATTTCTTTTGTTTTTCGCTTGGTGTAAGACCATTTGGCCTTGGTTTGTCCTTTGTTAGGTACTGGGGTCGGAGAAGGCACCTCTTGTTGTACATTTTGAGTAGGATTACTGGATTGTGACCCAAAGTAGTTGTTGGTTTGAGGAACTTGGCCATACATGTTACCGTACTGCTGAGCGAGGTTTAATTGGTGGAGATATTGACTTTGTTGGGGAGTTAGGAAATGGGGTGGAATCATTGAAGGGCCTTCAACTTGAGATAATAAACTAGTAAAATTACAAATATTATCATTGGTATAGGCAGAGAAATTGTTGTTGTTGGAATCAGCCATTGTTGAGAGTTTAGAATTGGAATTGTTTGTGAGTATGAAATAAACTACCATACCCCTGTATTTATGAAGATAAATGATTCCGTTGAATGGTGTGATGCTTTACTTTGCTTTACTTTACTTTACTTTACTTTGATTTGCTTTGCCTATGCTTTGCTTATATAAACCATTGGAATTTTAGTTTAACTACACACTTCAAAATGACAAACGAAAACTGGACTGCTTCAGATTACATTGTTTTGATAAAGGCTTACATTGAAGCAGAGGTATTACATATGGAAGAAGAGATAAATCAAGATTTTTTGTCAACCCTCAATGAAAAATACAACAATCATACTAGTTGTAGAATACAGAGGCCCAAATTAGCAACCAGAAGTGCTTTCTGCCTATTTACTAGGGATTGTAAGAATTACCGCAAAGTAATTGATGAGTAAAAAAGGATGTTGTTTTCCAAGAGAAACGGTCGACGTACAACTCACTCTACCTTTTTAAGCACCGTTCAAACTTCGTCGGTCATGAAGCGTACGGGTTATGGTACAATCATATTATACAGTTTGAGTAGTATATTGTTATATTATGTGTCGTATGTCGTATTCAATATGTATCGTTTGGTTTATGTATTTGGAAAGTTTGGATGTATCAGTAGAGTTTAATTGCAATTCATGGCTATGTTATGCGTGTTATTCAACTCAAATGAAAAGTCCCCGAACATTGAAAATCGTGCTCCAACACATTAAAAGTCGTGCTCCAATCACATTAAAAGTCGTGCTCTACTCACATTAAAAGTAGTGCTCAAATCACGTTGAAAGTCATGCTCTAATCACGTTAAAAGTTGTGCTGGAAAGAAAGAGTTAAGGAGTTAAATATTGCTGGTCGTCCTATTCTAAATTGTGAATATACAGTTTGGGTCGTCCTCTTCTGAATTGTGAATATAAAGAGTTAAGGAGTTATATACAGTTTGGGTCGTTCTCTTTTGAATTGTGAATATAAAGAGTTAAGGAGTTAAATACAGTTTGGGTCGTCCTCATCAAACGTGCATTATGCATATTAGCTACAATAGAAAATAGAAATGCGATATATTTAAAGTACATAAAACAATACAATAATTGAGTACTACAACGTTAAAATAGTTCAACAATTGCATACACTATATCTAAGCAGTCCCTTTTAGATGCCATAAATGTTCAACCAGATTGTCCTGCAGTTTACTATGTACCTCCCTAGACCTAATTTTACGCAGGCGGCTAAGAAGTACCTCAAGAGTTGCTGGATTTCTATCAGCAACAACATTTGCGGTGTTATCTGGATCATATCCCAAATAAGATGGAAATGTTCCTCTTTCTACTTCAGTGATCATGTTATGCATTATAATACAAGCACACATAATGTTGCTCAAAACCTGTGGCTTAAATAATTTAATAGGGTTTTCAACAATGGCAATCCTTGCTTGGAGAACCCCGAAGGCACGTTCTACGTCTTTTCTCGCTGCCTTTTGCCTTTCAGCGAAATATTTTTCTTTTTCTGTTTCAGCAGCTGGAATAGTTTTGACAAGCGTACCCCATGAAGGAAAGATGCCATCTGCTAAATAATACCCAATGTCGTACGTATTTCCTGCAATATTAAAATCACATGCAGGTGTTTTCCATGTGTAAGCCTCTTAAACAAATGTGATTGATTAAGTACATTAATATCGTTCATTGAACCAGGACATCCGAAAAATGCATGCCAAAACCATAGATCATGTGAAGCAACAGCTTCAAGTATCATTGTCGCTTTAGTGTAATGTCCAATAAATTGACCGTGCCATGCTGTAGGACAGTTTTTCCATTCCCAGTGCATACAGTCTAGGCTGCCTAACATGCCGGGTAATCCTCTTTTGGCTCCCAACCTTTTCAATTTGTTGACATCGCTTTGCATTGGAGCACGTAGACACTCCTCACCATACAATTCAATTATGGCTACACAAAACCTTTCAAGGCTTAAGGTAATAGCACTCTCACCCATTCAGACAACCTAATCAAATGCATCTGGAGCTATTCCCTAAGCTATTACACGTAATGCGCCTATAATTTTTTGGTAAGGCGAACATCCTAAGGTACCAGCACTATTACGATTTTTGAACAAAATAATTATCGTGTTTAACAACTCCATTGAAAATGCGCATAAACATATTCTTGCTCATACGAAAATGACGTCAAAAGTCTTCAGGACCATACGTACAGGGGATGTTGAAATAATCTTTAAATAACCTTGCAGTACCTCCTTTATGATCCCGCATCTTTCGTATGTCTGCACGACCATACACACTGTCTCCTCGAGTACCACTAGATGATCCTTCCGTTAGGAAATGTTGGTTAATCTTTAATTGTTGAACGACAACAGCTTGCATCATAATCTCTAACTCATCATTATCGGTCGTGCTATCCGAAGAAAACTGAAGAAATTTTGTATGCCCCAACATTTCATCGCCTTCATCAGAATCTGAGTCGGTATCATCCGGGCCATGTTGGCTATAGGAATTTGAATCTTCCGTTTGCACATCTGATTCATAAACAGCATCGTCGTTGTGGACATTATAAGACGTTTTTGTGTTGTGAATCTAAATTTGCATACTAGTAGTGGTTTTATAGCTCCTTCAATCCACAATTGCAACGGTTATATAAGAATATTGTATAAAAATATACTCGTTAACGGCTATAAATTCAAATAAAATTATAATATTCTGTAACGACTATAAATTTAAACTGTATTTTACTATTCAGCAATGGTTATTAGTTTAAACTATATTTTAATATTCGGTAACGAATTTATTTATATATATTATATTCTAATAATCCAAAACGGCTATATATATATTATATTTTAATTTTTATTTAATTTTATACTCGTTAACTATGTTTTAATATTCGACCACATTTTATAAAATATATAGGGGAAAGGAAAAAGAAATTAATAAATGGTTTTCTGAAAACCTTTTATGAGATAAATGGGTTTTCTAAAAACTGTTTAACTAATAAACGATTTTCAGAAAATCGTTTACGGGTTAAAAAAAAAACCTTCAGCGTCTCCACCTACCCCTGGTTGGATCGGTAGGGGGAATCCATGCTCTAAACAGCGCATCCACGCTCCAAAATGTTTGAAACTGCTGGGAATGCTCTTAATGGCCCATGTTATCTGTGAAGGAATGATAATGTAATCACTGTCAAACAACGTCTAAAGACTGATTGCATATAATCGCTAGAGTACTCTCAAACAATATCCAAAACCAAGTATTAATACTTATTAACACGTTCTAAACTGATTAATGTAATGACATCAGTATTCTACCACCATCCACCATCCAAATAATATCAGTCCAAATAATAACAGTCAAACCAATATCTACCAACACAAAGCCGTCCTCATCCTCCTTCATAATGTACTCCACCGCCCAAACACGAGTCCCCCTATGCTACAGTAGCTGCGCCATCACCGCCTCCAGGGAGCTCGAACTCCTCCAGGTAAGTGGCAATGCCTCTTCTTCTTCTATTCATGCTTCCAGTAGGCCTCAGCCCTCTGCTACCATTCCCCGTCTGACCCACAACAACATTCTGATGCTTTTGCCGCTGAACTTCTTAGGTCAGGTGCTTGACACTTCCGCTTTCGTTACCTCAGTCCTGCTATCAAAAAACTGTGCACATCATTGTTCATATCTGTTAGCTTCAAAATTGATTCCAACACCCCAAACGTTCATAACATCAATCATTGAATTTCAATTACAGATTATGGAAGTGTCGCCGATCACTGATGATGTGCAAAAAGAGTAACAAAAAGACACCAGATTGTTATAATGGTTCGACAAACTCTGATTTACATTCATTTAGAGCAATCTTTTATTTTTGCTGCATAAGTACAAGTACAGTCCATTGTTTGAGTAATAATGTATAGAAAATAGAAAATACCGCTAATTCAAAACAGGGCAGAGCTTCTGTATGTTTTACAGTGTAGAAAATCTCATTTTCAACTGTCAAATGTGATCCATTTATATGTGTTGTCCGAGGTCGGATGAGAAAGATATATGAACTAAATTGCTTTTATTTCTGTAATGAAAAACAATCTTTTTAAATATACATAATGTGTTGACTTATATAGCCAACGAGCTACAGGGATTACATATGAAATAAAACAGGAGTTGGGCTAAACAGAATGTGCGGAGAGTAAATGGGCTAAGCCCATGAGACATTGTAAAACAGATGTAATGGGGTACTCATGTATTAATTAATACATTTCATACCCTCCCCCCAAACCCTATTCTCCAGACTAGGGTTTGGAGATTAAAAATGGCAGCCGCCACGATTCAAATCCGTCTCTCTCTTTGAAAAATTCTTCAATGATTTCTTTATTTATGGTGTCACTTCTTAAGCCAAAGGCTTTTCTCATAATCTTGTGAGTCTACGATGACGGATTTGTGTCATGTTGAGCTGAATCGGCTTCCGTTGTTGATGGATGTTTGAAGTGCTTCAGATCTTTGATTTTCTTCAAGGTTGATCTGTGATTTGAGATGATTACTTGCTGCTTTACTGAGTTTGCTGGAAGGCGTCTCAATTTCTTTGTTAGAAGTCAGATCTGAAGCATTGTTATGATTTAGAGTGATGATTTCAGCTACGCTTAGCTTTTCTCTCAGAGCTTCAAATCTGGTTCTCGAGAGTGGTTTCTTCAGAATATCAGCGATCTGGTAAGTGGAAGGTACGTGATTTACTTCCAGATTTTCTTTTTGCACTAGTTCTTTGACGAAATATATGTCAAGTTCTAAGTGCTTGGTTCTTGAATGTAATACTGGATTTGCCGTTAAGGCTATGGCACTCATGTTGTCAGACCACACAGTTGCTTTTGTGTTGTTTGTATCTTTAGCTTACTTAATAGAGATTGAATCCAAATAATTTCTGATGTTGTACTTGAACACTGCGGTATTCAGCTTCAGTACTCGATCTAGAGACAATATTTTTCTTCTTTGCACACCATGATATATGATTCTTTCCTAAAAATATACAGTAACCACTAGTTTACTTTCTATCATCATAATCATTTGCCCAGTCTGCATCTGAATAGGCATTGATATGTAGATTATTGCTTGACTTTAGTATCAGTCCTTGATTGATTGTACCTTTCAAATACCAAAGAATCCTTTTAACTGCTTTCCAATGATCACTTAGAGGTTGTTGCATGAATTGACTTGCCTTATTGACACTACAAGATATGTCTGGTCTAGTTATAGTGACATATTGAAGAGCTCCAATAATACTTCTGTACTGTCTTTCATTGCAAGTAGGTTCTCCTTTTTCTTTGCTTAAGTGTAAATTGGTCACCATAGGAGTTGGTAGAGAGTTAGCCTTATCCATGTTTGCTCTTGACAGAATTTCTTCAATATATTTTCTTTGGTTTAGTTGAAGCTCATTGTTTTTAGTTCTGCAAACTTCTATTCCCAGAAAATATGACAACTCTCCAAGATCCTTGATTGCGAGTTCACTGTTTAGTTTGTTTGTGATGCTTTCAATTTCATCTTTGCTGTTGCCAGTAATTATAAAGTCATCCACACAGACTAGGACATATGTGACAGTGGTTGTTGTGAGTTTTGTGAACAATGAGTTGTCTAATCTAGTAGGTGTGTAGCCCAGCTTAGACAATGTTTCCTTTAGTTTATTAAACCAGACCCTGGGTGCATGCTTTAGCCCATAGATTGCCTTATTTATTTTGCACACCATTCTTTTTTCATACTTCTCTTCTAGGCTTGGTGGTAGTTCCATGTATACTTCTTCCTGTAATTCACCATTCAAAAAAGAATTATTTACATCTAGTTGCTTAATGGTCCAATTTTTATACAGAGCTATGGTTAGAACTATTCTGATAGAGGTGGGTTTCACTACAGGTGAGAATGTCTCTTTAAAATCAATGCCACACTGTTGTGAATACCCCTTTGCTACTAACCTAGCTTTGCACTTAGAAACTGTACCATTAGCATTTCTTTTTATCCTATAGGTCCACCTACACCCAATAATATTTTTGTTTTTGGGTGTTGGAACTAAACACCAGGTTTGCTTTTTAATCAAGGCATTAGTTCTTCTCTCATAGCTGACCTCCACTTATCATTTAGTGTGGCTTCATAATAAGTAGATGGTTCTTTGCCATTGAACTCAACAGAAAAAGTTTTAGGTTTGAATATACCACTTTTTGCCCTTGTCACCATGTGATGCTGATTTTGCACCTGAGTTTCTTCATTTCTCATCTCTTTCTGACAATTGACTGAGATATCATTATCATTGTTGCTGATATTTTCTTCATGTGATTTAGTGTCATTATCACTTGTAGTGGTTTCATTTTGATTACCTGCTTTAGTATCTGATAGTGTGTGCTGTGGAGTACTTATATTTTGTGTGACTTGTGTGTGTGTCATGCTGGTGTTGGATTTTGGTACATAAACAATATCATTGACTTGTTCAGGAATATTTGGAATAGAACACCTAGGATTATAGACCTTACTAGTAGGTTTATGCACAGGACTTTTGAATGGAAAGTTTTTTTATCAAATATTACATGTCTAGATATATAAATCTTCCCATTACTGTCCAGACATTTGAACCCCTTATGATTGTTAGTGTACCCTAAAAAAGTGCAGGGAGTAGATCTATAATCAAGCTTCTGTCTATTGAATGGTCTAATATAAGGAAAACACAGACACCCAAATGTTTTTAAATCACTGTAATTTGGTTTTATTTGAGTTAAGATCTCTATAGGGCATTTCATATCTAGAACTTTTGTTGGCAGTCTGTTTATCAGATAGACAGCAGTTGCAAAAGCCTTTGGCCAGAATTTCAATGGCAAGGATGCTTAAGCAAGAAGTGTCAGCCCAGTTTCAACAATATGTCTGTGCTTTCTTTCTATTAAACCATTCTGTTCAGATGTGTATGGACATGTTAATATGTGAATAATGCCTTTTTTGTAAAAATACTCCTTTAGTGTTTGAAATTCTTTACCACCATCACTTTGAATAATTTTTACATTATGACCTAATTAATTTTCAGCATTAGCTATAAATTTCATAACGACATTGTAAGTATCAGACTTTGATTTCAGAAAGTATATCCATACATGTCTTGAATGTGCATCAACGAGTGAAATGTAAAATTTATATCCATAGTCAGCGTCAATTGGTGTTGGACCCCGAAGATCAACAACAACTAATTCTAATGGTTTTAAGTACTTCATTTCAGATTTAGGAAAGGTAATTTATGGCTTTTCCCCATTTGACAGTAAGTACATATAAAATTATTTGGGATATCAACAGAAATGCCATCATTATTAATAATTTATTAAACAATTTTAGAACTTGGGTGACCAAGTCTATAGTGCTACATTTTAAAGGTCAAACAGTCACTATTCACATTAGGTTCTGAAATATTACAAAGATTATTCTCTAAATCATTTTTTCTTGAGTTTCCAGAACCAAACTTGTACAGTCCATTTTGTTCCCTACCCTGCAATAAGATATTCCTAGTCAGCATGTCCCTAACTATACGGTGTTTAGGGTAAAATTCAAAAAACACTTGATTGTCTTTTGCACACTGTGACACACTGATTAAGTTTTTCTTTATATGAGGTGCACACAATAGATTATTTAGATAAAGTTGTTTAGCACCCTTAATGATAGCATGTCCAGTGTGAGAAATGATTATAGAATTACCATTACCTATAGTTAAAGATTTTTTTACCCTTGTATTCACGATTGCCAAGATTCAAGTTGCTTAAATTGTTTGTGATATGATGAGTTGCCCCTGAATCTGGATACCATGCATCATCTTGTATATCATCTATTGTAGCTGTATTTGAGGTAGTGTCTTGACTGTTTTTGCTGTCAGTTTGACTGTTGACCATATTGGCATTTGGATTGTTGTTTCTGTTATTATTGTTGCTCTGCTGATTGACATTGAAACTGTTATTGATTCTAAAATAACATCTATTGGCTGTGAGACCAATTTTCTCACAAATTTGGCACTTTGGCCTGTTATTGGAATTCCATCTGCCAGATCTTCCACGTCATCTGCCTGATTGTCCTCCTTTCTGGTAAGAACCTTGACCTCTTGCATTATTACTTTGTTGATTTTTTTCTTTACCAGCAGTGGTGTAGTTTACTGAAGCATCTGTTTCTTGATCTTTCTTTCTTAAGAATCTGCCTTCATGTGCCAATAACATAGAGTACACACTTTGCAGTGATGGTGTGGGTTCAATTGATGTGATGAATGCAATTACAGATTCATATTCATCTTCAAGTCCTCCAACTATATATAGCACTTGTTCTTTTTCCTCAATTCTGTTACATGTACATGCAAGTTAGTCACATAGGTTCTTTACCTTCATTAGATAATCATTCATGCCAGAGTTGTCCTTTTTTATAGACTGTAGTTGCTTCTTGTAGTGCAAAACTTTGGCAGATGATTGGCTAGTAAATGATCTCTCTAGAGCAGTCCATATGTCATGTGCATTTTTGATTCCAATCAATTGTGGCATGAGAGATGATCCCACTGTTGACATATACTAGGAACTCACAAGATTGTCTTGCCTTTGCTATGAATTGAATTCTTGATTAATCACTAGATTATTGTCTTTGTCTCTGATGAATTTTGCTGGTACAGTTTTAGTACCATAAAGATAGTCTTCTAGACCATAACCTTTTGCAGCTGTTTCAACTTGCAGTTTCCATAGAAGACAGTTCGATTCGTCCAGTTGAATTAAGATTATATTGCTTTGCGGCTTTGTGATGGCCTTGATGAGATCTTTAGTGCTTTTTGCACTAGTTTGATTTGATCTTGCCGATGATCTTGGTGAAGTTGGTGGTGGATCAGTTCCAGCCATGGCTCACAGATAATAGGAGATGGATTCTGATTTGCGAGAAAGGAGGTTAGTGTTTCAGAGAACTCTGATTCCTGAATTGAATAGTCTGGTTGAATTCTTTAATTGATTGCAAAAGAAAAAAAAAATGCCAAGATGATGGTTTCTATGATGTTTTGCTTTGATTTCTTTTCTGATTGACTTTCTTGGATGGCTTTTGCTATCAGTTGAATGTTTTCACCAGACTTTTTGATCGGATTGGAGATTTTTTGAAATGATTTGCCGCTAAGCTAGTGGTAATGAAATTTTTTGCAACCACTAGTTGTCAAAGCACTATTTTCAGATCACGGCCTCAACCCTCAAGTGATGAGAATGATTCAAATCTTAGATGAGGGGTACCCAAATGATGATACTACTCTGATGGGTGATCTATCTTTTGATAGATTTAGTAGAGAAAATGTCTGAATGCTCAGGATCTTGATGCGGTTAGCAGATTATGCTCTGATACCAAGAAAGATATATGAACTGAATTGCTTTTATTTCTGTAATGAAAAACTATCTTTTTAAATGTATATAATGTTTTGACTTATATAGCCAACGAGCTACAGGGATTACATATGAAATAAAACAGGAGTTGGGCTAAAAAGAATGTGCGGAGAGTAAATGGGCTAAGCTGCAAGGGATCCTAAAATAGTAGGATGAACAAGCCCATGAAGTTGGGTCCAAGTCACCTAAGGTGGGCCCGTATCGGTACCATTCACATTTTGGATCAACACCGATTTGGAGGATGATCGTGCCATGGTGCGCAATCCGTTTGGGATACTCCCCTTGGCCTCTAAGTCAAGTCGTCTTTGATTGCTCCTCCATTTATTTTGCTGTTATCGAGTTATTGAGTGCTGAAAATTTAAGCTGAAGCGTGTACCCAAGTGTCACAGACTTCACCAATCCGAAGTCTAATCCGTCCAGATTTGTATTTATTCAACTCCAAAGTTTTGTTTGAACGTATCCGCTTATCCGTAGTTTCATATCCTTATATGTGCTCGAGTTCCGAGCAATCCTGTCATCTCTCTGGATAATCTATCACGATGATTAAACAATAATGCATTCAAATTTGGTATGTAACAACCTTGTGAAAACATCAATTAACAATGCTAAAGCCATCTTCATATTCGGAGCCCATTACTAACAGACTAGCGGTTAGGTTCTCCGTGGTGCATGTAACTTGCAGCTGGGTAGTCGCATTTTTAGAACTTGTAAGCAGATGGTTCGCCAACAAGCTTTTGAATTCCATCCAGGTTTTGCTTCAACGAGGAAGGTGCATGGTTTTTGAGGGATGTTGTCGATGGTTTGAATGGTGAGAGAGTAGGAGGGGATGAAGTGTAGTGATGGTTGATTGCTCCAGACCCATTTGATATGAACTAGATTATGTCATTGAACAGGACACAATATTTTACCCATTTGTGAGAAAGTACGGATTCACGCATTGGCGGATGCATGTTGGGACCAGTGGGGCAGTGGCCCTCACTGAGATTTATAAATTTACAAAAAAGAAGAGCTTTTATATTCATACAATACGTTTATGCCCCCACTCATCACATACTTCTACAGCAACATTGCCTACATTTATACTTTTTGCTGTTTTGCTCCCCAAAAGTCAATAGCAGCAGCCAGCAGGTCGAACAGTAAGCAACAAGTTCTTTTGGAAACAGTTAAAAAGCCAACAGCTACAAAGATCCAACAGCAAGCAACAGGTTATTTTTAGTTTCTATATGACTTATTTTTTTTTTGCCCCCACTGAAATTATTTTCTGTATCTGCCCCTGTATTTACGTATAGTTAAAAAACAAGATAGCATTCATGAATCCACCGTAACTTCGTTCCCATTTTCTCCTCCCTTTTTAATCCATCACCTCTGTTATCTTTTAAATTTTTGTATCTTTAAATTAATATTGAAAACCCCATCAAGGTAATGACGCTTTAATGTTGCACACCGATTTCATTTTATAGCCCCATGCTGCTCTTATATGCATATTGTTCCATGATGTGGGATAAAATAGATCAATTAATTGGCCTTAGCGGATAATTTAGATATAATGGAATATATTAAACTGCATGATATACCTGTTGATCCAAATTGTAAGCTTGGAAAATTCAAATATTAATGTCTATTCATTTGAATTATAATAAAGAAAATTGTTATCCAAACAACAGTTAGTTTTTAATTCGAAGGAAATATGCTAAACATTCTACTAGAAGATGACTGAAAGGTCATCATTAAAGTAATTTAAATTTCAGCTTAACATTACGATTGATATGAAAAATCAGTTTACGTAAATGTTTGGAAAACATATTTTTAATTTTATGGTATAAAGCGGAAATAATTACAAGTTTCTTTGCACTCGGTACGACGTGAACCAAATCCGTATACTTTAAAATCAATGGTAAAGCAAAAACCAACATTCAAGTTGACTGACACGTGTCATGTTATAAATCGCTTACTCCCGGTATTCACGTCAAAGTTTTCCCCATCCGGTCTCTGTTGCATAACTAGTGTGTAACTCGTGCGTTGCACACGACAATATTATTAAAAATAGTATTTATTATTTTAATGTTAAAATGAGAGCTTTGGTATTCAATATATGATAAATTTTTATGTGAAATACATAAAATTTAAATTTAAATTATTATTATAGTTCGTGTGCAATTTATATTATATAGGTTGCGCATTTGAGAATTTTTCTAATTATTTTTTAATATAAATATACATGTTGAACTTGATGTATATTGGTAACTTATTTGACGAATAACAAATATTATTTAATATAATTTATTTAAATAAGATAAATGTAAAATTACATAGTTAGTTTAACTATATATAATGTGGAAATGAACAGAAATTTGCAAAAAATAAGTAAATTTATTGATGTTTAAAAAGAACTTTATGATGTAATATATGGTAAATTCTCGATGTAAAACAATCATAACTAATTTACAAATTAAATTTTTCCTTATTATTAGTATGCACAGTTAATATTATCTAGATTTACACATCTTTATTGTTGTATGGAAAACTACCTTTTTAGTTGTGAATATATATAGTAAATTTAACGTATATTTTTAAGAACTATTTGAAAAATGGACTAAATACTCTTTAAGATTATCTAAATAATTTGAATTTAAGGTTTCATAAGTCGTTTAAATATATGGATTGAAATATAAAATTTCGTGAAAGAATTGAGGAGGTTTAATAATTAATTGTAGAAATGTTATGATACCGGCGCTTAAAGCGGAAATTTTTTTCTTCGATTTATGATAAATTTATTGAGATAAGTGTATAACATATTATTGTTTACATATTTTATTTAGACTATGTGACTTATTTAACTTTATATTTGAATGAAAAAATCATTTCACCATTTTTGTTGATATGAAAATGGTATACATTGTAAAACATCATACAAGGCGTTAATTTGAAGAATTAACAATAATTTATTTATTGGATTCATTTGTTGTATTCAGTATTGTATGATCCAAATTAACCCTAAAGAAGCGGTGAATAGGGTTTATTGCAGTTTTTCGCTGAGTAATAAATTATAGCAACACAGATAATAATCCGAGTAAATGTGGAAATGGAAACAACACAGAATTTACCAAGCTTCGACAAAACTCGGCCTACTGCTGCATTCCACAAGGTTTCTACTGGGAATTAAAATAATCTCTACGCTTAGAATCCACTGTAAACTCACGACAACCGCTCCCAACTGTTCTAATCATACGCTTAAAACCCTGCACTGATCTTTATCCCCGAGATCAGATTTCCCCGAATAACAAACCCGTAACCCGTAATCCCCAAACTACAATCCTTGTAGTTTGTAATCTAGTTATAAAACTAGAGTTTAAAATAGAAAACACAATATAATAAAAATCACTTAAAAAATAATCAAACAAAAAATCCTAGTTTTTAAAAAATATCCATTAAATCACTTAAAATAAATCAGCCGGCCCTCTTTTCTTTATGCTATGTCAAAATAAAGGTCGACTTCCACTTGTTCTTTAATGATGGTTGATTTAATTAGGGTTTTCGCTCCTCTATCACATATCGGGCTTTAATGTCTCTCTGGAAGTTGTTCTCTGATGGTCCGATTTGTTGATGCTCTTGGTAGAACGATTTAGCCTTTCAATCGATCGAAAATCTCTGAATCTTTGTGAGTTCTTATAAATTTATTTCTACTATTTTTCTTCTTGAATTTATGATGATCAAGTCGACGATGATATTGGTATATAAATACGATTAAACCCCGAAATAATATCTGATTTCGTATATATAATTGGTTACTGATATTTGCGATATTTTAGTTCTGAAATTTTAGTACATACCAGACGTTTCTTCAATTTGAACTCGAGTGTATATTGTGTTGATTTCTGGGATTTTGATTGAGTCTTCCCTGCTGAAAAAAATCTCGTATATATATATATATATGTATTTCTGGAAATAAACCCTTGGTGATTTCTGGAACTTCGAATACTTCTCTGTAATTCTTCAAGCTATTACCGACCCTTAAAAAGTTGGTGATACATAGTATTCAAACTATTCTATCATTTCATTTGAACTTGATACATGCTGCTTGGCTATTTGAAACATTGGTTGTATATCAGTTGCCCGATTCATTGTTGTGCAGTTGCACCTGAATCTGTAACATTCCTTTGTGCCTTGATGTTGTACCATATATTTTTTGGCTTGATTGATACTTGCTATTAGCACATGAAACTGCCATGTATTTGTTTCCTTTACACATGCTGCCATACTCACAAACATGCATTTATGCTGCTGCTCCATGATACTTGAGTTTGTTGACATTTTTTGTATCAATTTGAAACTCTTGTGAACTGTTACTATGTACTTCAACCTGGAGTGTATTTGCACACTCTTGAACCATGAGCATGATCACCATTTATTATCGATTCCTGTGCACCCATGTTTTCTTTTACTTTCATGCTTGGTTTTGCGTGAATGTTGCTCTTGCTTGTACAACATTTGTTTGAATCTGGTGCATACTCTTGGCTGTTTATATTAGCCATTGTTTTTTGTTGCAACTTGAGTTATATATTGCTTTGCACTTGAGAATATGTTGCTTCCAATTTTTCCAATAATGAACAGAAATATTCTTGAGTTGTTCACTAGCCATCTTAATGTGTACTTAATTGGGTGTATATTATATCCAATTGCCATTGTTATTTGGAAGTAGTTTATACTTGTGGCCATATTCTTTTGTTTGTGTTGCTGTCGTGCTGTGTTTGCATTTGAATTTGTGTTTAGCCATGACTTGACTTCTCCGTCAATTGCTTGCTCAGGCTGGTATGTTGCCTTGCTATATTGGGCTGTCTAAAACTTGTAAAATTTCATGTGCACACTGCTTTGCTTGGGTTTGAACCTAAGTCATGTGCATGTATTACTTGGCCATGACTTCTGCTTCACTGTTTTTGTTCATGCAACAATACACTTGTGCACTTGTTAACATTTGGCTAGTTGTACTTTGCCAAACTTGACATGTTGATTATGTGCCTGACTTATGCACCTATACATTTTAATATATGTGTATATACATACAACTGTATGTGTATACATGTATCATGTATGTGCAACTTTTATTTTTGTAGGCTATTCAAATGATAGACATGAATTTTTTATAAGCAGATCACTATATCTGAGTTGTGGCTATTCAAAATTAGCTAATTCTAAATGCTGGTTTTGATCAGCAAACCAGTTTAGTTATATCGGGGCTGATCTGTGAGCACTAGAGATACAATCTGCCTTGTGGTATTTACAGTGCATTTCTGTCAATACTACAAGCAGTTTAGTATATGTATACACACACACACACACACACACCCCACCAGACCAAGTCTAGAAAAATGATGAGAAACACCAAAATTCTTAGGCAAGTAAAATTTAAAATAAATTTACACTTGCTAGAATTTAAATTTATTTTTGTTCAAGTTTACTATGTGTTTTTTTATGACAGGTGTACAAGTGATTGGACTGAATTGAAGTACAAAAAGACTCAGTGTCAGTGTCAGTGAATGTATATGTAATTATGTATGTATAACTGAGTGAGTGATACTAAGTGAAATGTAGTAGCATTCTATTCAAGATAAATATTTATTTCAGTGTAAGTCGTGAGATATGGAATAATACTGTTTGTAAACACATTTATATAATAATATATATGTTTGTTATCATAAAAAAAAATCATACTGTTATACTCAACAATCTCCTCCTTTTGATGATGACAAACATACACTAAGATTTTGAGTGTGATGAATGTGTTTGAATGCGAAATATAATACTCCCTCTATTTGTATGCTCCCCCTATAATTGAACTCCCCTTATATATATATGCATATGAGTGAGTTTAAATTCAATTGAGTTTCTAATATTAAAATATTCTTGAATTATTCACCCATTAATCAAAATCTTAACCATTCTTCTCCTTTTGTTATCATCAAAAAGATAATAGAAATCGAAATAGTGATGAACATAAATTAGAAATGTAAATTCAAATCAAGAGGAAAATACATATATCAAAATCTTATTCAATCAAACAAAAATCATAACGTTTTTCAAATTAGAAGACAATTTCACTTTTTACGATTGATTTTATAAAATTGAGGAGAGTTTTTAAATTTCAAATATAGGATTTATAAATTCCATAATTTTCAAATTTAGGCACAAAATAATTTAAGCACTTTCTAACCACGCATAACCACTAGGACTCTTAAATGTCGTTAGTAGTAACTTAAATTTGTTAAATATTTTCTAACCATGCTTAACCACTAGGACTTTTAAAGGAGATTAGAAGAATACTTAACTTAATCCTCTCTTATGAGTTCCATCCATGCATAACCGCGAGAAATTTGAATTGAGAATGGAAGCTCAAACAGAGATTAAGGTGATTCATCAATGCATAACCGCAAGGACTTTTAAATGAGAGTGAATACCAAGGATTTTATTTCAAAATAATTTCAAAAATATTTCCTTATTTCCAAAAACAATTTAAACTCCCTACATTATATAAAACCATGATGAGTGACAGAAATATGGTAGAAATAGAAGATGATCGTGAAATAAAGACTAATTCAAAAATATCATAAAAAATTTCCAATCATCATGAGAATTTAAATAATATTTTCTCTTGTTATAAAATATACCATAGTCATAACTCATCACAGTTTCATAAACCTAATAATAATTTTGATGAGTCCCAAAATGGTTAAAATTGATTAATAATTTCAATTTTCGAATAAATAACCAAAAATGATTTTTAAAATTGTAAATATCAATTTCAAGAGGGATTTAGGAATATTAATGCAAGTTGGAAATTATTTTCAGAATCAATCAGTAAAATGTGAAATTTTCTAATATTTCTACGACTGATTGCTCCTAGAGAATTTAAAAGCACTTGTAATTCAAATTGCCTATGGAATTCGACAAAGTCTAAATACTGATTTTTCAACCCACGGTCCAATCACCAAGACACTCGAAGGAATCTTAACAAACCAATATCCTTTATCAGAACAGTAGAAAATACAGTTTCAAAGCAGGATTCACAAGAGATTTTTTCATAGTATCTTTAACAAGCACAAGGGACCATCAGTGATTGAAATCAAAAGCAAGTTATCTGAAATCACTTGATAAAAAAATATTTTCAGAATTCAAATCCAAATAATCCCTGAAATTCAACAATCAATCAAAAATGATTTCAAAATCAAAATAGTCAAGCCAATCCAAAAACTATGAAATTACCACAATTTATCAATTATAGTGTTTGCGAACAAATTAACAACTGTAAACAATTGTTTAATCTGTTCGGCTTTCCTAAACAACATGTTGTAGAGGGTGTCGAACTCTGGGCCAAAAATATTTTAATTAATAAATCCAATCAAATTATTCCAGGATTTTGGTTGATTGAAAACACAAAAAATAACAACAATTAAATAGAAAGAGAGATTTATATAATAAGAGAAAGCAATTAGGGGATAATGACATAGATTAGATTAATATTCATCAATAGCCAACAAATAAATATAGATCTAATTCATGTTTCTGTCACACACATGAATCAACGATAATTAGGTTCTTAGAAACAAATAAGTAAATAACAACAAGCATAGCCTATGCAGGAGCTGAGCTCTTAAACAACCATAGACTATCAGCACAGATTCACTAATTAATTTCTAAAACCCTAAATTAGATCTAAATCTGATAATTGTTAGATCGAACACGAATATACCCTGTGAAGGAGCATAGCTCTTAAACGACACAGAATATAAAGGTTCAGATCTAACCCTTGATTCAGATCCAGATCTACATATATAAAGTCCTCATCTATTGGCTATGTGATTCATGTTGAATCATATCTATTAGCGTCATCACCCCCTAATCAAAGGGGATTAGCTAGACATAGCTAAAGAAGAAGAGAAACAGAAATTAAATAACATGAACATAAATAAAATAAAATAAAATAAAATAACAACGGAGAGAAAGGTGAAGAAGAGCTTTATTCCAAGAAGAGAATTACAGAATAAAACTAAGTGTGTTTTACAATGAATGAGATAAAGTGTATTTATAGCTGATATGACAAAGGCTACTTGGCAAATTCCATAATGTGGGACTAAAGAATTAGCCCAACTAACACATAAGCTAGTGTGAACGCAGCTGTAGAGTGAGAGGCCTTGCAAATGAGCTAATGTGTACGCAATATGAGTCTTTAGTGAGCCAAATCTACCCAACTGAACTTTATTTGCAATCGTTCTTCAAGCTTTAAACTCTTCAAGCTTTAGTAATTTCAACTTCACTCTTTCTAAGCAAATTCTTCATGCTTTATCCATCAAATGCTCTAAACCAAGCTTTTTATCAACAAACTGAAAACACAGCTATAAATAAACAATATTAATTATTTTAAATAGAAAACTAGATAAATAAGCGGATAAAATATACACATTTACATGTATATCAAATACCCCCACACTTATCTTTTTATTCGTCCTCGAATAAACTAAACTAAGATATGTCACACTTTCGTTGGAAACACGATTGCATTTAGCATATGCAACAAGCCGTTAAACCCCTAGGTGTCCCTAGTAGGACGAGTGTTGTCTCGTGAGGGTTTTTAGCGGATACTACCCACAAAATCCTAAGCGTCTTGAGTACGCAGATTAATCAAACAGTATATTTAAGGTCTTTCACATTCCAAGGATTTCACCTAACTTCAATAATAACGGTTTAGCCCCAAATTGTCCATCCCATAATTAGTGCAAAAATGAATACATTTTTTCAAGCTGAATCGTAATTCCTTGATAACACTGTAATTGTCTTGAAGGTTAAGAGCGTGGTGTCAACCAAAGTTCTACACATCGACAATGTGCACCCAATCATTTATTCAACTTTTTTTTTTGAATAATTTTGCACCAGTGTAACTGTAATGTATAGGATATGAGTTATGCATAGATGAAGGAAAATTTTGTAAGTTATAAAAATATTCTAGATAAGAGGGTAAGTGTATTAGTTGAATTTCAAGCTATAAAAGATAAAGTAATACTAAGGCACATATGGACATTTTTATTTCCTTTCATCTCCTCTACTACAATCCTCACTTCCAAGTACGGTATAATGGATGTGGATGGAATGGAACTGGATGCTTTATAGTCAAGAATGATGAATGACTATTTTATTCAGAGAGACACTCTCTTTATTTCATTTTTTTTCCTTCTCTTTTTTTCTTTCTTTTTTTTTCTATTCTTTTTTTTCTTCTTCTTTTTTTTTTCTTTTTTATTCTTTTGCATGATGAATGGAGATGGAATGATGACGTACATGATTTCATTTGATTCCTCCTCTACTAAACCAACACTTCATGAAAGGAAAGTTTTGTGCCCTAGTTACTCTACTTTTATAACCTTAATTCAACACACAAGTCTGGATTGATGTTATACAAAAAGCTAAAAGGAATGATAAGCAAAGTTTCGTAAGATAGATAGCCTATATAAAATAAGATGTGGTATATGGTTATCCTACCTTAAAACAAGTACGGAGTGGGTAGTGTAATATTGGTATAAAAAGTGATGTTTTTGACCTTTAAACAAAGGTTCTTGAGTATACCAATATAAGATAAACTTGTCAAAACATGGATGTAAACCGACTAAAACTTGGGTTTGAATAATGTGGAGTACCGAAGAAGAACACTACAATGAGTCATTTCTCCTTAATTGGGCCAAGTGGATTTTAGAACTTACGATTTTGAAAATTAGAGTGAAAAAGAAAATATTATGCATGAAAACGAACTCAGAAAATCCAACAAATGTAAGTGCAAAATCATTACTATTTGATTTATTTTTTTTGATTGTTTTTACTTGCACATTCTAACATGTATAACAAGGGTTGACACGCTTACTCCAGAACATGACTAACGTCTGCACAGTCTCAAGCTAGCATCTTAAAAAGACACATTACGATTCAATGAATAAATAATGTTCATTCCCATCACCCAACAATTCAACTTATCAAACAAGAACCAAGGTGTAATTTATGAATTTAAATTAATCCTTGTTCAATAAATGACCTACTTCATAAAATTTGATTATTGATGTAATGTAAATTCCCCCCCACACTTGAGTGTGGCTGTGTCCTCATAGTTGTTAATCAGACATATCTTAGTGAAAGGGAAAAACAAATAAGAGAATATTTACATATGCACAAAAGAGGGTTAGTGTGTCTTACCGAATGTAATGTGGCTCATGGAGGACCATGAGCTCTTCCTCTTGGTTGGGTATTGGCTCCAAGTAAGGTTTAAGGCGTTGACCATTGACCTTATAGGATGATCCGTCGGTTGGATTCTCAATTTCTACCGCATCATACGGAAAAACAGTCCATACAGTGTAAGGTCCTGTCCATCTAAATTTTAACTTACCCGGAAATAGATGCAATCTTGAGTCATACAATAGAACTTTTTGACCTGGCATGAAAGTTTTACGTAAAATTGATTTATCAAGAAAAACTCTTGTTCTGTCCTTGTAAATTCGTTCATTTTCATAGGCATCATTTTGAATTTCATCAAATTCATTGAGTTGAAGCTTCCTATGTTCACCTGCTTGCTCTAAATCAAGATTCAAAATTTTTATTGCCCATAACGCCCGATGTTCTAGTTCAACTAGTAAGTGACATGGCTTGCCAAAAATCAACCGATAAGGGGACATACCTAAGTTTGTTTTAAAAGCAGTACGGTAGGCCCAAAGAGCGTCGGTTAACTTTTGGGACCAATCTTTGCGATTTCGATTCACAGCTTTCTCAAGGATTTGTTTAATCTTCCTATTCGATACTTCAACCTGCCCACAAGTTTGAGGATGGTAAGGAGTGGATAACTTGTGGGTTTTCGAATACTTTCTCATGAGAGCTTCAAAAGAACGATTACAGAAGTGTGTTCCATTATCACTAATTATTGTGCGAGGTGAGCCAAACCTAGAGAAAATATTTTCTTTCAAGAAGCGCACAACAACCTTGTTATCGTTCGTTTTGCATGGAATAGCTTCGCCCCATTTGGAAACATAATCAACAGCTAAGAGAATGTAAAGGTTCCCAAAAGAATTAGGGAAGGGTCCCATGAAGTCTATACCCCACACATCAAAAATTTCGACCTCTAGAATGGGGTTTAGGGGCATCATATTCCGTTTAGAAATTTTCCCTAAGAATTGACATCGATCATAAGTTTTGCAAAATTCGTACGCGTCTTTGAAAAGGTTGGGCCAGTAGAAACCCGATTAGAGAACCTTTTCGGCTGTCTTTTTGGGACCAAAGTGACCACCACAGGCTTGGTCATGACAGAAAGAGAGGACACTATGAGTTTCAGTGTCAGGAACACATCTTTGAATGATTTGGTCAGGACAATACTTGAAAAGATAGGGGTCGTCCCAATAAAAATGTTACACTTGGGAAAAGAATTTGTGTTTATCCTGCTTAGACCAAAAAGAAGGGGTCTGCTTGGTGACTAAGTAGTTGACAATGTCAGCGAACCAAGGATCAGTGGATAGAGAAAACAACTGCCAAGAGTTCTTTTTCAGTGGTCGTATAGTTGATTTGAGCGTCATTCAGAGTCTTACTCGCGTAGTAAATGACATGAAGAATTTTATCGATGCGTTGTCCTAAGACAACGCCAACAGCGAAATTCGAGGCATCACACATGATTTCAAAAGGCAGCTTCCAGTTGGGAGAGCAGATGATCGGAGCAGAGACAAGTTCATTTTTAAGATGCTCAAAAGATGAAATGCAATCAGAATTGAAGTCGAAAGGAACATCCTTACCAAGAAGATTGGTCAAAGGTCGAGTGATTTTGCAAAAATCCTTTATAAAGCGACGATAGAAGCCAGCATGACCTAAAAAAGATCGGATATCCTTAACGGATTTGGGAATGGGAAGATTCGAGATGACCTCAATTTTGGCTTTGTCTACTTCGATTCCTTTGTTAGAGATGACATGTCCTAAAACAATGCCATGTTTAACCATGAAGTGACACTTTTCCCAATTAAGAGTTAAGTGTTTATCTTTGCAACGGTTAAGAACAAGATCAAGATGATGTAAACACTCAGAGTAAGAATCACCAAATATGGAAAAATCATCCATGAAAACTTCTAAAAATCGCTCGATCATATCAGAAAAATGCTAATCATACACCTCTGAAAGGTTGCAGGTGCATTACAGAGACCAAAAGGCATACGACGGTATGCAAATGTACCAAATGGACAAGTGAAAGTGATTTTCTATTAGTCCTCAAGAGCGATAGGGATTTGATTATAGCCCGAGTACCCGTCAAGGAAACAATAGTACTCATGACCGACTAGTCGTTCTAACATTTGATCAATAAATGGCAGAGGGAAATGATCCTTACGTGTTGCAGCGTTAAGTTTCCTATAGTCAATGCAGACACGCCAACCGGTCTGGGTGCGGGTTGGGATAAGCTCGTTAGCTTCATTTTGGATCACGGTAATCCTTGATTTCTTAGGTACGACATGAATCGGACTAACCCATTGACTATCAAAAATCGGGTAGATGATTCCATTGTCAAGGCATTTAAGGATTTCAACACGAACTGCTTCTTTCATGATGGGGTTTAGTCGACGCTGGGGACCATGAGTGGGTTTGGCGTCATCTATAAGGTGGATTCGATGTCTGACAATCGAAGGACTAATCCCCTTAATATCAGCCATGGACCAACCAATTGCTTCCTTATTTTTCTTAAGAATGGGAAGGAGCAATTGTTCCTGCTCTAAAGTAAGGTCAAAAGCGATAATGACAGGAAAAGTTTCATTGTCTCCTAAGTAAGCATACTTAAGATGACTGGGCAACACTTTGAGTTCAGGTTTTGGGGACGACTCAACCGAAGAAATTGGTTGAGGAATAGGCTCAATTGTGAGCGGCTCGACATGAACTGAATCAAAGACATTTTCGGGACTATCTTGAAACAAAAGTTTCGTAATTTGATTCAATTTCGTTATTCAGATGATCGAGCTCAGATTCATTACCGTGGACAACATGGATTTTAGAAAACCGGTCCACATAAGAGTTAGGAGAGTTTTCGGTTCTAAAGATGTTTAGCTCGACAGTCATGTTACCGAAAGAAAGTTTCATAGACCCATTTCTGTAGTTGATAAGCGCATTAAAGGTTTCTAAGAAGGGTCGTCCTAGAATCAAAGGGATCTGGTTTGCAGGATTGCTTACCTGTTGAGTTTCTAGGACAATGAAATCAACTGGAAAGATGAATTCGCCAATTTTGGTCAACACGTCCTCGATTTCTCCCTTAGGTTTCTTAATTGATCGGTCAGCAAGCTGAAGGGTAACCTTGGTGGGTTTCAATTCTCCTAGCCCTAATTGGCGATAGACGGAATATGGAAGCAAGTTAACACTAGCACCTAAGTCTAGCAGGCATCTATCAATTTTATTGTCCCCAATAGTACATGATATTGTGGGGGCAACCAGGATCTTTGTATTTCACTGGCATTGATTGGGACAAGACTTCACTTAGAGTTGCCGCTAGAAACATTTTTTTAAGTACTTGTGTATGACGTTTCTGAGTGCACAAATCTTTTAGAAATTTCGCGTACTGTGGAACTTGTTGTATAATATCTAAAAGAGGAATGTTTACTTTAACTTGCTTAAATATTTCAAGGATCTTTTCTAGCTGATCCGTCTTTTTCCTAGGTCGGAGTCTATGAGGAAATGGAGCATACAACTCAGTAGGTTGGGACACTTGAGTTTGAGGATGACCCTTGTCAGAAATGGGCTCGATGTTTTGATCTGAGTTGGTCGAATTTTCTAGAGGGTTTGGAAGATCGTCCGGTAAAGCATTTGGGTTGACCACATGGTTGTCAATCTTTTTGCCAGATCTAAGAGTCGTGACCGCATTCAAGTGACTAACGTTTGAATCTTGAATGATGTGAATTTGGTTGGAGTTAGGATTTTGACAGTTAGGGTTTGGAATGGGTTGACTCGGGAATGTGCCTCTTTCCTGTTCGCTTACGGAAGTGGCTAACTGACTAATTTGCATTTCAAGTTTAGCGATCGATTAACTCGTGTTTTGCATGTGCGAAGTTAGTAAATTTTGAAGATTTCTATTTGATTGGAGATTTTGAGTCGTCGCTTTAGTCAATTCTTTGAGAGTTTTCTCAAGTGATGTCAATCGTTTATCGTCTTGGGGAACAAAAGATTGTTGCGCTTGATTTTGAGAAGCTGGCGCAGGATGTTGGAAATGAGTTTGTTGAAAGTGAGGTTTCGAAGGATTATTCGAAAATGATTGAAAAGGAGGTCGAACCGCATTCGAATTTGCATTGTTTTGGACCCAAGAGAAGTTAGGATGGTTTCTCCAACCTGGATGGTACGTTGGGGAGAATGGGTCGTTCCTAGCTTTGTTAAATGCGTTGAGTTATTCCAATGAATGTGGGCATTGATCGGCTATGTGGTTAGGATCGTTACATTTGTAACATGAGGTCTGAGACGCTTGATTTATTTGAGTTGATGAAAGGACATTATCGAATTTGGATATCATCGCATCTATTTTTGCTTCTAAGGCTACTGATGATCCTACGGAATGAGTGTTAGATCGGGAATAAATCGATTTCTCGTTAGATCTTTCCCATTGAGCTGATTTTTCGGCCAAATTTTTGAGAAATTGCCAAGTGGCATTGTGATCTTGGGCTAGAAAATTTCCTTGGCACATCGATTCGAGTATGGTTCGAGAGTTATTTTCAAGTCCATTGTATAAAATTTGACAAAGAGTCCATTTTTCGAAATTGTGATGTGGACATTTGACTAGAAGTTCTTTAAATCTTTCAAAATATTTTGCAAAGGATTCACCCCCAAATTGATTAAAATTGACTATTTCATTTCGAATTTTGGATGTTTTTTCCAGAGGGTAAAATTTCTGTAGAAAAATGTTCACAAATTCACCCCAAGTTCCAATCGTATTTGAAGGCAAGCTATACAACCATTTCTCAGCATAATCGGTAAGTGCAGATGGAATTAACCTAAGTTTGATTCCATCGTCACTTAATTGTTGAAATTTCATGGTTGCATAAACTTATTCAAATTTGGTCAAGAAAATATAAGGATCATCACATTCTAGATTGCTGAACTTTGGAAGAGTATTTATGTGATTCGAATGAATTTCAAAGTGGTTACCCGTTGGGGCGGGCAATATGATGCAAGAAGGAATAGAAACCCGATCGGGGAAGTATCTATCCATAAGAGATCGAGGGGGATTTTCTTCGGCCATGGTTAAAGGAATGTTTGTTCGAACTAAACGATTATCTGAAGGATCACGAGTCCAATTACGCATGCACTAGCGAGAAGAACAAGGGAAGACGAGGAAAAACAAATTTGAGAAGCGATTTTTTTTACAAAACGAGAGTTGTTTTGAAATTCTTTTTTTTTATTGTTATTTTTTTAGAGAAAACGAATTAGACACAAAAGATTTTTTTTTAAATGAACCTAATGCAAATTACTTATTTACAATCTCTAAAATTATATAATGACAGTTTGATTTATTTCACCGAAAGATTTCTCAGCCAGTTAACGGACAGGAGTTATCGGTGCACCAGGAATCACCCTAGCAATGCAGCCGAAGGTTTAAGTACCTTCAGAGGAACAACCGATATAATATTTACGAATCACCGTAATATTTATAAACGGTTATTACTCTGCCGTAGTCTAGACACCGAGAAATAATCCGTTAGAACTAAATCAATTTGTAAAAATATAATGAAGTCCTTAGAAAATAAAAACAAAACTAAGATGAATGCGATTTTTTTTTCTAGTCTCAGAACAGTCACAGAATAGGAACAGACCAGGAAATTACAGAAATATTTTTTTTTTTTTACAAGCAAGCTGATGCCCTGCAGAAGATTTTTACAAGCAATGTCTATATATATATATTTTTATTTGCAGCAACAGTCCCTGTAGAGTTAGAAAATACTCACCTTGATCGGCAGTCCGTCCAGTGCAATTGAGTCGCACTAGCGCGTTCAAACCCCACTTGGTGTGCAACCGCTCCAACCCTGAATTGTCTGCCGCGTTCAGTTGTTGTTGCCTCCTAATTAATTACTTGACTGCGCTGCGGCACGGGTTCGGGCTAGTAAAGAAAAAAAATTCTCAAACTCTTTTTTATTTTTATTTTTTTTAAAGGAAAAAATATAAACTAAAGCTAAGTAAAAAAAATACAAAAACAAAAACTAACTAAACAAAGAACCAGCCTAGTAAAGAAAAACAAAAGTAATACAAAAGAACTAACATCAACAGAGACAGAGATCAGCTCACTAAAATTAAATAACAAACGGCACACAAAGCCTTTGAAGCAAATCGCAAGCCCACTACACCGGTCAGGCCCTACTCTGGAAATCAAACAAAAACTATACCCGACCTCAAAAAGTAGCTTCTGTTTTTTGTAAGTTCTCTTGCAAGTCGCGGGTTCCACTCAAAATAAAAAAAATCTCCCCCTTTTTTATTCTATTTCAGAAGGCCATCCTCACAAAAAAAATCAAATAAGAATTTTCGTTTTCTTTTTTCTTGGCTCGAGAGGGTTCGAATTCAAATCGGGTTCTGTGAACTTAGCTGTTGAAGTTTGATTTGGGAATTGGTCATGATTACAGAGGTGGTTCGCAGTCTATTTGTGGCTTCGACAGTGGTGAAATCTGCTTACTAAAGGTGGCTTCTGGTGTTCAGTAGCGGTTGACTTGGGTTTGTGGGAGTCAAGCTCGAAAATTGGGTTTTCGTGGAGGTTTGAATTGGCTTTGTGGTTGCTTCGATTTTGGGTGAAGGGATATGGGTTATTGGATTTCAGATCTGCTGTGGTCTTTGCAGATTGAAGAGAGGGCTTCGGGAATAGTATGGTAGCTGGTGGTTGTTGAAACTTGCGGTGGCTGTTTGTGATAAACAGATGGGGTTCTAAGAATAAAATCTTTTGTTTTGGGTTTCTAATGTATATAATCTTTGCTTCCCAAATACAACAAAACTCAGGATAGAATAAAGATCCAGGCTCGTGATTTAAAAACCAAAGTTCCGATTTCTAAGGCGGAAGGGAATTTGGTTTTGGCTATGAGCTTCGTGATTCGTGAGTTCGAGGCCAAGGTTTTTTTTTGCGATTGGTGAGTGTGTTTTTTTTTGTGTGGATTGCAATGGTCAGAGAACTGGTTGGTGGATCTCCAGGAGTTTGAAAGGCAGTTGATGTTGCTGGGTTGGTCTGGTGATCGGCCACTGATGTTGAAGATGGTATAGAGGGGTGGGAAGAGGATGGTGCACTGTTGCAAGTGAGTTATGAGGAGGTTCAGGCAATGAAGTATAAAGGGTGTTTGGAGTCTGGTGGTGAAGAGTGGTACAGTCTGAAGCGCTGCTGTGGCTTGGTGTGTTCACGGTTTTTTTTGGGTCAAGTTTTGTACGTGATTGCTGTGTTGGTGTAGGGATGTGAAAGGAAGTTTTTTAAAAAAAAAAAAAATTAACACGAAGAATCTACGAATTTAAATTATTTTGGTCCCCAGCAACGGCGCCAAAATTTGTTTGACTACAAATTAACAACTGTAAACAATTGTTTAATCTGTTCGGCTTTCCTAAACAACAAGGATTGTTGTAGAGGGTGTCGAACTCTGGGACCAAAAATATTTTAATTAATAAATCCAATCAAGTTATTCCAGGATTTTGGTTGATTGAAAACACAGAAAATAACAACAATTAAATAGAAAGAGAGATTTATATAATAAGAGAAAGCAATTAGGGGATAATGACATAGAGTAGATTAATATTCATCAATAGACAACAAATAAATATAGATCTAATTCATGTTTCTGTCACACACATGAATCAACGATAATTAGGTTCTTAGAAACAAATAAGTAAATAACAAAAAGCCTAGCCTATGCAGGAGCTGAGCTCTTAAACAACCATAGACTATCAGGACATATTCACTAATTAATTTCTAAAACCCTAAATTAGATCTAAATCTGATAATTGTTAGATCGAACACGAATATACCCTGTGAAGGAGCATAGCTCTTAAACGACACCGAATATGAAGGTTCAGATCTAACCCTTGATTCAGATCCAGATTTACATATATAAAGTCCTCATCTATTGGCTATGTGATTCATGTTGAATCATATCTATTAGCGTCATCACGCCCTAATCAAATGGGATTAGCTAGACATAGCTAAAGAAGAAGAGAAACAGAAATTAAATAACATGAACATAAATAAAATAAAATAAAATAACAACTGAGAGAAAGGTGAAGAAGAGTTTTATTCCAAGAAGAGAATTACAGAATAAAACTAAGTGTGTTTTACAATGAATGAGATAAAGTGTATTTATAGCTGATATGACAAAGGCTACTTGGCAAATTCCATACTGTGGGACTAAAGAATTAGCCCAACTAACACATAAGCTAGTGTGAACGCAGCTGTAGAGTGAGAGGCTTTGCAAATGAGCTAATGTGTACGCAATATGAGTCTTTAGTGAGCCAAATCTACTCAACTGAACTTTATTTGCAACCGTTCTTCAAGCTTTAAACTCTTCAAGCTTTAGTAATTTCAACTTCACTATTTTTAAGCAAATTCTTCATGCTTTATCCATCAAATGCTCTAAACCAAGCTTTTTATCAACAAACTGAAAACACAGCTATAAATAAACAATATTAATTATTTTAAACAGAAAACTAGATAAATAAGCGGATAAAATATACACATTTACGTGTATATTATATAGCTTTCAGGTAGTGCACTATACTCAAAATATTAAAGATGTGTGAAATTTCATTAGCTTTCCAGAACATCATAAATTTTAAAATTTCGATTAGCAGTGTTCAAGATATGCTTAAAAACTATGGCATTGTCAGAAATTAGGGACTAGTCTAAAAACTAAACTTCAATTGTATTGCAGTTTTTGATCAATTTAAATTCAGAATCTGGAAATAATCAAAACATAAAAATTGTAGACAATTGAATCTAATTTCCATAAAATAAAGAATTTTGCAATTTGAAGTTAAGAAGCTTAAGATATGTCAAGAATACTATGACAGTGTCAATACAAATTACCATAAAAAGAAAAGAAAATAAAAACACGCGTTTAGATATCATACTTGACTTACCAAAATTGATGTCAACCAATGAATCTCCAACTCTGAAATGTATGGCTAAGGAACACTTAAATTTTTTATTATAGATATGGAAAAAATTAAAAGTCACTGTTTCAAACATTGTTCCTCGGCAACTCTTAGTACCTAAATGTTTATAGGATCGAGGGGCCTAATAAAGGTTGTTTTACCACTCTTAGATTCGTTTACACGTTTTGGTACTCAAACTCATTTATATAACAATCCATTAGTATCCACGAAAATGCCCTTAGGAACCCAAATTCATTATATTTTACTTGATTTCATTTTGTTATCTTTTGGGATCCAAGTTCGTTTAATTGGATTGTTTCTAAACAAGTTCTCATCTCGTTTATTATTTAGAAACCCTTTGGAATTATTAGATTCCACTTATCCAATTTGTTATTTTCCAAAGCTATATGAAGGATTTTTAAATCATTAGAATTTTGCTCTTCAATTTGATTGATTTTGACAAAACCGGGTCCTTTCTTATTCTTAACAAAAAATTGGTTTTTTAACAACATAATCAGCGATTTTTCTCCTTTAGAAAATTTAACCAATATTAATTCACGTCGTTGAATTTCAGATCTAAGATCATTATCTTCTTTCATTAAATTCGAACAATGATTTATAGCGATCTTTCTGTTTTCAAAGTCATTTTGTTTCAAAGCCATATTTTCGTTTTCAAGCATTTTTATTTTAGCATTGGACTCAAAAATCTCAATTTTAAATCGTTCAATCTTTTCAGTTTCAAGTTTTTCAAACTCCTTGAATTTTTCAATTTGTTCTTCCAAATCATGATTTATACGAATAATTTCTGATTCGTATTTTTTCAAAATCACATTTTCATTTTCAAGGGTTTTGAAATTTTCTTTTATATCAAACAGTTCTTTTTGAACGTTCGTGCATCTATTGCATTTGGGATTTTTGATTTTCTCGGTTTCAATTTCAAGCTCTTCCATAATCAATTCGGTTTCCGACAAAATTTGTTTCTCTAAGATTTCATGTTTGGAATTTTTAGCCTTCTTAAATCAATCCAACTCCTTTTGCAAAAATTGTTTTTAGTTCATTCTCGTTTATTTTTAAAAACATAATTTCCTTTTCAAGCTTTTGAATTTTTCATTGCGCGGAACTAAACCATTATCCGAATTTAAACATTTTTTACAATTCGAGTTTTCAACCTTTTTGATGTTTTCAAGTTATAATTCCAAATCATAATTTTTATTGCTCAACTCAATATTTTTATATTTTATATTTTTATATTTTAAATTTTTATTTGTCAGTTTGAGACCATCAACGTTTTTAGCTATTTTTTCACAAAGAAGAACTAACTCTTTAGAAGGAAATTGACCATGCTCATCATTTGTTGAGTCTCCTTCACTGTCATAATCTGATTCATCTTTTGTAAATCGTGTCAAGCATAATTCTGAATTTGAGTATGCTTTTGAGGATTTTGAGATATTGTTGTCTTTTCTTCCATACAACACATCGAGAGTTTTTCAGATTTTCTATGCAGTTAAACAATGAAAGATATGGTTATACTGATCATCATTAATATAAGAATTTAAAATGTGTGTAGTACGAGAATTAATTATAATATAAAATGTGTGTAGCACGAGAATTTGAGTATGCTTTTGAGGGTTTTTGAGGATGATCGTGCCACGGTGCGCGATCCGTTCGGGATACTTCCCTTGGCCTCTAAGTCCAGTCGTCTTTGATTGCTCCTCCATTTGTCTTGCTGTTCTCGAGTTATTGAGCGTTAAAAATTTAAGTTGAAGCGTGTGCCAAAGCGTCAGGACTTCACCGATCCAAAGTCCAAAGTTTTGTAAGCAGATGGTTTGCCAACAGGCTTATGAATTCCATCCGGGTTTTGTTTCAACGACGGGGACGGTGCATGGTTTTTGAGGGATGTTGTCAATGGTTTGAATGGCAGGAGAGTAGGAGGGGATGAAGTGTAGACTATGTAGTGATGGTTGATTGCTCCAAGCTCGCTTGATATGAACCGGATTATGTCTTCGTTGAACAGGCTGCAGTATTTTACTCATTTGTGAGAAACTACGAGTGCGTTTAATTTATATTTTCTAATTTTTTATTTTCACACATACAAAAAGTACAAACGAACACTCATATCGTAAAAAACAATCGTTTTACAAAACGAAGTTAACACACAAAAACAATTTTTCATTATTTTCCATATTTAGAAAAAATACAGAAGAACAATAGCATTCATCCGTCTACGTAACTTCGTTCACATCATCTCCTCCGTCTTTGACTTGTCACCTCCGTTATCCCTTAAATCTTTGCATCTTTTGAATTTTGAAATTACGTTGAAAATTCAAACTCAAAATACAAAATGAACCAAATGCCACCTACATTTATGCACCTTGCAAATAATTATCAGGGCTATCACTAAGGATCTGTCTGCTCTTGTTGGATATGTTCTGTCGATTGTTCAATGAAAGGTACCAGGAAGTATTAATATTGGAACATGTTAGTAAGCATTTATACTTGGTTTTGGATGTTGGTCGAGAGCATTATTGCGATTAAATGCAATGAGTATTAGAACATGTTATGGTGTTGAGACATGGTTTCAGGTCTTGCTTTACGGTATTGCGTGATTAGGCATGAAAATTTATTTTCTGGCTTACTCGGCCAAATATTTGGATGTAGTTGCATGGTAGTACAGTTTAATGACCTGACATCCAGATCTATGTTTACGTAAAACCCGTACATATTTCATATGGGTAAATAATAAAAAATTGTAAGAGTGTTCGCAAGTGATCCAAATTTACATGGTTCCGTGGACCAAACACATCTGATCTCCTAATTTCAGATGGATGAACGAAATTAAAAAACCGAAATTTGTTTGGTTTACGGAACCATAAAAATTTGGAACCAATAATCCCATTGGCAGGGTTGCACAAAGGCAAATCGCCTCGAAACAAATAACGATGTCCAGTTTACCAATTGGGAAGATGGCAACTTAGCACACCATCCAATCGTGCAATGAAGACCGCTAAGCTAGGTTTGGACCTCAATGATCGGCCAACAACCCCAACTAGGTAAGTATGTCGTACCGCTGCACACCGATTTCATTTTATATCCCCAAGCTGCTCTTATATGCATATTGTAACATGATGTGGGGTAAAATAGATCAATTGGCCTTAGCGGATAATTTAGATATAATGGAATATATTAAATTGCATGATATACGTGTAAATCCAAATGGTAAGCTTGGAAAATTCAAATATTAACGTTTGTTCATTTAGATTATAATAAAGAAAAATGTTATCCAAACACCGGTTAGTTTTTAATTTGAAGGAAATATGCTAAATATTCTACCAGAAGATGATTGAAAAGTCATCATTAAAGTAATATATATTTCAGCTTAACATTACGAATGACTAGAAAAATCGGTTTACCTGAAAAATCGGTTTACCTGAAAAATCGGTTTACGAAATGATTAAAAAACATGTTTTTATGGTATAAAGTGAAAATAATTAGAGGTTTCTTTGCACTCGGTACGAGGTGAACCAAATCCGTAAACTTTAAAATCAACGGGTAAAGCAAAAACCAGCATTCAAGTTAATTGACATGTGTCATGTTATAAATCTCTTACTCCCGTTATTCACGTCGAATTTTCCCCCCATCCGGTCTTTGTTGCATAACTAGTGTGTTGCACATGACAATGTTACTAAAAATAATATTTAGTATTTTAATGTTAAAATAAGAACTTTGATATTCAATATATTATAAACTTTTATGTGAAATATATAAAAATTTAATTAAAATTATTACTATAGTTTGTGTGCAATTTATGTTCTATAGGTTGCACATTTGAGAATTTTTCTAATTATTTTTAAAATATATATACATGTTGAAATTGATGTATATTGGTAGCTTATTTGAAGAATTACAAATATTATTTAAATAAGTTAAAAGTAAAACAACATAGTTAGTTTAACTATATATAACGTGGAATTGAACAGAAATTTGCAAAAAAAAAAAAAAAAAAAGAACTATAGATTTTTGTAATGTTAAAAAAAAACTTTATGATGTAATATATGGTAAATTCTCAATGTACTTGAATCATAACTAATTTACAAATTAACTTTGTCCATATTATTAGTATGCAAAGTTAATATTATTTAGATTTACACATCTTTATAGTTGTATGGAAAACTACCTTTTTTAATGTGAATATATATAGTAAAATTGACGTATTTTCTATGAACTAATAAAAAAATGGACTAAATACTCTTTAAGATTATCTAAATAATTTGAATTTAAGGTTTCATAAGTCGTTTAAACATATGGATTGAAATATAAAATATCGTGAAAAAATTGAGAAGGTTTAATAATTAATTGTAGAAATGTTATGTTACAGATGCTTAAAGTGAAAAGTTTCTTCTTCGATTAATGATAAATTTATTGGGATAAATGTATAGTATATTAAATTTTATATTATTGTTTATATATTTTATTTAGACTATGTGACTTATTTAACTTTATATTTGAATGAAAAACTCATTTCACCATTTTTGTTGATATGAAAATCGTATACATTTTAAAACATCATACATGGCGTTAATTTGATGAATTAACAACTATTTATTGATTGGATTCATTTGTTGTATTCAGTATTGTATGATCTAAATTAACCCTAAAGAAGCGGCGAATAAGGTTTATTGCAGTTTTTCGCTGAGTAATAACTAATAACAACCTAGATAATAATCTAAGTAAATGTGGAAACAGAAACAACACAGAATTTACCCAGCTTCAGCAAAATCCTACCTACTGCTGCATTCCAAAGGTTTCTAACAGGAATTAAAACAATCTCTATGCTTATAATCCAGTTGCACCTGAATCTGTAATGTGCCTCTGTGCCTTGAGGTTGTACCATATATTTCTTGGCTTGGCAGATACTTGTTGTTAGCATATGAAACTGCCTTGTATTTGTTTCCTTTGTACATGCTGCCCATACTCACAAACATGCATTTATGCTGCTGCTCCATGATACTTGAGTTTGCTGACATTTGCTGTACCCATTTGAAATTCTTGTGAATTGTTACTATGTACTTCAATTTGGAGTGTATTTGCACACTCTTGAACCATAAGCGTGATCACCATTTATTATCGATTCCTATGCACCCGTGCTTGCTTTTACCTTCATGCTTGGCTTTGTGTGAATGTTACTCTTGCTTGTACATCATTCGTTCGAATCTGTTGCATACTCATGGCTGTTTATATTAGCCATTGTTCTTTGTTGAAACTTGAGTTACAAATTGCTTTGCACTTGAGATTATGCTACTTCCAGTTTTGCCAATAATGACCTGAAATATTCTTAAGTTGTTCATTAGCCATCTTAATGTGTACTTAATTGAGCGTATATTATGTAACACCCCGGGTTTTTAGCAACATAATAATTAATATATTTAATTGTTTATATAACGAATATATTATTTAGAACGACAGTTGAACGTATGTATTATAAATTATAATCGAGCTCAAAACGTCGCGGTAGCTCATAATTCGACGATTTGAACTTCAACTGCATATACATGATTCATTATTAAACGGATTTCTTCGAAACAAGAAACATTGAAATCCATTTAACTATATTTTCCTAATGGAAGTGAAAAATGGAGATTTCGTCTTATAGATTGTGAGTTATATCCAAATCAAAATTTTCAAATAGTCGCTATGCATTCGTTATAAACCATAACGATATATTTAATTATAATTAAATATCGGTTTCGAATTGGAACGAGATTCCTTGGGCGTAATTATAATTTAATTTTTAAATTTTTTCTATAATTTTTATTTTGGAAAATAAGCACTTTTTATTTTGAAGTATTTTACATCCTATATCAGCAATTTTGGGATTTCACAGAATAAGTTAACTAGTCTATTTTTTTTTATATTTATGGGATCATGGTGTACTCCTCGACACAACCGTATTTTTATTTTTGTCCGTAACCTTCCGTAAATATATGGAATTTTACGTAATGGGGTACACAAAATATTATAATGTAAATAAATGAAATCATATGTAAAAAAAAAAGGGATGCTTGTATATTTATCAATTACTTAAAACAAGACATTTTATTAGGTAACGTAGGTGTATGGCCTTAGTGGAAAAATCATTGTTGGTTCACAATGACAAAACAAAACTATGTGGTAAGACTTACATAATATCCAACTGTTCATGCACTCCTGACATTTGCAATTGATGATTCTAGTGCAAGCCTTGAATAATATTAAGGCGCATATTAATATTTTATTACTTTGGTTTCCTTACCTTCTAAGGTACCTTTCCCATCAAATATTTCTATCACCCCGCGTTTTTGAAATACATATTAAAGTCACCTAACATAGCCTGATAAGCTAAAACGTACACTGGAGAGCAACTGCATGTGTTGTCAATATCCTACAGTCTATTATATGAAATTGCTGCCGGCCTAACATGCTACAGCTACCAGCTACAGACATGAAAACCCATGACAATCCTAGCCTAGCTGCATTTCTATATCTTGCGTTCCTTCACTGAGAATCCATCTAACCCATGTGCTAAGGGACTCCATGGTATACATACACTCATATCAGAGCCTTGTTTGTTCCCGCAAACTACTGTAAACTTTAATGGCCGAATTGATAATGGCAAATAGAAAATAATAATAATAATAAAAATAATAAACGATGAAAATATCTTAGCTCCTAAGCCAACGTACAGTACATGCCTGTACCATTAAGCTACATCTACATCATGTCCCCATAAACAAAAGACAATATGTATGAATAGTTCAATTCTAAGAAAAATATATATATATCGTTCACTATCAAGTTTTCTACCTGGTGCTTCTTTCAACTGCTATAGACAATTCAGTGCGCAAACACCTACATTTTGAAAATGTAAACCATGCACATGCCTGAAAGGAAAAGGAAGCAGCTACCCTATATATCAATTACGTGGATACCAAGGAAATAAGGCTTATATAAACACGCAGGTCTCCTCTTCTTTCCAGCATCACCAAATTTCGTTTACATGGCTCCACCGTAAAAAAATAATCAGATAAATCAAAATAAAAATCCTGACACCTCTAAATAAAAAAATAAATCATAATAACCATATCTATGAAATTCTGGGGTGAAGAGATTCAAGCCGATGCTAGTTTGAAGTGTTGCGTTGCGGTTTTTCTTTTCTGGAAAGTGGGATGGAGAATTCGAAAATTTGGGGAGAGAGACGTACTGGTGCTCACGTGTTTTATTTGTGAAAGAAGCCCATAGATGCGGGTCTAAGACTCTAAGTGGCATATAACGCTGGAGGAGACATGGTGTTGTAGCATACAGTAGGAACAGAAGGTAGGATACATGTGTGTACTCAGTTCGATGGGTTGAGTGCCATTTGGGTCGCTGCGCTCTTTACTGCAGCAGCGGGACGACCGGACAACGAAGTTTGGATGGTAAATGCGAGTCAAACAAGGAGGATGGATCGAATTATTGTTGGCATGTTTTTCCTTTATGTGCATGAATAACTGGAGAACGGTTCTTTTTTTTGTGGAAGGAAAACGATGGTGAAGAGAAATAGACGAGATGATTTACTGTGCTTTTGGTTTGAATTTTAACGCAATGGAAAGAGAAAATGGCATTGAAGTAATCGGACGGATGGGTTTTTTCTGTTTACTGAAGTGGCTTTTTGGTAATAAGAAGGGTGGAAGAAGATGTTTACTGGACACGGCCGTAGGCTTTAACTTTGGGGTATTGGGCTTGAATTTTGTGGTGAGCCCAGTTGTTTTAAATATATATATATATATATATATATAGAAAGAAGGGTTCGAAATGTTTAAGGGGAGAAGCTGTATTAGTTTCCAACGATGGAAGGTGGAGAAGGACAGACGGGCAAAAAGGGTAAGGGAATGGATCGTTAAAAACAAATGGTAAGGCCCAAAAATCTAATTAGTTTAAATTAATTTAAATAAGGTATTAAATAGTAATGCTTATAATTTACTCGTTCATTATCAGAATATCGTAAATTTGGATTCGTTGAAATCGTACGAACGTAGACTGTGCCGTGAAGCTGGTTCGGAACCATTTGGAGGTCGTTTAAATTTATAGAAAGTTTAAACATTTGATTCGAATCAACCAGCGTAAATTGTTTTTCAACATTTTAAGATCAAGGTGAGTAAACTCACTAACTCTGTTCAGTTTTATAATTTTATAAATGTTATTTATTTTCAATAAAAATGATTGAATATGGTGTGTGATGGTTGCTTGGATGATTTGCTAATTGATTGTTAAAATTATAGACACCGTAATAAACCTTTGCTTAAATATTGATTCGAATATTTCATATTGATATGAAATAAGTGTTATTTCTGTTGATTAACGTCTTTGGATGAAGGGAAACAGGTTGGAGGGATTCAACTGGATTCCTCAACAATTTCATTGTTGATTTTCATATATTTCTTTATATGATAGGACAAATAACCTGGTGTTGACTATTGTGTGGTGTGCGATATTTGCACAGCAGTGACCTGAAATAATTGGTATATAAATATCGTCAAATAAATTCAGAAATATTGGAAAATTAATTGAGGTTTTAAAAAGGAATTTCTATTTTAAAAATAGAAATCGAATTTCAAATGGACTAAAGTGTAATAACTTGTTTTAATTATATTAAAACAAGTAATTGGATTTATGAACGATATTTATAAATGAAATAGATAAACATGATTATTAAATTATTTAAGATTGTAAATTTAGGAGTGGATATAAAAGGGAAATGGAATTCGTTTTCAAAAGAAAACGATGGAGATATTTCGAGGTATGAAATGGAAAGGAAACAAGTCTATAAGAATTTATGATGAAAATTTGAATAAGCCAGATATTAGTAAAATGAATTATTTTTAGAAATTATATAATGCAGAATGTGACAAGAAAGTTAGTATTTGATTTAACCCAACTAATTTATAAATAAAATTGTAGTCGAGATTTAGGTTATAAACTTGGTATATAATTAACAAGAAGTTGATTTATAAATGGCATTTGTAAAGTGAGATATAAATATGAATTTATAAAATAACCTGATAAACAGGATTTGAATCTATAATGGTATTCAAGATTTGATTGATATAACGGTCCAGTTTTCTGTAAAGGAACAATATTCACTTTATAAAGTAAATAACGGTTTTAAAAGCAAATGCTTTGAAATTTGGAATAGTGTCAAAGGGAAATGGTAAATGTTGGAAGTAATAAATTCAAAAGTAAATGTGTTAAACTGAAACGGTAAGTCTATTCCGAAGTTTGGAATGTTAATCGGATATAGACCATTCGAAAGAGAGTTATAAGTTGAAATTCGACTATATCGAATTAAGGAAAGTACTATTTACTTTCCAGTTTTATCAAGATCTGTTCATTATTTAATTAATTAATTATTTAAAATAATTAATCTAAGTTATATTTTGAAATTAAACATTTCGGAAACAAGAATTTTAATGATATCGTTATAATCAATGTTTTTCCATAAAGAAAGTGGACTATTAAATTGAATCCGAGAGTTGCGACCGTTAAAGATCTGAAATGGTGAACTTTACTGTTTCGAAGTTGAAAGTTATGTTCAAACAAGGTTTGAGAGGTAATTATACCCCAACTTGATTGACTTCATGATTAATTGAGGAATGGTTAAGGTTCGGTGGCGAGATTGGTTTAATAAGAGATGTTTTCTAAGCATAGAAATTGAAATGATTTGGGATAACGAGAAGTTAAGAAATGATAATTAGAAATGCTTTCCCAGTGTTAATAACGTATATCTGTCTAAATATAGAAAATAAGAGTTGTAAAAATATGGAATTAATTCCCGATGTTAGAAGGGAGATATTTTCTTAATATAGGAAATAAATAGTTTTAAAATAGCTGGAAACGTTTTCCAAGGATCGTGTGAGGCGAATCGGGTTTTGAGAAATACTTGCGGAAATACGGGAAGTAGGGTATTGGGGGAAATAAAATGATAAATCTATTTAAAGGGGCTCAATGTGATCAATGATTGATTGGTAGGATTTCAATTTGGAAATATAACCGTCGCTTGTTTGTATGTTTTTCTTTGATAGTTAAATCACCAACTATCAAAGTTTTTGACCATTTTTCCGTTGTCAATACGGGGAGACCGGGATCAGATCTATTATCTGAAAACCACTTCGTATGGGAATGAGCGTGCGAATCAAATATGCTGAAGACAGCTGAAGATGGAGTTTATGCAAAGGCTATTCGGTTTACAGAATAGTGCCTTCGGTTTGTCCAGTCCCAGGACAACTTGTATGGACGAGTGTCTAACAGAGTATATCTGATAGATCGCGTAAGTTGATCTCTTCAAACGTATTCACGTTTGGTGGTGGAGGAATTCGTTTCTCTTAGCTTTATACCCGTGGTATTTTTGTGGAAATCAATTTGTGATTTGGCGAGTATAACGATGTGGCATTCAAAGTAAATGGAGGTGTGAACTGTCAAAAGATACGTTATGACCTCAAGCATCAACAACCAGGAAATGAAAAAAATCGGGCAGACAGCATAGCTATGTGGGTCGCCCCCATTAGGGTGTATTGTCGCCATCTAGAGAATATTCATATTTGTTACTTCTTTCATTTTCTGTATCTCCCGGAAACGGTTATGTTGCTAGCAACCGTAGGTGACAATATATTCGATACACTCAAGAGAAATCAATGGTCGGCCATGTGTGGCCAGGTTGCAAGACGTTCTTGTTGAACCCAATGTATTCCTCTCTAGAGATACACTATCGGCAGGTGGTTCCATACCTTGTTATAGTCAGAATCCGATCTCCAATAAGAGCCCACGGTTTTTATTGTATATTATATATGTGGAGCGTGAGATGTAAGCGTTCTGCTAGATTTTATTTACTTGTGGTTAGACACTATTATAATATCAGAAAAGTATTAATTTTGAAAATGTTTTGGGTTATAGTAAGGTAAAAAACGTCCATGTTTATGTGTGGGTTGTTCTTACTTTTATCCTTTCTTCCAAAAGGATTTTTCAAAGTTAAACCGAATGGTTTGAGTTTACTCATACCAGTCCAATGACTGACCCATAGTATATTTGTTTTGTTTTCCCTAAACTCTTGGGTGCCCAAAATTTGTACGGGCAGTCAAGTAATTAGGATTTTTCAGATACTTGGAGGAGCTTGGAGCAGGAGGCTTCAACATTAGTTATATATAGAGTTTATTTCCGTTGTGATGTTATGTTATAATGGTATGTATATACTGTTACAAGTTGTATTTTCAAAGTTATGTTATATAATATATTTTATTCTTTCCGCTGTGAGATTCGTGTTACTCTGATTATGTTCTGTTGTGTTCTTCTTGTTTTCTACTCTAATTTTCTTTCTTTCTATTTCTCACCTTCTAACTTCTTTCTATTAATGATCAGGTGTTTCCGATGTCTGAATAGTCGACATAGTGTTTTATGTCAAATTTCCGGGGTCGAAAATCTCGTGGTCATTACATATTATATCCAATTGCTTTTATTATTTGAAAGTAGTTTATACTTATGGCCATATTCTCTTGTATGTGTTGCTGTCGTGCTGTGTTTACATTTGAATTTGTGTTTAACTATGACTTGACTTCTCAGTCAATTGCTTGTTCAGGCTGGTATATTGCCTTTCTATATTTGGTTGTCTAGAACTTGTAAAATTCCATGTGCACGCCTCTTTACTTGGTTCTGAACCTAAGTCATGTGCATGTATTACATTTCCATGACTTCTGCTTCACTATTTTTGTTCAGGCAAAAATACACTTGTGCACTTGTTAACCTTTGACTGGTTGTACTTTGCCACACTTGACATGTTGATTATGTGCCCGACTTATGCACCTACACATTTTAATATATGTGTATATACATACAACTGTATGTGTATACATGTATCATGTATTTGCAACTTTTATTTTTTTAGGCCATTCAAATGATAGGCATGAATTTTTTATTAGCAGACCACTATACCTGAGTTGTGGCTGTTCAAAATCAGCTAATTTTAAATGCTGGTTCTGATCAGCAAACCAGTATAGTTGTGTCGGGGCTGATCTATGAGAACCAGAGATTTAGTCTGTCTTGTGGTATTTATCGTGTATTACTGGGAATATTACAAGCAGTCTAGACACTTATATATATATATATATATATATATAAGACCAATTCTAGAAAAATGATGAGAAACACCAAAATTATTAGGCAAATAATATTTAAAATAAATTTACACTTGGTAGAATTTAAATTTATTTTTGTTCCAGTCTTTGTGTGTTTCTGTGATAGGTGCACAAGTGACTAGACTGGATTGGAGCACAAGAAGACTCAGTGTCGGTGAATGTATATGTCACTGTGTATATATAACTGAGTGAGTGTGTATATGAAATTGATTGTAGTCATGAATGAGTAGAATTGTACTATTATTTATGATAAACAGATTGATTGAAATAAAAATATATTTGTGTTGTTCAATTCCGTTTGTCTATAGTACAATTTCATGTGTGATATATATTCAATTTAGTCATATCTAAATTAAACAGAAATATCCAAACATATAGGTGAATTATAAATAGTGGAGTCAAAAATATGTACTATTTCAAACGTTGAAACAAATACTTATCTGAATAAAAATATCGTTTGAATATTAAATTCTGTGTAGTAGCATTCAATTCATATTAAGTATTTATTTGTGTGTGAGATGTGAAATATAGAATAGTATTGTTTACAAACACACTTATATAATAATATATATGTTTTTTATCATCAAACAAAAATCATACTATTATACTCAATAATCTCATCCTTTTGATGATGATAGACATACACTAAGATTTTGAGTGTGATAAATGTGTTTGAAAGTGAAATATAATACTCCCCCTATTTGTATGCCCCCCTTATAGCTGAACTCCCCCTATATATATGCATATGAGTGAGTATAAATTCAATTGAGTTTCCATTATTAAAATATTCTTGAATTATTCACTCATCAGTCATAATCTTAACCATTCTTCCCTTTTTATTATCATTGAAAGGATAATAGAAACCGAAATAGTGATGAACATAAACTAGTAATGTAAATTCAAACCAAGAGGGGAATACATATTGTAAATCTCATTCAATCAAACAAAAATCATAATATTTTTCAAATTAGAAGCAAATTTCACTTTTCAGAATGATGGATTTACGATTGATTTTACAAAATTGAGGAGAGTTCTTAAAATTCAAATATAGGATTTATAAATTCCATAACTTTCAAATAATTTTCAAATTTAAGCTCAAAATAATTTAAGAACTTTCTAACCACGCGTAACTGCTAGGACTTTTAAATGGGGTTAGTTGTAACTTAAATTTGTTAAGTATTTTCTAACCATGCATAACCACTAGGACTTTTAAATGAGATTAGGAGAATAATTAACTTAATCCTATCTTATGAGTTCCATCCATGCATAACCGCGAGAAATTTTAAATGAGAATGGAAGCACATATAGAGATTAAGGTGATTCACCGATGCATAACCGCATGGACTTTTAAAAGAGAGTGAATACCAAGGATTTTATTTTAAAATAATTTCAAAAATATTTCCTTACTTCCAAAAACAATTTAAACTCCCCACATGATACGAAACCATGATGAGTGATAGAAATATGGTAGAAATAAAAGATGATCGTGAAATAAGCACTAATTCAAAAATATCATAAAATTTTTCCAATCATTATGAGAATTTAAATAATATTTTCTTTTGTTGTGAAATATACTACATTCACAACTCATCACAATTTCATAAATCTAATAAAAATTTTGATGAGTTCCAAAATGGTTCAAATTGATTAATAATTTCAAATTTGAATAAGTAATCAAGAATTATTTTAAAATTGAAAATATCAATTTCTAGAGGGGTTTTGGAATATCAATGCAATCTGAAAATTAGTTTCAAAATTAATCAGTAAAATGTGAAATTTTCTAATATTTCTACGAATGATTGCTCTTAGACAAATTTAAAAACATTTGTAGTTCAAATTGCCTTTGGAATTCCATGAAGTCTAAAAACTGATTTTTCAACCCATCGTCCAATCACGAAGACATTCAAACGAATCTTAACAAATCAATTTCCTTTATTAGAGCAGCAGAAAATACAGCTTCAAAGCAAGACTCACAAGAGAAATTTTCATAGCATCGTTAACAAGCATAAGGGATAATCAATGATTCAAATCAAAAGAAAGTTATTTGAAATCACTTGATAAAAAATTATTTTCAAAATTCAAATACAAATAATCCATGAAATTCAAAAATCAGTCATAAATGATATCAAAATCAAAATAGTCAAGCCAATCCAAAAACTATGAAATTATCACAATTTATCAATTATAGCTTTCAAGTAGTGCGCTATACTAAGTGCAGTTTTCCAATATTTTCCAAGATGAACTAGAAGAAACTCCAAACTGCAAAGATGTGTGAAATTTCATTAGCATTCCAGAATATCACAAATTTTAAAATTTCGATTAACAATGTTCAAGGTATGCTCAAAATACTATATTACTGTCAAAAATTCAAGGACCAGTCTAAAAACTAAACTTCAATTGTATTGAAATTTTTGATCAATTTAAATTTGGAATTTGGAAATACTCAAAATGTAACGTCCCGCCTTTTTGACTGCTTCAAATTGGTGATTAACCAAACTTAAAACGTCTAGATCGATGGATCATTATTTAGCTTATAGAGTTTAAAGACAGAATCAACTCAGAAATATAGAATAAATTTGTAACAATGATTTGACACCAAAATAAGACTTTTATATATAAATTAGAACTTTGATACAACATTTTCCTATATAGCGGAATTTCAAAATACACTTTCAATACAAAGGAAAAATGTTTACTGTTTTAAAATCTTCAGAGTGCACCGTCTTCGGAATCCCCAGCTTTGCAAATCTTCAAAACCCTAAGTAGAAATCTTTAAATCTGTATTGCTCGGTTCTGACTCGAGCGTTCCATGCAAAAACATAAAACACTCGAGTCAGGATTAATCGTAGTTCAAGTAAATTAACTTCAATGTAAACAGAATTATAATAGTTAATTCCAACATCGAATATATCATATACTAAATACCATGGTTCAATGTCTGTGCTATATAGGTTTCTATTTAGAGGACAAATGGTCATGGAAGCCTGCATATACACACGTGTACAGGTACACGTGTGCATTGCCCCAGCATCCCATGATCTCAAAAAATACAAGTGCTACCGACATTTTCAAATAGTAGTGGGTCTATAAATAATAGGCAGCCAAGTGCCACACAACTCACGAACAAAATTGTGCAACCCCAAATATACACAAGTAAGACACTACAGTGATTACTAAATTTGCAGAAATAAAATATGTTTACAGAAATAAAATATGTAGGCATGTCACTACTAAATTGCAGCATGTGTAAGCCCATGCATTCAGGGATGCAAAAATCACAGAGTGTTTAACGTGTGAAACGTTAATCTACAAATGGCAAAGCATATATGAGTAAACAGATAACTGGATACATATAGGCATGGAGATAAACACATATATAATGCAAGTATGTAGTCTAATACGCATGCAAACTAGTTCTCTGGTTAGAGTTGAAGAAATATGAGCTTATCAAAATAATTTAATTTATCACCTAAGGATTACTAGGGGTGAGCATTATTTGGTTAAACCAAATAATCCCACCAAACCAATTAATTTTGGTCGGTTTGGTTTTGAAATTAGATTGGTTTGTAATTGGTTTGGAAAAATATTTAGTTTGGTTATCGGTTAAACCAGATTAATCGAACTTTTATTATATTTTCAAAATTATCGATATTATAGTAAATATTTTAAGTTAGTTTACTTATTTAAGTCAATTTTAATCATCACATATGTATCAGAATTACTTTTGGGAAGCATAATAATCATAAATAATAATATTTTAACCATATATTTATAATTTATTTCAAATTATGGTTAATATTATGAACATAAAGTCTAAACTATTTTTACTTTGGTTAAATAGGATATCCAACCAAACCAACCAATCTTAATTTGGTTGGATTGGTTTGGTTTTCATTTTTATCGGTTTTAGTTTGGTTTGACAATTTTCATAATCGGATAAACCAAACCAATCAAATGCTCTCCCCTAGTTCAAATCAGAAGTTACAAACCAAAAATAACAGTGCAACTTTCGGATCTCACTGAATCTGACAGTTATTAAAGTTGAAAGTATACTTATGAAACACTTTGGAAAGAAGAAGAAAATCCCAAGTTACCCCTTCAACTTACCCGAGTGAATCAATGACAAATATCAACCATATATTTTACTCCAAACATAGACCGGAAATGTAAAATGACAAATAAAATGCTACACTCAGTTAAGTTTTTCACAGCACTTCTACTTTCCTTATATACTTGTTATAATATGACTATAAGATGGAAATAACAAGTCTGCACCTACCCTACCATGCAAATATTAATATACAAATATTTTACCTTCCTCCCTTTTTTTTAAAGACATGACCATGGCGGAAGCCGAGGAGTTAACACAACTCAAACTGTGCAAGTTCATTTAAAAGGGGTTAACATGCATGTTTCGGATATGCAGACTGCATAGTTCATATAGGAAAAATGAGAATTAAATATAAAGGACTAAAGCAAGAAGGCAACAGCCGAGAATAGATGAGTTAACACATTAATAACAACAGTCAAGAAATAGATGAGAATAGTAATGGAACAACAAGCAATTTCTCTCCTAATTTAATGACAACAACCCAGAATAAAGAAAGAATATGCAGCAAGGGTAGGCACATATATATCTACTCCTATACTGATTCCATATATGTAACAACCCGTATTTTTATAACATGTTAAAACAAGAAATCAAGGAAGAATTAAATTTTAAAATCAGAATCAGGGGAAACGGGTTACGCCATTGCGTTCGTCTCGAAATTTTACATGAAATAGAGTCCGAGTTTTCAAAAATCGGAGTCCGGATGAAGAAGTTATGGCCTGTACAATTTTCAGCAGTTTTCAGGCAGGACTGGACCAGGGGGTCAACCATAGGGTCGACCTACCCCCCCAGGTCGACCATAGGGTCGACCTACCCCCCAGGTCGACCATAGTGTCGACCACCCCACCTTACAGTTCGACTTGGTCGGCCTGGTTTGACCCAGAACTCATTTTTGAAGCCTGAGACGTGTTTTGACGGTCCGAATTGATTCTAGGGTTAATCTAAGGACCTAAACTAGTTGCTACACCTATAAAAAAACCCCTTAGACCTAACCTAATTCATATCAAATCATTCTTACACTATTATGCTGCTGAACTCCCTCTTGAACCACGGCCGCCGTCCCCAAATTAAAGAACAAGCATTCAAACTCAATCCAATTCGAAGATTAAAGCTTGTACAATGATTCAAGACAATAAATCAACACTACTACAACGTTCTATGACAATTTCAGTTCCTAATTCACTAGCCATGCTCTGTAAGTTCTACTTGTTTTTAGATTTAAACATTTAATTATAATATGGACATGAAATAAAGTGGAATTAGATCTAAGTATGTTTATCAATTCTGATCTATTTCTGTTGCTCCTTGAATCTTCTGTTTTGGGACTTGTCTATCTTTATGTTCATGACAAGTTTATGATCTATTCAGCAGTTTTCTTGATTTGTGATGACGTTATCACCAAGTTGTAATATTTATACCTATGATGATGTTTTCCTCTGATCTCATTTTTATTCAATTTCTATCTCCCCCAATTTATTTTCTTTTCATGAACCTTGGTCAATTTCGGACCTTGGCCTAAAATCGCGATTTGCGTATGATATGTATACGGGGGAATTATGGGATTATTTCCTTTATGAACATGATGTAATAATTGGCAACATGAAATTGGATATTATCATTGTATTTGCAAGTTTGGGCTTGATCTGTAGATTTTGGTATAATCTTGTTATGAACAAATTTGCATAAATATTATATACATGGAATTTGGCACAAATAGGATCTATGTAATGTAACATGAGATTTGGTATATATAACATGTATGTAATTTAGCATGTAAACTAAACCACGAGTTCAGGCATATGTAAATTAAATCAAAAGATTTGGCTTATGATTGGGCATATGTAGAATTGGGGATTTGAATATAAAAGCGATTGTAAATTTGATAATTGGCACAAATATGTATTATGAACTTGGGTAGTGGGCGTGTGTTGTAATAAAAAGATTACAATTTGGGATAACTACATCATGAATCATGATATGGGTTTATTTGGGCATGATACATCCGATTTTGGCTAGAACTCGATATGGGTGAAATAGCATAAACTTGGCATACATGTAAATAGGCAAGAATTGGACACATGTAAACTGACTAGAATTGGGTATATATATATATCCATATATATATATATAAACTGGCATGTAATTTTGGAACTTGGGCATATGTTTATTAATATGTAAAGTTGGGAATTTGAAACATGAAAATGACTGTGTATTGGATAATTGACTCGAACACGAACATGAACATTTCTATATGTTAAACACGTGACCTGACATTGGGGTTTTGGGGGTAATACGACCATTAATGAACCTTTGACACGAGGTTAGACTCAGTTTGTGGTGTAAATCTTCCCGGAACCGCCCGACAAATCCCGTAGCCACAAAGTGTCAGTCTAATGTGAGAGGTCAAAGGTCGAATTATAGGCGTAACAATTTATGACACGAGGTTAGACTCAGTTTGTGGTGTAAATCTGCCCGGAACCGCCCGGCAAATCCATTGGCCACAAAGTGCACGGTCTAATGTGAGAGGTCATGATTCGTTCGTCATAATGAATGAATTAAGGAATACTAACCATAATAAGACGTGGGTATGGTTAGAGGGTTAGGTGGGATATCATGGAAATTTGACATGTAAATGTGGACCTAACCGGTATGAGTTAAGAACATGTAAAACTTACAAGTGTAGGCTTAACCAACGTAACAGTTAATCAGACCAATGGGTAGGATAAGTAATATGACTAGACTAATGACACTTAACCAATATAACATGACACGCGGCAGGGTTAAGTCAACTGGAACATATAGATAATACTTAACCAACTTTGCATGATACGTGGGCGGGTTAAGCCATGAATTACTTGAAATACTTAACCAATTGGACACGATGATTTGATAGGGTTAAGTCGTGAACCATTTGAATATACTTAACCAATTTGACACGATGATTTGATAGGGTTAAGTCATGAAACATTTGAATATACTTAACCAATTTGACACGATGATTTGATAGGGTTAAGTCATGAACCGCTTAAATATACTTAACCAATTTGACACGATGATTTGATAGGGTTAAGTCATGAACCGCTTGAATATACTTAACCAACTTGACAGATGATTCGTAGGGCTAAGTCATGAACTTGAATGACAACACCTAACCAACTTGACATGCTAGACTGATGGGGTTAAGTCTCGAATTTAAATGACAAAACTTAACCTACTGAACGGAAATCCTAGTTGCGCGGTCCTTTTCAGCAGTAACCAACTAGATGTATCACGGTACCCTGGAACTAGGCGGGGTGGGGGCACGATTACTGGGATGATTGTAAGCGACCAGAACGATGGCTGAGTTGGTGCGCCATTTTAGGTTCAGGCGGACTATGGTCGTGCACATAGTCCGGAGTTGAAAAAGCAGGCATTGGGCACCGGTAGGTTTACACTGTGCGTGCTTGATTCATGTCGATGGTTGGCACCATAGGGCTTGATAAACCCTATGGTGGACCTAGCACAGGTAACGACATTTTGTGATTGGGCCGTATGATGCAGACATGAACGAGCTAGGACTTGTAGGGAGCCGATCGATTAATAAATCGTTACGTGGAATTCGTTAGGTAGCATAATCCGTAGTGGTCCTAGGTGGCATAAACCCTAAACGAATCTAGAAAACGTTCAATAGGTAGCATAATCCCTAGTGGTCCTAGGTGGCATAAATCCTAGTTGAACACGCGATAGTTCATGATAAGGAAACTAGACAGAACAATAGTGGCAGTCCAAACGATTTCAAGAATGGTGGCACTACGTTGAAGTAGTATAGAAATACGTGATGAAGCCCGTACGATATACGGCAAGGGACTGTACGTATACATGGAAAGGATGATACGGGTTGGGGTACTAGTACAGTTGGTGCAGAGAATATAGGAAATCAAAGAAAATAGTGGAATGGTGAAGATTAGAAATCTTGCGATATTATACTTAATATAAACCTTGCAATGTTATACTTGATTCATCGTGCCTGTAGCTTACCTTGTCATCATGCTTATGTTTACTTTCAGTTTATTCATGCCATATTATCTTCACCTGTTTTTATGCTGAAAGCCACTAAGACTTACTCAGTTTTTATGACTGACCCAGTTTGTTTCTCCTCTTTTTCTTTCGTTTCCCCCCAGGTTCGCAGGGTGGGAATACAGCTTAGTTCGGATCTTACCAAGCTCCAAGGCTCTTTCATGTACTGCTTGGATTTCTCTTGGCTATGGCTTGCTTTGTTGTTTTACTTAGGGAATGATTTATAACTATGATTTTATGCTTCTTTACTATTGCAAGACAGATTTCGATGTAATGGATTTAGTAGCATTTTGATGTAAAAGGCTTTAGGCCTTTCTAGATTTTAAAGCAATGAAATTTGGTTCTTCTTCCGCTATTTTATATGTTCTGTCTTGTAATATTTCTATGTATGTTTACCTAGATAATGCTCCACCAAAGCTAGTGCATTCCCTTTGTGAGTGACCCTAGCGGAGGTGGGGTGTTACATTTGGTATCAGAGCAGAAGGTTGCCAGACTGGGCAAAAGCTTTTAAAAACCTTCTGAAATTATTTTCAAAACGTTTACAAAGAAGCATTTTTCTAAAGAAAAGTTTTGTTTTACGAAAGGCTATTCCCCAAAGCCATATGCACTATCTTCTGATTCTCTCCTTGAGTCTCTACTCCCTTTCTTTTTCACTATAGTTTGTAGGCATGCGACACATGTCGGAGGGCAAAGTAGTGTCCAACCTCCATCTGTAGCCGCAGTAGTTTTACTTGCGACCAATCTTATCTCAAGCTTTGTCGTGCGGTGGAAGTAACTTTCGAGAGACTTTTCAACAAGCTATACGAGGACAGTAAGAACGAGGATAAAGAACACAAGCCTAAGGATGAGAAATTTGTTGATATGGCTTAATCCACGAAGGAGGAAAAGGTGAAAGGAAAGAGGTCAAAGTAAAAGAATAATAAAACCCACGACAAGAGAAAGTATCTTTAGTATGGTAAAAAGGGAAAAGAATAAGATCGTCGAGAGGGCAATTGTATGCTCTCACTACTAGCGTACCTAAGAGAGTGGTAACGTTTCTATTAAAGGCTTAGCTTTCTTTTCTATCATCCCGTTAGAACTTTGTTTTTGGTACATCGCATCCTTTTAATTCTGCTTTGATAGTTGAGTCTCTGCACCTTAGTACTAGCGTAGTAGAGGATCCCATTTTTGTCTCAAATCCTGTTAGGGAATCGGCTCATTTATTCATGACTTGTTTGGATTTGGAAATGTCTATGCTAAGTTTAGAAGTAAAGCTTATATCTTTGAGGCTATGGGTTGATTCTAGGGATGGAGTGGTTATCCAGAAATGGTACCATTCTCGAGTATGAAAAGAGGGTATTTAGATTCTTGACTTTCCTTGGTAATGCCCTCGAAGTCTAGTGTAACCCTTAGGGTTCTGCCATGCTTAATCTCTTGACAAATTTATTGAACCGCTCGAGTAGTGTTCGCCACTAAGGCGAATGGTTCATTTCGCTTATGCATGAATCATAGAAAATCACCTTAGTAAGTACATTTGGCAACATGTTTGGCATTTGTTTGTTTTCAAGAGATAGTTCTTCTGCTGGAATACCTTATAATAAGTAAACGAGATCCAGGATTCACTAGTGAATTTTGGAGAGCTTGCATGAAACCATGAGTACGCAGTTATGTTTGGGCCGAGTATACTAGAAAAAGAATAAGTGAAAGTGGAACAAGAGGCGACAGTGAAATAAGTTCCAACTCATATTTTGGAAATTGGAATTAAGAAGCTATGAAATTGTGAAGTTAAAAACGGCCAAAGCACAATGGAGTTAAGCTCAAGGAAATGCGACTTAGAAGATTGAAGACTAGATACGCGCATCATATCTCTTTTTAAGAGTATATCCTTGATCCCTTTTTTCTTGTAGAGCTTACTTGCATACTATCTTTCAAGTATATCCTTTCGGTCCTATTCTCAATCCTATTTTTGTTGCAAACCCCATAGGGAGTATGACTTATCTGTTAGTAATACATGTTGGGGCTTAAGGGTGTCCTTTGGGTTGACTAAACTTTTTGGGTTTTATAGGATATGGGCTGGTGCTTAGGGAGTTCTTCTCCTATTCAGTATATATGTGTGACGTAGATTTCCAGCTTTGACATTGCCTAATGGGGACAAAGTTTTTACTTGCTTCTATCATTCCGCTATATCTTTAGGTAGGAACAATTGGGTGAAACATGTGTTTGAGACATGTTATGATTGATGGTTGCAAGTGGTTGCAAGTGGTCGCAAGTGGTTGCATAACACACATTAGGAACTAGATCGTCTCAGACACATTTTCATCTTGCATATGCATGAGTGTTTATACTTGTTTATGGATGAAAATGAATGTGTTATCATGTGAATGTTGCATATGGATGGATGTTTGAGCACACATATAGTGTTTATGTGATTAGGGCTATTTGCATACATGTTGGACTCATGTCACTAAACATATTTTGCATTAAAAAGATCAATCAGGCCTGATCATTTGCATTAGATAAGGAACATATACACACACTTTCTGCATATGTTCATACATCATTAGAAATCTCTTAAAGACAATGGACGCCTGTGATTGATGATTGCGTAGATGGATGATTGGATGGTAGGACACATTCTTCTCAACTTGAAGATTTCGGGGACGAAATCCTTTATGGAGACGAGAATGTAACAACCCGTATTTTACAACATGTTAAAACAAGAAATCAAGGCAGAATTAAATTTTAAATTCAGAATCAGGGGAAACGGGTTACGCCATTGCGTTCATCTCGAAATTTTACATGAAATAGAGTCCGAGTTTTCGAAAATCGGAGTTCGGATGAAGAAATTATGGCATGTACAAGTTTCAGTAGTTTACAGGCAGGACTGGACCAGGGGGTCGACCATAGGGTCGACCTACCCCCCCAGGTCGATATATGGTCGACCTACCCCCCAGGTCGACCATAGTGTCAACCCCCACCTTACATGTTGACCTAGTCGGCCTGGTTTGACCCAGAACTCATTTTTGAAGCCTGAGTCGTGTTTTGACGGTCCGAATTGATTCTAGGGTTAATCTAAGGGCCTAAACTAGTTGCTACACCTATAAAAAAAAACCCTTAGACCTAACCTAATTCATATCAAATCATTCTTACACTATTATGCTGCTGAACTCCCTCTTGAACCACGGCCGCCGCCCCCAAATTAAAGAACAAGCATTCAAACTCAATCCAATTCGAAGATTAAAGCTTGTACAATGATTCAAGACAATAAATCAACACTACTACAACGTTCTATGACAATTTCAGTTCCTAATTCACTAGCCATGCTCTGTAAGTTCTACTTATTTTTAGATTTAAACATTTAATTATAATATGGACATGAAATAAAGTGGAATTAGATCTAAGTATGTTTATCAATTCTGATCTATTTCTGTTGCTCCTTGAATCTTCTGTTTTGGGACTTGTCTATCTTTATGTTCATGACAAGTTTATGATCTATTCAGCAGTTTTCTTGATTTGTGATGACGTTATCATCAAGTTGTAATATTTATACCTATGATGATGTTTTCCTCTGATCTCATTTTTATTCAATTTCTATCTCCCCCAATTTATTTTCTTTTCATGAACCTTGGTCAATTTCGGACCTTGGCCTAAAATCGCGATTTGCGTATGATATGTATACGGGGGAATTATGGGATTATTTCCTTTATGAACATGATGTAATAATTGGCAACATGAAATTGGATATTATCATTGTATTTGCAAGTTTGGGCTTGATCTGTAGATTTTGGTATAATCTTGTTATGAACAAATTTGCATAAATATTATATACATGGAATTTGGCACAAATAGGATCTATGTAATGTAACATGAGATTTGGTATATATAACATGTATGTAATTTGGCATGTAAACTAAACCACGAGTTCAGGCATATGTAAATTAAATCAAAAGATTTGGCTTATGATTGGGCATATGTAGAATTGGGGATTTGAATATAAAAGCGATTGTAAATTTGATAATTGGCACAAATATGTATTATGAACTTGGGTAGTGGGCGTGTGTTGTAATAAAAAGATTACAATTTGAGATAACTACATCATGAATCATGATATGGGTTTATTTGGGCATGATACATCCGATTTTGGCTAGAACTCGATATGGGTGAAATAGCATAAACTTGGCATACATGTAAATAGGCAAGAATTGGACACATGTAAACTGACTAGAATTGGGTATATATATATATCCATATATATATATATAAACTGGCATGTAATTTTGGAACTTGGGCATATGTTTATTAATATGTAAAGTTGGGAATTTGAAACATGAAAATGACTGTGTATTGGATAATTGACTCGAACACGAACGTGAACATTTCTATATGTTAAACACGTGAACTGACATTGGGGTTTTGGGGGTAATACGACCATTAGTGAACCGTTGATACGAGGTTAGACTCAGTTTGTGGTGTAAATCTGCCCGGAACCGCCCGACAAATCCAGTAGCCACAAAGTGTCAGTCTAATGTGAGAGGTCAAAGGTCGAATTGTAGGCGTAACGATTTATGACACAAGGTTAGACTCAGTTTGTGGTGTAAATATGCCCGGAACCGCCCGACAAATCCAGTGGCCACAAAGTGCACGGTCTAATGTGAGAGGTCATGATTCGTTCGTCATAATGAATGAATTAAGGAATACTAACCTTAATAAGACGTGGGTATGGTTAGAGGGTTAGGCGGGATAACATGGAAATTTGACATGTAAATGTGGACTTAACCGGTATGAGTTAAGAACATGTAAAACTTACAAGTGTAGGCTTAACCAACGTAGCAGTTAATCAGATCAATGGGTGGGTTAAGTAATATGACTAGACTAATGACACTTAACCAATATAACATGACACGTGGCAGGGTTAAGTCAACTAGAACATATAGATAATACTTAACCAACTTTGCATGATACGTGGGCGGGTTAAGCCATGAATTACTTGAAATACTTAACTTATTGGACACGATGATTTGATAGGGTTAAGTCATGAACCATTTGAATATACTTAACCAATTTGACACGATGATTTGATAGGGTTATGTCATGAACCATTTGAATATACTTAACCAATTTGACACGATGATTTGATAGGGTTAAGTCATGAACCGCTTGAATATACTTAACCAATCTGACACGATGATTTGATAGGGTTAAGTCATGAACCGCTTGAATATACTTAACCAACTTGACAGATGATTCGTAGGGCTAAGTCATGAACTTGAATGACAACACTTAACTAACTTGACATGCTAGACTGATGGGGTTAAGTCTCAAATTTAAATGACAACACTTAACCTACTGAATGGAAATCCTAATTGCGCGGTCCTTTTCAGCATTAACCCACTAGATGTATCACGGTACCCTCGAACTAGGCAGGGTGGGGCACGATTACTGGGCTGATTGTAAGCGACCAGAACGACGACTGAGTTGGTGCGCCATTGTAGGTTCAGGCGGACTATGGTCGTGCACGTAGTCCGGAGTTGAAAAAGCAGGCATTGGGCACCGGTAGGTTTACACTGTGCGTGCTTGATTTGTGTCGATGCTTGGCACCATAGGGCTTGATACACCCTATGGTGGACCTAGCACAGGTAACTACATTTCGTGATTGGGCCGTATGACACAGACACATGAACGAGCTAGGACTTGTAGGGAGCCGATCGATTAATAAATCGTTACGTGGAATTCGTTCGGTAGCATAATCCGTAGTGGTCCTAGGTGGCATAAACCCTAAACGAATCTAGAAAACGTTCAATAGGTAGCATAATCCCTAGTGGTCCTAGGTGGCATAAATCCTAGTTGAACACGCGATAGTTCATGATAAGGAAACCTAGACAGAACAAAGGTGGCAGTCCAAATGATTTCAAGAATGGTGGCACTACGTTGAAGTAGTATAGAAATACGTGATGAAGCCCGTACGATATACAGCAAGGGACTGTACGTATACATGGAAAGGATGATACGGGTTGGGGTACTAGTACAGTTGGTGCAGAGAATATAGGAAATCAAAGAAAATGGTGGAATGGTGAAGCTTAGAAATCTTGCGATATTATACTTAATATAAACCTTGAAATGTTATACTTGATTCATCGTGCCTGTAGCTTACCTTGTCATCATGCTTATGTTTACTTTCAGTTTATTCATGCCATATTATCTTCACCTGTTTTTATGCTGAAAACCACTAGGACTTACTCAGTCTTTATGACTAACCCAGTTTGTTTCGTCTCTTTTTCTTTCGTTTCCCCCCACCCCAGGTTCGTAGGGTGGGAATACAGCTTAGTTCGGATCTTACCAAGCTCCAAGGCTCTTTCATGTACTTCTTGGATTTCTCTTGGCTATGGCTTGCTTTGTTGTTTTACTTGGGGAATGATTTATAACTATGGTTTTATGCTTCTTTACTATTGCAAGAAAGATTTCGATGTAATGGATTTAGTAGCATTTTGATGTAAAAGGCTTTAGACCTTTCTAGATTTTAAAGCAATGAAATTTGGTTCTTCTTCCGCTATTTTATATGTTCTGTCTTGTAATATTTCTGTGTATGTTTACCTAGATAATGCTCCACCAAAGCTAGTGCATTCCCTTTGTGAGTGACCCTAGCGGAGGTGGGGTGTTACAATATATATATATATATATATATATATAGTGTTTAAGCCACTACAAGTTCCCAAGTTTAAGCACATATGTATACACATGCAACTATGCACATATACAGCTTCAATCCACAACTAGTCCAAGGGTGTATTTTTACGTTAGTTTCTCATGCAAAACGATCAGGGGTGATCTGAATACAACCCAACAGCTACACACAGTGTCAACATGGAGGTGTGTGTATGTGTGTATATATATATATATGTATGTGTTAAAATAGATGCACAGTATTTTGCTACCGGTTTTAGATTTATGTATGCACATGTCATGGAATAGAATAAGTTAATTAACTCAAAGTTTCGGATATTAACTTGTACTTGAATTCATATTATGCTTACAAAGACATATATGATGAAAACAATCACTTTAAATATTCGAAATAATCTGCTCATTTAACAGAATACATCATCTAACTATATATGTAAATGTTCAAATTCATATTATATTATAGCCAAAGAGATTAGTGGTCTTCTTCCCTATCCAACTACATGTTTGGTTTCAGTTTATAACAATTAGCCGAACTGGGAGTTTAAAACAAAACCGGGTTAAACAGAAAAATAAATCTTGGGTCACAAATTATTTAGCATCAGCTTAAAAAAAACAAATGTATATTTCATTCCAAGGATGACCGCAGGTTGGCGACCAACGACCAATGGGTTCCAGGTGAAACACATACATGTAGACAGAGAAATATGTGTTTCAGTTTCTAACAAAACATAGGTAATTTCAGTTTCTTTTTCTTTGAACCAAGCAGGCATGTGCATATGTCAGATTTACACAACTGGCAAGTAAACCATCATGTAGAATAAGCTAACCTATTTCAGGTTACATAACATAACAAGGGTTCAAAGAAGTAGTTTAGGTTCCAAAAATCAAGTGCACAAACCATGTCACCAGTAAAGCAAAATATTTTGTGTGCACTTCATTTTTATAATCCTACAGTGGTTCAACATCTCTCTCTGTCTTTAGACTTGGCAGGTGAACATCAAAGCAGAGAACAACTTAGATACCCAAACATATATATATATATATATATTCATGGATTTTTAATATTTATCTTTTTATTGCTAATTGATCAGAAATAATCAAGACATATTATGGTTTATCTTTAATCTTCCATAACCGTTCCAACACATTTGGTATACCAATAAAATATGAACCCTTCTGAACCGTCACGTGCATAGTATCAGCCCAGTTTCATTCAGTTAATAAAACATGCATATGTATTTTATACCCATATCGAAACCTTAAACAGGCGTGTGTGTATATATAATCAACTATTTTCAATTTCATAGCAACAAGGTGAAACAGGAGCAGAACATCGAACAAGTTTGGGTAAATCCACAAGGCAACCAACATAATAGCAATCAACCATATATTGAGTTTAATCGAAATCAATTTACTTGAAACAAGATTTATCATGAGTGAGATGCTCACATTGAAACCGCGAAGAAGATGTGGCGACAGATTCGGGGTTGCTGGGGTTCATTGAAAAGGCAACAACTTGGATGCAACTTCGATTTCTCTTGGCGGTGGCTCGCGGCTGCTGGTTGGAGATGAGGCGGCTCAGGTGGTCGCGACGAATTTGGGGCTTCGGAAGAAAAAAGGCAGCGATTTTTAGGGCTTCAGTGTTTTCGGTTTAAAAGGGGAAGATGACTTTGATTTGTAGGGCAGAGGCCATTAATATTGAAAAAGAAAAGGGAAATTGATTTAAGTTGAAGGGTAAGGAGAAAGACTCAATTTTTTTATAGATGCAGAAACCGTGGGGATTAAGTTTTTGTGGGAGCCAAGGCAAACGAAACGTGACTGGCACGATTTATGTTTATACAATTCCTTAAATTTGCTACTGCTATTTGCTTGAATGCTTTATTTTTCGCACTGTCACGACCAAACTCCAATCGCCACAAAATTTGATATGATGCTATGTCTCGACATTCTGAATCCAATCAAATTTTTTTGAACGTAATCTGACTCCGTTTGTATCACATTATTATTTATTTTTAAAATTATTTATCGGTTCCCCGATTTTATTCCGTTGATTCACCAATAACTTTGTTCGCTTCTAAATTTTGAAACATAAAATTTTCAATTTCTTTATATGCATGAACATACATATATTCATGCCAAAACTCCAATTTATTAACGTCAACAACGTAAAATTTCAAATTCAATCGTTTATATTTTCAATCGAATCCCAATTCGACTTCAATTCAAATATTCAATAATATTTGATTACCAATCAATCATCCTGAATTAATTATTGAATTCAATTCATACAATAAAAATTTGATTTTAAATTTCTAATTCCAATATAAAGTTGATCATTTAATAGTTAAACCTTTAAATAAATTTCATATCACAGTTGTCAAAATTTCTAGGACGTTACAATCTTCCCTCCTTTAAAACTTTTCGTCCTCGAAAAGGAAAGATCGTTAGAGTTGTACCAATGTATACTTCAAATTTCATATTTGTGCGAAAAAAAATTTCCACAACTAATTTAGATGTCGATATCTAAGTCATTGATTTACTTTGTTTATCCATTATATTCGATCTACTTGGAAAAATCAATTACCTTTCTTACAATTGGCGATCATTTTCCTATCAACCACGATTTTCTCTATCTTCCGAATTAGCGTTATTTATTTTCATGCTTTTTAGACTGTATTCAATTTCCTCAAACAAATTTCTATCTCAAAATATTTTTGAGATCTCCCAATTTCTCATTCTATATCATCTTCTAAAATATTCAAAATCATATAATTCCTTTTCAAAACCCCTCCTTTTAAGTCTCGATTTCTGCATAGGTTGCATCTCAAATTACTCCCATTTCCTTTACAAATCTCATCTGTCGGTGTTTACTTATCCATCATTGCAACTGTAATGGGTGTAGGCTTTTCAACCATCAACCCAATCTCCTTACATTTAACCCATTTACTTTTTCCCAACACTCCTGAAGAGTGTAAATAACAACTCCTTTTCAAGATATAAATTATCGACCTGAAAATTTTCAAAATCCAAAATCTTTATAACTTTTATACATATCCCGAAATTCATATAGAAAATATTCGTATTATTATGCGACATGAAAATACTTTGAAATCTTCTTATTTTAAATTCAAATTATTGACTTGAAAATATTTAATAACTCGAAGTTTGACATGTCTATTATCGTCCGTACAGATGTTAGGCATACGCTGGCTAGGTGCATGACTAAAATCTCCAAGTATTAAATATCCTTGCTTCAACTCCCAGTGAAAATATTTCAAAAATTCTTTTTTTTTTTAAAAACAAACACGGAAAGTACCGATGTGACATTTGATATGTTGATTGTTCATGAATCACAGATACACAATGGTTTCATCTAGGTCTCCCTGAAAACATCTGTATCCGTAGAAAATCACTTCCCTGCGAATTTCGTCTTGGACAAATCAACAAAAGATATTTTAGAATCGAAAGAAAAGCTGAGGTCACTGAGCGTTAACTGTTCTATTTCATGGTCACAAAAATAGATCATGGAATTATGAAAATATATCAAGTCATGAGGACAAATCATGTCACGAAGACAAACTGCCGCATTGAACAAGCGGCTCAAACACTAAGATATCTAAGTGGACCGCAGGTACACAATGGTTATGCCTGGGTCCCCCAGGAAACATCCATACCCGTAAGCTTTCACAACTTTACGGATTACACCCTTATAATTCGACTGTAGATCGCAGCAGTCACAATGGTTACGCTTGGTTCTCCCAAGAAAAATCCGTCTACCGTAGGCTATCTGCAGCCCTGCGTATTTCGCTACACCGTCGAATTCCAACGACTCTAGATCGCAGCGATCATAATGGTTACGCCTGATTCCCTCAGGAAACATCCGACCGCCGTAGGCTATCTGCAGCCCTGCGAATTGCGCTAGCAGTCGTGCTCAACGGCAACTCATGAGTTTTATGTCCGGACAACCTACTGCCAACAACAGCACATCTCAACTAAGCTCGAAATTCAAAGAAGGATGGTACTTCCCTTATTTTGCTTTGAAAACATATAATACTATATATATAGTCTTCATGTCATAATCCGCATAAATCATACTTATGTCAACTTACATAAGATTTACTTTCCAAATCATATTTCAAACACCTCAGTCTTATATAAATCCTGTTATATAGGATTTTATCTCAAATCAATTACCGTCCACTACTTCAAATTCACTAAATTCTTATATATTTTCTATATAAGCTTTGAAACTTCTATATTCAATATTTAAAATCAAATATCCTCAAATTCAAGTTCCAAATTCCAAAATTTCTGTTTTGGTCTCTTAATCAAATCAGATACCTGATATTTTTTTCCCGAATCAGATTTACGACCAATTTTCTTCCAAATTTCAATACTAAATACATCACTTAATTCAAATCTCTATACTCTTCAAAATTTCAAAATTTTACATTCTTTAACACATTTCTCATTCACTCATGATCACTCTTCCATATTTACATCCATCGACCGTAAATTAGCAAGCAAGCAACTCCCTAAGTATCGACTCCAAAGGCCGAAACAAACACCAGATCACACACTCAGAAAATTATTCACCTAACTAACCTCCAGTCAGTTCCTAAATTCCTTAATCCATTTCTTAATTTCTATTAAATCATTTCCTACGCAATTCTCGAACTCAATTTACAATTTCACTTATTTTACCTTATGTCGCCCTTCGTTCTTAGGGTACGACTTTTGTTCTTCAAATCTTGTCATTTATCAAAACCCGCTAGCTACTCAGGACCTTTTTGAAGACATTTCCATTCATATTTATTTTATACAATTTTAGAAAATCTCTTATTCGTAAATCGTTATTTTCTACAGAAAATACACTTTATTCTTAGGGGGTAACATTTCTACATTCGTTATCGCTATTTTTACTTAACTATTGACATTCATTTACTTGCCTCACTTAATCACTCTTGCTATCTTAACCATTTCTTAGTCAACAATAAAGTAAATCAGATTGGGGAATATTTACCTCACAGACCTTAACTGAACAATATTATTAATTTTGAAATAGATAAAATTCACTACTTCGAATAAAACTATTATTCTTATAAGTTTCGAATTCACGTTAAAATTCACTTTTATTGATTATAGCAACAATTCATGCCTTTGGAATAATTAACTTTAGAATTTACTTTATTCTTTAATATGAATAACCAATTTATTAATATATTAAATTTTAAATTAAAACGGAAAATAATAGTACTTTCCTAAAATTGAACATAATTGATTCCATGCATAACCTTCCTTTCGAACAATATGTTGTTCGATACTATATTCCAAACTACGGAAAAGCTCATTTGATTTATATTTTGAACTCCAGAATAATCTCACCATTCTAGTCAACTCTATTTACTTTACTCCACAACATTTTTGCTTTCACACATTATTTATTTCCAAAAAGTAAATATTATTCCTTTTATCAAAATCTGAACATGTCGCATCATATAAATTTTGATTCCACAGATTCAAATCGCTCTAAAATCTGCCTTCGTGTTTCGCTTCGTTCACAATTAACCTTCTATTAATTAATCAACTAGTTTATAACTTATTGTCGAATTCATATATTCGATCGTACCTTATTGGTTCAAAACCAATTACAAATTATCTAGCTAATTTTTGTTTTTGACACAATCGAATTCTGATTATACCCTTTTCAATTTTATTTTCATTAATTTATATTTTGAATATCAAAATAAAATTCAACGTTTCATTCTTTGCAACGATTTCAAATTTTCTCCTTTTCATCCGAATTCCAATCCGAATCCTTATTTCAATAAATTTCAGCTCTCTTTGATTTCTACAATACACGGTTAAAGAAATTAAATCATCAATTCTATTATATTCATCTTCCTTTGATATCATTTGGTGATGCATTCTAATTTCAAATCTAAAAGTGCCTTACCGAAGATTAGTTCTTGCAAACCAGGATTCGAAGACCTCCGAAGACTGGGGATTTTGAGCAAAATTTTCAAATCTCAAAATAAATTTTTATTCCCGCTGTATTAGTTTCAAAACACTATTTTAAACTACTTGATATTTCTAAAATAATTCAACTTTCCAAAAATCATTTTCAAATTATTTATACTTTAAAATTTTATTTTCCCAAAATCTTTTATTTTCAAGAATCTGTTTCAAAACTCAATAAGATAAGCTTTCAATAAACCAAAGCTCTGATACCACTGTAACGACCCGGGAATTTGGTAGGCTTTTCAACCATCCCTCATCCCCCAAGGCAGAGGGCTAACCTCCCCCCGTGGCTTACATTGGTACCTCAGAACTGCTTTTACGGCCAACCTCGCAACTCGACCAACCCACATTGTCGGGAGATGTAGGGGTAAGAGTCTCCCGTTCCCACCTAACGCGAAGCGAGAACCGCCTATCATCCGTACCAATTAAGCAACCAGCTCTGATACCACTGTAACGTCCCGCCTTTTTGACCGCTTCAAATTGGTGATTAACCAAACTTAAAATGTCCAAATCGACGGATCGTTATTTAGCTTATAGAGTTTAAAGACAGAATCAACACAGAAATATAGAATAAATTTATAACAATAATTTAACACCAAAATAAGACTTCTATATATAAATCAGAACTTTGATACAACATTTTCCTATGCAGCGGAATTTCAAAATACACTTTCAATACAAAGGAAAAATGTTTACTATTTTAAAATCTTCAGAGTGCGTCATCTTCGGAATCCCCAGCTTTGCAAATCTTCAAAACCCTAAGTTGAAATCTTTAAATCTGTATTGCTCGGGTCTGACCCGAGCGTTCCATGCAAAAACATAAAACACTGGAGTCAGGATTAATCATAGTTCAAGTAAATTAACTTCAATGTAAACTGAAATATAATAGTTAATTCCAACATCGAATATATCATAGACTAAATACCATGGTTCACTGTCTGTGCTATATCGGTTTCTATTTAGAGGACAAATGGTCATGGAAGCCTGCATATACACACGTGTACAGGTACACGTGTGCATTGCCCCAGCATCCCATGATCCCAAAAAATACAAGTGCTACCGATATTTTCAAATAGTAGTGGGTCTATAAATAATAGGAAGCCAAGTGCCACACAACTCACGAACAAAACAGTGCAACCCCAAATATACACAAGTAAGACACTTCAGTGGTTACTAAATTTGCAGAAATAAAGTATGTTTACAGAAATAAAATATGTAGGCATGTCACTACTAAATTGTAGCATGTGTAAGCCCACGCATTCAGGGATGCAAAAATGGCAGAGTGTTTACCGTGTGTGTAACACCCCGTGAATTCTATATGTTAAGCTTCACAAATTAAAGTATGAATTATAAATGAAAGAATTAAGGGAAACGGGTTACGCCATTGCGTTCGTCTCGGAATTCTGCTTGAGATAGAGTCCGAGTTTGCGTGAATCGGACTCCGTATGAAGGAGTTATGGCCTTCAGAAGTTTCAGAATAAAATTTAAATTCAAACAGCTCAGTTTAAAATTCAAAATTCGAATTTCAGGTTCAAACTGGGCTGGGCGGGAAAATTCCCGCCCAGAGACCAGGTCGACCATAGGGTCGACCATGGTGTCGACCTGGCCTCCCCAGGTCGACCACAGTGTCGACCTGGCCACCCCAGGTTGAACATAGTGTCGACCTGGGTGTCGACCTGCCAGTCGACCTGCCTGGTCGACCTGGCTGGCTAGGTCTAGCCCTGGCTCGAATTTCTGTGGCCTTCTATGTCACTAGGGCTGACGTGTCACCTCTTGATCGGCTCTTTGAACATTGTATGGCCTAGATTCCTCCTGTCTTCATCTGACGACTCAAAACAATTTAAAAATATATAAATACATCCTAAGTCTCAACTGAAAATTCACACAAAAAATAAGAAAGGAGTCGTCATGCTGCCAGGGAGGGATTGAACATAGCCGTCAAGAGAGAAAGGCCTAAGAGACGAATCAAATTAAGAAGAAGATAAAAGTTAAATCAAATTAATCGACGCAACATTAGTCTACCCAAAGGAGCGCATCTCAATTTCAGAATTCAGAATCCATAATTCAAGTTTCTGCATTCGTTGTAAGTATAGTGACCTTTCAGAATATGAATAAAAATTGTGATGTGATTCGATGTAAATGAAAATAGAATTGTGTTGTTGTATGAATATGATACAAATTCTGTATTGTAATGATTCTATCATGACTTGTGTATTGATATTTGTGGCATAAATTGATTGATGCAAGTCTATTGAACAATTGTATATGAAAACAATGGCACTTGTAAGTTTGTGGCAAAAACTAGAAATTGATCCCTTTTTGTTTATGCCTATGACATGGACCTTATACGTTCACTAAGTCTAAATTAAGGCTTATGTAAACATGATTTAGACTTGAAACCTTTTATGCCTACATGACTCAAAACCTATGATATCACTTCCATGTTTATTTGCAAGTATAATTGGATCTATGTTAAGTATCATTTGTGTTTCATAAACTATGCAAGTTCATGTTTATTTGCAAGTGTAATTGGATCTATGTTAAGAATTGTTTGGGTTTCATAAACTATGCAAGTTCATGTTGAAAAAGGCTATGTGATTAGATGCTATAATTGGACATTTTGGTGAATATACAACATGCTAGTTTTGTGTTTGACATTATGCCAAGTTAAACATGTTTAAACACAAGTTGGTATAAACCTAAACTATGCCATTTCATATGTCACCTACTTAGTTATACTTTGATTTGAATGCAAGTTCACATGACCCATCATTTATGTTAGTATCGCTAAATTGCAAGTTCATGCACCACACACCCTTATATGTTGTAAAATATTACATGTTATTGATTTTCCCCTTTTTCTCACGTTTATAAAGTTGGGCCGAATTGTGTCGAGCCCAACATTTGTTATAACGTTGCGAACGTATAAACGGGGGTAATAACGTTGGGTGTAAAACATGAAAATATATGTTGGCATGTTTGGCACATGCCAACGACAATGACATTTAAAGCGGTATGAATTGTTACACCCAAGAATAAAAGACATGACATTTACATACATAATTGAGAAGTAATAAAATATGTAAATTAAGAAAACACGATGTGCTTAACCCGAGGTTGGATTGAGTTGTGATGTAAACCTGCCCGGACCCGCCCGGTTGTCCAGTAGTCACAACAATACCTATCCAATGTGGGTGGTTAAGCATTGAGCCCAATAAGGACCCGAGGTTAGACTGAGCTACGGTGTAAACCTTCCCGGAACCGACCGGCATATCCAGTAACCGTAGCAATACCTGTCTAATGTGAGTGGTCTGGTGCTCCTAAGAGGCTAAGGACAGATGGTAGGGTTAAGTCAACTATAAGACTTAACCAAATTCAACATGTTAACAAGAATTGATGGGTGGGGTTAGGTAAATACAGACACTTAACCACTTAACATGTTTGACTAGAAAATCCTGGTAACGAGGGACCCGTTTCAGCAGTAACCCAAGTTAGGTATCAACGGTACCCTGAAACTAGGCAGGGTGGGGCACGATTACTGGGCTGATTGTAAGCGGTCAAATGACGGCGGTGGGTGCACTGTGTAGGTCTAACGGGGTGTGGGCGTGCACACACTCCGGAGCAGACAACCAGGGCACTGGGGACACCAGTAGTATAACCTATGCCTTCTAGAATTTGTGCCGGGGCCGCCACCACGGGTCTTGATACACCCCATGGTGGGACCAGCATAGGTATCTACAATTCTTGGGGGCCGTATGACACATGTTAACGCGAGTAGGAGCCGATCTTTTAATAAGAATGGGGATCACTTCACCCTCAACATGGTGTGCCAGTTAGAATAAACTCAAGTAGATGCAGAGATATAGCATGGGTGCGATAGCACATTTGACACTTCCTTAGCTTGTGACACTTTCCTATTTTCAGTATATATCCATCATGCCCTTTTCTTATTCACATACTGAAGAGTTACTAGATTTACTCAGGCTTTATGTCTGACCCTATTTTCTTTTCGTCTTCTTTTCTTTCGTTTCCCCCCAGGTCCACAGGGAGGAAACATCTCAGCTCAGTCAGGCTCTTTACAAGCTCCAAGAACGTAGATGTATGATTTGGATCTCTTTTGCTCGGATTATGGCTTTGGATATCACTATGGGAATTTTTGTCACTTTATTTATGTTTTATGCTTCTTTAATAATCAAGACAGTTATGAGGTTGTAATGTTGGAAGTATTTTGAGACAATTATGGAATGTTGTGTTTGAACACGATTTGATGAAATAAAAGTCTGTTTGGTTACCGCTGTTTAAAATATGTGTATTTATATCTGTCTTGATTTTATCTGTGGCTTTTACTTTAAAACCTCCACCAAAAGTAAGGCATTCCCTTTGTGATTGACCTTAATGGAGGTGGGGTATTTCAGTGTGAAGCGTCAATCCACAAATGGCAAAGCATATATGAGTAAACAGAAATCTGGATACATATAGGCATGGAGATAAGCACATATATAATGCAACTATGCAGTCTAATACGCATGCAAACTAGTTCTACGGTTAGAATTGGAGAAATATGAGCTTCTCAAAATAATTTAATTTATCACCTCAGGATTTCATGGTTCAAACCAGAAGTTATAAACCAAAAATAACAGTGCAACTTTCGGATCTCACAGAATCTGACAGTTATTAAAGTTGAAAGTATACTTATGAAACACTTTGGAAAGAAGCAGAAAATCCCAAGTTACCCCTTCAACTTACCCGAGTGAATCAATGACAAATATCAACCATATATTTTACTCCAAACATAGACAGGAAATGTAAAATGACAAATAAAATGCTGCACTCAGTTAAGTTTTTCACAGCACTTCTACTTTCCTTATATACATGTTATAGTAGATGGAAATAACAAGTCTGCACCTACCCTACCATTTAAATATTAATATACAAATATTTTACCTTCCTCCCTTCTATTTTTTTTAAAACATGACCATGGCGGAAGCCGATGAGTTAACACAACTCAAACTGTGCAAGTTCATTTAAAAGGGGTTAACATGCATGTTTCGGATATGCAGACTGCATAGTTCATATAGGAAGAATGACATTTAAATATAAAGGACTAAAGCAAGAAGGCAACAGCCGAGAATAGATGAGTTAACACATAAATAACAACAACCAAGAAATAGATGAATAGTAATGGAACAACAAGCAAATTCTCTCCCAATTTAATGACAACAGCCCTGAATAAAGAAAGAATATGCAACGAGGGTAGGCACATACATATCTACTCCTATACTGATTCCATATATATATATATATATATATAGTGTTTAAGCCACTACAAGTTCCCAAGTTTAAGCACATATGTATACACATGCAACTACGCATACACATACACAGCTTCAATCCACAACTAACCCAAGGGTGTATTTTTACATTAGTTTCGCATGCAAAACGATCAGGGGTGATCTGAATACAACCCAATAGCTACACACAGTGTCAAAATGGTGGTGTGTGTGTATATATATATATGTATGTGTTAAACTAGATGCACAATATTTTGCTACCGGTTTCAGATTTATGTATGAACAGAATAAGTTAATTAACTCAAAGTTTCGGATATTAACTTGTACTTGAATTCAAATGATGCTTACAAAGACATATATGCTGAAAACAATCACTTTCAATATTCGAAATAATCTGCTCATTTAACATAATACATCATCTAACTATATATGTAAATGTTCAAATTCATATTATAATATAGCCAAAGAGATTAGTGGTCTTCTTCCCTATCCAACTACATGTTTGGTTTCAGTTTATAACAATTAGCCGAACAGGGAGTTTAAAACAAAACCGGGATTAACAGACCAATAAATCTGGGGTCACAAATTATTTAGCATCAGCTTAAAAAAACAAATGCATATTTCATTCCAAGGATGACCGCAGGTTGGCGACCAACGACCAATGGGTTCCAGGTGAAACACATACATGTAGACAGAGAAATATGTGTTTCAGTTTCTAACAAAACATAGGTGATTTCAGTTCTTTTTTCTTTCAACCAAGCAGGCATGTTCATATGTCAGATTTACACAACTGGCAAGTAAACCATCATGTAGCATAAGCTAACCTATTTTAGGTTACATAACATGACAAGGGTTCAAAGAAGTATTTTAGGTTCCAACAATCAAGCGCACAAACCATGTCAGTAGTAAAGCAAAATATTTTGTGTGCATTTCATTTTTATAATCCTACAGTGGTTCAACATCTCTCTGTGTCTTTAAAACTCTGCAGGTGAACATCAAAGCAGAGAACAACTTAGATACCCAAACATATATATATATATTTATTTTCTATTCATGGATTTTTAATATTTGTCTTTTTATTGCTAATTGATCAGAAATAATCAATACATATTATTGTTTATCTTTAATCTTCCATAACCGTTCCAACACATTTGTTATACCAATAAAATATGAACCCTTCTGAACCTTCACGCGCATAGTATCAGCCCAGTCTCATTCAGTGAATAAAACAGGCATATGTATTTTATTCTCATATCGAAACCATATACAGGTGTGTGTATATATATAATCAATCATTTTCAATTTCATAGTAACAAGGTGAAACAGGAACATAACGTCGAACAAGTTTGGGTAAATCCACAAGGCAACCAACACAATAACAATCAACCGTATATTTAGTTTAGTCGAAATAATTTACTTTAAACAAGATTTATCGTGAGTGAGATGCTTACTTGAAACCGCGAAGAAGATGTGGCGACAGATTCGGGGTTGCTGGGTTCATTGAAAAGGCAACAACTTGGATGCAACTTCGATTTCTCTAGGCGGTTGCTCTTGGCTGCTGGTTGGAGATGAGGCGGCTCGGGTGGTCGCGATGAATTCGGGGCTTCGAAAGAAAAAAGGCAGTGATTTTTAGGGCTTCAGTGTTTTCGGTTAAAAGGGGAAGATGGCTTTGATTTTTAGGGCAGAGGCCATTAATATTGAAAAAGAAAGGGGAAATTGATTTGAGCTGAAGGGTAAGGAGAAAGACTCGATTTTTTTTATAGATGCAGAAACCATGGGGATTAAGTTTTCGTGGGAGCCAAGGCAAAACGAAACGTGACTGGCACGATTTATGTTTATACAATTCCTTAAATTTGCTACTGCTATTTGCTTGAATGCTTTATTTTTCGCACTGCCACGAACAAACTCCAAACGCCACAAAATTTGACATGATGCTATGTCTCGACGTTCTGAATCCAATCAAATTTTTTTGAACGTAATCTGACTCTGTTTGCATCACATTATTATTTATTTTTAAAATTATTTATCGGTTCCTCGATTTTATTCCATTCATTCACCAATAACTCTGTTCACTTCTAAATTTTGAAACGTAAAATTTTCAATTTCTTTATATGCACGAACACACACATATTCATGCCAAAACTCTAATTTATTAACGTCAACAACGTTAAATTTCAAATTCAATGTTTATATTTTCAATCGAATCCCATTCCGACTTCAATTCAAATATTCTATAATATTTGATTACCAATCAATCATCCTGAATTAATTATCGAATTCAATTCATACAATAAAAATTTGATTTTAAATTTCTAATTCCAATATAAAGTTGATCATTTAATAGTTAAACCTTTAAATAAATTTCATATCACAGTTGTCGAAATTTCTGGGACGTTACACAAAACATAATAATTGTAGACAATTCAATCTAATTTCCATAAAATATAGAATTTTGCAATTTGAAGTTAAGAAGCTCAAGATATATCAAAAATACTATGGCAGTGTCAATACTAATCAACATCAAAAAGAAAATAAAAAAGAAAAGAAAATAAAAACACGAGTTTAGATATTATACCCGACTTATCATAATCGATGTCAACCAATGAATCTCCAACTTTCAAACCTATGGCTAATGAACACTTGATTTTTTTTATAGATATGGAACAAATTAAAAATCACTGTTTCATACATTGTTCCTCAGCAACTCTTAGTACCTAAACGTTTATAGTATCGAGTAGTCTAATAAAGGTTATTTTACCACTCTTAGATTCATTTACACGTTTTGGTACCCAAACCCGTTTGTATAACAATCCATTAGTATCCACTAAAGTGCCCTTAGGAACCCAAATTCATTTTATTTTACTTGAATTCATCTTGTTATCTTTTGGGATCCAAATTCATTTAATTGTACAAGTTCTCAACTCGTTTACGATTTAAAACCCTTTGAGATTACTAGATTCCACATATCCAATTTCTTCTTTTCCAAAGCGATTTGAAGGATTTTTAAAATCATTAGAATTTCGCTCTTCAATTTGATCGATTTTGCCGAAATCGAGTCCTTTCTTATTCTTAACAGAAAATTGTTTTTTTAAAAACATACTCAACGATTTTTCTCCTTTAGAAAATATAACAAATATTGATTCAAGTCGTTGAATTTAGATTTAAGATCACTATTTTCTTTCATTAAATTCGAACAATGATTTATAACGATCTTTCTCTTTTTAGAAATATTTTGTTTCAAAGCCATATTTTTGTTTTCAAGCATTTTCATTTTAGCATTGGACTTAGAAATGTCAATTTCAAATAGTTTAAGCTTTTCAATTTCAAGTTTTTCAAACTTCTTGAATTTTTCAATTTGTTTTTCTAAATCGTGATTTATACGAATAATTTCTGATCCATTATTTTTCAAAATCTCATTTTCATTTTCAAGGGTTTTGACATTTTCTTTTATTTTAAACAGTTCTTTTTGTAAATTCGCGCATCTATTGCATTTGAGATTTTTGATTTTCTCGGTTTCAATTTCAAGCTCTTCCAAAATGAATTCAGTTTTCAATAAACTTTGTTTCTCTAATATTTCATGTTTGGAATTTTTAGCCTTCTTAAATCAATCCGACTCCTTTTGCAAAAAATTGCTTTTTTTCTTGTTCAATCTCGATTATTTTTAGGAACATAATTTCCTTTTCAAGCCTTTGAATCTTTTCATTATAATGAACTAAACCATTGTCCAAATTTAAACATTTTTTGCAATCCGAGTTTTCAACCTTTTTAACGTTTTGAAGTTAATTCCAAATCATGATTTTTATTGCTTAAATCTAAAATTTTAGATTCTAAATTTTTATTTGTCAGTTATTACTATTAATGGTTTTAGCTAATTTTTCACAAAGAAGAACTAACTCTTTAAAAGCAAATTCACCACGCTTATCATTTGTTGAGACTTCTTCACTGTCATCATCCAATTCATTTTTTGTAAATCCTATCAAGCATAATTCTGAATTTGAGTTGGATTTTGAGGGTTTTGATATATTGTTGTCTTTTCTTCCATACAACGCATCAAGAGTTTTTTGGACTTCCTATGCAGTTAAACAATGAAAGATATGGTTAAACTGATCATCACTAATATAAGAATATAAAATGTGCATAGCTCAAGAATTAATTAAAATATCATTATTATCTACCGTATCACATCCATTTTTTATAATATCCCAACGTCTAGTATTAACAGATTTTAAATAAAATTCCATTTTAATTTCCAATTTAAAAAATCTGTTCCATCAAAAGCAGTTGGGGTTATACTGGAAAAATTAACGCTAGATTGACAACTAGAAACATCACCATTAGAGAAATCCATGACTCTAGAGTTATTTTAAAATAAAAAATACCTACTTTGATACCACTTGTAGGATCTAACTTAACCCCAACAAGGGTGAATAGGTTTTACTGCAGTTTTTCGCTGAGTGATAAATAATAGCAACATAGATAATAATCAGAGTTAACGCGGAAACAAAAAGAACACAGAATTTACCCAACTTCAGCAAAACCCTGCCTGCTATTGCATTTCCCAAGGTTTCTACTAGGAACTAAAACAATCTTTATGCTTACAATCCATTGTAAAATCGCGACACCTGCTCCCAACTGTTCTAATCCTATGCTCAAAACCTTACACTGACCTTTATCCCCAAGATATGATTTCCCTGAATTAGAAACCCATAACTCATAATTCCATACTACAATCCTTATAACCCAGTTGAAAAACTAGAGTTTAAAATTAAAAATACAATACATTAATAATCACTTAAAAATAATCAAACAAAAAACCCTAGTTTTTAAACAATATCCTTTAAGTCACTTAAAAATAAATCAGCTGGCCCTCTTGTCTTTATGCTATGTCAAAATAAAAGCCGACTTCCACTTATTCTTCAATTGTGACCGATTTATTTAGGGTTTTCGCTCCTCTGTCCCAAATCATGACTTTAAGGTTTCTCTGGAAGCTGTTCTCCGATGCTCCAATTAGTTGATGCTCTTGGTCGAACGATTTTCCCTTTCAATCGATCAAAAATCTCTGAATCTTTGTGACTTTTTCTGAATTTATTTCTTCAAAATTTTTGATTGAATTTCCGAGGATCAAGCAGATGATGATATTGGCGTATAAATTGGATTAAACCCCGAAACAACCTTTGATTTCGTATATAGACTTGTTCATTGATATTTGCAATATTTTAGTTCTGAAATTCTCGTATATACCATAGGTTTCTTCGATTTGAACTCGAGTGTATATTGCGTTGATTTCTGGGATTTTGATTGAGTCTTCCTTGCTGAAAAAAATCTCTCTCATATATATATATATATATTTCTGGAAATAAACCCTTGGTGATTTCTTGAACTTCGAATACTTCTCTGTAGTTCTTTAGACCATTACCGACCCTTAATGATTGGTAATACATTCCAACTGTTCTATCATTTCATAGTATTCAAACTGTTCTATCATTTCATTGTAACTTGGTACATGCCGCTTGGCTATTTGAAACATTGGTTGTATATCTAGTTGCCTGATTCTTTGTTGTGTAGTTGCACCTGAATCTGTAATGTGCCTCTGTACCTTGATGTTGTACCATATAATTTTAGGCTTGGCTAATACTTGCTGTTGGCATATGAAACTGCCTTGCATTCTTTTCCTTTGTACATCCTGCCCATACTCACAAACGTGCATTTATGCTGCTTCTCTATGATGCTTGAGTTTGTTGAAATTTGTTGTATCCATTTGGAACTCTTGTGAACTGTTACTATGTACTTCAACCTTGAGTGAATTTGCACATTATTGAACCATGATCATGATCACCATTTATTATTGATTGTTGTGCACCCATGTTTGCTTTTACCTTCATGCTTGGCTTTGTGTGAATGTTGCTCTACATCATTTTTTTGAATCTGGTGCATACTCTTGGCTATTTATATTAACCATTGTTCTTTGTTGCAACTTGTGTTCTAAAGTGCTCTGCACTTGAGATTATGTTGCTTCCACTTTTGCCAATAATGACCTGAAATATTCTTGAGTTGTTCACTGGCCATTTTAGTGTGTACTTCATTGGGTGTATATTTTATCCAATTGCCTTTATTATTTAGAAGTAGTTTATACTGGTGGCCATATTCTCTTGTATGTGCTGTTGTTGTGCTGTGTTTGCACTTGAGTTTGTGTTTAGCCATGACTTGACTTCTCGGTCAATTGCTTGTTCAGGCTACTTGGTTGTCTTACTATATTAGGTTGTAAAATTTCATGTGCACGCCGCTTTGCTTGGGTCTGAACCTAAGTCATGTGCATGTATCACTTTGCCATGACTTCTGCTTCATTATTTTTGTTCATGCAGAAATGCACTTGTGCCTTTGTTAACCTTTGGTTGGTTGTACTTTTCCATATTTGACATATTGATTATGTGCCCAACTTATGCACTTGCACATTTTAATGTATGTTTGTATACATAAAACTGTATGTGTATACATGTATCACGTATGTGCAGCTTGTATATTTGTAGGCTATTCGGATGACGTGCTTGAATTTTATGTCAGACCACTATGTCTGAGTTGTGGTTGTTCAGAATCAGCTAATTTTAAATGCTGGTTCTGATTAGCAAACCAGTTTAGTTATGTCGAGGCTGATCTGTAAGCACTATAGATACAATCTGCCTTGTGGTAATTACAATGCATTACCGTGAATATTACACGAAGTTTAGACACAAATTTATAAAATAAGAATATCATTATTTTATTTGATTTGTATACAAATTAAAATAACGATTTCTATAAGTTATGTTATACATTAGAATTTGTATATGAGTTAAAATGGACATTTTGTTAGGATTATGTAATGTTGAATAAAATCATCACTTTTGTTTGGAATGTTTATTTAAAATAAAAACATCACTTTTGTTAGGAATGTTTATTTAAAATAAAAACATCACTTTTGTTAGGAATATTTATTTAAAATAAAAACATCACTTTTGCTAGAAATGTTTATTTAAAATAAAAACATTACTTTTGGTAGAAATGTTTATGTAAAATAAAAACATCACTTTTGTTAGAAAGTTTATTTAGAATAAAAATTAATATATATATATATATATCATACCAAGACTAGAAAAACGATGAGAAACACCACAATTCTTAGGCAAATAAAGTTTAAACTAAATTTACACGTGCATGAATTTTATTTTTGTTCAAGTTTACTGTGTGTATTTCTATGACAGATGTACAAGTGACTAGACTGGATTGGAGCACAGAAAGACTCAATGTCAGTGTTAGTGAATGTATATGTAACTGTGTATGTATAACTGAGTGATACTAGGTGAAGTGTAGTGAGGAAAAACTGTATCTAAAATTGATTGTGTTTATGAATGAATATAATTGTACTATTATTTGTAATAAACAAATTGATTGTAATAAAATATATTTGTGTTGTTCAATTCAATCTGTTTATAGTACAATTTCATGTGTGATGTATATTCAAGTTAGTAATGTCTAAATTAAATAGAAGTATCCAAATATATTTAAGTGAATTTTAAATAGTGGAGTCAAAAATACATACTATTTCAAATGTTGAAATAAGTCTTTATTTGAATAAAAATACTGTTTGAATATTAAATTCTGTGTAGTAGCATTCTAGTCAAGATAAATATTTATTTGTGTATGAGATGTGAAATATAGAATAGTATTGTTTACAAACACATTTTTATAATTATATATATGTTTGTTATCATCAAACAAATATCATACTATTATACTCGACAAGTATCACATTATTAATTTAAAATCATTGATTTAAATGTTTAATGTTAAGTGATATTTTATACTATTTTATAAATGACTAAGTAAATTCAAAAATATAGGCGTTTGGCATTAATATTACAATGCAATGCACGGTAAATATATTGATGTAAATGAGTTAAACTCTAAATTCGTGATTGTCATTTATGTGTACAATTTATGTTTACTAAACTATTTAAATAATTTTAATATTATGTAATTAATTGTAAAATGATACTAAATTAAAATATAAAAAAAGAACTACGAGTGACTTAAATCATTATAAAAAAATTAAAGTGTAGGTATTTGAAGCTAAAAAACATAATTTTGTCATTTTTAAGTATTTTAAAAAAATTAGTTAATTAAATTTATTTGAATTACTTAAAATTTGGATTTTGTAATTTATTTAAATATGTGGGGTTCAGTATAAAATGTTAAGAGCTAACTATTTATAAATAATTGTGTAAACTTTAATATATTCATATCAAAATGTAAAATAACAGAAGCTATAAAATAATGTGAGAGAAATAGTAAATAAATGTAAAGTGATAAATTAATTTAAAAATAAAATATCATGAGAGAATGGAGGAGAAAAAAAATCCTCGAATTAAGGAGAGAGCTTTTAAAGGTTCCGGTTTACTATTATTTAAAAGATTTATATTTTACAAATTGTTATCACATTCATAACCACACACTCTCTCTCTCCCTCTCACACACACACTTCGAACGTTTCTTCGAATACTATTAGGTAACATCTACTAATTCAAACACAACCATAATTGAGTTGATTTAAAACTTTGCATTCTTGATTTCATTTTGTTCAGGTTCCACGCGATAAATTTTATATCCATTGGCTAGAGAAAATCGAATTGGTACCTGATTTGAAATCTCCAATTCCTATGAAGCGAATCTAAGCCGGTATGCATGTCCAAGGCGACCATTACCATTATTTGATTGTACGACAAGTCGATGAATCAATTAGCTTGCAGTTCTACCGCCTAATCTACTTTCCTTTCTTCAATTGATCTTTTTTTTCCTTTGTCAGTTATCATTGTATGTTGGTTTCAATCATTCTTGAATTACCAATCTAATTAATTTACACAAGTCTTACTTTTTTGGGTGTTTGCTTTAATATGGAAAAAAGGAAGATGGTGTGAAGACAAATTGACAACGAAGATCTCTCTTTGTGAATTAACTTCAATAAGGTAACACGATAAATTTTGTCGTTCTCATTTACTACTGGATCTTCACCAATTATGGTATATTTGTTGTTTCATGGTTTATATTGTTTGTGAGAATTATTTTAGTTGTTTGATTAATGGAATAAAGTACACCAAAAATACTACACCATCAAGGTTGTTTCATGCAATATCATGTGCCTGTGGAAATTCAAATTGAAAGGAATCAGAGGAATGAATTATTCCTAAGCTAAAAATAAAAGTACTCTTGGCATTATAATAATATTGTATGATACATAGTTAGACAATCCAATTTAAAATAATTTTCCATCACTAATTAATGCCTTAAATGAGATTCACATGCTTGCATGAGAGCCCTAGAATCTGTTGCAAGTGTTCTGTAAACCTTGGTTGTTCAGATTCATTTTATTTAGAAGGTCTTCCACTATGTAATAACTTGGGTTGAAAATATGTGTGCTTTTCAATGAAATTACCTATTTTCTTCAAGCAGTAATTTGATTGTTCCAATGTTCTTATACTCATCTTAGAAGGTAGGAAGTTAGATTGTTATCTGTTATATATCTTCAAATCATACAATAATCTGATTTAGATTTATTTCAGTTTAGGGTGATAGAACATTAGTTAGGGTGCGTGCGTAGTCTCTGCTTGATCAGGTAAACTTTACAGTGCATCGGACTTGATCGTCACATTATTGCCTTTTCATTAAAATTTCTACTTCAGAGAAAAATAAAATAAAATTGCAAAAACAAATAATAATTAATAAACTTCAAGAAATTCACGGAACCACATAAAATTTTATAACTTAGGGCGTTTATGCATAAATGAAAAACACTTGTTGGATGGTTTATAAGGTTTGCAGCAGAACTATAAACATTTCTTTTTGTTATTGTTTTATAATATAAAAAAAACAAGTAGAATAACGACAATAGTGCTTTGATTATTTTAATTCGTATTTTATGCTTCCTTATAATCTATGTTTTTTATTACCATATATTCATAAAGAACTTTGCTATAGGACTACAAGAAAGAGACGCGAAAGTGAAGTTTGCGGAAAAGAATCTCACAATTGGAATTTAGGGGTCCAAACATTTTATGTAGTGTAGATCTATCCAGCACCCATTTGGGAACCTTTACCTTCGGGCCTTCCAGCGAAACGCATTCATAAATGGCATTATATTATGAATTTTTGCAGTAGGTTATAGTAATGTGACAAATGTACGTATTTCGACAAAGGATAGAAGTAAATTTGGATACATAGTTATTTTCTAAAGCTAAATAGCGATTTTGGGATAATTTTTAGTACCTGTGGGTACTATTGTGTAATCTATATATTAAGTGTACTGCAAGGGATGAGCTTAAATTCTTTGAATTTCAGTGTATAATAGGCCAACTATTATCCTTACGTGAGAGAAATGGAATGATTCAGCTAATTCACATGCTTACTTCCTTTTTCTATATTATCATATTTAATGATTGCTAAATTGTCACAATTAAGTATTAACAGGAATCACATCTGGATAACAATATATTAATGGGGAATATGTATTATCATGTTCTAATATTGTTGCTCATTGATAATCGTTACAATTAATCATAAGCTATTTTTTGTTCTACCTTAATATTAAGACAAGTGTCTTACAGGATAAAGATACCAACTTAGAATCTAGAATATGTGCAATATAAACCTATCAACGAGGTAATACAATGTACATGAAGCTAACTACATACCAATTTTTTTTTTTTATTTTGAAAAAAAATTATTATGTAATGAAGATTCCTAAGGCATGGAACTATTGAATTTCTGCTACTATATTAGCTTATGAATATGCAACAATTGGTGCTTGGCTACGATATGAGATACTTATGGACATTCACTCTGTTAATGCATGATGCACTATCTCAATCGATAATAATATATGTTGTATTAAATAATTATCTTCATTTACTTTCCTATTTTTGTCTCATTTTTCCTTTTATGCTCTTATAACATGTCTTTTCTTCCATCATTTTGAAATTCTTCTTTGTACTTGAAATAAAAAGCAACAGTTTATGATTCAACAATACAATTCTATTATATGTTACCACAAACATGTCTTTAAACATATGAAGAACCAGGAAAATCACCAAAATTTTATTAATCATTAAAGAACTTTTTTTACTATCATATTTATGTGAAATTCAAAATTGATTAATTCTTATATGTACACATTCAATGGACATGCCCGCATGCTGGTCTATATATAACGGAAATACTCCATTTTGTAGTTTTTTTCAATTATGTAAATGCCACACCATCTTTTATGTTTCACAATTAAACATTAAAGGGCACTTTTGTACTCTACATGCTATAGTCGCATCTTTTCCGTTATCTTTTCTTCTCAATTGATTACTAATTCAATGATTTTTTTTATCTTCTTCTTACCTTTCTTCGTTTATCAAAAGAACAAATCAGATATTTCTATCCAGAATTTGAAAGTTCAAATCTCATTGCACTGTAATCCCTAGAACACTTGGTCCATATTTTATTCAATGTGTGTTTCTTTACTTTCTATTCGTTTGCACTTTCTGTAAAGCAATACAAAAATCGCATAAGAAATATGACTTACGCGTTGACAAGTAAAAATTTTGCTGTTAAAATAATAAAAAGCAATGATCAATTCACTGTATGGCCTCTTTCTGTATGTTTAACTTAAATTACAACACAACAAATAGTATTTGAGGGTTAAGTGGCAAAAAAGCTCTCCTTTTAAAATTAAAAGGCAATGATCACAGTTTACTATATGACTTGTATTTATTTGTTCAGTTTAGGAGAATTGTAACACCCCGTAATTTGAACATAAAAATTCACAAATTAAAGTATACTTAATTAAGTGAAATGGGTTGCGCAGAGAAATATATATATTGATATATATATATATATAATTGAAAATTTAATAAATAAATATGCAAAAATGTTCAAAACAACGAATTGGGAGAGGGGAACAACCGAACCGGCCGATTTTTGAGGTCGACCCAAGCCCGCTGGGTCGACTAAGGGTTAATCCAGGGTGTTTGGCTGTCAACCCGTGGGCCGATTCGCTCAAATGCAGATTTTGCATTTGAATGGTTCTCATGGTTCAGCTTTAATCTAAAGGCCCTAGATGGTTCCTACACTTGACTTCTTCCCCAAGACATGCTTTGATGGCTTGGATTGAATCTAGGTTTAATCCTATGGCCTAAAACACTTGCCTAATCTATAAATAAGACCCTAACCTAACCCTAAATCATCATTATTCATTCATACAACTAAACTATGGCAAAATTTTACCTCTCATGGCCTCCACTCTCTTCATAAAATTTCTAAATTGTTTCTATGAGAGATTTTCCATGCATACAAGTGTTTTCAATCTTGTATGAGTGTCATTAGCTTGCATTCAAGTCAAGTTTCTATATTTGCATCATAAAGCAAGGGTTTTGATCATTTTGGCTCAAGGGTTTTTATGTTAGAGCTTGCATTTTGGGTCTAGTTGATTGCATAAGGGCTTTGTCATATCTTCTGTGCCTTCATAGCAATGTAAGCCCTTTCCCTACTCTTAGATATTAACTATGAAGTTAAATGTTCATGTTGCAAGTTTGGGTTTGATCATTGAGTATGATACATGCTATCATGTCATGCAAGTTTATGAAGTCATTATCTTGATCTTGTGGGCTAAAAGCTACAACCTTTATGTTGAAATGTTGCACTATGCAACATGAGAACCCTCATAACCTTTATGTCAACTTGCATATGAAGTCATAACCCTTATATGATGATATATGCGAGTTACTAGTCATCATTCCATGTCTTTTGTCACCATGATTCGCTTATGTGCCAAGTTTGGGTTTATGCATGTTTTTGAGGCTTAAGAATGTAACATGCAAGTTAATGAACACATTTGTGCCTCATTTGCCACCATGATTAACTTGTGGCTTAATATCCATTTTTGTCATGCCTTTGCCAAGTCTCTTCTTTTAATCCATTACGTTGTTGCGAACGTATATGCGAGTTTAAAAGTGATGGGTTATGTTATGGGTAATTTCTAATGACATGAAATACAACTTGAAAACATGACTCGAAATATAACATGGAAGTTGACATGTGAGTATGTTTGAAAATATGAAATTGGGAATTTACCTATTAAGTTAGGTCTACCCATACTATGGAATTGGGAATTTACCTATTAAGTTAGGTCTACCCATATTCTTAAAAACTTGAATATGAACATGACACTATACTAAACATGAAAGTGACCAACTCGAGGTTGGGTTGAGTTTGCAACGTAAAACTACCCGGAACCGACCGGCCTAACTAGTAGTTGCAAACAATAGGACCCAATGTGAGAAGTTGGTCATGTTGTGCTTGAACCCGAGGTTAGACCAAGTTGTGGTGTAAAGCTACCCGGAACCGACCGGCTTAACTAGTAACCACAACAAAGTCTAATGTGAGAGGTTGGGGTGCATTAAGTAATTAATGCCACATGATAGGGTTAAGTTAATTTGATTAATGACTCTTAACCAAATATGACATGGACAAATGGGTTAAGTAAATTGATTAGGCTAATGATACTTAACAAAACATGACAAGGTTGGGTAGGTTAAGTAACTTGATTTGCCTAATGACACTTAACCATTTTTATACGACTAGTGGACGGGGTTAAGTTAACCAACACTTAATCAATCCAACACGATAATTTGGTAAGGTTAAGTAAGTTTTCTTAGTGACACTTAACCGAAAGATACAGTTAATGGATGGGGTTAAGATTAGACTCAACTAGTCTAAACATGGAAATCGGATGGGGTTAAGTTAGCCTAGACTTAATTAATCCCACTTGGTAGTTTGATGGGGTTAAGTTAAACACTTAACTAATCTAACATGATGATTTGATGTGGTTAAGTGACCTATACTTAACCAATCTAACTCGTTAATTTATTGAGGTTAAGTTAACCTATACTTAATCAATCTAATGTGAAAACATGATAAGGCTAAGTCATGAATCGCTTAAATACGCTTGACCGATTTGACTCAGTAATTTGATAGGGTCAAGTTAATATATACTTAACCAACTTGAGCATGGTTTGTAGGGTTAAGTCTTGAACTTGGATACTTAGCCAATTTTGACATGATTTGTAGACGGGTTAAGTCATGAACTTAAGTGACACTTAATCCATTATGTAAACCCTAGTTCTGAGGATTAGGTGGATAACCGTAGTTAACAAGGATAACGGGAATAAGGCTAAGTGGTAAACCTTAGTTGAAGAATAACTAAGTAATGATTCTTAGTCAAGGAAATTTAGACCAGTTCATAGATAGATGAGTAACCTGATACGGTAGGTCATCGTTTAAGTATACGAGTAGGAGCAAGTATCTGATTTAGATAAAGGCTCCAGCGAACTGGGTAACGAAGCAGCGGCTTCGGGGAACGTGAGGATATTCTTGGTATCCCTCTATGAGCTACCAGGTGATCATACTAGGCTCATGAGAGGTTAAGGTCTGCGTTAGAAGAACCAAGAGTATGCCTTGGTTGCTATACGAGCGACCTAAAGACGGGGATGGATAGGGGATAGTCGACGATACACGGTCGTACCCTAGATAGCATTTCGTCAGGCTACCTACCATCTTTGGTCAAGCGTGTACGTACGGAAAGGCAGAGAACACCCAAAAGACCATAATTGCTATCTAATTATGGGTGCGGTAAGGCTTGGATGTGGGTTGGCCAGTGTTGTGTTCTCATACAGGATTTATCCTGTCTTGTCTTTCACTAGTTGAGGGAGTGGTCTCGTGGGACCATAGCCACGTATAGAAAAAAACAGACCTTAGCATCTGCATCGGCAGATAAATCGAAAGCTCCCGACTGAGTCCTGTATTTCCTGGTCTGCCCTGTGACAGGACTCGGATGGCACGATGTGATACATGTGCATACAGTCATGAAAAAACGATTCACGATGAATGCGTGGGAAAAAGGGCGCGGTTGACGGTTAGCGTAAATCCTAGTGGCCCTGGATGGTTGAACCAAAACCGAGATACGGAAACGTGCAATAGGTAAGCATAATCCCTAGTAGTCCTAGGTAGCATAAGTCCTAGTTGTACAAACAATGATTCATGTTGAAAGACCCTAGTTAGATATAGGGTGACAATCCAAAGCGATCTTAAGGATCATGGAACTATGTTAAAGTAGTATAGAATCTCATGGGAAAGCCCGTATGGTCTACGGCAAGGGACTGAACATTTACATGGAATAAAACATACGAGTTGAGTAACCTATATATGCGATATATTAGGTTGACATAGACCATTACACGACTTTTGAGTAAGGGTCATTCATGGTTAACACATGATACGGTGGGGATACTAGTACGGTAGGTGCAGAGCTAAAAGACAGGATAGATACCATGGGATGTTATACATGATAGATATCTTGGGGATATTATACTTGACAGGAACTTGACGATGGGATGCCTTGTTTTATCTTGACACCGTAATTTATCATGACACCTTAGTTTATCTGAGTTCAGTAGTTCATCCTGTTATTTTGATTTAGCTTATCTATCTTGTCATCATGCTTATGTTCATCTCAGTTTCTCATGTCAGTTAACTTTACTAGTTTTTATGCTGATAGTAGATAGGGCTTACTCAGTCTTTTTGACTGACCCGTTTTGTTTCGCCTCTTTTCTTCCGTTTCCCCCCCAGGTTACAGGGAGGAAATACTGTTGTTTAGTTCGGACTTCTTCTGCTTGAATGTCATCATGGATGGCTTGGACTTTTCTTGGCTATGGCTACTTTACTGTTTTTACTTGGTGAATAATTTATGAAAAAGTCTTTATGCTTCTTTACTATTGCAAGACAGGTTTTGATGTACTCTGATGTAAAAGGCTTTAGACCTTAATTATTGATGTTTATGAAAGTTCGATTTTACTTCCGCTATTTTATATGTTCTGTCTTGTGATATTTCTGTGCATGTTTACCAATAATGCCCCTCTAAAGCTAGTGCATTCCTTTGCGAGTGACCCTAGCGGAGGCGGGGTGTTACACGTGGTATCAGAGCAGAAGGTTACCAGACTGGGCAAAAGTTTTTAAAACCTTCTGAAAACTATTTGAAAAACCGTTTACAAAGAAGCATTTTTCAAGAAAAGTTTTTAAAGGCTAATCCCCAAAAGCCATTAGCACTATCCTTTGTTCCCTTGATCGAATCTCTTTTCCCTTTCTTTCCTCCATCTGGAGTCACAGTAGTTTTAACTGCGACTAATCCTTGTCTAGCTACGTAAGTGTTTTCCCGTGCGATGGAGGAAGTTCTCGAGAGACCGGTTACCGAAGTTATAAGAAGGGATAATAAGAACAAGGATAAAGGACGCGAGCTTAAGTATAAGCAACTGTTGCTATGGCTTAGTCCATCAAGGAGGACAAGGACAAGATCATCAGAGAGGGAAATTGTACGCTCCCATTTCTAGGGTACCTAAAAGAAATGGTACCGTTTCTGGTAAAGGTTTAGTCGTTCTTTTCTATCATCCCGTCCAGACTTTGTCTTGATCATCGTATCATTTAGGTCTGCTTGGATAGTTGAGTCTCTGCACCTTAGTACTAGCATGGTAGAGGATCCCAGTTTTTGTCCCAAAATCTGGTTGGAGAGTCGGTCCATTTATTCATGACTTGTTGGATTTGAGAACGTCTATGCCAAGTGTTGAGATTAGAAGCAATACTTCTATTGTTGAGCTATGGATGGATTCTAGGGGTAAAGTGGTTATCCAGTAAGGGATACCATTCTCGGTTTTGAAAAGAGGGTAGTCAGACTCTTGGCTTGCTTTGGTAATACCTTCGAAGTCTCGTGTAACCTTTTAGGTTCTGTCATGGTTAGTTACCTAGAATCTCTTGATGCATTTATCGGAAATCTCTGATCCAATCGAGTAACGTCCGCCAATAAGACGGATGGTTCATTCCGCTTAAGCATGGGTTATAGGAATGACCCTAGTAAGTGCACGTGGTAACATAAATTGGCATTGGTAAACGAGATCCAGAATTCACTAGTGAATTTTGGAGAGCTTGCATGAGTACGTAGATATGGTTGAGCCAAGTATACTAGGGAAAGAATAAATGAAAGTGGAACGAGAGGCGACAGTGAAAAGAGTTCCGACTCATACCTTGGAAATAGGAATCAAGGAGCTACGAAACCATGAAGTCAAAGGCGGTCAAGGCACAATGGAATTAAATTCGTGGAAATGCGGCTCAGACGCGCGCATCATGTCTCTTTTTAAGAGTGTATCTTTGATCCTTGGTTCACCTGTAGAGCTTACTTGCATGCTATCGCTTGGTGGATATCCTCTCGGTCCTGTTTCTGTTACGAACCCCGTAAGGAGTTTGTCTTGTTTATCTCCTCGATCTTATCTTGGGAACCTTAGATAGAACTCTATGGATGTAAACATGTATTTGAAACATGTTATGATTGATATGGTTGCAAATGGTTGCAAGTGGTTGCTCGTGGATGCGCGAATACACATTAGATACTAGATTGACGCGGTCACGTTTCATGTTGCATATGCACGAGTATTTATACTTGTTTATGGATGAAATTGAATGTGTTGTCATGCGGATGTTGCATATGAATGAATGTTTGTGCACGCATGTAGTACTTATATGACTAGGATTATTTGCATACATGTTGGATTCATGGCACTAAACATACTTTGCATTAGAAAGATCATTCAGGCCTGATCATTAGCATTAGCTAAGGAGCATATACACACACGTTCTGCATGTGTTCATATGGCATTAGAAATCGTCTAAGGACAATGGTTTCCTGTGGATGATGGTTTGAGTAGATGGTTGTTTGGTTGGTAGGATACGTTCTTCTTGACTTAGAGATTTCGGGGACGAAATCCTTTAAGGAGGGGAGAATGTAACACCCCGTAATTTGAACATAAAAATTCACAAATTAAAGTATACTTAATTAAGTGAAATGGGTCGCGCAGAGAAATATATATATTGATATATATATATATATATAATTGAAAATTTAATAAATAAATATGCAAAAATGTTCAAAACAGCGAATTGGGAGAGGGGAACAACCGAACCGGCCGATTTTTGAGGTCGACCCAAGCCCGCTGGGTCGACTAGGGGTTAATCCAGGGTGTTTGGCTGTCAACCCGTGGGCCGATTCGCTCAAATGCAGATTTTTCATTTGAATGGTTCTCATGGTTCAGCTTTAATCTAAAGGCCCTAGATGGTTCCTACACTTTACTTCTTCCCCAAGACATGCTTTGATGGCTTGGATTGAATCTAGGTTTAATCCTATGGCCTAAAACACTTGCCTAATCTATAAATAAGACCCTAACCTAACCCTAAATCATCATTATTCATTCATACAACTAAACTATGGCAAAATTTTACCTCTCATGGCCTCCACTCTCTTCATAAAATTTCTAAATTGTTTCTATGAGAGATTTTCCATGCATACAAGTGTTTTCAATCTTGTATGAGTGTCATTAGCTTTCATTCAAGTCAAGTTTCTATATTTGCATCATAAAGCAAGGGTTTTGATCATTTTGGCTCAAGGGTTTTTATGTTAGAGCTTGCATTTTGGTTCTAGTTGATTGCATAAGGGCTTTGTCATATCTTTTGTGCCTTCATAGCAATGTAAGCCCTTTCCCTACTCTTAGATATTAACTATGAAGTTAAATGTTCATGTTGCAAGTTTGGGTTTGATCATTGAGTATGATACATGCTATCATGTCATGCAAGTTTATGAAGTCATTATCTTGATCTTGTGGGCTAAAAGCTACAACCTTTATGTTGAAATGTTGCATTATGCAACATGAGAACCCTCATAACCTTTATGTCAACTTGCATATGAAGTCATAACCCTTATATGATGATATATGCGAGTTACTAGTCATCATTCCATGTCTTTTGTCACCATGATTCGCTTATGTGCCAAGTTTGGGTTTATGCATGTTTTTGAGGCTTAAGAATGTAACATGCAAGTTAATGAACACATTTGTGCCTCATTTGCCACCATGATTAACTTGTGGCTTAATATCCATTTTTGTCATGCCTTTGCCAAGTCTCTTCTTTTAATCCATTACGTTGTTGCGAACGTATATGCGAGTTTAAAAGCGTTGGGTTATGTTATGGGTAATTTCTAATGACATGAAATACAACTTGAAAACATGACTCGAAATATAACATGGAAGTTGACATGTGAGTATGTTTGAAAATATGAAATTGGGAATTTACCTATTAAGTTAGGTCTACCCATACTATGGAATTGGGAATTTACCTATTAAGTTAGGTCTACCCATATTCTTAAAAACTTGAATATGAACATGACACTATACTAAACATGAAAGTGACCAACTCGAGGTTGGGTTGAGTTTGCAACGTAAAACTACCCGGAACCGACCGGCCTAACTAGTAGTTGCAAACAATAGGACCCAATGTGAGAAGTTGGTCATGTTGTGCTTGAACCCGAGGTTAGACCAAGTTGTGGTGTAAAGCTACCCGGAACCGACCGGCTTAACTAGTAACCACAACAAAGTCTAATGTGAGAGGTTGGGGTGCATTAAGTAATTAATGCCACATGATAGGGTTAAGTTAATTTGATTAATGACTCTTAACCAAATATGACATGGACAAATGGGTTAAGTAAATTGATTAGGCTAATGATACTTAACAAAACATGACAAGGTTGGGTAGGTTAAGTAACTTGATTTGCCTAATGACACTTAACCATTTTTATACGACTAGTGGACGGGGTTAAGTTAACCAACACTTAATCAATCCAACACGATAATTTGGTAAGGTTAAGTAAGTTTTCTTAGTGACACTTAACCGAAAGATACAGTTAATGGATGGGGTTAAGATTAGACTCAACTAGTCTAAACATGGAAATCGGATGGGGTTAAGTTAGCCTAGACTTAATTAATCCCACTTGGTAGTTTGATGGGGTTAAGTTAAACACTTAACTAATCTAACATGATGATTTGATGTGGTTAAGTGACCTATACTTAACCAATCTAACTCGTTAATTTATTGAGGTTAAGTTAACCTATACTTAACCAATCTAACGTGAAAACATGATAAGGCTAAGTCACGAATCGCTTAAATACGCTTGACCGATTTGACTCAGTAATTTGATAGGGTCAAGTTAATATATACTTAACCAACTTGAGCATGGTTTGTAGGGTTAAGTCTTGAACTTGGATACTTAGCCAATTTTGACATGATTTGTAGACGGGTTAAGTCATGAACTTAAGTGACACTTAATCCATTATGTAAACCCTAGTTCTGAGGATTAGGTGGATAACCGTAGTTAACAAGGATAACGGGAATAAGGCTAAGTGGTAAACCTTAGTTGAAGAATAACTAAGTAATGATTCTTAGTCAAGGAAATTTAGACCAGTTCATAGATAGATGAGTAACCTGATACGGTAGGTCATCGTTTAAGTATACGAGTAGGAGCAAGTATCTGATTTAGATAAAGGCTCCAGCGAACTGGGTAACGAAGCAGCGGCTTCGGGGAACGTGAGGATATTCTTGGTATCCCTCTATGAGCTGCCAGGTGATCATACTAGGCTCATGAGAGGTTAAGGTCTGCGTTAGAAGAACCAAGAGTATGCCTTGGTTGCTATACGAGCGACCTAAAGACGGGGATGGATAGGGGATAGTCGACGATACACGGTCATACCCTAGATAGCATTTCGTCAGGCTACCTACCATCTTTGGTCAAGCGTGTACGTACGGAAAGGCAGAGAACACCCAAAAGACCATAATTGCTATCTAATTATGGGTGCGGTAAGGCTTGGATGTGGGTTGGCCAGTGTTGTGTTCTCATACAGGATTTATCCTGTCTTGTCTTTCACTAGTTGAGGGAGTGGTCTCGTGGGACCATAGCCACGTATAGAAAAAAACAGACCTTAGCATCTGCATCGGCAGATAAATCGAAAGCTCCCGACCGAGTCCTGTATTTCCTGGTCTGCCCTGTGACAGGACTCGGATGGCACGATGTGATACATGTGCATACAGTCATGAAAAAACGATTCACGATGAATGCGTGGGAAAAAGGGCGCGGTTGACGGTTAGCGTAAATCCTAGTGGCCCTGGGTGGTTGAACCAAAACCGAGATACGGAAACGTGCAATAGGTAAGCATAATCCCTAGTAGTCCTAGGTAGCATAAGTCCTAGTTGTACAAACAATGATTCATGTTGAAAGACCCTAGTTAGATATAGGGTGACAATCCAAAGCGATCTTAAGGATCATGGAACTATGTTAAAGTAGTATAGAATCTCATGGGAAAGCCCGTATGGTCTACGGCAAGGGACTGAACATTTACATGGAATAAAACATACGAGTTGAGTAACCTATATATGCGATATATTAGGTTGACATAGACCATTACACGACTTTTGAGTAAGGGTCATTCATGGTTAACACATGATACGGTGGGGATACTAGTACGGTAGGTGCAGAGCTAAAAGACAGGATAGATACCATGGGATGTTATACATGATAGATATCTTGGGGATATTATACTTGACAGGAACTTGACGATGGGATGCCTTGTTTTATCTTGACACCGTAATTTATCATGACACCTTAGTTTATCTGAGTTCAGTAGTTCATCCTGTTATTTTGATTTAGCTTATCTATCTTGTCATCATGCTTATGTTCATCTCAGTTTCTCATGTCAGTTAACTTTACTAGTTTTTATGCTGATAGTAGATAGGGCTTACTCAGTCTTTTTGACTGACCCGTTTTGTTTCGCCTCTTTTCTTCCGTTTCCCCCCCAGGTTACAGGGAGGAAATACTGTTGTTTAGTTCGGACTTCTTCTGCTTGAAGGTCATCATGGATGGCTTGGACTTTTCTTGGCTATGGCTACTTTACTGTTTTTACTTGGGGAATAATTTATGAAAAAGTCTTTATGCTTCTTTACTATTGCAAGACAGGTTTTGATGTACTCTGATGTAAAAGGCTTTAGACCTTAATTATTGATGTTTATGAAAGTTCGATTTTACTTCCGCTATTTTATATGTTCTGTCTTGTGATATTTCTGTGCATGTTTACCAATAATGCCCCTCTAAAGCTAGTGCATTCCTTTGCGAGTGACCCTAGCGGAGGCGGGGTGTTACACGTGGTATCAGAGCAGAAGGTTACCAGACTGGGCAAAAGTTTTTAAAACCTTCTGAAAACTATTTGAAAAACCGTTTACAAAGAAGCATTTTTCAAGAAAAGTTTTTAAAGGCTAATCCCCAAAAGCCATTAGCACTATCCTTTGTTCCCTTGATCGAATCTCTTTTCCCTTTCTTTCCTCCATCTGGAGTCACAGTAGTTTTAACTGCGACTAATCCTTGTCTAGCTACGTAAGTGTTTTCCCGTGCGATGGAGGAAGTTCTCGAGAGACCGGTTACCGAAGTTATAAGAAGGGATAATAAGAACAAGGATAAAGGACGCGAGCTTAAGTATAAGCAACTGTTGCTATGGCTTAGTCCATCAAGGAGGACAAGGACAAGATCATCAGAGAGGGCAATTGTACGCTCCCATTTCTAGGGTACCTAAAAGAAATGGTACCGTTTCTGGTAAAGGTTTAGTCGTTCTTTTCTATCATCCCGTCCAGACTTTGTCTTGATCATCGTATCATTTAGGTCTGCTTGGATAGTTGAGTCTCTGCACCTTAGTACTAGCATGGTAGAGGATCCCAGTTTTTGTCCCAAAATCTGGTTGGAGAGTCGGTCCATTTATTCATGACTTGTTGGATTTGAGAACGTCTATGCCAAGTGTTGAGATTAGAAGCAATACTTCTATTGTTGAGCTATGGATGGATTCTAGGGGTAAAGTGGTTATCCAGTAAGGGATACCATTCTCGGTTTTGAAAAGAGGGTAGTCAGACTCTTGGCTTGCTTTGGTAATACCTTCGAAGTCTCGTGTAACCTTTTAGGTTCTGTCATGGTTAGTTACCTAGAATCTCTTGATGCATTTATCAGAAATCTCTGATCCAATCGAGTAACGTCCGCCAATAAGACGGATGATTCATTCTGCTTAAGCATGGGTTATAGGAATCACCCTAGTAAGTGCACGTGGTAACATAAATTGGCATTGGTAAACGAGATCCAGAATTCACTAGTGAATTTTGGAGAGCTTGCATGAGTACGTAGATATGGTTGAGCCAAGTATACTAGGGAAAGAATAAATGAAAGTGGAACGAGAGGCGACAGTGAAAAGAGTTCCGACTCATACCTTGGAAATAGGAATCAAGGAGCTACGAAACCATGAAGTCAAAGGCGGTCAAGGCACAATGGAATTAAGTTCGTGGAAATGCGGCTCAGACGCGCGCATCATGTCTCTTTTTAAGAGTGTATCTTTGATCCTTGGTTCACCTGTAGAGCTTACTTGCATGCTATCGCTTGGTGGATATCCTCTCGGTCCTGTTTCTGTTACGAACCCCGTAAGGAGTTTGTCTTGTTTATCTCCTCGATCTTATCTTGGGAACCTTAGATAGAACTCTATGGATGTAAACATGTATTTGAAACATGTTATGATTGATATGGTTGCAAATGGTTGCAAGTGGTTGCTCGTGGATGCGCGAATACACATTAGATACTAGATTGACGCGGTCACGTTTCATGTTGCATATGCACGAGTATTTATACTTGTTTATGGATGAAATTGAATGTGTTGTCATGCGGATGTTGCATATGAATGAATGTTTGTGCACGCATGTAGTACTTATATGACTAGGATTATTTGCAAACATGTTGGATTCATGGCACTAAACATACTTTGCATTAGAAAGATCATTCAGGCCTGATCATTAGCATTAGCTAAGGAGCATATACACACACGTTCTGCATGTGTTCATATGGCATTAGAAATCGTCTAAGGACAATGGTTTCCTGTGGATGATGGTTTGAGTAGATGGTTGTTTGGTTGGTAGGATACGTTCTTCTTGACTTAGAGATTTCGGGGACGAAATCCTTTAAGGAGGGGAGAATGTAACACCCCGTAATTTGAACATAAAAATTCACAAATTAAAGTATACTTAATTAAGTGAAATGGGTCGCGCAGAGAAATATATATATTGATATATATATATATATATATAATTGAAAATTTAATAAATAAATATGCAAAAATGTTCAAAACAGCGAATTGGGAGAGGGGAACAACCGAACCGGCCGATTTTTGAGGTCGACCCAAGCCCGCTGGGTCGACTAGGGGTTAATCCAGGGTGTTTGGCTGTCAACCCGTGGGCCGATTCGCTCAAATGCAGATTTTGCATTTGAATGGTTCTCATGGTTCAGCTTTAATCTAAAGGCCCTAGATGGTTCCTACACTTGACTTCTTCCCCAAGACATGCTTTGATGGCTTGGATTGAATCTAGGTTTAATCCTATGGCCTAAAACACTTGCCTAATCTATAAATAAGACCCTAACCTAACCCTAAATCATCATTATTCATTCATACAACTAAACTATGGCAAAATTTTACCTCTCATGGCCTCCACTCTCTTCATAAAATTTCTAAATTGTTTCTATGAGAGATTTTCCATGCATATAAGTGTTTTCAATCTTGTATGAGTGTCATTAGCTTTCATTCAAGTCAAGTTTCTATATTTGCATCATAAAGCAAGGGTTTTGATCATTTTGGCTCAAGGGTTTTTATGTTAGAGCTTGCATTTTGGTTCTAGTTGATTGCATAAGGGCTTTGTCATATCTTTTGTGCCTTCATAGCAATGTATGCCCTTTCCCTACTCTTAGATATTAACTATGAAGTTAAATGTTCATGTTGCAAGTTTGGGTTTGATCATTGAGTATGATACATGCTATCATGTCATGCAAGTTTATGAAGTCATTATCTTGATCTTGTGGGCTAAAAGCTACAACCTTTATGTTGAAATGTTGCATTATGCAACATGAGAACCCTCATAACCTTTATGTCAACTTGCATATGAAGTCATAACCCTTATATGATGATATATGCGAGTTACTAGTCATCATTCCATGTCTTTTGTCACCATGATTCGCTTATGTGCCAAGTTTGGGTTTATGCATGTTTTTGAGGCTTAAGAATGTAACATGCAAGTTAATGAACACATTTGTGCCTCATTTGCCACCATGATTAACTTGTGGCTTAATATCCATTTTTGTCATGCCTTTGCCAAGTCTCTTCTTTTAATCCATTACGTTGTTGCGAACGTATATGCGAGTTTAAAAGCGTTGGGTTATGTTATGGGTAATTTCTAATGACATGAAATACAACTTGAAAACATGACTCGAAATATAACATGGAAGTTGACATGTGAGTATGTTTGAAAATATGAAATTGGGAATTTACCTATTAAGTTAGGTCTACCCATACTATGGAATTGGGAATTTACCTATTAAGTTAGGTCTACCCATATTCTTAAAAACTTGAATATGAACATGACACTATACTAAACATGAAAGTGACCAACTCGAGGTTGGGTTGAGTTTGCAACGTAAAACTACCCGGAACCGACCGGCCTAACTAGTAGTTGCAAACAATAGGACCCAATGTGAGAAGTTGGTCATGTTGTGCTTGAACCCGAGGTTAGACCAAGTTGTGGTGTAAAGCTACCCGGAACCGACCGGCTTAACTAGTAACCACAACAAAGTCTAATGTGAGAGGTTGGGGTGCATTAAGTAATTAATGTCACATGATAGGGTTAAGTTAATTTGATTAATGACTCTTAACCAAATATGACATGGACAAATGGGTTAAGTAAATTGATTAGGCTAATGATACTTAACAAAACATGACAAGGTTGGGTAGGTTAAGTAACTTGATTTGCCTAATGACACTTAACCATTTTTATACGACTAGTGGACGGGGTTAAGTTAACCAACACTTAATCAATCCAACACGATAATTTGGTAAGGTTAAGTAAGTTTTCTTAGTGACACTTAACCGAAAGATACAGTTAATGGATGGGGTTAAGAATAGACTCAACTAGTCTAAACATGGAAATCGGATGGGGTTAAGTTAGCCTAGACTTAATTAATCCCACTTGGTAGTTTAATGGGGTTAAGTTAAACACTTAACTAATCTAACATGATGATTTGATGTGGTTAAGTGACCTATACTTAACCAATCTAACTCGTTAATTTATTGAGGTTAAGTTAACATATACTTAACCAATCTAACGTGAAAACATGATAAGGCTAAGTCACGAATCGCTTAAATACGCTTGACCGATTTGACTCAGTAATTTGATAGGGTCAAGTTAATATATACTTAACCAACTTGAGCATGGTTTGTAGGATTAAGTCTTGAACTTGGATACTTAGCCAATTTTGACATGATTTGTAGACGGGTTAAGTCATGAACTTAAGTGACACTTAATCCATTATGTAAACCCTAGTTCTGAGGATTAGGTGGATAACCGTAGTTAACAAGGATAACGGGAATAAGGCTAAGTGGTAAACCTTAGTTGAAGAATAACTAAGTAATGATTCTTAGTCAAGGAAATTTAGACCAGTTCATAGATAGATGAGTAACCTGATACGGTAGGTCATCGTTTAAGTATACGAGTAGGAGCAAGTATCTGATTTAGATAAAGGCTCCAGCGAACTGGGTAACGAAGCAGCGGCTTCGGGGAACGTGAGGATATTCTTGGTATCCCTCTATGAGCTGCCAGGTGATCATACTAGGCTCATGAGAGGTTAAGGTCTGCGTTAGAAGAACCAAGAGTATGCCTTGGTTGCTATACGAGCGACCTAAAGACGAGGATGGATAGGGGATAGTCGACGATACACGGTCGTACCCTAGATAGCATTTCGTCAGGCTACCTACCATCTTTGGTCAAGCGTGTACGTACGGAAAGGCAGAGAACACCCAAAATACCATAATTGCTATCTAATTATGGGTGCGGTAAGGCTTGGATGTGGGTTGGCCAGTGTTGTGTTCTCATACAGGATTTATCCTGTCTTGTCTTTCACTAGTTGAGGGAGTGGTCTCGTGGGACCATAGCCACGTATAGAAAAAAAAACAGACCTTAGCATCTGCATCGGCAGATAAATCGAAAGCTCCCGACCGAGTCCTGTATTTCCTGGTCTGCCCTGTGACAGGACTCAGATGGCACGATGTGATACATGTGCATACAGTCATGAAAAAACGATTCACGATGAATGCGTGGGAAAAAGGGCGCGGTTGACGGTTAGCGTAAATCCTAGTGGCCCTGGGTGGTTGAACCAAAACCGAGATACGGAAACGTGCAATATGTAAGCATAATCCCTAGTAGTCCTAGGTAGCATAAGTCCTAGTTGTACAAACAATGATTCATGTTGAAAGACCCTAGTTAGATATAGGGTGACAATCCAAAGCGATCTTAAGGATCATGGAACTATGTTAAAGTAGTATAGAATCTCATGGGAAAGCCCGTATGGTCTACGGCAAGGGACTGAACATTTACATGGAATAAAACATACGAGTTGAGTAACCTATATATGCGATATATTAGGTTGACATAGACCATTACACGACTTTTGAGTAAGGGTCATTCATGGTTAACACATGATACGGTGGGGATACTAGTACGGTAGGTGCAGAGCTAAAAGACAGGATAGATACCATGGGATGTTATACATGATAGATATCTTGGGGATATTATACTTGACAGGAACTTGACGATGGGATGCCTTGTTTTATCTTGACACCGTAATTTATCATGACACCTTAGTTTATCTGAGTTCAGTAGTTCATCCTGTTATTTTGATTTAGCTTATCTATCTTGTCATCATGCTTATGTTCATCTCAGTTTCTCATGTCAGTTAACTTTACTAGTTTTTATGCTGATAGTAGATAGGGCTTACTCAGTCTTTTTGACTGACCCGTTTTGTTTCGCCTCTTTTCTTCCGTTTCCCCCCAGGTTACAGGGAGGAAATACTGTTGTTTAGTTCGGACTTCTTCTGCTTGAAGGTCATCATGGATGGCTTGGACTTTTCTTGGCTATGGCTACTTTACTGTTTTTACTTGGGGAATAATTTATGAAAAAGTCTTTATGCTTCTTTACTATTGCAAGACAGGTTTTGATGTACTCTGATGTAAAAGGCTTTAGACCTTAATTATTGATGTTTATGAAAGTTCGATTTTACTTCCGCTATTTTATATGTTCTGTCTTGTGATATTTCTGTGCATGTTTACCAATAATGCCCCTCTAAAGCTAGTGCATTCCTTTGCGAGTGACCTTAGCGGAGGCGGGGTGTTACAAGAATCTTAGTTCCTCTTTCATGGTCAAGATGGGGTAATGTACATATGTAACATTGTAACTACTATAATCATCTTGAATGCAAGATGTTCAGCAGAATCATGTATGACTCATATTTTAATTTTAACCTTTTTAATATTTGTTTTATTCCATTTTGCAATATCAAAAAATTGAAACTATTCAAGTAGATACCAAAAAGTATCACATTTCCAGTTGAAAAATAGGTGAGTCGTTTTCTATTATTTGATCAATTTTATTAGGTGTTTTTCTTTATATAAAAATTATGGAATATTTTAAAACTTTTATTTATGCAATGTTAAGGACATTGTTACAAAGGAAGAATTAGGTTGCTTTCCTCTTTATTGAATAAAGATTGGTTTAGTAGATATAAGTGTAAAAGGAATTCCATTTTTATTTAAGCTTGATAAGTCCTGTTGTCAGCCTTTAGGTGCTAGCTCAGCTCAACAATCTAGGGGCGAATGCTTTATTTTTAGATAACTTTTGGAAAATTAATTTTATATCAACCATTTGTTTCCGTATGATTCTTTTTGAAAGGCATGTGAATTTCTTTTTCACAACTTCAAGAGTTACAATCAAAGTGGTCTTAAGCTAAAACATACTCTTTACAATTTCTAGCCTCAGAGTTCACAACAGAGTACAAAAGATTTAAAGTGCAGATCACCAAATAACACAACAAAATAAAAGTTCAACAACCACCATTGTACTACCAATACCATCTAAAGTGCTGCGTATCTTCACCAAGCTCCAATGCATTAGCATTACACTGGCAACCAAGTCAGTAGCACCGAACTAGACCAAAATAGAACAACAAAAGCATAACTGGCTGCATGCAAGTGACCAATGAACAACGATAAAGAGTAATAACAAACATTCACCAAAATCCTAGTAGTGCCAAGATTATACGGCAACTACAAATGAAAGCACAACAGAAGCATATCAAGTGAGAGAAGGATCATACATTGGATTTTTCCGCGTATGCCATCGATAAGTTTTCAGTTTATTACCAAGAGGCAACACATCCTTTGAGCCGTAGTCATTCCCTTCATCAAGATCATCATCTGCCCAAAACTTTCCTTTTGGTTTTTTAGCCTTATATTGAGATGATGTAAGCGAGCTTGTGGGCTTCCCAATGGATAAGAAAGCAGTGTTAACAACAGGGAAAGTCATACCTGATATTGTTACATTTGGTGGTGGTAGTTGAAGGTATGAGGGAGGTTTCAAGTTATGATAAGGGGAAGATTTTGAGGGTGTAGAAGATAAAGTTGCTGAAGCGCCGTATTTAGTGGTAATAGGAGTTGGACTAGAAGTGGATGTATTAATAGTAGTGATAATAGATTGGAAAGCATTAGCATTCAAACCCTTTGAACCTAGTGATGCAACATGGATGCTTGTACCAGTAATTGCCATTATAGTTTGATCTGCAGTATTAATATTTTCGTCAAAGAGATTATCCACCAATGTTTTTTCATCTACAATCTATGTATCACTATTACTCACTATGTTTTGAAATGCAGCCTCATTAACATTATGCACTTGCAATTCTAGACCAACAGCAGCAACTGAATTACTGCTAGTTAACTCTTTTCAATTAACATGCACACTGGAATTTGAATTGTTCTCTGCATTATCCTCATTTGTATAACCATTTCCATCATTCTCTGTTTCTAGAACATCAAACGGGTTATCATTAATCTTAGGTAAATCATTTTCCGCATTTTCAGTGGCCTTGTTATTAATCCCTCCCTTCTTTCTCCAAAATTTCTTAGCTTTTGTATTAACGGAAGTCCAATTACTTTGATTGAAATTTGAATTAGACTTCCTAGAATCGTGTCCAGCTTGATCTCTAAATTTTACATGATAGTTAGTATCCAAATCCTCTACATGATTCCCATTTTCCCCATCTGCATTAGCATTAAATTCACAATCACTAGATGTATGGCCAAAGACTTTACAAATGATGCAAATTTTGGGTCTCCAATCATAAGCTAACCTAACTGATGGGCAATCCTTACCAAGACCGTCTACCACTACTTTATCAAGGAGATGATCAAAATCTAAAGAAATATCAATTAAGGCTTTTGCATATCTGAATCGCTGCAACTTTTCAGTGCTACTGTCAAAACATATTAGTCTCCCCGCATGGCAAGCAAGCCAGTTTATACACATTACCGTCCAAAGAATAGTAGGGATTCGATAAAAATGTACCTAAATAGGAACTTTTTTAATCTGGGCTTGTGTATTTCCTATAGACGGATCCCATCTAGTTATAATGAACATACGTCCTCTTATAAAAATTGGATCAGATTTAATAAAAAATAAATCTCTATCAGCTTCATTTGAAAACTTGAAATAGTAATGCAATCCATCTGATCTTATATTAACATTACCATCTAATTTCCAAAATCGATTCAAAATTTTTACCGTTGAATGATATGACGAGGCGCCATCAAGAAAAAATCCTACCAAGAAATCACTCCAGAACTTCATACCTTCAGATCTGACAGTGTCTGGGATCTTCTTCGGCACACCATCTCTAGGGATTTCGAAATGTTGAGGCTGATATACACCAGCATTCCGAGGTAGAGAATTAAATAGGAATGCATAATCCTTTTTCGTGAACGATGGAAAATAAGCGTTAGACGAGGACTGATTTTCATTTAATGAGGAGGAGTTCGAAAGATTGAAAGTTGAGCTGTTAGATATAGGAGGGTTTGCATCGGGAATGGTAGATCTAACAGAAGAAATATGTGGATCTGGAAGATTAGTTCCATGATTTTCATTGGAGGGTTTGGCAGTAGAGGGATTGTCAGTAGGAGGGGGAGGATCAGGGGAATAGGTTGTGAATTGCATGAGGGAAGGGGACGGAAGGATGAATCAAAGGCTTGCAATAAGGATGTGAAAGCAGAAGACGAGGTCGCCATTTCTAGATCTAAATTTATGCCATCAATATGATTCTCTTCACAGTATTGTGTGTAATATATACAATGTCTCATTTTATGTTGTTATGTGATCTTTATCCTACTGGCATAATTACTTGGAAAAAGTTATTTGCCTGTTTTTCAATTTGTCTTATGTTAAAAAAAATAAAACTTATATTTGTTAGATCTTCATGTGCCAAAGAAAGAGGTTTCCTATTAAATTTTCTCACATAAATCCAAGTGGTAAGGCCTAGAGTACAAAGCATAAATTTCTTGAAGTAATTTTGCTTGCATGGTGCCATATAAATTACTGGGCGTACTAGTTTGACCAAGGCTTCTCACTAATTGAGGCATCAGTAACAAACGAATGTTATCGTACTAACATTCATTTGGGTAGTTTAGGAAGTATAAATCCTACCACGGATATATGTACTGAATCATTAGAGCATACCCAGCAGTGTGAATCGGGGAGAAAATGGGGAGGATTCACGCTCTTTCTTCCTCCATCACGCTACAGCAGTGGGGAATGAAGCGTGAGGGAGAAGAGATAGTGGGGATTCCTCACGCTATTTTTTCTGAGTGGGGATCCCTAAACGGATTTCTGATTACCGTTTAGGGACATGTAGTTAATAAAAAAACAAATGTATGCGTTAAACGGGAAACTGAATCCTTTTTAACGTTTATTAATTTTTTTCTCCACTCACTGCTGGGTGAGTGGGGATGATTGACGCTATTTTTTTGCCTCCTCCTACCTGAACTCAAGCAGCTGCTGGGTATGCTCTTACAAGGGAGTCTAATCGATATACATAATATTGCCTACACTAATGATGATTAAACTTTTAAAAGCTGTATTTCTCCTTTTATTTAAAATAAATAAATGACAATGTTAGCAAGGGGTTGGTTTAGAGCTTATTTAGTTAATGGCGACAGGGCGAAAGCCGATTTCTTCGATTTCTCTCCTCCTCCACCTTCCTTTCCTTCTTCACTTCTAATCGATCCACTTTCTTCTTCTCCTCTTCCGATCTGCCTTGATTTTTCCTGTATGTAATAAGCTCTTAACCATTTTTGTTTAGATCTACTTTTCATCAAATCTGAATCCCCATTTCTTTACCCTCCAAAATCTCGACTGCCTTATCGTGTTGCCTCCCCTGTGTTCATCCTTGTGCCCTGCTATCTACAACAAACCCTTCTCTGCTATGCATGGTGACCATTTCAGGATTTATCTTACTCCACCGTATCGCCCTTGCAGATTGGTTTTTGTGACTGTCATGTCGTCCCTCTACCTATAATGTGCATCATAAGGTATCCTAGCGACTCTGCTCCTATTCATTGCTCAGTGAATTTTTGTCCTACGATTGTCTGACTCTCGTCAGTTGGATTTGGGTTGGTGATGGTTTTTGTTGGTACCATCCTGTGCTGGTTTCGTTGGTGGGTATGGTGAATTTCTGGTAGTCGTACGACTTACTGGTAGTGGAAGTTTTCATCTCCTTTGTTGAGCTCTCAGTTTTCTCTGTACGGTCTGGTACTTTGTGTTTGCTTCGCGACTCCTCTATCCTCCATTCTAGAAAGCTGAATCCTATTTGCATTATCTACAAAGTAGCTGTCGGGAAGCAGCTCCTCGTCTGTAACTTGGTGAGCCATTGTTGTAATTGCTCGGTTGTATGGTTATTGTTCCGTAGTGGCATGTTTGTGCGATATGTTGTGCTTGAAAGTTTGAGCAATTTGTATTGTCGTCTTGAAGGTTTGAATTGTTTGTTGGGTCCTGGGCGAAAGGTGTGATGTGGTGGTGAGATAGTGAATACCCTTGGGAATTTGAGTTGGCTGTGTGCTTCAGGGTGTGATGTTACCGTTGTGGTGTGTCCTTAAAGCATGCTCGGCTCTGGGTACCTTTTGTCTGATGGAATTTGCTTTTGCACACAATTAACAATTGTGTTGTGACAATGTGATCTGCTGTATGTAATTCTAGGTGGTGATTGTGTGGTTTAATGCAGCTTAGATGTTGTGTTTATGTGTTTGTGTCTAGGCTCTGTATCTATCATGTGACCCATGCATGGGTATATTATAGTAATCTAGTCGCCTTGCTTAGTTCCAGTACTGTAAGCTAGGTTAATAGCAATGGCTTTTCCACTTTAAAAACGTCTATGGTGGACGGTCCACCTTAAAAACCGAATGTTAGCAGGTTGGTAATCTGTCAACCTCCTAGAATATTTGTAATTATTATGTGTTATAATAATAAGCATCTGCGGTCACTTTAAAAACCGGTTGGATTGCCAAAAAAATGAAGAAAGAAGAGGTACGAAAGACAAACTTTAAGATATTAGTTAAAAAATTAAAGGTCTTGCTTCATTATGTATGCCTGATAGATGCAACATAATGCCATGGGGATATTAAGGTGTTTGCAATTGATGGAAAACTAATTACCATGAGAGAAAACTACATATAATAACACTTTTAGAAGATCGTTGTGGGAAAACTACTTTAATCTTCAATTCAGACGTGTACTCTAAATTGTTATACTTATGAGATTGACAATGATGCATATCAGAATTTGGTAGTTCATCTGTGATTTAGGCTTGCTTTCTTTACTTTATAATTACTTGCTATGTTTCAGTAACAAACTTGTCTTCTTAACAAGACCAAGTCTACAATTTTGTTCCTTAGTTTCTGAATGACCTGAACCTAATCATTCGACTCTCGTATGTACACACACACACATGTACATATACATATATGTCCATATTACTTTTTTTAACTCTTTCTGCAAATCTCTTTATTCCTGGTATTGATGTTTTTGAAATAGGTTAATATTTTTTATTTACATGTTTGTTCTTAATATTCAAAATTTCTTACATCTATACTTTTCATTTATTTATATCACTACTATTTTCCCAACAAATTTGAAACCGACATCTAATAAGTTCATTATGTGCACTGCATATTGTTATTATTATGAAGAGACTTACTTATATAAATCTTCAATGTATTTGCTTTTGTTTACAAAAGTATCTGCTATTATGTTTTACATCTAGATAATCACTTTGGTAAAATTTTAGTCTTAGGATCATCTTATTTACCAATTTTCAACCTATTGTTACTTCAAATGGCTTTTAATGATAACTATCTTTATGCTATTTTTGTAGTAGGCTAACTCTTAAAGTTAGCTGCATCAATAGTTTGGATAATGTATATCATTCATGAGTATATGCCTATAGCTAAATGGTTATTAGTGCATTCAATATCAGATAAAAGTAGGTGAGGTTAACCCAACAAAGAATGAAAAGTTAGAACTAAGAGTTAGTTGAAACACATGAGAATCATTATCAATAGAAAAATATATAGTTTGAGGTAAAATTTAAGTTAAAATATGTCAATGATTTTGATTTATGAAATCAATTTAAGATGATATCTACCCTGCCTAAAAATATAGACTATATAATGAATTGATTAGTTTGCCTCTTTTCTTTAATACAGTGAACTAATTATACAACATTAAAACTGTATTGGGTGACAACAGCATATTAGTACTTTTAGTTGTGCTTTGCATTTTTTATGTGCAATTTCCTTTTTGGATTCAAATTCACTTTTTATACTCAAATTCACATCTATTTATTTTTAGTCATTTTTGTTTGGAGCTAGGTAATCTACCATATTATTTGTTGCGCACACAAGAGATCATTTATATTTTAAAAGAGTAGGTGGAACTATAATTTATATAGTAGCATAACTGCAAAGTTCCCTCTCTGTCACTTAATTTATTTGTTACCCAAATATATTGAATCGATTCGAATCAACTGATGGTATTTTTTAATAGTTATGCTAGTGCCGAAGGTGAGTTTGTTACTATTGTTTGTAGATGTTTAGATCGTAGAGTCGGGCTTGTCCTTTGCATTGATCATTCAATATATGTTTAAAAACTGAACATTTAAAAACTAATCAAACATCAAACTGACTAATTTGGCTATCTCGGGCGATATTTGAAACACTTATAACTAAACTAGCTACCAAATCTCGGATTTTGGCTAATACCTCGGATTTTCCATGTTCACGTTTTTGCTGAATTTTAAATGACCTTTTTGCTCCTGGCGAATCTTGTTTTGATTATAACTTTTGATTGGTAAGGGGTTTTGACCTAAAACCACGTCCATGGGATTCAGATGATGGTTTACCTTTCCGTAAAGTAGTCACATTTGTCAAACGGACTTACAGTTTGGGAGATATGGCTGAAATAAAGTTTGGAAGATGAAAAACAGCTTAATCGGGCTTAATAGGGTGATTAGCAGCTAGTCCCATAACCCATTTCGGGATTAGGGTTATGGGAGGGTTGGAAGGGTTTGGGAAAACATTTCATTTTAGTTTTTCAGCCGCCACTTATCTTCCTCTAACCCTAGTAATGGCCTCCATCCTCCAAATCTCTCTTTAATCGTATATTAGCCAAATCTACATTAAGTTAAGGTGGATTAGCATAGAAATCAAGATAGAGCTGCTGGAATACATTGGGATCCATGCCAAATCAGTTAGAGTTTCAGATCTATAATTTATTTGTGGCTAAGGTGAGTGATTTGCACTTTTATTCACTAATTACGGCTAATTAGAGGTGATTAGTGATAACTAGCAAAATTATGCATCATAAACATCTGGAAAAATATGTAGAAATTCTTAAATATTATTTTATGCATGTGGTAAAATTTTGGGTCAATTTGGATTAACTTTGCTAATCCTATATTTAAACATGGTTAAGGGAATTAAGAGGAAAATCATGGATTTTGGGTATGTTTGATCTAAAATAATCTATTTATGCTTGATATTTTGATCTTTTTGATTGAATCTATATGTTTTTACTGTTGTTTGGGATGTTTATGATAGTTTGGAAAAGTTAGAATGGTTGAAAACGGCATCATATGGCGAGAATGGACGAAACAAGCTTGTTGTGAATTCTGCAGGATCTGATCAGATTGGTTGGGGATCGGATCGGGTATAGGGGATCGGATCGGATGGAACGAACCAAACTGGGGTTGCGGAATATTCATTAGCATGGCAACAAGGAAGGCCATCCAGATCGAATTGGAGCAGGGGTCGGATTGGAGATGGGGGAGAGAGCCGAATCGAAACCTGGAGATGAGGTACCATACGAATCGAACCAAGGATGGAGCACCATCCGAACCGAACCGGATGTGGATGACTGAACCGAACCGACTTGAAGTGGATCACCGAACCGAACGGGAAGCCTAAGGATGATGTATTCGAACCAAACTGGGGTGACGAAGCGATGACGGCCGTGAACTCTTCTGAAGATCAATTTCAATTCGACCGGAACCCGAGATGCATAGGAAGTCCATATGAGAAGTTATTACTCAGGATCCAGATGGGAGCCAATCAGTTAACTTCTAGAGTTGGTCTTTGCTGCGGGACGTGTGCAAAGAGGTTATCGATATCTATAACTTTGGTTCACCATTGAGAGAGGAAGAATTTAGATGAACCAGAGCCAGGGAAGTGCGGACTGGTTGGCGCATTAGGGTTATTGACTATGGACTAGTGTAGTGGGGTCAGAGTAATAGTGTACGGAGTTGTCATCATGGCCCCAAAGGGAAAAGTGGTCATAGTAATAGTTGTACGGAGTTGTCGTCATGGCCCCAATGGATTTGGTGATCAAAGCGGTGAACATGGTATGCTTTACGCACTGAGTGAGAGACGTGAGGATGATTGCTATGTTTGATGTTTGCTATCACCATGACATGCACACTCCCATTTTTACACTATATGTTAGTATTACCTTATAGTACTGTACATCTTGTTGTGCTAACTCTTTGGTTGCAGGTCCAGGTTCAGGTATGATTATTTATACCTGTTATTGCTTTATTTTGCTGCTATCGCTCATAGCAGACTTTTGTCTGACGCAGAGTTTTATGTCTATTCTTACTACTCTAGGTGCTCCTAAATGAGCAGACTAGAGACATGTTAGGTGGTTATGCACGAGTAGCTGTCCGAAGACGAGTAGGAGGCTTACATGTACTATATACATATATTCTCCCTATGTTGTTGCCGGTCACTGCATTGGCATTAGTAGTGTACTTTTTCTATTTTTCTTTAGAGACAGTATTTCGAAATTGTAATAATGATGGTTTGTATCATAAGTTGTTTTTTGGATTTAGCTGCTATGATGGTTTAGTTTTCATCTTATGCACTGTCTCGCCTGTTTTATGTCAAGTTATGTTGTTATTGTATTTTACTCTATGCGCTGTGAGATATACTATAGGTTCTTTGGTGGTTCATAGATTCAATCCCTTTTCTTTTGACGACCGTTCCGTGCTTGTCGGGCATTGGCACAACGCCTTTCGTAGGAATGTCGGCTGGTGCGGGGCGGGCCGTCACACTTGGTATCAGAGCCTAGGTTGCGTAGTTAAACTAGGGGAAGACATCAGGGAGAGATAGTATACATATCTGAGAGCGCATATTTGTGATATTTTGGTTTTCAAAAACTATATATGTACTACTAGTATATCTAAGGATGAAGTTGCACTGCGCTGGCACCACTATAGAGATGGTTAATCATTTTCTCTTTGCAGATTGAATGATGAGCCGATATACGAGGAGTAAGGGTTCAGGGGCCAACAATGGGAATGTCCCTGATATGAGAACATTGTTTACTACCTTCATGCGAGAGATGCTTAGGGATGTTCAGGGGCCCGTTCCTAATGCTGTTAATGGTGTTGGTGCATTAGCGTAGGCGCCTAAAGCCGATTTTGCCAAGCCCTACAAGTATTATACTAGTCTTGGTGGGAAGTTGTTCCACGGAACGGAGTCGGTTACGGATGTTCAAGATTGGTTGGATAGTTGTAAGCGCATCCTTGAGGATTTGGGGATCGAGGATGTAATGAACAGAAAGTTAGCATCACGTCAACTTTAAGGCCGAGCAATGAATTAGTGGAATGCTATTAAAGAAGCTACTCCTGAGGATCAAGTTACTTGGAATCTGTTTAAGACTCACTTCAGTGACAAGTTTATTCTAGCTGCTCAGAAATCAGAATTGTTAATGAAATTTTGGAGCTTAAGCAGAATGGCAAGGCAGTCTCGGAATATATTGTTGAATTCGATACCTTATCAAAATATGGATTGTACCTTATCGGTACTTGGGAGAGAGACTCATAAACCACATCGATGAGACATTCGAATCTTTTGTAGGGAAAGCATTGAGGTCTGAGAGCCTTTACCCTAAGTCAAAAACCGAGGTTGATATTACATCTGCAGAGGAGCCAAAGCCATAGGTATGCGGTGGAGGCAAGAATAATTCCCAAAATAAGAGGAAGTAAAATCAGACCAAGGATGGTTAGAAAAAGAAGAATAAGAAAGATATCGAGTGCTTTAGTTGTGGCAAGAAGGGCCGCTATGCCAGCAATTGTCGAGCAAACCCTGGGGAAAAGAAGTGCTTCAACTGTGACCAAGTGGGATATTTTAAGAATGAATGTCCACAACCTCCTAAAGAGAAGCAGATCGTGAAAGCATATGCTATCAACGTTGTTCCTTCTTTGTCGAATGCCCCAACTGCAGCGCATAAGAGAAAAGGTGTCGTTATTCAAGGCATGCTTTCTATTTATGATGTTTCTATTCGAGTGTTGTTTGATACCGAGGCTTCTCATGCCTTCGTATCTAGTGACCTGGTAGATGGGTTGGAACTGGAACCCGAAATAATTGATAGACCTTTGGTTATGATGAACCCGATCGGTGGTTCGACTAACCTTAGCATGATTTGTCGTAGATTGGTCTTATCGAGTCATGAATGTATGTTTGATTTGTGATTGCTTTGTTCTAGGCTTTACCGGGTTTGGCGTTATTTTGGGAGTCGATTGGCTTCAAAGATATGGGGTGTAGTGGACTGTGAGGGGTCTTCGGTGACCATTAGAGCAGACGATGGGCGAAGGGTCATATTGGGTTGCCTACCTAGTGATGGGATAAGGGCTAGTTTTCTACATTCCCTCGACATCCCGCAGGATGAGTTATCAGATGTGCCTATTGCTGCCGAGTATTTGGACATCTTTGAGGAAGTGAACGGATTTCCACAACACCGAGAGATTGAGTTTTGGATTGATTTAGTGAAAGATGCCAGACCTATAGTGATCTCACTTCGTCGTATGGTGCCAAGGGAGCAGCGAGAGCTCGAAGTGCAAGTGGGCAATATTTTGAAGAAGGGATTTATCCGAAGGAGTGTTTCCGAGTGGGGAGCACAAGTTGTATTTGCAACCAAGGTCGATGGTTCCCTTCGCTTATATGTAGACAACGTTGAGCTGAACAAGGTGATTAGGAAGAATAAGTATCCTCTTCCACGGATAGACAATTTGTTTGATCAGTTGAATGGAGCGAGAGTGTTCTCCCAGTTAGATCTCGCTCCAGGTTTTCATCAGCTCCGAGTAGCAGTTGAGAGTACACCTAAAACGGAATTTCGGACACCGCCTGGATTCTACGAGTGGTTGATTATGCCATTCGAGGTTCCAATGCACCAGCATATTTTGTGGATCTTATGAATTGGATATTCAGGGATCAATTGAATAAGTTTGTTCTTGTGTTCATGGACGATATCTTAATTTACTCGAGGACAGAGGAAGAACATAAGGAACATTTGAGGACAGTGATGGAGGTGTCGAGGAAACACCTATAGAAAGCAAAATTTCTAAGTGCCACTTATGGAGGAGGGAAGTGAGGTTCTTGGGCCATGTTGTTTCAGAGAATGGTATTGTTGTGGATCCTGCGAAGATGGCTACGGTACAAGATTGGTCTACGCCCAAGAATGCAATGGACATGAGAAGTTTCTTGGGGTTAGATGGATACTATCGTAAGTTTATCCAAGACTTCTCCAAGATAGCAGCACCGTTAACTCAGTTGACCAAGAAGAATCAAGCTTTCGTTTGGGACGAAAGGTGTGAGAATGCATTTAAGAGCCAGATGGAAAAGTTGACGTGCTCACCAGTGTTAGTTATTCCTAAAGGGAACGAAGAGATGATGTGTAATGACCCAGGTTTTTGTCGACCTTGGTTATCACCATAAAATCAATGATGACTAACCAAACATCGAAAAATACCGGATGATTAATGAAAGAAAACAGAGGGTGAGGAAAGATAAGATAGAAACTTAGAATAGAAGAAGAAGAACACAATATCAGAATAACACGAATCTCACAGCGGAACGAATAACATATAATATATAACATAACTTTGAAATATACATCTGCACTTGAATAAACATCATTGTCAAAGTACAACACTTACAACACAGCGGAATAATAATAGCAATATAATCCTGAAGCCTCCTGCTCCAAGCTCTTCTAGTATATCTGTAAATCCCGACTACTTTACTGCCCGTACAAAATTGGGCACCCAAGAGTTTAGGGAAAACAAAACAACATAAACTCCGGGTCAGTCATGGGACTGGTATGAGTAAATCGGTTTTAAAATAGTTCGAACAAGTAAATGATATCTCATAAGACCACGCCGTATAACGGAACGGGTTTTTCCCTTATGAGAATCCAAAATATCTTTATATCAAAAACCTTTTGATATTATAATAATGTCTATCAACACAATATAATAATCATCTAGCAGAAATGCTTCCATCTCACGTTCTACATATATAGTATACAATCAAAACCGCAAGCACGTATTGGGTAATGTACTTCCAACTATGACAAGGTATGGAACCACCTTTCGCTAGTGTACCTCTAGAAAGGAATACACTGGGTTCAACACGAACATCTTGCAACCCGGCCACACTTTACCGACCACTCATTTCGCTTGAGTGTATCGAATGTATATCACCAACGGTTGGGATCAGCAACCATTTCCCGAATGGGACAGAATCAACAATAGATTTTTAGAAGTAAATGAAACTCTAGATCAGGTGATTTTACACCCTACTTCGGAGCGACCGACTTAGCCATGCTGGCTGCCCGATTTCTGTCATTTACCGGTTGATGAGGCTTGAGGTTACGCTTCATCATCACATCAGATTCACTTCGAATGCCACATTGTCAGATCCGTCGAAAATCACTAATTGATGTCTACAACAGTACATTACGTGTTAGCTAAAGAAGTTTCCTTCTCCGCTTCCACTCTTGGTACGGTTGAAGAAATCAATGTACGTGACCTTTTCTGGAAATACTCTGTCAGACATTCATCCATACAAGTCATCCAGGGATAGGATGAACTGAAGGTACTATTCAGTACATCCATCTTAGGCACTGTTATCTAAGACTTATACAATAGCCCTTGCACTTTACTCCGTCTTCAATTATCTTTGGCATATATGATTCACAACGCTTATGCCAATACAGAGTGGTTCTTTGGATAATAATCCAACCGGTCTCTCCATATTAACAACGTAAAAATGGTCAAAACTTCGATAGTCTGTGATTTAACCATCAAAGAAAAACAGCTGTGCAAACAACGATATTATTTTCAGATGGAAATTCTATCAATCAATCATCAATCATATATATATATATATTCTTATTTTCTATGTTTAGAAAATATACATTATTAACACTGGAAAACATTTCCATTGTTATTTACATATCACTATCATTTTACAACTATCAGTCCCTGACTGTAAACTAGTATGAGAACAATTCTCTAAGTATAAACCCCGAATGCCGAAACCAACATCAGATCGATACTCAGAAAACTATTCAACCTAACTAATCTCCAGTCAGTTTCTAATTTTGCTTAACTCTATTTGATTTACTCTAATCGATTAACTCGATTCGATTAACTCCTCTATTTATTTTCCAAATAAATAATCCTTTATTCTATTTATTTTGCTTAACATCTCTTTTATAACTTATTCAATTTCTAAGTCAATATCCCCTTATCATTACTTATTCATTTCCTAAATAAATAATCTGTTTAATATCCTATTTATTTATTTTGAATGTTTCCTTTAATAACCCTATTTATTTAACAGATAAATATGTCCTTTTCTTATTCTATTTATTTAACAAATAAATAAACCCATTATCTTATCCTATTTATTTAACAAATAAATATCTCACTTATTATCTCCTATTTATTTTCTAAGTAAATAGTCCCTTTTATAACATCTTATTTTTTTATCCTAAATAAATAATTCACTGTGACGACCCGAAATCCCGTACTGACGGAGACAAGGGTTATCTTTGGAATATAACACAGAAACAGAAAATAGCAGAACAGAATAATTAATTACACCAGATAATGAAAAATAGAATATACTGGATAAACTTAATCATCAGAGTTACACAGTATACAGGATCTTACTTAGTACAAATACAGTTCAGCTATACATAAATGTCTACAGCGGAAATAAACAAAATATGTACAATAGGAGCTGAACAGCATAAAAAGAGATAAATAATAGAATCCATCTTCAGCTCCAGCTATCCAGAAAGAACCAGCTAAACCTGAATACAAGGCTGCCCGTGTAGAAAAAGGGGCACCCGAGTTTGAAGGTGAAACAAACTACGAGTTAGTCATGGGACTGGTATGAGAAATTTATTCAACACATTTAATATATGGCTAATCGCAGGACCACGCCACTTTCGTGGAACGGGTTTACTCCATCGGATTGCCAGTGCTTTAAAACAAATCTTTCTTTTAAACAACGCAATGCATTTTATAAAAATGAAGCAATTATAAGACTCAGTTCCCATCACACAATGCAACGCAAACCGGAGGATAGAGTTTTACCTTATAATGGCCAAAATATGCTTGATACGAATAAAACAAAAGCATTTGATATTATTACTAGTGTTTATTTGTTTCAAAAATAACTTCAAATCATAACTATCAATCATAGACGACATGAGCGTCCCATGCCACTATGTCGCCAAATATATATACAATCGAAACCGCACGATGTCGTATTTGGAAATTGGATTTCCGTCCTGAACCAAGGCAAAGGATAGTCCTTACCGAATTCGAGACTGCCTAGCCCGAGCCTCAGGAACAGCCGCAACTGCCCCTTGGATCGTCAGGGCCGGTCCACCGATGTGGATTATTATGCCTGAACAATACATTTCCCCACCCTTTGGGGCGTAAACGAGCCAACGAATGACTCCATCGGACCCGGATCGTCCGATCAAACTGAGGCGCCTCGCAACAACAACAACCACACAGGTGAAAAGTATATAAATGTCAGGGCTGGTAGGTCACTGACACCACCCTAGCTAGGAAGAAACGCATGCCCTCCCTGAGGTCCTTCTCCCGTTTCTGGTTCATACCGGGGTGTGAGGCTCGCGAATTCACGTCATACACAAAGCTACGCCACACAGGCGGTGCTTTGATCATCACCCCAAGACTTTGCTTTTCAACAGAAGTCCTGATCATTTGCCACTTAGGCATGCCACACTAGCAATTCATGCCATGCGACTGATGTCCATCGATATACAACCTCTGAGCTCGTGCGTTTCAGAGAAGGGCGTTAAGCAAAAGAATAAATTCTCCGCCGCCAAACAGATGTATATTTAATAGAGATCAACCAACACAGAATAAAATCTAATGTCAGACACACAGTCCATTTACAAGTCCGTTCTGGGTCTGAACGAAACCGGAGGCACTAAATACCTCGCAAACCCATTGATCACCACGTACGTCTGGACGATCACCACTCATTTTCCATATTTCGGGATGCCTCCCAATCAGGACCTCGGTTACCATCCAAACGAGGTGAAGATCTCCGGTCTTCGACCGCCGTCTTCATCTTTAATTTCTTATCGTCGATTCAGTTACTCAGAATGGGATAAACCCGGTCTTTCTGAGCAACTCGCGTATATAATAAACAAGTGCAATACTAACATATACACGCATCATTTCAATTCATTAATCACTAACCGTAAATCAGTAAGAGAACGATTTCCCAAATATTAACCCCGAAGGCCGAAACCAACATCAGATCAATACCCAAGAAACCATTCGACTTAGCCAACCTTCAGTTAATTTCTAAATCACATCCATATCGTTTATAATATTTTATAACGATTTATCGCTATTTTTATTTATTTTAAAATAGCCAATTTATTCAAAACGACGCTTCGGGCCATAACGCGGCCGTGGCGCTGTTTTTCTTCAGATTTGATTTACACATATCTGAAAATCTAACCGTTGGATCTTTACAAAATTTACATCATTAGAAAGATCTTTTCAAAACGAATCCAACGGTTCCAGTTTTGGGAAATTCCGACGGTCGGATCTCCCGGTACAATCGTTTGAAGTTTCGATTTCAAAATACGAACTGCAGCGTCGTTATTCGATTAAATATAATTATATTTATATATATATATAAATATAATCGATTATGGCGCTGTTTTTCTTCAGATTTGAATTAAACATTCCAGACAATCCAACCGTTGGATTTTTACAAAGTTGGTGTCGTTGGAAAGATTTTTCTAAAGCGAACCCAACGGTTGCGATTTCAGGAAAATCCGACGGACGGATCTCCCGTACTAATCGTTTGAAATCACGGTTTCAAAATACGAACTGCACGGCCACGTTTCGTTTTAATTTTATTTATATTTATAAATTTATATAAATATAGTTCATTCGAAAATTCCTATATTGTTTCCACTTCTAATATTTCACTAACGCCTTTAAATTTTGGAAAACTTCGCCATAACCTCCTTTGTACGGGAGGGGCTGGGAAAATTCCCAAATAGCCACACGGGCGTCTCATGTCAAAAAGAAAAAGAAAAAGCCAAGCGGCTAGCCAACAGGCTCATAAAATCATCACCCAAACAAAACAGTAAATGTGTACCTATTTGTCGGGCACAAAAATTTTATTCCTCTTCTCTAGCCCCTTTGCTATAACCTGTTCAATAAATATGCATGTACATATATACAGTTCTTATCACTTATCATTTTCCATTCAACTTCATATTTGATTCCATTTGGTTTAAAAACACCATTCATTCTAATGTTGCATGTATAGGTAAAAATCACATCATTAGCTAATTAATGAATATTTCGACTCATGCATATTTATTCGAACGAGTTGCAATTTTTAACACTTCACATTTCAACAATTCATGTATATAATAAAAATGTGATTTTTATTGTAAAACAATCCATTTCAAAACACTATTATTTTATATAGTTTATATAGGTGATAAAAATAGGATTTTTATTATAAAACAATTTCTTTTAAAACGAGATTATTTTACATAGTCCATATAGTTGATAAAAGGTGATTTTTATTATGAAACAATTTATTTCAAAATATGAATACCATTCAACACATGAATTTCAATTCAACGAATGAATATCGATTCAACACATGAAGGTTTTCTATAGTTTCTATATATAGATAAAAATGTGATTTTTATATTTAAAACACGAATACCATTCAACACATGAATTTCTAATCAACGAATGAATATCGATTCAGCACTTGAAGGTTTTCTATTCAATGAATAAATATGGTTTCAGCAAATGAAAATAATTCAAACACATGAATATTATTCAAAATTTCGGCAGCATAACGACAGGGTAGTTAAAACCGGGACCGTCCCTATTACGGCTCCTCGCTCTACCTTAAAACCTCGCGGTTTTTTACAATGGGGATCATGCATCTAGTTCGCATGTAGGCGGCATGTTTTATTTATTTCATTTCCACAAACTAATCCTATGTGGTTTCAACCAAATATTTCTCAACCACAAATGGGTATTTTTCAACCATAATCAATCAATATCAACCACAAACAATCACAATCAACCATTCGCTATCAATCAATTTTTCACACAAATCACAACCAATAAATATCGTCCATGGTTTGTGGACGAGGGGCGTATATATATATATATATATTTATATATAGCAATTCACTTCTATTTCAACACATATATAATTTTTACAACGCATATATAACTTATACATCGAACATACAACTTATACAACGCTTATACAAGAGGTGTACAACGCTTATATAACTCATACATCGACTATATAATTTATACATCGTCGTTTTCCATATCGTTTATAAATTAGAAATCTCACATTGGGTTCCACTCCACCAAAAATAGCAGAAGGTTCAGAAAAATATGCGGTCTCTTCTAGAATGCAGAAGACGTGCACACGAGTCCACTGTCTCTTGTTTCACTGAATTTCGACCACATAGCAAAAAGATATGATTTTTTACAAGGTTTGCAACACTATAGAGTGTTTAAAATAGTTCAAAATAAATAAAGGTCGCACCTTTTTAACTGTTCGAACTAGGGTTAGGATTTTGCGGCGAATCCGTGAATCGTGGTGAAGACCAGAGGGTGCGACGTGGAAGAGGGGGGCGTGGCGCTCTTGGCGATGGTCGGGGCTTCAGATCCGATCGCCTCTGGCGATCTCGGCGTCGACTGGAAGTCGACGACTTTGGAGGCGTCGTTCTCGACGCGGGCGAAGGGAGAGAGTGTGGGGGTTGGTCGGGTTTGAAGAGGAGGGGAGGACGCGTCGATTCCTGGTGTTGGCGCGGCCTGAAAGTGGCGGAGGCGGCGGCGATCGGGCTCGGAAGTCTTGAACAGCTTCCGCCGTCGATCGTGAAGGAGACGAGGGTTTTTTTATTATTTATTTAAATTATGAAGAAATAATTCTATTGGCCGATGGGTTTAAAAAGGGGTTTTCTGACACGACCTCCAATCCAAACCCAACGACTGTCGTCCCTAGCGTTTTACCCCCATCCCGAACACAATGGGATATGTTTCGTAGGCCCATTCGACTGTTTCAGTCAGTTTTCCTTCAAATTAAAATATATAACATTCAATATTCAATTTGAACGTACATTTCAATTTGCCAGGGCCACAAACTGATTCGAAAAATTCCAAAAAAATAAATCTTGCTATGTTTTGATGATACGGTCCCAACAAAACTAGTTTCGTCGAATTCTGAGACCGTTTGCAAAAAGGCCCATTTCTGGTCGATCCAATTTAACTGTAATTGACCAAAACACATTTTCCTTTGCCACGCTCACATATTAGCTTCAAAAATTATGAAATTTGAAACCTAGCAATAACTTTACATCCCGGATCCAAGAAAAGTGGTTTCGTCGAATTTCGAGGTCGTATGCAAAATGGCCAATTTCACGGGCTATATAAATTCCATAGCGACTTTTCTGAAAAATTTATTTGGCCATAACTTTTGCTTCCCGCTATGAAAATTCGATTTTTCAGATTCGTTAGAAAGGTATTCACTAACAGATTTAGATATTATTTGTTTCACTAAAATCCGTTTTGTTTTGCACCCGGTATAGTCCGACAAAGTTTGAATTCAATTTTTGAAACTGCAGCGCCATTTCAGGCCTTGTTTATAATTATAATTAATTATATTCATTTTCAATGGTCGATTCAAACTCACTTTCCATTGCCATTATTTAAAATATTTAAAATCCATTATTTTAGCCAATTTAAACATTTTAAATTGGTTCAGATTTTCTGGGTCGTTACAATCTCCCCCACTTCAAACTTTTCGTCCCCGAAAAGGAACAAAGTCGAAAGTGGTTTGATAAATCTACAATCACACATCACAACAACCAATCCAATTATTTTCAACCTTTCAAAAATATACTAATCAACTTCTATACTCTTTTTAAAATCATTCAGACTATAGAATTTAAAAGTGCACATCCATGGAAAGAAAATAACAACAGAGTAGAGAATTAAATGGTAATGCAAAGTAGGGTAAATATACCTTGCACCAGAGTCAATCAGAGATATCTACTCGGCATTTAGGATAAGCTTTCGGAATGCTCTCCTCAGTTTCCCAAGTACAATCTCGCGGATCTCCACTCCATTGCACTTTGACTAAGTGAACCTTCTTGTTCCTCAGCTCTTTGGTTTCTTTGCCGATAATCTTTAGCGGCTCTCTTGTCACAGCTAATTCTGGAGTAATTTCAATATCCTGCTGAGCTGCTTCTTCGACGATCAAGTCTGGATCATGAACGTGCTTTCGAAGTTGGGATATGTGAAATACATCATGAACTCCAGGCAACCAATCAGGCAATTTGACCCTATAAGCGAGAGTTCCGATCCATTCCAGAATAGGAAACGGACCAATGAATTTGGGCGCCAACTTTCCAGTTTTACCGAACCGGATAACTCCTCTCATCGGCGATACTTTCAGATATACATAGTCGCCAACAACAAAGGATATAACTCTTCTTCTTCTATCGGCATAGCTCTTTTGTCGGCTTTGAGCGGCGAGTAATCGCTTCTTAATAAAATCGACTTTGTCGGCAGCTTCTCAGATCATATCAGGACCCAACACAAGTCTATTACCGGGTTCGACCCAACAAGCAGGAGATCGGCACGGTCTACCATACAATGCTTCGAATGGCGACATTGTCAGACTCGCCTGGTAGCTGTTGTTATAAGAGAATTCAGCCAAATGCAGATGGTCCTCCCATGATCCACCGAAATCTACAACACAAGCCCGCAATAGATCTTCTAAAATACGATTCACCCTCTCAGTCTAACCGTCTGTCTGAGGATGATAAGGGGTGCTCAAGTTCAACTTCGTTCCCAGCTCGACTTGAAATGCTTCCCAGAATTTGCTAGTGAATATTGTATCTCTATCACTGACTATACTGAGCGGCACTCCATGTAGTCTAACTATTTCCTTGAAGTATATCTGCGCCAGACTCTGAGCAGTTCTGTTTGATCTGACAGGTATAAAATGGGCGATCTTTGTGAAGCGATATACGATCACCCAAATACTATCATTTCCTTTTCTGGTTCTGGGCAGACCATCAATGAAATCCATGGAGATATGCTCCCACTTCCAGCCTGGAACTTCTAGTGGTTGTAACAATCTAGCCAATTTCTGTGGTCACTTTTGACTAGCTGGCAAGTAGGGCATCGACTAACATATATCGAGATGTCTCTCTTTAACGACTTCCACCAAAATGTGCGCTTGATATCGTTATACATTTTACTCACACCCGGATGGATACTGAGCTTAGACTTGTGGCATTCATCAAGTACATCTCTTCTGAGTTCAGGAATTTCTGGAACACAAATTCGTCCTTCTAACCTCAGAATCCCTTCGCTGTCGAGCTGGAAGTCCGAAGCATTGCCTTCACGAATTCGCTGACTCATTCCTTTGATGAATTGGTCGTCTTTTTGGAGAGCCGATATCTTGTCAATCAAAGAAGTCGCAATGATGAAACTGGCGATCATTTCATTCTTTCGGCTTAACGCATCGACCACGACATTGGCTTTCCCTGGAGTGTATAGAGTCTCAAAATCATATGCTGCAAGGAACTCTAGCCAACGTTGCTGTCTCAAGTTCAGGTCTTTCTGGGTGAACAGATACTTTAACGACTGATGATCTGTAAACAGTTCAAATCTCTCACCTAGAAGATAGTGTCTCCAGATTTTCAAGGCGAATACTATAGCCAATAACTCAAGATCATGAGTTACATAGTTTTTCTCGTGCGGCTTCAGTTGACGGCTAGCATAAGCAATCACTTGGCCCTTCTGCATTAACACTGCGCCAAGGCCTTCTCTAGAAGCATTAGTCCAGACTTTCAAATCCTGATTGCCATCGATGATGGTTAACACTGGAGCAGTCATTAGTCTTAACTTTAGCTCTTCAAAAGCCTCCTCACTTTCTGGAGTCCATTTGAATTTAGAGTGCTTGTTTGTAAACTTCGTTAAGTGACCAGATATCTTCGAAAAGTTTTTAACGAACTTCCGGTAATAGCTAGCCAATCCGAGAAAACTGCGGACTTTAGTGGGGGTACTGGGCTGTTTCCAATTCTGAATAGCTGTGATTTTGCTTGGATCCACAGCGATTCCTTCTTTCGATACTACGTGGCCTAGAATTTTTACTTCATCTTGCCAGAAGATACATTTGGAAAATTTGGCTTTTAATACATTCCGTCTCAGAATTTCTAGAACCTGTTCCAGATGCTTTTCATGTTCGACCTTTGATTTAGAAAAGATTAGAATATCGTCAATAAAAACCAGAACAAATTTATTCAAAACTCCTCTGAACACTCTATTCAGAAGATCGACGAAGTAAGCTGGAGCGTTACATAAGCCGAACGGCATTACTAACCACTCGTAGAATAAGTCGGGACCTCTGAATGCTGTCATTGGAACACACTCTTCGGCAATTCAAAGTTGATGGAAGCCTGTAGCTAGGTCCGTTCGTGAAAATACTTGTGTGCCATTTAATCGATCCAACAAATCATCAATCCACGGCAGTGGATATTTGTTCTTTATTGTCTGTTTGTTCAGATCTCGATAATCCACACATAGACGTAAAGTACCGTCAGATTTTGGGACAAACACCACTGCTGCACCTCAATCAGAGAAACTAGGCCTGATCAGACCCTTCCATACGAGTTGTCGTGTTTGATTGTCTAATTCCTCTTTCTCTTTCAAGGACATTCTTCGAATAGCGTGAACTACCGGCCTTGCATTCGGAATCAAAGCAATCTTGAAATCTATTTCTCTCTGCGGAGGCAAGCGAACAACTTCTTCAAACACATCTGCATAATTTTTGACGACAGGAATGTCTTTGATGAGGTCAGGTATATTCTCTGGGACTTCTGGGATATTTTCTATTTGAGCTGGAGAAACATTCAAAGCTGCCCAGAAGTCTTTTCTATTAGCATTCTGACCTTCACAGGGAATGGTTATATAATCACCTGATTTAATCCTCGCCTTTACGACTCTGTCGGCGCACTTAACTTCAGCTTCATATTTGGTCAACCAGTCTAACCCCAAGATAAGATCAAACTCTTTAAAATTCATGACGACCGCGATGGTAGGAAACCGATAACGAGAAAAGGAAACCGGCACTCCACAAACCCAACTGAGATCAATGGAACCCCCAACCGGATTCTGGACAGTCATTGGTTCTTTGAGCTTCTTCAAATTCAAATCCAGCTTTTTAGCTGCACTCTTGGCAATGAAGCTTCGTGACGCACCTGTGTCAAATAGTACTTTAACTGGGATGTCTTTGACAGTTAGCATGCCTTCTAAAACATCTGGCCTTTCCTGAATAGCTGAGGGCTCAGAAGTTTCTGCCCCTTCATTCACTTGAACTATTTCAGTCTTTTTCAACTGCCAGCAATCTTACTTTACGTGACCAGCCCGATGGCAGAGATTGCATTTTCTATTTCCTTTAACCTTGCTTTTTGATTTAGATCCCTCCTTCTTTTGCAATTTCAAGGACTTACATTTCCTGGACAAATGACCTTTTTGATTGCAGTTTAAGCACATAGCGGTCATTACTGATTCTTTCTCAGGTCTGGCCCTTTTCCGATTTACTTTGGGCTTCTTACTGACCTCAGACAACGTACTGCCCTCAGGACGATGAGTTTCAGACTCATTTTTATTGCTAGAACTGACTTCCTCTTCGTCGCGCAACATGCCTTTCTTGTGGAGATCTTCATACTGATAAGCCATATAAATCATTTCTGAAAAAGGAAGCTTCACATGCCCCATTACTTTATTCTGATATTTCCTTTGAAGCCCGTAAATAAATCTCAGATTCTTTCTCCTCGTATTCTGAATTAGATGGGGAGCAAAGTGAGAAAGTTCGTTGAATTTCTTATGATATTCTGGGATGGTCATATCTCCTTGTATCAAATAAGAAAATTCATCACATAGTCGCTCAGTCGCTTCGGGAGGAGTAAATCTTTCCAGGAAAATCACTTTGAATCTATCCCAGGTGATATCACCTTCTGGATTATCCTTGATAACTGAATCCCACCAGAATAAAGCTTCGTCTTTGAGTGCCCAGGAGGCCAGTAATCTTTTCTGGTCATCCCTCAGCTTTAATGCTTCGAAGATTTTCTCAGCCGAACGAATCCAAGCTTGTGTTCTCATAATAGATTCTTCGCCCGAGAACGGCTTTCCACCCAGATTCCTATATTTCATAAATAGAGCTTCTATATCCAGGTCAGTATTACTTCTTCTGTTTCTGGCACTCATTTTCTAGAGCGTCTGCAATTAGCAGACAAAGTGTCAGGTCAACAGAAAAGATATTTCAAAATATAGCGACAAATACTTGAATGTAAATGTGCCTATTTAGGTGTTATTTCATTCTGCTACTCATACTAGGATATTACTGATCCTATCTGTAATGAGTTACCCGTCCTAGAACACTACTGGTTCTATTTCTGACAAGTTCGTTCAAATGTTATATTCCAGAACTAAGCTTAACCAAAGCTCTGATACCACGATGTGATGACCCGAAATCCCGTACCGACGGAGACAAGGGTTATCTTTGGAATATAACACAGAAACAGAAAATAGCAGAACAGAATAATTAGTTACACCAGATAATGAACAATAGAATATACTGGATAAACTTAATCATCAGAGTTACACAGTATACAGGATCTTACTTAGTACAAATACAGTTCAGCTATACATAAATGTCTACAGCGGAAATAAACAAAATATGTACAATAGGAGCTGAACAGCATAAAAAGAGAAAAATAGTAGAATCCATCTTCAGCTCCAGCTATCCAGAAAGAACGAGCTAAACCTAAATACAAGGCTGCCCGTGTAGAAAAAGGGGCACCCGAGTTTGAAGGTGAAACAAACTACAAGTCAGTCATGGGACTGGTATGAGAAATCTATTCAACACATTTAATATATGGCTAATCGCAGGACCACGCCACTTTCGTGGAATGGGTTTACTCCATCGGATTGCCAGTGCTTTAAAACAAATCTTTCTTTTAAACAACGCAATGCATTTTATAAAAATGAAGCCATTATAAGACTCAGTTCCCATCACACAATGCAACACAAACCGGAGGATAGAGTTTTACCTTATAATGGCCAAAATATGCTTGATACGAATAAAACAAAAGCATTTGATATTATTACTAGTGTTTATTTGTTTCAAAAACAACTTCAAATCATAACTATCAATCATAGACGACATGAGCGTCACATGCCACTATGTCGCCAAATATATATACAATCGAAACCGCACGATGTCGTATTTGGAAATTGGATTTCCGTCCTGAACCAAGGCAAAAGATAGTCCTTACCGAATTCGAGACTGCCTAGCCCGAGCCTCAGGAACAGCCGCAACTGCCCCTTGGATCGTCAGGGCCGGTCCACCGATGTGGATTATTATGCCTGAACAATACGTTTCCCCGCCCTTTGGGGCGTAAACGAGCCAACGAATGACTCCATCGGACCCGGATCGTCCGATCAAACCGAGGCGCCTCGCAACAGCAACAACCACACAGGTGAAAAGTATATAAATGTCAGGGCTGGTAGGTCACTGACACCACCCTAGCTAGGAAGAAACGCATGCCCTCCCTGAGGTCCATCTCCCGTTTCTGGTTCATACCGGGGTGTGAGGCTCGCAAATTCACGTCATACACAAAGCTACGCCACACAGGCGGTGCTTTGATCATCACCACAAGACTTTGCTTTTCAACAGAAGTCCTAATCATTTGCCACTTAGGCATGCCACACTAGCAATTCATGCCATGCGACTGATGTCCATCGATATACAACCTCTGAGCTCGTGCGTTTCAGAGAAGGGCGTTAAGCAAAAGAATAAATTCTCCGCCGCCAAACAGATGTATATTTAATAGAGATCAACCAACACAGAATAAAATCTAATGTCAGACACACAGTCCATTTACAAGTCCGTTCTGGGTCTGAACGAAACCGGAGGCACTAAATACCTCGCAAACCCATTGATCACCATGTACGTCTGGACGATCACCACTCATTATCCATATTTCGGGATGCCTCCCAATCAGGACCTCGGTTACCATCCAAACGAGGTGAAGATCTCCGGTCTTCGACCGCCATCTTCATCTTCGATTTCTTTTCGTCGATTCAGTTACTCAGAATGGGATAAACCCGGTCTTTCTGAGCAACTCGCGTATATAATAAACAAGTGCAATACTAAAATATACACGCATCATTTCAATTCATTAATCACTAACCGTAAATCAGTAAGAGAACGATTTCCCAAATATTAACCCCGAAGGCCGAAACCAACATCAGATCAATACCCAAGAAACCATTCGACTTAGCCAACCTTCAGTTAATTTCTAAATCACATCCATATCGTTTATAATATTTTATAACGATTTATCGCTATTTTTATTTATTTTAAAATAGCCAATTTATTCAAAACGACGCTTCGGGCCATAACGCGGCCGTGGCGCTGTTTTTCTTCAGATTTGATTTACACATATCTGAAAATCTAACCGTTGGATCTTTAAAAAATTTACATCATTAGAAAGATCTTTTCAAAACGAATCCAACGGTTCCAGTTTCGGGAAATTCCGATGGTCGGATCTCCCGGTTCATTCGTTTGAAGTTTCGATTTCAAAATACGAACTGCAGCGTCGTTATTCGATTAAATATAATTATATATATATATATATATAAATATAATCGATTCTGGCGCTGTTTTTCTTCAGATTTGAATTAAACATTCCAGACAATCCAACCGTTGGATTTTTACAAAGTTGGTGCCGTTGGAAAGAATTTTCCAAAGCGAACCCAACGGTTGCGATTTCAGGAAAATCCGATGGTCGGATCTCCCGTACTAATCGTTTGAAATCACGGTTTCAAAATACGAACTGCACGGCCACGTTTCGTTTTAATTTTATTTATATTTATATATTTATATAAATATAGTTCATTCGAAAATTCCTATATTGTTTCCACTTCTAATATTTCACTAACGCCTTTAAATTTTGGAAAACTTCGCCATAACCTCCTTTGTACGGGAGGGGCTGGGAAAATTCCCAAATAGCCACACGGGCGTCTCATGTCAAAAAGAAAAAGAAAAAGCCAAGCGGCTAGCCAACAGGCTCATAAAATCATCACCCAAACAAAACAGTAAATGTGTACCTATTTGTCGGGCACAAAAATTTTATTCCTCTTCTCTAGCCCCTTTGCTATAACCTGTTCAATAAATATGCATGTACATATATACAGTTCTTATCACTTATCATTTTCCATTCAACTTCATATTTGATTCCATTTGGTTTAAAAACACCATTCATTCTAATGTTGCATGTATAGGTAAAAATCACATCATTAGCTAATTAATGAATATTTTGACTCATGCATATTTATTCGAACGAGTTGCTATTTTTAACACTTCACATTTCAACAATTCATGTTTATAATAAAAATGTGATTTTTATTGTAAAACAATCCATTTCAAAACACTATTATTTTATATAGTTTATATAGGTGATAAAAATAGGATTTTTATTATAAAACAATTTCTTTTAAAACGAGATTATTTTACATAGTCCATATAGTTGATAAAAGGTGATTTTTATTATGAAACAATTTATTTCAAAATATGAATACCATTCAACACATGAATTTCAATTCAACGAATGAATATCGATTCAACACATGAAGGTTTTCTATAGTTTCTATATAAAGATAAAAATGTGATTTTTATATTTAAAACACGAATACCATTCAACACATGAATTTCTAATCAACGAATGAATATCGATTCAACACACGAAGGTTTTCTATTCAGTGAATAAATATGGTTTCAGCAAATGAAAATAATTCAAACACATGAATATTATTCAAAATTTCGGCAGTATAACGGCAGGGTAGTTAAAACCGGGACCGTCCCTAGTACGGCTCCTCGCTCTACCTTAAAACCTCGCGGTTTTTGACAATGGGGATCATGCATCTAGTTCGCACGCAGGCGGCATGTTTTATTTATTTCATTTCCACAAACTAATCCTATGTGGTTTCAACCAAATATTTCTCAACCACAAATGGGTATTTTTCAACCACAATCAATCAATATCAACCACAAACAATCACAATCAACCATTCGCTATCAATCAATTTTTCACACCAATCACAACCAATAAATATCATCCATGGTTTGTAGACGAGGGGCGTATATATATATATATATATATATATATATATATATATATATATTTATATTTATATATAGCAATTCACTTCTATTTTAACACATATATAATTTTTACAACGCATATATAACTTATACATCGAACATACAACTTATACAACGCTTATACAAGAGGTGTACAACGCTTATATAACTCATACATCGTCGTTTTCCATATCGTTTATAAATTAGAAATCTTACATTGGGTTCCACTCCACCAAAAATAGCAGTAGGCTCAGAAAAATATGCGGTCTCTTCTAGAATGCAGAAGACGTGCACGTGAATCCACTGTCTCTTGTTTCACTGAATTTCGACCACATAGCAAAAAGATATGATTTTTTACAAGGTTTGCAACACTATAGAGTGTTTAAAACAGTTCAAAATAAATAAAGGTCGCACCTTTTTAACTGTTCGAACTAGGGTTAGGATTTTGCGGCGAATCCGTGAATCGTGGTGAAGATCAGAGGGTGCGACGTGGAAGAGGGGGGCGTGGCGCTCCTGGCGATGGTCGGGGCTTCAGATCCGATCGCCTCTGACGATCTCGGCGTCGACTGGAAGTCGATGACTTTGGAGGCGTCGTTCTCGACGCTGGCGAAGGGAGAGAGGGTGGGGGTTGGTCGGGTTTGAAGAGGAGGGGAGGACGCGTCGATTCCTAGTGGTGGCGCGGCCTGAAAGTGGCGGAGGCGGCTGCGATCGGGCTTGGAAGTCTTGAACAACTTCCGCCGTCGATCGTGAAGGAGACGAGGTTTTTTTTATTTAAATTATGAAGAAATAATTCTATTGGCCGATGGGTTTAAAAAGGGGTTTTCTGACACGACCTCCAATCCAAACCCAACGACTGTCGTCCCTAGCATTTTACCCCCATCCCGAACACAATGGGATATGTTTCATAGGCCCATTCGACTGTTTCAGTCAGTTTTCCTTCAAATTAAAATATATAACATTCAATATTCAATTTGAACGTACATTTCAATTTGCCAGGGCCACAAACTGATTCGAAAAATTCCAAAAAAATAAATCTAGCTATGTTTTGACGATACTGTCCCAACAAAACTAGTTTCGTCGAATTCTGAGACCGTTTGCAAAAAGGCCCATTTCTGGTCGATCCAATTTAACTGTAATTGACCAAAACACATTTTCCTTTGCCACGCTCACATATTAGCTTCAAAAATTATGAAATTTGAAACCTAGCAATAACTTCACATTCCGGATCCAACAAAAGTGGTTTCGTCGAATTCCGAGGTCGTATGCAAAATGGCCAATTTCACGGGCTATATAAATTCCATAGCGACTTTTCTGAAAAATTCATTTGGCCATAACTTTTGCTTCCCGCAATGAAAATTCGATTTTTCAGATTCGTTAGAAAGGTATTCACTAACAGATTTAGAAATTTTTGGTTTCACTAAAATCCGTTTTGTTTTGCACCCGGTACAGTCCGACAAAGTTTGAATTCAATTTTTGGAACTACAGCGCCATTTCAGGCCTTGTTTATAATTATAATTAATTATATTCGTTTTCAATGGTCGATTCAAACTCACTTTCCATTGCCATTATTTAAAATATTTATTTTAAATATTTAAAATCCATTATTTTAGCCAATTTAAATGTTTTAAATTGGTTCAGATTTTCTGGGTCGTTACATTCACTTTATAAATATTCCAATATCGTCCATACACATATAATCAACAACAGATTATAAACCACGTCATATATCACAATATATGAAATTAATAAAATAGCTATTGAGGAATCTAGTCGGATTCCTCCAACCTGTTTCCCTGTATCCACAGATGTTACACAATATGATTATCATCACTTTCAGTTCGATATGACTTATCCTGATAAATAGAATCAATATAGAAATTCAACTAACTGTCTAGCAGTTCAATCAAACGGTCAACACGTAGTCAATCAGCCAATATCTAACTGTTCTAAAAATACAATATGAAATTATAAACTGTTCAGAGTTAGTGAGATTTACTCACATTTGCGCATTAGCCATTAAATAACGGTTTGCGTTATTTGATTCAGTCGGACAATTTATTTCGCCATAAAATGTAACGAGTTCGAATCCGCTCTCAGTCAGTTCCAGTGTGCAGCCCTCGTCTATATGATCCCAACGCAACTTGTTTCACTGAACTCCGATCTCGTATGAGGTAGTTACGATATTACAAAGTTATTATACATTTTAAATTAAATAAAACTTTGGATTTATAAATTTTTGGGCTCACCCTTCATCCATATCGGCCCATTTAAACATTCGCAAGCCAGACCAATTAAAAATCATTCCTCTTCTTGTCCACATCAAACGCCACTCCTCCCATACCCTTTTCCTCAATCATTTAAAACACGATTCCAATTTAATACCCCGACCATTTCTGCTTCTTTCTTCTACCTGATTTTCGCACCTCTCCCAGTACTAAAACCCACGTCGGCCTTATTACACCATGCCCAATTGATCACACAACACTTCTCACACAACAATTCATGCGCAACCTTCCATTTTTGCCTCTCCCCACACAATTCACTCTTCCCAAATCGAGATCTGCTCGTTCCTTCAGTAAACTCCACGATGCCATGAACATGGCCATTACCTACAACAGACCGCGACTCCTCTTCAACCTGTACGTCATTCTCCCACCAGAAACGAAGCTGTCATCACCGCAGACTACAACTACCCCACCTCCTATATCAGCCCACCATTAGAGAAAACTCGAGCTCATCGCTGTAGTGCGACATCAAGGTCTTAAACCTGCTGTACACGATGATGTTTCGACATCAACACCACAGATTCTAACCCAGAATTTGTCTCGAGGAGCTAAACTTTGTGATAAACCGGAAAACCATCTCCAAATCATGGATTAAAGCTTCAATCGCCCACTATCTCGAACCCTGGCTTACATCGACCCACGCTGGAAAGAAAAGGTGTGACATCTGATGATTTCGAATCCCACAAAATTGCCACTACGTTGAAGAGGATCGATTCACGAGTGTGAATATATTTGTATTTTGATTTATGGAGTTTAATTCGATTTCTTCCGATTTTCCCAAACCCACGGTTTTGCTGAAAGAAGAAGAGAACGACGGATATTTTTGGTTGGCTGTGGAAATGATTTAGGTTAGAGGCTTAAAAGGTATTTTATAGGGACAAACTTGGTTTGAAGCTTCATTCATTTTTATCAATTAAAGACCGTTATCGACAAAAATAAAAATACCAGTGAGACTAGCAATGTCCCATGATCCAAAAAATATAATAATACCGGTAGATTAACTCATATCTTGAAACCCAAAAATGTTGGTTAAGGGTGCAAAATACTCCAAATAAAAAGTTGCTTATTTAATTAATTAAAATTTTCAATAAAATTCTAAAAATTAAATTATCGTTATGTCCCAAAAGAACCTTGTCAAAATTCGAACCCGATCTCTAGTAATATCGAATAAACCGTTACGGTCGATAAACGATTCTATAGCGACTATTTTAAAATTTGATTTGGACACAAATCAAAATCTACACGACGAAATCTCGATTTTTCTCTTCCACTAGAAAGATATACTTCACCTGGTCTCAACGTTTCTTGTTTCACAGAAATCCGACTTAAAACGAGTCCTGTACATTCAGTTGAAGTTCAAATCGCCAAATCGCGAACTGCAGCGCCATTTCGAGCTCGATTATAATTATAATATAACTATACATTCAAACTGTCGTTATTTAAATATATTCGTTATTCTAATTCAACTCCAAACTGAATTATATATTTTGAATTGCCCAATTCACACCATATCGCCATTTCAGCCCATTCTGATTATTTCAGAATTAAATATAATATTATATTATTTATTTTAATTAAATATTCAATATAATTTTAATTATAATACCTCTGCAAATGCGGGTCATTACATTCTTCCCCACTTAAAATAATTTCATCCTCGAAATTGCTAAGGTAGAGGACGACCCTATCGACTAGTTAGAACATATTCGTTCACTTCTTAACTTCAGTTTCAACTGAACCTAATTTCAATTTAATTACTAATTATTACTATCTAAAATTTTCAAAAATCCTGAAAATTTTCTAGTGCCTAAACTTTTCGAAAAATTTCGCCAGCACCTCCTTTGTATTGGTCAATACGTCAAATCACCACTCGCCTCTCCGGGCCATCTCCATCCCAAAAGAAAATCAAACAGCCAAGCGGCTTGCCAGTTCGGCTCATAAATCTCATGCTTATATCAAATATAAACTTGTACCTTTTGTCGGCATATCATTATATCCTTTCCACCTGTTTTCAATTCAGCGGATACAAGGGTCATCCCAATCAAATTCCAATCTGCTTTTATCCACAACACAACCATTCGTTTATATCCGAGCCAAATATCATTTCAACTCGAGTTTCTTCTCGATTCCCAACTCTTAACTTGGTTATCAAATTAAACTTCAAATTCGAATCTCCCAAATACAATTTGTCTTGATACCATTCAAATTCAATTTCAGATACCACTTAACTGACTTTACTTTAATTCCAATTTACTTTTACAAATTCCTATTTAATTTGTCTTAAATTCAAACAGTCTTTTCCTTAGGAGTTTTTAAACAGTTTACTCTTTTCAAAAATCAAATTTTCCTTTTTGAAATTCAACACAACTTGTCTTTCCTAAAACAAATTCAAAACAGTATCTCTGGTAGTAATTTGTCACTTACAACTCGAAAATGAATACTGATGATGCAGCTATCATCATCAGAATATATTTTCCAGCGATCGAAGTGAGTTCAATACTATAAAACCATTTCTAAACATTTCCACTTTGAGATTCATTTCAAAATATAATTCACACTGCTTGTAAAACAATTTAAAAATCTCCCAGGATCTTAAATTTTCCTTATTTTTAACCCAAATCCATTTACAAACACTTATTCAAATTTCCAGGGTTTTCATTTCAATTCTGATTTAATTTCAGATTTAATTCAATTCGATTTCATATATTTCACTTATATGAATTCTGATTGGTTATTTACATAACCATTTAATTTATAATCTTACTCGATTATAATAACAACCAATATATCCAATATAATATAATTTTGATATATATATATCTTCTCTATATCAAGATATACCTTGGGTAAACTTATTTTAATTTACCCTCTTTTCAAAACATATCGTGCCGACCCATCGTATTCGAGTGTTTATAAATTCCTACCGATACAGTGGATCAAACTGATCGACCAGAACCCATAAACAACTCAACCAATGAATCTCCACAATATAAAACCACTTTATATCAAATTACAAATACGCATTCGTATATATACACTCAAACTCAATTTAGGGTATTACTAACCCTATCTCTACCGAGTCACGCCACAGAGCCAAGGTAATTCACTTAACCTGGCTCTGATACCAACTGTAATGACCCGGGTTTTTGTCGACCTTGGTTATCGCCAAAAATTCAATGATGACTAACCAAACATCGAAAAATACCGGATGATTAATGAAAGAAAACAGAGGGTGAGGAAAGATAAGATAGAAACTTAGAATAGAAGAAGAAGAACACAATATCAGAGTAACATGAATCTCACAGCGGAACGAATAACATATAATATATAACATAACTTTGAAATATACATCTGTACTTGAATATACATCATTGTCAAAGTACAGCACTTACAACACAACGGAATAATAATAGCTATATAATCCTGAAGCCTCTTGCTCCAAGCTCTTCCAGTATATCTGTAAATCCCGACTACTTGACTGCCCGTACAAAATTGGGCACCCAAGAGTTTAGGGAAAACAAAACAAAATAAACTCCGGGTCAGTCATGGGACTGGTATGAGTAAATCGGTTTTAAAATAGTTCAAACAAGTAAATGATATCTCATAAGACCACGCCGCATAACGGAACGGGTTTTTCCCTTATGAGAATCCAAAATATCTTTATATCAAAAACCTTTTAATATTATAATATTGTCTATCAACACAACATAATAATCATCTAGCAGAAACGCTTCCATCTCACGTTCTACATATATTGTATACAAAACTGCAAGCACGTATTGGGTAATGTATTTCCAACTATGACAAGGTATGAAACCACCTTTCGCTAGTGTACCTCTAGAAAGGAATACACTGGGTTCAACAAGAACATCTTGCAACCCGACCACACATGACCGACCACTCATTTCGCTTGAGTGTAACGAATGTATATCACCAACGGTTGGGATCAGCAACCGTTTCCCGAATGGGACAGCATCAACAATAGATTTTTAGAAGTAAATGAAACTCTAGATCAGGTGATTATACACCCTACTTCGGAGCGACTGACTTAGCCATGCTGCCTGCCCGATTTCTGTCATTTACCGGTTGATGAGGCTTGAGGTTACGCTTCATCATCACATCAGATTCACTTCGAATTCCACATTGTCAGATCCATCGAAAATCACTAATTGATGTATACAACAGTACATTACGTGTTAGCTAAAGAAGTTTCCTTCTCCGCTTCCACTCGTGGTACGGTTGAAGAAATCAATGTACGTGACCTTTTCTGGAAATACTCTGTCAGACATTCATCCATACAAGTCATCCAGGAACAGGATGAACCGAAGTTTCTATTTAGTACATCCATCTTAGGCACTGTTATCTAAGACTTATACAATAGCCCTTGCACTTTACTCCATCAATTATCTTTGGCATATATGATTCGCAACGCTTATGCCAATACAGAGTGGTTCTTTGGATAATAATCCAACCGGTCTCTCCATATTAACAACGTAAAAATGGTCAAAACTTCGATAGTCTGTGATTTAACCATCAAAGAAAAACAGATGTGCAAACAACGATATTATTTTCAGATGGAAATTCTGTCAATCAATCATCAATCATATATATATATATATATATATATTCTTATTTACAATGTTTAGAAAATATACGTTGTTAACACTGGAAAACATTTCCATTGTTATTTACATATCACTATCATTTTACAACTATCAGTCCCTGACTGTAAACTGGTATGAGAACAATTCTCTAAGTATAAACCCCGAATGCCGAAACCAACATCAGATCGATACTCATAAAACTATTCAACCTAACTAATCTCTAGTCAGTTTCTAATTTTGCTTAACTCTATTTGATTTACTCTGTTCGATTAACTCGATTTGATTAACTCCTCTATTTATTTTCCAAATAAATAATCCTTTATTCTATTTATTTTTCTTAACATCTCTTTTATAACTTATTCAATTTCTAAGTCAATATCCCTTTATCATAACTTATTCATTTCCTAAATAAATCATCTGTTTAATATCCTATTTATTTATTTTGAATGTTTCCTTTAATAACCCTATTTATTTAACAAATAAATATGTCCTTTTCTTATTCTGTTTATTTAACAAATAAATAAACCCATTATCTTATCCTATTTATTTAACAAATAAATATCTCACTTATTATCTCCTATTTATTTTCTAAGTAAATAGTCCCTTTTATAACATCTTATTTATTTATCCTAAATAAATAATTCACTTTATAAATATTCCAATATCGTCCATACACATATAATCAACAACAGATTATAAACCACGTCATATATCGGAATATATGAAATTAATAAAATAGCTGTTGAGGAATCCAGTAGGATTCCTCCAACTTGTTTCCCTGTATCCACAGATGTTACACAATATGATTATCATCACTTTCAGTTTGATATGACTTATCCTGATAAATAGAATCAATATAGAAATTCAACTAATTGTCTAGCAGTTCAATCAAACGGTCAACACATAGTCAATCAGCCAATATCTAACTTGTAACACCCCGTATGTTGAATAACTTGCTATAATATAAAACAGGGCAGAATTAAATTTTAAAATCTGAACCAGGGGAAACGGGCCATGCCATTGCGTTCGTCTCGGAAAAATACGCGAAATAGAGTCCAAGTTTTCGAAAATCCGAGTTCGTATGACCCAGATATGGCCCGAAGAAGTTTCAGAAAATTTAAAAACAGATTTAAAAACAGAAATTTCAAATTTCAGAAGTGGCGGGAAAATTCCCGCCAGACCCAGGGGGTCGACTGGGGAGTCGACCTGCCCACCAGGTCGACTGGGGAGTCGACCCTAGTGTCGACCTGGGGGTCGACCTCCCTGGTCGAGCCCAGGTGACCTGGGTGCATCAGCTTGGCTTTTGGGCTGTGTTTTGGTGGCTAGGACGAGATCTGACGGCTCTAATCTGATTTAGGGTTAATCTAATGGCCTATAACACCTAACTGCTCTATAAATACACCCTAAGACTACCCTAATTCATACTAAAAATAGCTACAACACCGTTATGCCGTCAAAATGCAACTTGAAGGAGCCTCCATCAACTTAAAGAGGAAGATAGCTTCTCAAATCAATCTCTAATCAACTCTAGCAACTTAATCTTCTTCTTAGGAGTGCTAATCAACAAGTTGTGAGTTTTCTATAGCCTTAATGACCAATTGTTGAAATGATTATGATAGGATATAATGTGGTTATGGCTATGAATGTGGATCAACGCGAGATTATGATATCATATGCTATGTGTTAATGATGTTATGCATGTTATATGCTATATGTTAATGATGTTATGCATGTTATATGCTATATGTTAATGATGTTATGCATGTTATGCATGTTATATGTTATATGTTAATGATGTTATGCATGTTATATGCTATGTGTTAATGATGTTATGCGAGTTATGCAAGTCATATGCTACATGTTCATGATGTTATGCAAGTTATGCAAGTCATATGCTACATGTTCATGATGTTATGCAAGTTATGCAAGTCATATGATATATGATCATGATGTTATGCAAGTTATGCAAGTGTTAGGCTATGTGTTCATGATGCTAGTTATGCAAATCGCTATGATAAACATTGATCCATTATGACACCATGATATGCAAGTTTGGTGTATGATTATATGCAAGTTCATACATGACATGATATGCAAGTTTGGTGTTTGATTATATGCAAGTTCATATATGATATGTTATGCAAGTTTGGTGTATGATTATATGCAAGTTCATACATGACATGTTATGCAAGTTTGGTGTTTGATTTTATGCAAGTAACATGTGCAAGTTTACACCTTTGTATGATATGCATACATATGCAAGTTAACCCCTTTGTATGTCATACATACATATGCAAGTTTACCCCTTTTGTATGACATAAGTAACTTATGCAAGTTAATCTCTTTATGACATATGTGATTCATGCAAGTTTGGGTTGATTATTTATGCTAGTTGGGTTTGATGCTATATGCATGTTGACACCTTTAAAACCCATGTTGATGCTAATGTTATGCAAGTTGAGCCCATTGTATTTGTGATGAATCTTCCCTTTTATGTCATGTTCGCGAATTACGTGGGGAACGATGGGGTTAATATACATGTTAATGAAACGGTGTGAAGTTGGTATGATTATGCATACCATAAAGTGGATGGACATAATTGAGTCAATTATGTACATCGTTAAATTTGTAATTAATTAGGGATAATTAATACAAATTATGGGGGTGATTAATTAGGTGTAATTAATCGACTAAGACACGAGGCTGGACCCTTTTGTAGCATAAGACTGCCCGGAACCGACCGGCATATCCAGCGGCTACAAATGATTGGCCCAATGTGAGAGGTCTTAGGCACAAACTAAATACGTGACAAGTGTATAGACACGAGGTGAGACTCGGTTATGGCGTAAGGCTGCCCGGACCCAACCGGCAAATCCAGCTGCCATAAAAGATAGTCTAATGTGAGAGGTCTTTACAACGGTTACGTTCTTAATCAATTAAGAAACACTTAACCAGATAAGCATGTAGTGGGGCATGAAGGGTTAAGTGGGTGCCTTGGGTGGCATGTGGAGATTAAGTAAGTGCCTTGGGTGGCATGAGAAAATCTAGTGGTTGCCTTGGGTGGCAATAGAAAATACGATTAGAATACTTAATCAAAGTGGAACATGTAATTAAACATGATTAAAGGGTTAAGTGGGTGCCTTGGATGGCATGAGGAAATCTAGTGGTTGCCTTGGGTGGCAATAGAAGATAAGATTAGAATACTTAACCAAAGTGGGACATGTAATTAAACATGATTAAAGGGTTAAGTGGGTGCCTTGGGTGGCATGTGGAAAAATCTAGTGGGTTGCCTTGGGTGGCAATAGAGAATACGACTAGAATACTTAACCAAAGTGGAACATGTAACTAAACATGATTAAAGGGTTAAGTGGGTGCCTTGGGTGGCATGTGGAAATCAAGTGGGTGCCTTGGGTGGCATGTAGAAATCTAGTGGGTGCCTTGAGTGGCAATTGAAATATGATTAGATGACTTAACCAAACCTTAACATGTAAGAGGGCATGATTATGAAAAAGGGGTTAAGTGGGATGCACTAGATAAAATGACAAGCTTAAGTAGTAGCTTGTGGGGGCCCATTTCAACCAGTAACCCATATGTATCTTATTGGGCTCGACCCATGTCGAGGACAGGACACGCGTACTGGGCTTGACTATAAGAGGCCAAAACGGGGTAGCGGTGGCAACGCGAGTCCAACGGGTTTCATATGCGTGTGTGGACCCGGGCTGGTAGGTAAGACGTTGTTGCATCGTGTAGATATAAGCCGTGCACCATTGATAGTATTGGGTTGCCACTTTAGGGAGTGATACACCCCACTGTGGGGCCAGCACGGGTATCTACGGTAGGGAGCCGATCGCTTGGGGAGTAGCAGGTACACCTAGTGGAGATAGGGGCAGACGGCACCTATGTAGTCAGCTAGGGGTACAAGAGACTACTATTAAAATTACTAAGTTGTGGGTACACCTAGTGGAGATAGGGGCAGACGGCACCTATGTAGTCAGCTAGGGGTACACGAAACTATTATAAAAAATTACTAAGTACACTTAGTGGGATCAACCTTTAAGTAGGAATTACCCTTGGGTGGGTAGATCTGGTGTGGTGCAGTGTAGGAATTACCCTTGGGTGGGTAGATCTAGTGTGGTGCAGTGTAGTATTTATCCTTGGGTGGATAGGCGCGTCTTTACCGTTATCTTAGTTTATCCTAAGTCTAGTTGGCTGCTTAGTGTAGTCATTTATCCCCAGTCGTACCGTACCAGGTTTATATCATACCCTAATTACTTTAATGATTGTATTGTTAAAGTTATAGGGCTCACTCAGACTTATGTCTGACCCCGTTGTTTTTATATTTTCCCAACCCTCAGGTTATCAGAGTGGGCCTAGCACTAGTGGGCTTTGATTCAGATTGCTTTATCTATCTTTTGGAGCTTGGACTCTTGAAGTAAAGCTCGGTTATCCTTTCTATTATGGCTATTAGTATGAAGTGGGATTATGTACTTATGTTTTAACGAGATGGATATTTTGTACTTGACTCTTGTTGGTTTTTGAGATGTAACCAAACATGTTTACCTTCTGCTGCAATGAAATGATGTTTTAAATTTCAAGTATTACTTATATCTGTCTTGTTGTAATTTTTCAGTTCTATATTCACTTAAATACTCCACCGAAGCTAAGGCATTCCCTTTATGAGTGACCTTAGCGGGTGTGGGGTGTTACACGTGGTATCAGAGCTTAAGGTTACCAGAACAGATAAAACTTTTAGAAAAAAAATATTTTTCTAAAAACATTTTTGGAAGAAGTATTTTCAAAAACATGTCTTTTAAGAGAAAAGTTTTTGAAAGAAGAGAACATAATCCCCAAGAGCCATATATCCTTCCTTCGATTCTCCATTTTGAATCTCTTCCTCTTTCTCTTTTTGAATTTCCCCTCCGCGTAGAGATGTCTTTTTATGATAAATAAGGACTTCCGCATGAAGGACGGAAGAACCACTTCAGGGGACTAAGACGTTTGCCAGGCTAAGAAGTTAGTCCAAGGTAGTGGAGGGCTTATAGGTACCTTTTAGATGGACGAGAGAGGAAGGTTCAAATAGCTATTAGGTGAATAAAGGACGAAACCTCATCATGGTAAGAAGGCCACGAAAGGAGAATGTGAAGGGGAAGGCTAGTTGTTTTGGAGAAATAGGACACCTTGGGGTTGTCCAAAGAGGTAAGGACGAAGTACAGGATCTTCTGGAGGGTAGATGTATTCCCTCACGACGGGTATACCTGATGGGGGTAGGACCGTCTAAGTTGAAATTTGGTTCTCTCGATCATCCTGTTCGAACTTTATTCGACTCTAGTGCACCACATTCGTTTATCTCATTATCATTAGTTGAGTCACTACACCTAGACACCAGTTTAGTAGATGATCCTGTGGTTGTTTCAAACCCAATTGGGGGCTCCACTTATTTGTCCATGATATGTTTGGGTTTGAAGATCCTCATACTTAGCGTTGAGTTTAGGGGTGATGCTTTTGTTTGGGCTTCACGGGCTATGGGTTGATTTTGGGCATGGACTGGTTATCCAGTAATGGTGCCGTTCTTGATTGCGAAAAGAGAGTTGTTGGGCTCATAACCCGCTTGGGTAACACTCTCTAGATCTCTTGTAATCCCATTGATTTTGTTATGCTAAGTTATCTTGAATCGCTTGACGCTTCGGTCAAGAGTTTGCGATCTGTTAGAGTGGTCTGGGAGTACTCGGATAAGTTCGAGGAGATGAAGGGCTTACCTCCGAAGCGGGAGATAGACTTCCGAATATATCTGGTGGAAAATGCTAAGCAAGTATCTTTGTCAGTGCGCCACATGGCTCCTCGTGAGAGGAGGGAACTCCATAAGCAAGTAGGGGAGCTGCTTGGGAAGGGGTTCATAAGACGAAGTATATCGGAGTGGGGAGCTCCAGTAGTTTTTGCTACGAAGGCGGATGGGTCCCTCAGACTTTGTGTAGACTATAGAGAACTCAACAAGCTCACAAAGAAGAATAGACACCCATTGCCAAGGATTGATGATCTTTTTGATCGGTTGGTTGGCGCCTCAGTGTTTCACAGTTGGACTTAGCCACGGGGTTTCATCAGTTGGGAGTGACTGAGGATAGTATAGACCTTTAGGACTCCGGATGGTTTCTATGAGTGGCTGGTGACGCCATTTGGTTTGGCAAACGCCCCTGCATACTTTGTTGATTTGATGAGGGTGTTCAGGGAGTTCCTTAATAAGTTTTCGTATGTGCTTAATAGGTTAAGCAAAGCCAGTTATTTGATCAACGGTGGTTTTGGAGCGAGACTGGCAAGGACATCCAGAGTTGGACAAGGGCTTAATCATTTAGCCGTTTTACTAGTATCATCTCACGTAGGTCGTCTGAATTCGAAGGAGGTATCCCTTGGGTGTTTGTCTGATATTGGTTTAGGCCTTTGGGGCTTGCACTTGGGGGATGTCGAGTTCGACTAGGATGGTCTGCGTGAGAGATGGATAGTTGTGACGATTTTGTATGGGAGAATATCCTGGTTTTCTCCAGAAGTGGATAAAAGCATACCCTACATCTTAGGGAAGTATTGGAGACTCTTCGAGCGCATAGTCTTGAGACAGCAAAGGTGGATGGAGTTCTTAGCATCCTATGATTTCGAGATAGCGTACACCCCAGTAAGGGTAACGTGGTGGCGGACACCTTGAGCAGAAAAAGGTTGTCCTTGAGTCCATTGTTCGTGGAACAACGAAGCTTGGAATTTATCTCGATGTTTGATTTCAGATCTTACGTTGACTTTATACCCGGTTTGCTAGCATCCTTGGAGGTCAGACCTACTCTTTTGAGACGGATTGTCGAAGCACAGCGGGACGACCCACAGTTGGTTGAGTTGGTAGAGAGGCTCATAAGGGGGGAGTCGTCCAGCCATTTGAGTAGGTACACCCAAGACGATAAAGGGTGCTTGCGTAGAGACGGTAGACTTTGTGTACCGCAAGACGAGGGTTTGAGGAAGGCTATTCTTGATAAGGCGCATCGTTCTAAGATGACCATTCATCCCGGTGGGGATAAGATGTACCAAGACATGAAGCGAGTTTTCTTTTGGGCCGGTATGAAGAAAGATGTGGCCGAGTATGTCGCTAGATGCTTGGTGTGCCAACAGGTGAAAGCAGAGCAAAAGAAACCCAGTAGGTTTCTTCACCCATTGGAAGTTCCGCAGTGGAAGTGGGATAGCGTCTCGATGGATTTTATTGATGGGTTACCTAGATCGAGGAAGGGTAATACGGGAATTTGGGTTGTGGTAGACAGACTTGCTAGGAGTGCCCATTTCATACCCGTGAAGAGCAAGAGGACTGCTCCATGGCTAGCTTCAGTTTATCTTCGAGAGATAGTTCGGTTGCATAGGGAACATGACGTATTCCATGTGTCACATTTGAGGAAGTGCCTACATGAGACCGCAGAGGTGGTAGAGCCGAGCTTGCTTAGAGAAGTGGAGGTAGAGCGTGATGCGACTATTCGACGAGCTCCTACCCGCATCCTTGGGTCAGAGATTAGGAAGTTGAGAAACAGAGAGGTTTGACTAGTCAAAGTAAAAAGGGGAGAAGATGAGAGCAATGCTACTTGGGAGACAGAAGCGAAGATGCGTTCATTGTACCCATTCCTTTTTTGAGGGTATGTCCTTTAACTTCTCCTTTATCGTTTGTCTAGTGCTTATCTTATCTTTAGTATGTCCTCTCATTAGTACCTTGACCTTTAGATAGGGTAAACCTATGGTTGAAACATGTGTTTGAGACATGTTATGATTGATGGATGCGTGTGGATGCAAGTGGTTGCTAGTGGTTGCTCGTGGATGCATATACACACACTCTAGGCACTAGATCGGCTCAATCACTTCATATTGCATATTGCATATAATTGTGTGTAGGTAGCTATATTAATGGATGTATAATGGTTGCGTTATCATATGGATGATGCATTTTGGTGTATGGTTGTGCACACATGTAGAAATAGTATGTGTCGATAGGGATCTTTCGCATACATATTGGATGCATGGCACTATCATGGTTTGCATTAAGGAGGTCAATTAAATCAGTAGACCGCCTAATTTTGCATTAGACAGGGAACATATACACACACTTTTTGCATATGTTCATACAGCATTAGAAACTTTAAGGACAATGGATGCCAGTGTTTGATGGTTTGAGTAGATGGTTGTTTGGATGGTAGGATACGTTCTTCTTGACTTAGAGATTTTGGGGACGAAATCCTTTAAGTAGGGGAGAATGTAACACCCCGTATGTTGAATAACTTGCTATAATATAAAACAGGGCAGAATTAAATTTTAAAATCCGAACCAGGGGAAACGGGCTATGCCATTGCGTTCGTCTCGGAAAAATACGCGAAATAGAGTCTGAGTTTTCGAAAATCGGAGTCCGTATGACCCAGATATGGCCCGAAGAAGTTTCAGAAAATTTAAAAACAGATTTGAAAACAGAAATTTCAAATTTCAGAAGTGGCGGGAAAATTCCCGCCAGACCCAGGGGGTTGACCTGGGGGTCGACTGGGGAGTCGACCTGCCCACCAGGTCGACTGGGGAGTCGACCCTAGTGTCGACCTGGGGGTCGACCTCCCTGGTCGAGCCCAGGTGACCTGGGTTCATCAGCTTGGCTTTTGGGCTGTGTTTTGGTGGCTAGGACGAGATCTGACGGCTCTAATCTGATTTAGGGTTAATCTAATGGCCTAAAACACCTAACTACTCTATAAATACACCCTAAGACTACCCTAATTCATACTAAAAATAGCTACAACACCGTTATGCCGTCAAAATGCAACTTGAAGGAGCCTCCATCAACTTAAAGAGGAAGATAGCTTCTCAAATCAATCTCTAATCAACTCTAGCAACTTAATCTTCTTCTTAGGAGTGCTAATCAACAAGTTGTGAGTTTTCTATAGCCTTAATGACCAATTGTTGAAATGATTATGATAGGATATAATGAGGTTATGGCTATGAATGTGGATCAATGCGAGTATGATATCATATGCTATGTGTTAATGATGTTATGCATGTTATATGCTATATGTTAATGATGTTATGCATGTTATATGCTATATGTTAATGATGTTATGCATGTTATGCATGTTATATGCTATATGTTAATGATGTTATGCATGTTATGCATGTTATATGCTATGTGTTAATGATGTTATGCGAGTTATGCAAGTCATATGCTACATGTTCATGATGTTATGCAAGTTATGCAAGTCATATGTTACATGTTCATGATGTTATGCAAGTTATGCAAGTCATATGATATATGATCATGATGTTATGCAAGTTATGCAAGTGTTAGGCTATGTGTTCATGATGCTAGTTATGCAAATCGCTATGATAAACATTGATCCATTATGACACCATGATATGCAAGTTTGGTGTATGATTATATGCAAGTTCATACATGACATGATATGCAAGTTTGGTGTTTGATTATATGCAAGTTCATATATGATATGTTATGCAAGTTTGGTGTATGATTATATGCAAGTTCATACATGACATGTTATGCAAGTTTGGTGTTTTATTTTATGCAAGTAACATGTGCAAGTTTACACCTTTGTATGATATGCATACATATGCAAGTTAACCCCTTTGTATGTCATACATACATATGCAAGTTTACCCCTTTTGTATGACATAAGTAACTTATGCAAGTTAATCTCTTTATGACATATGTGATTCATGCAAGTTTGGGTTGATTATTTATGCTAGTTGGGTTTGATGCTATATGCATGTTGACACCTTTAAAACCCATGTTGATGCTAATGTTATGCAAGTTGAACCCATTGTATTTGTGATGAATCTCCCCTTTTATGTCATGTTCGCGAATTACGTGGGGAACGATGGGGTTAATATACATGTTAATGAAACGGTGTGAAGTTGGTATGATTATGCATACCATAAAGTGGATGGACATAATTGAGTCAATTATGTACATCGTTAAATTTGTAATTAATTAGGGATAATTAATACAAATTATGGGGGTGATTAATTAGGTGTAATTAATCGACTAAGACACGAGGTTGGACCCTTTTGTAGCATAAGACTGCCCGGAACCGACCGGCATATCCAGCGGCTACAAATGATTGGCCCAATGTGAGAGGTCTTAGGCACAAACTAAATACGTGACAAGTGTATAGACACGAGGTTAGACTCGGTTATGGCGTAAGGCTGCCCGGACCCAACCGGCAAATCCAGCTGCCATAAAAGATAGTCTAATGTGAGAGGTCTTTACAACGGTTACGCTCTTAATCAATTAAGAAACACTTAACCAGATAAGCATGTAGTGGGGCATGAAGGGTTAAGTGGGTGCCTTGGGTGGCATGTGGAGAATAAGTAAGTTCCTTGGGTGGCATGAGAAAATCTAGTGGTTGCCTTGGGTGGCAATAGAAAATACGATTAGAATACTTAACCAAAGTGGAACATGTAATTAAACATGATTAAAGGGTTAAGTGGGTGCCTTGGGTGGCATGAGGAAATCTAGTGGTTGCCTTGGGTGGCAATAGAAGATAAGATTAGAATACTTAACCAAAGTGGGACATGTAATTAAACATGATTAAAGGGTTAAGTGGGTGCCTTGGGTGGCATGTGGAAAAATCTAGTGGGTTGCCTTGGGTGGCAATAGAGAATACGACTAGAATACTTAACCAAAGTGGAACATGTAATTAAACATGATTAAAGGGTTAAGTGGGTGCCTTGGGTGGCATGTGGAAATCAAGTGGGTGCCTTGGGTGGCATGTAGAAATCTAGTGGGTGCCTTGAGTGGCAATTGAAATATGATTAGATGACTTAACCAAACCTTAACATGTAAGAGGGCATGATTATGAAAAAGGGGTTAAGTGGGATGCACTAGATAAAATGACAAGCTTAAGTAGTAGCTTGTGGGGGCCCATTTCAACCAGTAACCCATATGTATCTTATTGGGCTCGACCCATGTCGAGGACGGGACACGCGTACTGGGCTTGACTATAAGAGGCCAAAACGGGGTAGCGGTGGCAACGCGAGTCCAACGGGTTTCATATGCGTGTGTGGACCCGGGCTGGTAGGTAAGACGTTGTTGCATCGTGTAGATATAAGTCGTGCACCATTGATAGTATCGGGTTGCCACTTTAGGGAGTGATACACCCCACTGTGGGGCCAGCACGGGTATCTACGGTAGGGAGCCGATCGCTTGGGGAGTAGCAGGTACACCTAGTGGAGATAGGGGCAGATGGCACCTATGTAGTCAGCTAGGGGTACAAGAGACTACTATTAAAATTACTAAGTTGTGGGTACACCTAGTGGTGATAGGGGCAGACGACACCTATGTAGTCAGCTAGGGGTACACGAAACTATTATAAAAAATTACTAAGTACACTTAGTGGGATCAACCTTTAAGTAGGAATTACCCTTGGGTGGGTAGATCTGGTGTGGTGCAGTGTAGGAATTACCCTTGGGTGGGTAGATCTAGTGTGGTGCAGTGTAGTATTTATCCTTGGGTGGATAGGCGCGTCTTTACCGTTATCTTAGTTTATCCTAAGTCTAGTTGGCTGCTTAGTGTAGTCATTTATCCCCAGTCGTACCATACCAGGTTTATATCATACCCTAATTACTTTAATGATTGTATTGTTAAAGTTATAGGGCTCACTCAGACTTATGTCTGACCCCGTTGTTTTTATATTTTTCCCAACCCTCAGGTTATCAGAGTGGGCCTAGCACTAGTGGGCTTTGATTCAGATTGCTTTATCTATCTTTTGGAGCTTGGACTCTTGAAGTAAAGCTCGGTTATCCTTTCTATTATGGCTATTAGTATGAATTGGGATTATGTACTTATGTTTTAACGAGATGGATATTTTGTACTTGACTCTTGTTGGTTTTTGAGATGTAACCAAACATGTTTACCTTCTGCTGCAATGAAATGATGTTTTGAATTTCAAGTATTACTTATATCTGTCTTGTTGTAATTTTTCAGTTCTATATTCACTTAAATACTCCACCGAAGCTAAGGCATTCCCTTTATGAGTGACCTTAGCGGGTGTGGGGTGTTACATAACTGTGTTAAAAATACAATACGAAATTATAAACTGTTCAGACTTATGTGAGATTTACTCACATTTGCACATTAGCCATTAAATAACGGTTTGCGTTATTTGATTCAGTCGGACAATTTATTTCGCCATAAATTGTAACGAGTTCGAATTCGCTCTCAGTCAGTTCCAGTGTGTAGCCCTCGTCCATACGATCCCAACGCAACTTGTTTCACTGAACTCCGATCTCGTATGAGGTAGTTACGATATTACAAAGTTATTATACATTTTAAATTAAATAAAACTTTGGATTTATAAATTTTTGGGTTCACCCTTCATCCATATCGGCCCATTTAAACATTTGCAAGCCAGACCCATTAAAAATCATTCCTCTTCTTGTCTACATCAAACGCCACTCCTCCCATACCCTTTTCCTCAATCATTTAAAACACGATTCCAATTTAATACCCCGACCATTTATGCTTCTTTCTTCTACCTGATTTTCGCACCTCTCCCAGTACTTAAACTCACGTCGGCCTTATTACACCATGCCCAATTGATCACACAACACTTCTCACACAACAGTTCATGCGCAACCTTCCATTTTTGCCTCTCCCCACACAATTCACTCTCCCCAAATCGAGATCTGCTCGTTCCTTCAGTAAACTCCACGACGCCAAGAACATGGCCATTACCAACAATAGACCGCAACTCCTCTTCAACCTGTACGTCATTCTCCCACCAGAAACGAAGCTGTCATCACCGAAGACTACGACTACCCCACCTCCTACATCAGCCCACCATTAGAGAAAACTCAAGCTCATCGCTGCAGTGCGACATCAAGGTCTTAAACCTGCTGTACACGATGATGTTTCGACATCAACACCACAGATTCTAACCCAGAATTTGTCTCGAGGAGCTAAACTTTGTGATAAACCCGAAAACCATCACCAAATCATGGATTAAAGCTTCAATCACCCACTGTCTCGAACCCTGGCTTACATCGACCAACGCTGGAAAGAAAAGGTGTGACATCTGATGATTTCGAATCCCACAAAATTGCCACTACGTTGAAGAGGATCGATTCACGAGTGTGAATATATTTGTATTTTGATTTATGGAGTTTAATTCGATTTCTTCCGATTTCCCAAACCCACGGTTTTGCTGAAAGAAGAAGAGAACGACGGATATTTTTGGTTGGCTGTGGAAATGATTTAGGTTAGAGGCTTAAAAGATTAGGGATAAACTTGGTTTGAAGCTTCATTCATTTTTATCAATAAAAGACCGTTATCAACAAAAATAAAAATACCAGTGAGACTAGCAATGTCCCATGATCCCAAAAAAATAATAATATCGGTAGATTAACTCATATCTTGAAACCCAAAAATGTTGGTTAAGGGTGCAAAATACTCCAAATAAAAAGTTGTTTATTTAATTAATTAAAAATTTCAATAAAATTCTAAAAATTAAATTATCGTTATGTCCCAAAAGAACCTTGTCTAAATTCAAACCCGATCTCTAGTAATATCGAATAAACCGTTACGGTCGATAAACGATTCTGTAACGACTATTTTAAAATTTTATTTGGACACAAATCAAAATCTACACGACGAAATCTCGATTTTTCTCTTCCACTAGAAAGATATACGTCACCAGCTCCCAACGTTTCTTGTTTCACAGAAATTCAACTTAAAACGAGTCCTGTACATTCAGTTGAAGTTCAAATCGCCAAATCGCGAACTGCAGCGCCATTTCGAGCTCGATTATAATTATAATATAACTATACGTTCAAACTGTCGTTATTTAAATATATTCTTTATTCTAATTCAACTCTAAACTGAATTATATATTTTGAATTGCCCAATTCACACCATATCGCCATTCCAGCCCATTATGATTATTTCAGAATTAAATATATTATTATATTATTTATTTTAATTAAATATTCAATATAATTTTAATTAAACGATCATTTAAATCACTATATCACTATATATATAATTAAATAAATTAATTATAATACGTCTGCAAATGCGGGTCATTACATTCTTCCCCACTTAAAATAATTTCGTCCTCGAAATTGCTAAGGTAGAGGACGATCCTATCGACTAGTTAGAACATATTTGTTCACTTCTTAACTTCAGTTTCAACTGAACCTAATTTCAATTTAATTATTAATTATTATTATCGAAAATTTTCAAAAATCCTGAAAATTTTCTAATGCCTTAACTTTTCGAAAAATTTCGCCAGCACCTCCTTTGTACTGGTCAATACGTCAAATCACCACTCGCCTCTCTGGGCCATCTCCATCCCAAAAGAAAATCAAACAGCCAAACGGCTTGCCAATTCGGCTCATAAATCTCATGCTTATATCAAATATAAACTTGTACCTTTTGTCGGCATATCATTATATCCTTTCCACCTGTTTTCAATTCAGCGGATACAAGGGTCATCCCAATCAAATTTCGATCTGCTTTTATCCACAACACAACCATTCGTTTATATCCGAGCCAAATATCATTTCAACTCGCGTCTCCCAAATACAATTCGTCTTGATACCATTCAAATTCAATTTCAGTTACCACTTAACTGACTTTACTTTAATTCCAATTTGCTTTTACAAATTCCTATTTAATTTGTCTTAAATTCAAACAGTCTTTTCCCTAGGAGTTTTTAAACAGTTTACTCTTTTCAAAAATCAAATTTTCCTTTTCGAAATTGAACACAACTTGTCTTTCCCAAAACAAATTCAAAACAGTATCTCTGGTAGTAATTCGTCACTTACAACTCGAAAATGAATACTGATGATGTAGCTATCATCATCAGAATATATTTTCCAGCGATCGAAGTGAGTTCAATACTATAAAACCATTTCTAAACATTTCCACTTTGAAATTCATTTCAAAATATAATTCACACTGCTTGTAAAACAATTTAAAAATCTCCCAGGATCTTAAATTTTCCTTATTTTTAATCCAAATCCATTTACAAACACTTATTCAAATTTCCAGGGTTTTCATTTCAATTCTGATTTAACTTCATATTTAATTCAATTCGATTTCATATATTTCACTTATATGAATTCTGATTGGTTATTTACATAACCATTTAATTTATAATCTTACTCGATTATAATAACAACCAATATATCCAATATATTATAATTTTGATATATATATATATATATATATATATATATATCTTCTCTATATCAAGATATACCTTGGGTAAACTTATTTTAATTTACCCTCTTTTCAAAACATATCGTGCCAACCCATCGTATTCGAGTGTTTATAAACTCCTACCGATACAGTGGATCAAACTGATCGACCAGAACCCATAAACAACTCAACCAATGAATCTCCACAATATAAAACCACTTTATATCAAATTACAAATACGCACTCGTATATATACACTCAAACTCAATCTAGGGTATTACTAACCCTATCTCTACCGAGTCACGCCACAGAGCCACGGTAATTCACTTAACCTGGCTTTGATACCAACTGTAATGACCCGGGTTTTTGTCGACCTTGGTTATCGCCAAAAACTCAATGATGACTAACCAAACATCGAAAAATACCGGATGATTAATGAAACAAAACAGAGGGTGAGGAAAGATAAGATAGAAACTTAAAATAGAAGAAGAAGAACACAATATCAGAGTAACACGAATCTCACAACGGAACGAATAACATATAATATATAACATAACTTTGAAATATACATCTGTACTTGAATATACATCATTGTCAAAGTACAGCACTTACAACACAGCGGAATAATAATAGCTATATAATCCTGAAGCCTCCTGCTCCAAGCTCTTCCAGTATATCTGTAAATCCCGACTACTTGACTGCCCGTACAAAATTGGGCACCCAAGAGTTTAGGGAAAACAAAACAAAATAAACTCCGAGTCAGTCATGGGACTGGTATGAGTAAATCGGTTTTAAAATAGTTCAAACAAGTAAATGATATCTCATAAGACCACGCCGCATAACGGAACGGGTTTTTCCCTTATGAGAATCCAAAATATCTTTATATCAAAAACCTTTTAATATTATAATAATGTCTATCAACACAACATAATAATCATCTAGCAGAAACGCTTCCATCTCACGTTCTACATATATAGTATACAAAACCGCAAGCACGTATTGGGTAATGTATTTCCAACTATGACAAGGTATGGAACCACCTTTCGCTAGTGTACCTCTAGAAAGGAATACACTGGGTTCAACAAGAACATCTTGCAACCCGACCACACATGACCGACCACTCATTTCGCTTGAGTGTATCGAATGTATATCACCAACGGTTGGGATCAGCAACCGTTTCCCGAATGGGACAGCATCAACAATAGATTTTTAGAAGTAAATGAAACTCTAGATCAGGTGATTATACACCCTACTTCGGAGCGACCGACTTAGCCATGCTGCCTGCCTGATTTCTGTCATTTATCGGTTGATGAGGCTTGAGGTTACGCTTCATCATCACATCAGATTCACTTCGAATGCCACATTGTCAGATCCATCGAAAATCACTAATTGATGTCTACAACAGTACATTACGTGTTAGCTAAAGAAGTTTCCTTCTCCGCTTCCACTCTTGGTACGGTTGAAGAAATCAATGTATGTGAACTTTTCTAGAAATACTCTATCAGACATTCATCCAGGAACAGGATGAACCGAAGGTACTATTCAGTACATCCATCTTAGGCACTGTTATCTAAGACTTATACAATAGCCCTTGCACTTTACTCCGTCTTCAATTATCTTTGGCATATATGATTCGCAACGCTTATGCCAATACAGAGTGGTTCTTTGGATAATAATCCAACCGGTCTCTCCCTATTAACAACGTAAAAATGGTCAAAACTTCGATAGTCTGTGATTTAACCATCAAAGAAAAACAGGTGTGCAAACAACGATATTATTTTCAGATGGAAATTCTATCAATCAATCATCAATCATATATATATATATATATATTCTTTTTTTCTATGTTTATAAAATATACGTTATTAACACTGGAAAACATTTCCATTGTTATTTACATATCACTATCATTTTACAACTATCAGTCCCTGACTGTAAACTAGTATGAGAACAATTCTCTAAGTATAAACCCCGAATGTCGAAACCAACATCAGATCGATACTTAGAAAACTATTCAACCTAACTAATCTCTAGCCAGTTTCTAATTTTGCTTAACTCTATTTGATTTACTCTTTTCGATTAACTCGATTCGATTAACTCCTCTATTTATTTTCCAAATAAATAATCCTTTATTCTATTTATTTTGCTTAACATCTCTTTTATAACTTATTCAATTTCTAAGTCAATATCCCTTTATCATAACTTATTCATTTCCTAAATAAATAATCTGTTTAATATCCTATTTATTTATTTTGAATGTTTCCTTTAATAACCCTATTTATTTAACAGATAAATATGTCCTTTTCTTATTCTATTTATTTAACAAATAAATAAACCCATTATCTTATCCTATTTATTTAACAAATAAATATCTCACTTATTATCTCCTATTTATTTTCTAAGTAAATAGTCCCTTTTATAACATCTTATTTATTTATCCTAAATTAATAATTCACTTTATAAATATTCCAATATCGTCCATACACATATAATCAACAACAGATTATAAACCATGTCATATATCACAATATATGAAATTAATAAAATAGCTGTTGAGGAATCCTGTCGGATTCCTCTAACCTATTTCCCTGTATCCACCGATGTTACACGATATGATTATCATCACTTTCAGTTCGATATGACTTATCCTGATAAATAGAATCAATATAGAAATTCAACTAACTGTCTAGCAGTTTAATCAAACGGTCAACACATAGTCAATCAACCAATATCTAACTGTTCTAAAAATACAATATGAAATTATAAACTGTTCAGAGTTAGTGAGATTTACTCACATTTGCGCGTTAGCCATTAAATAACGGTTTGCGTTATTTGATTCAGTCGGACAATTTATTTCTCCATAAATTGTAACGAGTTCAAATCCGCTCTCAGTCAGTTCTAGTGTGTAGCCCTCGTCCATACGATCCCAACGCAACTTGTTTCACTGAACTCCGATCTCGTATGAGGTAGTTACGATATTACAAAGTTATTATACATTTTAAATTAAATAAAACTTTGGATTTATAAATTTTTGGGCTCACCCTTCATCCATATCGGCCCATTTAAACATTCGCAAGCCAGACCCATTAAAAATCATTCCTCTTCTTGTCTACATCAAACGCCACTCCTCCCACACCCTTTTCCTCAATCATTTAAAACACGATTCCAATTTAATACCCCGACCATTTCTGCTTCTTTCTTCTACTTGATTTTTGCACCTCTCCCAGTACTAAAACTCACGTCGGCCTTATTACACCATGCCCAATTGATCACACAACACTTCGCACACAACAGTTCATGCGCAACCTTCCATTTTTGCCTCTCCCCACACAATTCACTCTCCCCAAATCGAGATCTGCTTGTTCCTTCAGTAAACTCCACGACGCCAAGAACATGGCCATTACCAACAACAGACCGCGACTCCTCTTCAACATGTACGTCATTCTCCCACCCGAAACGAAGCTGTCATCACCGAAGACTACGACTACCCCACCTCCTACATCAGCCCACCATTAGAGAAAACTCGAGCTCATCGCTGCAGTGCGACATCAAGGTCTTAAACCTTCTGTACACGATGATGTTTCGACATCAACACCACAGATTCTAACCCAGAATTTGTCTCGAGGAGCTAAACTTTGTGATAAACCCGAAAACCATCACCAAATCATGGATTAAAGCTTCAATCACCCACTATCTCGAACCCTGGCTTACATCGACCCACGTTGGAAAGAAAAGGTGTGAAATCTGATGATTTCGAATCCCACAAAATTGCCACTACGTTGAAGAGGATCGATTCAAGAGTGTGAATATATTTGTATTTTGATTTATGGAGTTTAATTCAATTTCTTCCGATTTTCCCAAACCCACGGTTTTGCTGAAAGAAGAAGAGAACGACGGATATTTTTGGTTGGCTGTGGAAATGATTTAGGTTAGAGGCTTAAAAGGTATTATATAGGGATAAAATTGGTTTGAAGCTTCATTCACTTTTATCAATTAAAGACCGCTATCGACAAAAATAAAAATACCAGTGAGACTAGCAATGTCCCATGATCCCAAAAATATAATAATACCGGTAGATTAACTCATATTTTGAAACCCAAAAATGTTGGTTAAGGGTGCAAAATACTCCAAATAAAAAGTTGCTAATTTAATTAATTAAAAATTTCAATAAAATTCTAAAAATTAAATTATCGTTATGTCCCAAAAGAACCTTGTCTAAATTCAAACCCGATCTCTAGTTATATCGAATAAACCGTTACGGTCGATAAGCGATTCTATAGCGACTATTTTAAAATTTGATTTGGACACAAATCAAAATCTACACGACGAAATCTCGATTTTTCTCTTCCACTAGAAAGATATACTTCACCAGCTCCCAACATTTCTTGTTTCACAGAAATCTGACTTAAAACGATTCCTATACATTCAGTTGAAGTTCAAATCGCCAAATCGCGAACTACAGCGCCATTTCGAGCTCAATTATAATTATAATATAACTATACGTTCAAACTGTCGTTATTTAAATATATTCGTTATTCTAATTCAACTTTAAACTGAATTATATATTTTGAATTGCCCAATTCACACCATATCGCCATTTCAGCCCATTCTGATTATTTCAGAATTAAATATATTATTATATTATTTATTTTAATTAAATATTCAATATAATTTTAATTAAAAGAACATTTAAATCACTATATCACTATATATATAATTAAATAAATTAATTATAATACCTCTGCAAATGCGGGTCATTACATGATGGTATACACGAATGCCTGTGGTACCAGACTGGTTGCTGTACTAATGCAAGGAGGTAGGGTTGTGGCTTATGCTAGTCGACAACTGAAACCACATGAGAATATATATCCTACCCATTATTTGGAATTGGCAGCGATTGTGTTCGCATTAAAGATGTGGAGACATTATCTCCTGGGAGAAAGATTCGAGTTGTTTACCGATCATAAGTCATTGAAGTACCTTTTCTCTAAAAAAAAGATTTAAATCTTCATCAACAGATATGGTTAGAGTTCTTGGCTTCATATGATTTCAATATCGCATACACACCCAGGAAGGGGCAATGCAGTAGTTGATGCATTGAGTAGGAGACATGTCGATTTAGGGGCTATGTTTATGGAATGGAAACAACTGGAGTATATTGCAGGATACGATTTCAGACCTAAGTGTGAATTAGATCCAGAGATGTTAGCAAGTTTGACGATTAGACCCACTTTGATTGAGTGGATCGGTTCCAGTAAGAGGGACGATCCTAATCTATTGGAAATCATCTCCCAGGTAGAGATGGGTATCTACGGCGAGAGAATGAACAAGTATGGTCTTTATTGAGAGGGATGGCTTCGAAAGAATTTGATGCTAGTTGTACCCAATGTTAATGGATTGAGAGATGAAGTGCTTAGATAGTGTCATCACTCGAAACTGATTATACATCCCGGTGGTAACAGAATGTATCGAGACATGAAACAGACCTACTACTGGGAAGGGATGAAGAGAGACATTGGGAATTTTTTATCCAAGTGCATGAACTGCAAGTTAGTTAAATCTGAGCAAAAGAAGCCTAATGGTTTGTTACAACCGTTAGAAATACCCGAATGGAAATGAGAACAAGTCTCAATTGATTTCATTGACGGTTTGCCAAGGATAAGATCGGGTCATGATTGCATTTTGGTGATTGTGGATCGATTGACCAAAAGTGCAAGGTTTATACCGGTCAAGTCGAGTAGAACGATAGCTAAGTTAGCAAAACTGTATGTAAAGTGGGTAGTGAGATTTCATGGAGTACCCAAAGGTATTGTGAGTGACCGAGATCCATTATTCACCGGTGGGTTTTGGAAGAGCATACAAGAGGCTTTAGGGTTAGAATTACATCTCAGTACCGTGTATCATCCTCAAACCGACGGTCAAACAGAGAGGGTGATCTCCTTTTAGAGATTGTATACTAGATTTTGGGGGTTCATAGGATGACCATTTTCACCTGGTTGAGTTTGCATATAACAATAGTTATCAGTCCAGTATTGGTATGGCTCCATTTGAAGCTTTGTACGGAAGACTGTGCAAGTCACCATATGGTTGGAAACCGATGAGAATTTGTGCTTGGGTCGGATGTAATAAGAGAAACTTCAAATAAGATCAAGGTTATTCAACAGTGAATGAAGGCCGCCCAAGATAGGAAGAAGAATTTTGCTGATAAAAGACGAAGAGAATTGAAATTCTCCATTGGCGACTTGGTATTCGTGAAAATTTCTCCGTTAAAGAGTGCGATTCGATTTGGTAGGAGAGGAAAATTGGCACCAAGGTTTGTTGGTCCGTTTCCAGTCCTCGAACAAGTTGGGAATTTGGCATATAAAGTTGGATTACTTGACAAGATGGCGGGAGTTTACGACGTATTTCATGTTTCCCAATTAAGGAAATTCGTGCACAATTCTGATATGGCTATTTCACCAGATCAGTTGGGTGATATCGAACTTGAATCTGAGGCAGTTGAGAGCCACATAACGATTATGTGATAACCCCAAACTCTCGTAGAACGAAAGAAAGGATATTCATTGGGATATAACATAATTTCAACAACAGCAGATCTTAGATAACATCACAACACATAAATCATTGCAGCAGAAATAGAAATGTCATCAACATCACAACATCTGAACATCAGAGTGGCACAGTTACAGGATACAACTTAGCAAATAGAAAGTCTCAGCAAATAGAAATAAGTCTAAAACTCCATCAAGTACATCTTAGATAAAGGATGTCTAAATGTCTCAAAAATAACAAGATAAAAATGTTCTTCATCTTCCTTCCATCAGCATACTCCAATCCATAATGCGTCCATAATAACCTGAACCTGTCACTTGGCTGCCCGTGTGGAAAAGAGGGAAACCGAGTTTGCAAAGTGAAACAAACTACGAGTCAGTCGTGGGACTGGTATGAGAAATCTTTCCTAACTTATCTAACAATATGGCTAATCACAGGACCACGCCGCTAACGCGGAACGGGTTTACTCCATTGGATTACTGGTGCATAAGTTAAATAAATTTTTATTCAAAACAAAGCAATGCTTTTTAGAAAAATGAAATCATTATAAGACTTAAGTCACATCACACAATGCAACGCAAACCGGAGGATAGAGTTTTACCTTATAATGACCAAACATGCTTGATACGTTGAAAATAATATTTTAATATTATTATTAGTGTCTAATCAGTTTTAAAATACTTCAAAGTAAATGTATCAATCCTAAATGACATTGCTACCATATACTATGTCGCCATATATAAGTTTACATTCAAAACTGTAATGTCGTATTGGAAAATGGGTTTCCGTCGTGAGTCAAGGCTAGGGACGATTTCCTTACCGATTCGAGACACTCTAGTAGTGTCTCAGGATTCCCCTCAGTGAACCCCTGGATCCTGCAGGGCTGGTCCACAAATATACCTTAGTGGATTAGTTATGCTTGAACACACGTTTTCCGGTCTTATTGAACCTATAATTTGGTGACTATCGACTAATAAATCTGAGGTACCTCATAATCCATCAACCACATAAGTAAAATGTCAGGGCTTGCAAAATCCTGATACCACTTCTAGCTAGAAAGAAACGTGTGCACTCCCTGCGTTCCCTTGTCCCATTTACGACTCTTACGGGGATGTGAGGCTCGCGAGGTAACTGTATACACAAAACTATGCCGAAATAGGATATGCTTTGATCATCAACCACAAGGTTCTGCTTTTCAACAAAAGCCTTGATCGTCTGCATCTTGGCATGCCACATTGACAATCCGCGCCATGCAATCAATAACTACCAATATATGACCTCTGAGCTCGTGCGTCTCAGAGAAGGGTGTTAAGTAGGAGAATAAGTTCTCCACCACCAATCAGATATATATTAATTAGAAATTAATTTACATGGAATGAAATCCAATGTCAGATACACATCCATTTACAAGTCCGTTCTGGGTCTGAACGAAGCCGGAGACACCTTATTCCTCGTCCCGTATGTCCAATACGGAAGAGAGGTGCTCGCTTATCTGGACAATCAACAAGTACGTCCAGATAACTACCACTTTAACCCTTTACTGGGAGCTACCCAATGCCGGACATCAGTAGTCATCCTTTCGAAGTGAAGATCGTCGGTCCTCAATCACCATCTTATATATCTTCGATTTAAATCATCGTATAATTATTTGAAATGAGATTGAACTCGGTCTTTTCAAATAATTCAAGCATATATATAATTTAAACCATTTCATATCGTTAACATGATTTTTTAACGATTTATCGCCATTTTTATTTATACAAAAATAGCTCAATTAAATTTAACGACGCTTCGGGCCAATAGGCGGCCCTAGCGTTGTTTTTGTCAAAATTTGATTTACACTTTTCTCGAAATCTAACCATTGGATTTTAATAAAATTTATATCGTTGGAAAGATCTTCCCAAAGCGGTCCCAACGGTTCTAGTTTTGGGAAAATCCGATGGTTGGATCTTTCGGTATAATCGTTTAAAGTTACGATTCTGAAACGTGAACTACCGCACGCGATTCGTTTAATTTTAATTTATATTTATATATATATAATTATATATAAATATAAACCATTTGACGATTCCACTAACGTGTTTAACACGCCAAATAAAAGAATGTTTTAATTTGCATAACCATTTCTACATGTTTTTGTAATGTCAAATAAAATATCTTTATTAACATGACATTTGCTACTGACAAATAAAAGATAAACTTTTATTTTCATTACTTGTATGCAATTTATATATTTGAATCTAAAAAATAAAAGGAAATATTTTATGTGTGTAAATATATAATTTCAATGTATAATGTAACATATAAAATGTTTACTTTAAATTTGCATACAAATTATAATGTATGCATTGACAATAAAAATGATTTTAACTTGCATAAAAATTCTAATATGTGCATTGTCAATAAAAATGATATTTTACCTTCAATACAAATTCTAGTGTACGCATTTTCAATAAAAATGATTCTTTGGATTGCATACAAATTCTAGTGTATGCATCTTCAATAAAAATGATATTTTATCTTGCATACAAATTCTAGTGTATGCATTTTTCAATAAAAATGATTCTTTGAATTGCCTACAAATTCTAATGTATGCAATTTAAATAAAAATGATATTTTATCTTGCATACAAATTCTAGTGTATGCATTTTCAATAAAATGGTTTTTTGAATTGCATACAAATTCTAATGTATGCAATTTAAATAAAAATGATATTTTATCTTGCATACAAATTCTAGTGTATGCATTTTCAATAAAAATGATTCTTTGAATTGCATACAAATTATAATGTATGCAATTTAAATAAAAATGATGTTTTATCTTGCATACAAATTCTAGTGTATGCATTTTCAATAAAAATGATTCTTTGAATTGCATACAAATTCTAATGTATGCAATTTAAATAAAAATGATATTTTATCTTGCATACAAATTCTAGTGTATGGATTTTCAATAAAAATGATATTTTATCTTTTGTTGACAATTCTATTTCAACAAAATGATTAAAAAGTGATTCTGTTGACAATTCTAGTTTAACAAAATGATTAAAAAGTGATGATTTCATTTTGTTAACAATTCTAATTTAACAAAATGAATATAAGTGATGATTTCATTTGGTTAAATATTCTAATTTAACAAAATAAATATATGTGATTGTGGCATTTATGTTGATCATCCTAGTTTGACAAAATTAATATATTTTTGATTCGGCTAACCTATGTAATAACCCGGAAATCCGAGCCAATTTAAAAAATTTATTTCGGAAATTTTAGCGAATTTTGGATATTTAAAATGAATTATTTTAAATAATAACGACGAGAAATTCATTTTGAATATAATTAGAATGAATATATTTATTTGAAACGTCGTTAGAATATAAATATTTTATTTTAATTATAAAAGGAATTGAAAATGGCGCTGTAGTTCGAAAATTCAATTTCAAATTTCAAATGAATGTACAAGATTCAAAATAAACTGTATTTTAGCGAAACCAAAAATATTTGAAAATATCTTTCCAACGAATCAAAAAAATTGAAATTTCCTAGGGGGAATAAAAAGTTACGTCCAGTTGAAAATTCAGAATAGTCGCTATGGAATTCTGGCCCTTAAAAATGGCCATTTTTCAAACGATCCCAGAATTTGACGAAATTAGTTTTGTTAGGACCGTATCGTCAATACGAAGCTAGAAAATATTTTTCGGGAATTTTTAGAGTCCGTATGTGGCCCAAGTAAATTAAAATGTGTGTTCAAATTCAATATATAGATTTATATTTTGATTTTGACGAAAAATGATCGTAACAGCAGAAATGGGTTACGAAACATATCCCATTGCGTTCGGAAAGGGGGTATTACATTAGGGACGACAATCGGTGGGTTCAAATTAGAGGTCGAATGAAAAACTTTCCTTTTTAGAGAAAAATAAAATAATATGAAATAATAATTATATATCCCTTTCTCTCTCCCCCTTTTCCACTTTAGTCAATGATAGAAAATCCAAAAAAAAAACCCCACCCCGTTATTCTTTGAAGCGCCACCCCCCCCCAAATCGATTTCGCTGCCGCCTCCAGGCGTTCACCGCGCCACCGCTCCAGTCCAGCGCCGTCCTCCACTAGCGCCAACCCCGACCATCCTCCCTCCCTCAGGCCAAAATCGAAACCAAATCCCAAATGCATGGAAAAACCACCACCGCCTGCTTCCGGCCTCGCGACGCCCCTCAGCACCACCTCCGCCTCCAGCTCACTGAAGACCCCCTCTCTGGCGCTAGCGAACCCTCACTGTCCGGTGATCAAAGCCCTAAATTATGTAGGTATTTTCATACAATTTTCCTTCGATTTGTGTTGTTTCCCCTTTTTGATTTCTATGACTTTTGTTAAAGAAAATATATGATGTTATTTATGTATATGGTTTCAAAATAAAAATTAGATTTTTATAAACGAAAAGTTTAGATTTCTAAATATGAAAAGTAGATTTTTAATGAAATAAAACTCGATTTTTAATGAAGTAAAGACTCGATTTTTAAGGAAGTAAAGTTTCAATTTTTAGAATAGAAAAGATTAGATTTTTCTATATGAAAAGGTTAGATTTTTATAATATAGAGATAATAAAAATATGATTTTTATATTATAGAGATAATAAAAATATGATTTTTATAATGCAAACATCGATATAAAAGTATGATTTTTATAATGTGTTAATGAAGAAAAAAATGTGATTTTTATATGAATAACATAATAAAAATATAAGTTTTATTATAGAAGAAGTGAAATATAATTTTTATTATGAAAGCGTGGCCAGGACTGCATTGGAATTTCCAACAAATCCAAATGGTTCAGAAGTTTAGAAATAGGGAATGGAGGAGTGGAACCCTCGGTGAGAACTCCTCACTTTTAATTTGTTTTCTAGTTGAAATATATACTAGGATGCAGACGGTGCTTAGCAGCACCCGACACCCGTCGTCCACAAACCATGGATGACTTGTTTGTTTGATGTGTTGTGAAAAATGATTGTGTGTAGTGGAATGAAATAAATTATTTTATGGTTAAAAATATAATTTTTAACGTGTATATAAAATAAATAGTTATAAACAAATCAGTCGATTTGTTTATGTACACACATTTGACTGATATGGATTGGGACGATAAATTTTACACATCGCCCAACTACACAAATAAAACCTGTGTTTGTTTGATTATTTGAAAACCCCACACGGGTGTTGGGATGAAATTAGCCATACACTAGTCCCAATAATTAGTTGTATGTCGATCGATTGATTGACAGGCTGTTATAAGCGTTAAATATTTATATTTGATGCTTATGCAGTGTAGAATGCACTTTGGGTAATGGTTGACTATGTCTGATTGTTGTAGTGTATGTATGTGTACTAAATCCATATCAATCACATTGTATGGTAATTGATTGGGCCTCATTCCAAGTTGGAAAATAAAATATATATTCATGTGTTGAATAAAAGAAAATTCATGTGTTGAATAAAATATATATTCATGTGTTGAATAAAAGAAAATTCATGTATTGAAGGAAATATTCATTTGCTGAATAGAATAACGAAGTTATTGAAATATATAAAGCTGTGTTGATTAGATATGTGCCATTTTGACGTGAACGATATTTATATCGATTATATTCGTTTTTAAAATGAATATAGAAAAGGAAGTGATTTCAAAATATAACATTTTGAAAATATTATCATTTATGTGTTAATGATATGGAGTATTCAATTTTGATTTAAAATTGAATATGAAGTTGAAATCGTTTTTAAAACGAATTTAAAATGATTTATAAAATACGTTTAGAATTGAAATCTATGAAGTATATATAATATATATTATATATATTAAATGGCCTGAATAGAACGCGCCGCGCCGCGGCCATTCGCGAATTTCGGCCATTGACTTCGAATTGACGTTGCGGGAGATCCGATCGTCGGATTATCCTAAAACCGGAACCGTTGGGTTCGTATCGAAAAGAGATTTCTAATGAATATTAGTGATTTGAAATCTAATATTTGGATTTGGAATTATGTCCAAATCAAATTTGGAAAAGGTCGCTGTAAGTGCAGTTCGATGGCCGTTGATGGAAATCGATTGTACGAGCCTAGATAAAATTATTAAAAATAGTAATAATTTGTGTAAAATCATAAGAAATGATTTATGAAGAATTGGGATGAAAAATTCCAAATTTGAAAAGAGAAAAATAGATTTTTATCTAAATTAACTAGTTTTGAACTAGAATTATAATAACATTTATTTTTAAAATAAATAAAGTGGATTTGAAATGGTTTTGAAAATAACTAGAATTTCCAATATATAAAGTGGAAATGGATTTGAATCGAAATTGTCTTTGGAATATTTCGATGTTGGATTTCGTGATTATATAGATATTGTTATGGAAATTTGAAAGATATATTTATATCGTTATTTCCAATACGATATTTGTTGGTCGTAGAATTTAATATTGAATATAAGCCGATATATTTTCTATTTAGAGCCTTGTATTTAATATCAAATGGGATTTGGGTTTGTCGTGAATGGTGTCTTCATTAACACTGTTCTTAAACCCAGTTGAGAAAAAGATTAAATCTTTTTATTTGGATTTAACGAAGTATTCCAATTAAATGACATTTAATTGGAATCGAATTGGAATGTGATTTTGGGTTTATCGTGGATGGTGTTTTAAATGACATTGGTTCTTTAACCCTGTTAAAGGCAGGATATGATTTCCCAAGTTAAACAATCATTAATATTTATTTTTGGGAAGATTAAAACCAAGTGGAGTTTTAATGAATCTTTAATTAGATTGAAATGATCGAGAATGGAGTATCACCATTTTTGCTCCAGGCGATAGTTAAATCTTTAATTAGATTTGAACGTGAAATGGTAATTGAATTTACCGATAACACCATGGTGTTATATATGAAGTATGACCAGTTTTAATTCATGGAATGAATAGGTTGGAGTTGGGAAATTTAACAAGTGATCACTTCGGTAAGGTTCGCTAATCCCGACTAGTTTGGATAAACCATAATTTGATTTTAATTGATATTCCAAAGAAGATTAAAGAATAAATTTAAAGAATTTATCTTTGATAAAAATTAATGGGAACCTTTCCCAAAGTATAAGAATATTTGAATAAAAGAATATTCTGAATTGGAATGAGGCTTATGTTGTGTTTGTGTAACACTTGTTTATTATATACGCGAGTTATTCAAAAAGACCGGGTTTATCCCATTCTGAATAACTGATTCGACGATGTGTCGAGGATGAAGACGGTGGTCGAAGACCGGAGGTCTTCACATCGTTTGGATAATTACTGATGATCTTGATTGGGATGTACACCCACGAGGAGGGAATCAGTTGGTGATCATCCAGACGTACTAGGAGATCGATGGATATGCGAGGTACGAGGCGCCTTCGGTTTCATTCAGACCCAGAACGAACTTGTAAATGGACTATGTGTCTGACATTGGATTTCATTCTGTGTGATTGATTTCTATTAAATATATTTCTGTTTGGCGGCGGAGAATATATTTTCTTGCTTAACGCCCTTCTCTGAGACGTACGAGCTCAGAGGTTATATGTTGATGGATATCAATCGCATGGATTGAATTGCCTGTGTGGCATGCCTAAGTGGTAAATTATCAAGGCTTTTGTTGAAAAGCAAAGTCTTGTGGTTGATGATCAAAGCACCGCCTGTGTGGCATAGCTTTGTGTAATGTTATTTCGCGAGCCTCACACCCCGGTTGTGAACCAGAAACGGGAGAGGACCTCAGGCAGGGCATGCGTTTCCTTCTAGCTAGGGTGGTGTCAGTGACATACCCTCCCTGACATTTATATTATTTTCACCTGTCTGGTTGTTGGATTGCGAGGCACCTCGGATCTATCGGTGACTATGTGGAGCCGATGGAGTCATTTGGCTCATTTACGCCCCAAAGGGTGGAGAAACGCAGTGTTCAGGCGTAATAATCCACATCGGTGGACCGACCCTGACGGTCCATGGGGCAGTTGCGGCTGTTCCTGAGGCTCGGGCTAGAGAGTCTCGAATTCGGTGAGGACGATCCCTAGCCTCGGTTCACAGATGGAAATCCAATTTCCAATACGAGACATTTCGATTTTAGTTGTAATCCTATATATGGGGACATAGTGGTATGGGGCACTTATGCCGTCTATGATTGATACTTATGATTTGAAGTTGTTTTATACACTATGCACTTATAATAGTGTCAAATGATTTGTTTTAAACATATCAAGCATATTTGGCTATTATAAGGGAAAACCCTATTCCCCGGCTTGCGTTGCATTGTGTGATGGGACTTGGGTCTTATAATAGATTCATTTTTCCAAAAAGCATTGCGCTGTTTTGTTATATGCACTAGTAATCTTGGGAGGAAACCCGTTACGTGTTATACGACATGGTCCCTTGATATATCTGATTTAAAGTAAAGTTTTAAGTAACTGTTTTAGTTCTTACACCAGTCACATGACTGACCTGAAGTTTATTGTTTTAACCTAAACTATGGGTGCCCTTATTTTCCACACGGGCGGCTAGTAGTTTTGGTTTTGCAGATTTATATTCACAGGAACCTGGTTTACAGCTGGAATGATACCCGGAAAGCTCTGTATCCGTATATCTCTTCCAGTTTGTTTTGTATTATTTTTTCGCTGCATTGTAATTTGTAAATCTCTGATATTTATCGAATGTGTAATATTTATTCGTACTCTGTATAATCTTGTATTCTGATGAATGGTTGTAATAAGCAATGAAATGTTCTTCTATTTGTGTCTCGATGTGGCTTGTTCTCAGTACAATCCGTGCTTTCCTTCACGGGGAAGTTCGGGTCGTTTCAGCTTGGTATCAGAGCTTTGGTTTACAGAGCTCGGAGAACAAAACACGTTAGAACCAAACAAAAGAATTCATCAGAGATTGGATTAGTAATATCCAATGAGAATGACTCGCTAGGGATGGGATCAGTAGTATCCTAGAACGAGTGCGAAGAGTGATGTTTTTAAAATAAAATTGAAAACAATTTTTGTTTTGAAAATTTAAATCAATTATTCATATTTGATTATTTATTTTATATTGAATTTGGACAATCCAGTATATAAAGATTTTGCGTATACGTCTGATCCACGTGTATTCGAAGTTTTAATATACTGGATAGATATAGAATCACACTCTAGTCGCCCGGGGATGATTCTGATGATTGACTACTCGTCATCAGTATTCATATTCGAGTGCCGAAAGTGGGATTTCTATACGATTCCAATTGACTGGTGTGAGAACCAAAAACTAGGTAAGGTCTATTGTTGTGACTTGGCATCAAAAATCCGATTTTTGGCTATGTATTAAAGTTATGTGATTGAAATGATAATCAACTAATTGATTGATGGTTGTGTTATTTGATTATTGGTTTGATATTTTGAACCATTTAGCCAAATTGTATCAAATATTGAACTGTATTGAAAATTGTTTGGAAATGCATGCATGTACATATATATGTGTGTGAACAGGTCCTAGCAAAGAGGCTAGAGCAGAGGAATAAAATTGTTTGCCCGACAAATAGGTACATGTTTATTGTATTTCTTGGGTTTTTGGTGATTTTATGAGCCGATTGGCTAGCTTCTTGGCTGTTTCCTTTTCTTTTCGGATTGGTGAGGGCCATGGGAGGCTATTTGAAATATCCCGAAGCTCCCAATGCAGGGGAGGTTATGGCGAATTTTTTTGAAAATTTAGGGTGTTAGCCAAATTTTTGAAAAATTTGAAAAGTTCTTAGAAACTGAAAAGTTGAAGAACTTAAGCTATAATTAAAATAATGAAAGCTGAGTTGGTTTGTAAAACAACTTTCAGCTTCATTCCTTTTCGGGGATTAAAAGTTTTAAGTGGGGGAGATTGTAATAACCCGGAAATCCGAGCCAATTTAAAATTTTTACTTTGGCAATTTTAGCGAATTTTGGATATTTAAAATGAATTATTTTTAATAATAACGATGAGAATTCGTTTTGAACAGAATTAGAATGAATATATTTATTTGAATCGCCGTTAGAATATAAATATTTTATTTTAATAATAAAAGGAATTGAAAATGGCGTGGTAGCTTGAAAATTCGATTTCAAATTTCAAATGAATGTACAGGATTAAAAATAAACCGGATTTTAGCGAAACCAAAAATATTTGAATCTATTTGAAAATATCTTTCCAAGGAATCTGGAAAGTTGAAATTTCATAGCGGGAATCAAAAGTTACGTCCAGTTGAAAATTCAGAATAGTCGCTATGGAATTCTGGCCCTTAAAAATGGACAATTTTCAAACGATCTCAGAATTTGACGAAGTTAGTTTTGTTAGGACCGTATAGTCAATACGAAGATAGAAAATATATTTCGGGAATTTTTAGAGTCCGTATGTGGCCCCAGTAAATTGAAATGTGCGTTTAAATTCAATATATAGATTTATATTTTGATTTTGACGAAAACTGATCGTAACAGCCAAAATGGGTTACGAAACATATCCCATTGCGTTCGGAAAGGGGGTACTACGTTAGGGACGACAGTTGGTGGGTTCAAATTAGAGGTCGAATGAAAAACTTGCCTTTTTGGAGAAAAATATAATAATAATTATATATCCCCTTCTCTCTCCCCCTTTTCCACTTCTGTCAACAATAGAAAATCGGAAAAAAAACCACCCCGTCGTTCTCTGAAGCGCCACCCCCCAAATCGATTTCGCCGTCGCCTCCTAGCATTCACCGCGCCACCGCTCCAGTCCAGCGCCGCCCTCCGCTAGCGCCAACCCCGACCATCCTCCCTCCCTCAGGCCAAAATCGAAACCAAAGCCCAAATGCACGGTAAACCCACCACCGCTTGCCTCCGGCCCCACGACGCCCCTCCGCACCACCTCCGCCTCCAGCTCACTGAAGACCCCCCCTCTGGCGCCAGCGAACCCCCACTGTCCAGCGATCAAAATCCTAAATTATGTAAGTATTTTCATACGATTTTCCTTTGATTTGTGTTGTTTCCCCTTTTTGATTTCTATGACTTTTGTTAAAGAAAATATATGATGTTATTTATGTATATGGTTTCAAAATAAAAATTAGATTTTTATAAACGAAAAGTTTAGATTTTTATAAACGAAAAGTTTAGATTTTTAATGAAATAAAACTCGATTTTTAATGAAGTAAAGACTCGATTTTTAAGGAAGTAAAGTTTCAATTTTTAGAATTGAAAAGTTTAGATTTTTCTATATGAAAAGGTTAGATTTTTATATTATAGAGATAATAAAAATATGATTTTTATATTATAAAGATAATAAAAATATGATTTTTATATATAGAGATAATAAAAATATGATTTTTATAATGCAAACATCGATATAAAAGTATGATTTTTATAATGTGTTCATGAAGATAAAAATGTGATTTCTATTTGAATAACATAATTAAAATATAAGTTTTATTATAGGAGAAGTGAAATAAAAATATGATCTTTATATATAAAAATGTGATTTTTATATAGAGGATGACGAGAGGAAAATATGATTTTTATATACGAAGCAACGATATAAAAATATAATTTTTATATAGAAAGAAGCGTTGTAAGAATATATGAAGTAGAAATAAAAATACGATTTTTATTTATTAGGATGAAGCAATAAAAATATAATTTTTATTATGAACAGCGTAGCAAGGACTGCATTGGAATTTCCAACAAATCCAAACGGTTCAGAAGTTCAGAAATAGAGAATGGAGGAATGGAACCCTCGGTGAGAACTCCTCACTTTTAATTTGTTTTCTAGTTGAAATATATACTAGGATGCAGACGGTGCTTAGCAGCACCTGACACCCGTCGTCCACATACCATGGATGACTTGTTTGTTTGAATGATGTGTTGTGAAAAATGATTGTGTGTTGTGGAATGAAATAAATTATTTTATGGTTAAAAATATAATTTTTAACGTGTATATAAAATAAATAGTTATAAAGAAATCAGATGATTTGTTTATGTACACACATTTGACTGATATGGATTGGGACGATAAATTTTACACATCGCCCAACTGCACAAATAAAACTGTGTTTAATTGTTTGAAAACCCCACACGGGTGTTGGGATGAAATTGGCCATACACTACTCCCAATTATTAGTTGTATGTCGATCGATTGATTGACAGGCTGTTATAAGCGTTAAATATTTATATTTGATGCTTATGCAGTGTAGAATGCACTTTGGGTGATGGTGGACTGTGTTTGATTGTTGTAATGTACGTGTGTGTACGAAATCCAAATCAATCACATTGTATGGTAATTGATTGGGCCTCATTCCAAGTTGGAAAATAAAATATATATTCATGCGTTGAATATAAAAAATTCATGTGTTGAATAAAATATATATTCATGTGTTGAATAAAAAAAAAATCATGTGTTGAAGGAAATATTCATTTGTTGAATAGAGTAACGAAGTTATTGAAATATATATAGTGTAACAACCCGGAAAATCTGAGCCAATTTAAATTTTTTAATTTGGCTATTTTAATGGATTTTAAATATTTTAAATAATAACGACGAAAAGTGGTTTGAATCGATGTTTGAAAATAAATATAATTATTTCTAATTATAAACAAGGCCTGAAATGGCGCGGCAGTTTCAAAATTTAAATTCAAACTTTGACCGACTGTACCGGGTGCAAAATAAAACGGATTTTAGTGAAACCAAAAATATTTAAATCTTTTATAGAATATCTTTCTAACGAATCTGAAAAATCGAAGTTTCATAGCGGGAGTCAAAAGTAATGGCCAAATGAATTTTCAGAAAGGTTGCTATAGAGAATATATAGTGCATGAAAATAGACATTTTGCAAACAGTCTCAGAATTCGACGAAACTAGTTTTGTCGGGACCGTTTCGTCAAAACATAACTAAATTTATTTTTCTGGAATTTTTAGAATCAGTATGTGGCCCCGGCAAATTGAAATGTACGTTCAAATCAAATATTGAATGTTTTATATTTTAATTTGAAGGAAAACTGACTGACACAGTCGAATGAGCCTACGAAACATATCCCATTGTGTTCGGAATGGGGGTATTTTGCTTGGGACGACAGTCGCTGGGTTTGATTTGAAGTTCGTATCAATGAATGGGCATTTTTGTAATTAAAATAATATAAAAATAATTATAAAGCCCCCATTGGCCAATGAAACCCTAGCCATCCCTGTTTTCGTTTCTGTGCCGCCATACACTGAAATGGACGAACCAGGAGCTTCGAAAAAGAATCCTCCCAATCTCCACCCTGACGCAACCGACGACGGTGGTCCTGGAGGGAAAATTGACGAGCTCGAGGAGCTCTTCTAGTTCGACGGAGGTAATCATCCCTAAGGCTCTGGGGCGCCGGAATTCTGATCTCAAAGTCGAGAATTTCGCAGCCATTTCCAAGCGCGTGGGGCCCACCGAGCTCCACCCCAGTCAAAGCAGTGGCAGCTTCCTCCAAAGCCGATGGTGTGGTCATATCCGATCGAGGTCTAGCTGAGCATGGCGGCGGTGAATGGTAACCCTAGTAAACGGCAATGGGTTCAAAGAACATCCAGAAACCAACAAGGAAGAAGAACGGCTAAACCTAATTAAGGGTGATTAATTTAATAATTATTTATTTAATTATTCATTTCTGCAATTAAATGTAAAATTGGCCATATCTCTCTCGAACAGAAACGAAATTGCGTGATTTCAGAAGGATTGCACTCGTCTCAACGAGAGCTACAACACAGAACTGACCAGAATCAAAAAGGAGAAAATCAGATATCCAGAAATAAAACCGATCAATGTGAGAATTCTCTCACTATATTATTTTTGTACAATTAGTTATTGTATAACTGCATATGTGAACTGCTCCCCGTCGTCCACAGACCATGGACGACATGTTTGCTTGTATTCTATGTGAAAATATTGTATATATTGAAAGTGAAAAGATTATATATATACGAAGTGAAAATATTGTATATATATGAAAGTGAAAAGATTATATATATATATATATATATATATGAAATGTGAAAACGATATATATATGAAATGTGAAAACGATATACATATGAAATGTGAAAACGATATATATATGAAATGTGAAAACGATATATATATATATGTAATGTGAAAACGATATATATATGAAATGAAAACGATATATATATATATATGAAATGTGAAAATGATTTGATAGTTAAACATATAATTTTTTAACATATATATCAGATGTATAAAATTGTCCTGTACATGGAATATTCAATTTTGATATAAAATTGAAATGGAAATTAAAATCGTTTTGAAAACGAATTTAAAACGATTTATAAAATGCGTTTAGAATTGAAATCGGCGAAATATATAAACTATATTATATATATATATATATATATATATATATATAATGGCCTGAATAGAACGCGTCGCGCAGCAGCAGTTCGTGAATTTCGACCATTGACTTCGAACGGACATTACGGGAGATCCGACCGTAGGATTCTCCTAAAACCAGAACTGTTGGGTTCGTATCGAAAATAGCTTTCTAACGAATATTAGAAATTAGAAATCTAACAGTTAGATTCGGAATTATGTCCAAATTGAATTTGGAAAAGGTCGCTGTAAGTGCAGTTCGGTGGCCGTTATTGGAAACCAACTGTACGGGCCTTGATAAAATTATTAAAAATATTAATAATTTGTGTAAAATCAAAAGAAATGACTTGAAAAGAATTGGGATGAAAAATTCCATATTTGAAAAGGTGAAAATATATTTTATCGAAATGAACTAGTTTTGAACTAGAATAATAATTTATTTATTTTTAAATAAATAAACTGGATTTGAAATGGTTTTAAAAATAACCAGAATTTCCAATATATGGATTGAAATGGATTTGAATCGAAATTATCTTCGAAATATTTCAATATTGGATTCCGTGATTATACAGATATTGTGATGGGAATTTGGAAGATATCGATATCGTTATTCCCGACATGATATCTGTTAGTTTCAGGATTTGATGTTGAATATAAGTCGATACTATCTTTATTAAGAACCTTATATTTAATGTCAAATTGGACTGATTGATTGTTTGGATTGTTCTCGACCAGTTTATGAGCAAAATATGCTTTTACCGTTAGCATTGGGTTGGGTAAGAATATCTGTATGCTAACACCTTGTGAAACACTTCACGATTTGACGATAAGGTGTTTAGCGATGTGTTCATTTCAAATTTAATGAATGGTTGTGAAATGATATTTTTCTTAAGTGAAAAGGATGTATTCCCAATTTTGGACACGGAGTGTTTTATAAAAATGTTTTATAAAACAGAAAGGATTTCGAGGGATAAAACCCGATGTTTTCGAAATGATTTGGAATTGTATTATGGCTTTACATTGTAGTTCATCACATATTTGATTAGTTGCTATTAATGATGTATCTGTTTGGTGGCGGAGAATTTATTCTCTTGCTTAACACCCTTCTTTGAGACGTACGAGCTCAAAGGTTATGTGATTAATAGTGACTAATCATATGTGTGAATTGATGATGTGAAGTACTATATTTTGAAAGTACTTGCGATTATTATGTTGTGAAATGATTTTCCCTACTTCGGGATATGAATTGATTTGGTATGTGGCTAGAGATTCGGGTAACCCGGACGACTAAAAGTATGGGTGAGATGGGCGGTGTATGCTTCCATGTGTGGGAGATGCATCGTCGGTGTAGCCTGCTCCTATGTGGGGTAGGTGCACATTTATATATCGAGTTTCTAGGTGCGTACCCTTTGCCTTGTCTAGGGGGAGCCCAATATTTGGTTGCATACTTGTTTGTATGCATTGTTATGTTTTTGGAATTCACATTTCCAATACGATTTGATTTGAGATCCCGAAGTGAAATCTACTTTGATATAGAAAGTTAGATATGTATTTCAAATGATTTGAAATAGAAATCGGAAATAAAGTCCAAAGGAATGATTTCTGTAAATTGAATTGGATTTGGAAAATCTAAGTGCGGTGATTAATCTAAATGGGTAGATTGTGATATTGCATGTTGATTGATGCATAGTAGATCCATATATCTATATTGATTGTTGTTTATACACTGGCATTTATGGAGGTAAACCCGTTCCGCATTAGCGGCGTGGTCCTATGATTTGCCTTATCATAAGTTTATAACTGTTTAGAGTTTCTCACACCAGTCCTATGACTGACCTGTAGTTTGCTTTTCCCTTGCAAACTCGGGTGCCCCTATTTTCCACACGGGCAGTCGAGTAGTTTATGTTGCAGATATATGAGCAGGATTCTGGATTGAAGCTTAAAGCTGTGTCCAGAGCATTGATAGTCTTCCGCTGTGTTACTTTATTTATTTTCCGCTGTGCATTGTATTACATTTATTGTAAATAAATCTTCCACTGTATTATATTTCGATATACTCTAATATATTCTGTACTCTGATGTAACATTATTATGATGTTTATAGAAGTCTTCTGTTATTTGTTCTGATGTCTTGTATGCCCAGATTTAGCGTACGCGGGATTCGAACGGTCTTGGTCGATTTAGCGATCGATTAGGTCTGAGCGAAATCTGTGTCGTTACAACTGGTATCACAGCTTTGGTTAACTCAAATCTTTGGGGTACAACTCGTTAGAACTGAATAAAAGAATCATCAGAGGTAGGATTAGTAATATCCTATAGAAGAATACTCATTAGAGATAGAATCAGTAGCATTCTAGAATGAGTGACTCGTTAGAGATAGGGTTAGAAATGCCCTAGAATGGGTTGAGAGTAATACGATTATATATAATGTATTTGTGATTATATATATAATCCGGTCTTAGAAAATTTGATTTTTGATTATATAAAATTATATGATTGAAAAGTTAATTAACCAATTTATTGCTGGTTGTGTTGTTTGATTATTAATTTGATTAATAAAAATATTGAGTTGATAACTCCAATAAGAGAATGTAAGGTGAATTGGCCAAATCGAATCAAAATATTGAACTGTATTGAAAATTGATTGCAAATGCATACATAAACATATATATATATATATATATATATATATGTGTGAACAGGTCATAGCAAGGAGGCTAGAGAAAAGGAATAAAATTGTTTGCCCGACAAATAGGTACACGTTTATTGTATTTCTTGGGATTTGATGATTTTATGAGCCGATTGGCTAGCTGCTTGGCCTTTACTTTTTCTTTTGGATTGGTGAGGGCCATGGGAGGCTATTTGAAATATCCCGAAGCTCCCCGTACAAAGGAGGTTATGGCGAATTTTTTTGAAAATTTAGGGTATTAGCCAAATTTTTGAAGAATTTGAAAATTCTTAGAAATTAAAAAGTTAAAGAATGGAAGCCAGATTGAAAGTAGAGTTAGTTAATTAAACCACTTTCGACTTTGTTCCTTTTCGGGGACGAAAAGTTTTAAGTGGGGGAGATTGTAACAACCCGGAAAATCTGAGTCAATTTAAAAATTTTAATTTAGCTATTTTAATGGATTTTATATATTTAAAATAAAATATTTTAAATAATAACGACGAAAAGTGGTTTGAATCGATGTTTGAAAATAAATATAATTATTTATAATTATAAACAAGGCCTAAAATGGCGCGGTAGTTTCAAAATTTCAATTCAAAGTTTGACTGGCTGTACCGGGTGCAAAATAAAACGGATTTTAGTGAAACCAAAAATATTTAAATCTGTTATAGAATATCTTTCTAACGAATCTGAAAAATCGAAGTTTCTTAGCGGGAGTCAAAAGTAATGGCCAAATGAATTTTCAGAAAGGTCGCTATAGAGAATATATAGCCCGTGAAAATAGACATTTGGCAAACGGTCTCAGAATTCGATGAAACTAGTTTTGTTGGGACTGTATCGTCAAAACATAGCTAAATTTATTTTTTTGGAATTTTTAGAATCAGTATGTGGCCCCGACAAATTGAAATGTACGTTCAAATCAAATATTGAATGTTTTATATTTTAATTTGAAGGAAAACTGACTGAAACAGCCGAATGGGTCTACGAAATATATCCCATTGTGTTCGGAATGGGGGTATTTGGCTAGGGACGATAGTTGTTGGGTTTGATTTGAAGTTCGTATCAATGAATGGGCATTTTTGTAATTAAAATAAAATAAAAATAATTATAAAACCCCCCATTGGCCAATGAAACCCAAGCCATCCCTGTTTTTGTTTCTGCGCCGCCATACACTGAAATGGACGAACCAGGAGCTTCGAAAAAGAACCCTCCCAATCTCCACCCTGACGCAACCGACGACGGTGGTCCTGGAGGGAAAATTGACGAGCTCGAGGAGCTCTTCCAGTTCGATGGAGGTGATCATCCCTAAGGATCGGGGGCGCCGGAATTCTGATCTCAAAGTCGAGAACTTCGCAGCCATTTCCAAGCGCGTGGGGCCCATCGAGCTCCACCCCAGTCAAAGCTGTGGCAGCTTACCCCAAGGCCGATGGTGTTGTCATATCCGATCGAGGTCTAGCTGAGCGTGGCTGCGGTGAACGGTAACCCTAGTAAACGACGATGGGTTCAAAGAACGTCCAGAAACCAATAAGGAAGAAGAACGGCTAAACCTAATTAAGGGTGATTAATTTAATAATTATTTATTTAATTATTCATTTCTGCAATTAAATGTAAAATTGGCAATATCTCTCTCGAACAGAAACGGAATTGCGTGATTTCAGAAGTGTAATGTAACGACCCGCCCCGCACCAGCCTGCATTTCCTCCAAAAGTGCGCTGTACACATGCCCGACTAGCACAGGACGGTTGTCAGGAGAAAGGAAAGAAGGTGAAGAACTAACACTGAACCTGTAGAATGTCTCACAGCGCATGGAATAAAATATAATAATCACATAACTTTGACATAAAACAGGCGAGACAGTGCATAAGCTGAAAAACTAAATCATGTCTAACATGGCAACGGAAATCCAAAATACATCTTATGATCCAACATCCATATTACAACTTCAAAAATACTGTCTCTAAACAAAAGAAAGGAAAAGGTACACTACTAATGCCCAAGCAGTGACCATCAATAACATAGGGAGATAATACATAAATATCATACGTGGAAGCCTCCTGCTCGTCTCCAGTACAGCTACCCGTGCATCCACCTAACCTGTCTCTAGTCTGCTCGTGTGAGCACCCAGAGTAATAAGAAGAGGCATAAAACTCTGGGTCAGACATAAAGTCTGGTATGAGCGATAAGCATCTAAACAGAATAATAACAGGTATAATCCAATCATACCTGAACCTGGACCTGCAACCAAAGAGTTAGCACTACATACTGTACAACACTCTAAGGTGCCCTTTCAAATGGTGTAAAGATAACGGGGGTGGGGGTGTGCATGTCATAGTGATGTCAAACAATCAAGCATAGCAATCATCCTCACATCCCTCACTCAGTGCGTAAAGCATACGATATCCACTACTTTGGTCACCTAATACTTTGGGCCATGGCGGAATCCAATCCCGTGTAACTATCACTACAAGCCCACTATCCATCTCTCAGTGGTGAACCAAAGTTATGAATACCGACCACTCCTTAGCACACGTCCCGCAGCAAAGCCCAACTATGAAGTGAACTCATTGGTTCCCAACTGGATCCTAAGCTCTAACTTCCCATATTGGACTACCTTTGCATCTCGGATTATTGGTCAATACTGGGTCGGGTCAGGTTCCTTCTCAAGCCATCGGTTCGGGTCGGGTGTCCTTCATCTGTTCGGGTCGGGTCTTCTCCTGGTGCGGTTCGGGTCGGGTCTTCTCCTAGTGCGGTTCGGGTCGGTTGTACTCCATCGGTTCGGGTGCTTTACCTCGGGTCGGGTCGGGTGTCATCTCCCCTCCAGCTCGTGCCTCCGTTCCGATCCGTGCCCTCATCCTTCACATGCTCCTATCCGATCCATCCTCATGCCTTCACTCCGATCCGTCCTCCTCGATCCGATTTGTTCTCCTCGATCCGATCCGTCCTCCTCGATCCGATCTGATCCCAGTTCAGCTAGCGTGGCCTTCCTTTTTGCCATTTTCCCCCAAGTGTTGGGTTCCGATCCGATCGGATTCTTTGCTCAGTTCAACATATCCGATCCGAGCCCTATGTCCGATCCGATCCGAACCCTGCACTGTTTTCTGAGACTGTTCCAGCAAGTGTTTACGCCATTCGACGACGTTTTCGACCATTCTAACTATTGAAATCAATCACAAAGCATTTCATACAGTCATAGCAACATGCATAATCAACCACAAACACCAAAACAACAATATGATAGGTTAAAGCGGATCAAACATACCCAAAAATCCATATTTTCCCCTTAAGCATGTTTAAGGACAACTAATGATAGGATTAGTAAAACTTAACCAAATTAGCCAAATTTTCTAATAGAGGTCTAAAACAATATTTATGAATTTCTGAATATTTTTCCAGAATTTTATCACGCTTAATTTCGCTAATTAACACTAATCACCCCTTAATCCCCTAAATTCCGGGATTAACAATATTAGTCCAAATTAACCCAAATTCATATCAGAGGTATAAAATGATGTTTTAGAATTTTGGGAATTTTTCTAGATTTTTCTGAGTCATAATTTCGCTAATCTTCGCTGATTACCCTAATTAGCCGTAATTAGTGAAAAAACTAAGCAAATCACTCACCTTTGGCACAATTAAACTTTCAGAACTGAAACTCCTCTGATATAGATCCAATCTCTATGTGTTCCAGCAACTCTCTCTCTGATTTGGTGCTAATCCCCTTTGGTTTGATGTAGTTTTGCTTAATCTTTGATTAGAAAGTGATTAGAGGTGATTTGGAGTGAAATTAGAAGGTGGAGGCCATGGCTATACTTGAAGGAATGTCTTAGGCGGCTGGAAAATGAAGTAAAAACCGAAATCATAACCCTAGCAGCCCCTAAGTACCACTAATCCCGAAATCCCCCTTTGGGCCTAGCTGCTAATTACCCGGTTAAGCCCAATTAGCTGAAAATAACCCTTTAAACCTTAATTTAGTCATATCTCCCAAACGGTAAGTCCGTTTGGCTATTATGACCACTCTACGGAAAGAGAAACCATCATCCGGAGCTAATGGAAGTGGTTTCAGGTCAAAATTCATTTCCAGTCAAAAGTTATGGACGAAACAAGATCAACTAGGGGCAAAACGGTCATTTAAAAATTGGCAAAAATCATGAACATGGGAAATGACCCCACTAGTCGATTCCCAAAAGTACACGACCATACGACTTACCTAGAAAAAGAAATAAATATTCTACGATCCTAGATGCGTAGAATGTGGGTTGTTACATTCTCCCCCCCTTAAGAAATTTCGCCCCCGAAATTCCTTAACTAAGAAACAACAATGGGTCCCGCATTCCTATCAACCAATTTCAAACAATCAAACATACATGATAGTACAACAAGCATATCCTAGCATGCGGTTTTCTAACAATGGAAGAATCATCGCCGCTAAGATCTTACCAGACAAAGAGCTTCAAATACGACCTTCTTATGTTCCTCTACTTCCCAAGTACAGTCGTCCTCTCGCCATCGATTCCCATCTTTATCCTAGAGGCGATTTCCAATAGGTTAGGATCGTTCCTCTGACTGGAACTGTTCCACTCAATCCAAATCGATCTAATCGTCAAGCTTACTAGCGTTTCTGAATCCAATTCACACTTAGGTCTGAAGTCATGCCCCATGATATACTCTAGTAGCTTCCATTCCAGAAACATAGCCTCTAAACTGGCATGTCTCCTACCCAATGCATCAGCTACCGCACCTAGTCCGGTACTACGGCATCCGTCCGTACTGTCATCTTCTTAGGTAATCCAACCATATACGTCAAATTACCAACTACATTCCAAATGTCCTTTCAAGTCTAACCCGAATCTTGCCTACATCCATACTGCACGTCCAACGTATATTCACCTCTTAGAGGCAAACTAGATCCATCCAATGACCCTAGGCACTACATCTATATCCGTACTGTACGTCTAACGTACATTCACCTTCTAAAGGTGAACTAGACTCATCTAATGAATCTAGGTACCTTACCCATATCTGTACTGCACGTCCAACGTACATTCACCTTCTAAAGGTGAACTAGACTCATCCAACGAATCTAGGTACCCTACCTATGAGTCCAAGTCCAACTTGAATCTCCTATATCCGCGGAATCTCCAAGATCAACGGACGCTCCACAATGCCCAAACATACTTCAAGTCTAACGTAAAGTATCATACACCCATCATCTCGCTATGATCAACAAACCTATCCTATTTCCATTTAACAGGATACTTACAGGTGATAGTCTAATCAAGAGAAGAAAGGTAGGAACAAACATAGCAACCATAGCATCCATCAAACAAATCCTATCTATCACCTGCTAAATCCTTGAATACATCAACACCTATATGTCTGGTCCAACCAACATCAATAACTAATGGAAGCCCAGCCTCCAAACGGACTACCGTACGTCCAACGCACGTTTATCCTCCAAGGATAACTAGATCACGTCCAACGGATCCAAGGTAACGGGCGTCCCCAGATACCCCTGCTTTTAGTCCGCCTGAAACACTCGAGTCCCACCAAAGCCTATCCATTATCATGCTGCCCTCTCGAGTCTAACTCGAGCCAATCCAATTCCTTGCAGCCTCCTCGAGTCCAACTCGAGTCAATCTATTACCCATAACTCAGACCCAGTCTTGAGTATCCATTACCTACAAACTCTAGTCCAACGTGAGTCGTCTCCCTATTCGTTGCATCTCTAAGATCAATCGAACATCTATTTTTTTTTTCACGAGTTCAAGTCCAACTTGAATCGTCCTAACCTTCGTTGCACCTTCCTGGACCAACGAACACATCCTATTCTTTCAAAAAGAAGATTAACATATGGTCCTAAACGATTCATTACTTTGCATCTTTCTTGAGTCCCACTCGAGTCATCTCATAACCCTATCGAGTCTAACTCGGGGCAGTCCATACCATCGAATAGTCTTATCCTGTCACAACTGCCCATCACTCTTCGAGTAAACCAAGATATCATCCAATGAAAATCGCAACAACTACCTATCTCTCATGCAGACCATCCTAGTCGACCTCGACATTCCCCGAGCACAAGTCCCAAAGGCCTAAACCAATATCAGACAAGCACCCAAGGAACATCTCCTCCGAGTTCAGACGATCTACGTGAGATGACATGAGCAAAACATCCAAACACTCAAGCATCCATAACCGACTTTGGCTATCCTTGCCAATCTTACTTGAAATTATCATCGACCGCATGACCAAGTCCTGACCAACTACTGTACATCCAATGTACATTTGCTTCTCTAACTCCCGTTATCATTTTCATCATAAGGTAGGCGATCCAATACCACCCTTCATCTATCATCCACTCTAACGGTCATCAAAGGCTCTTCACAATCTACTATCACTCTATACTTTTGGAGTTAATCAGCTCCCAAAATCAAGCCAAACCTAGTAAAGCTCAAAATAAAGCAATCACAACAAACATACATCCATGACTCGATAAGACCAAATTACGACAAATCCTACAAAGGCTAGTCAAACCACCTATCGGGTTTGTCACTACTAAAGGTCTATCGACTATCTCGGGTTCCAATTCCAACCTATCTACCAGGTCACTAGGTACGAAGGAATGGGAAACCTTGTTATAAAAAAAACTCGAACAGAAACATCTTAAATAGAAAGCATACCTCGAATAACGACACCTTTTTCCTTCTGCGCCGCAGTTGGGGCATTCGACGAAGAAGGAATAGCGTTGATAGCATATGCTTTCACGATCTGCTTCTCCCTAGGAGATTGTGGACATTCATTCTTGTGATGTCCCGCTTGGCCGCAATTAAAGCACTTCCTTTCCCCAGGCTTTTCTCGACAATCTCTGGCATAGTGGCCCTTCTTGCCACAGCTAAAGCACTCGCCATCTTTCTTATTCTTCTTACTCTGACCATCCATGGTTTGGTCTTGTTTCCTCTTAGTCTGGGAATTATTCTTGCCTCCGCCGCCTGCTTGCGGCTTTGGCTCCTTTGCAGATGCATTAGCGACCTCAGTCTTAGGCTTAGGGTAAAGACTTTCTGACCTTAATGCCTTTCCTACAATCGATTCAAACGTCTCATCGATGTGGTTTATAAGCCTTTCCCCCAAGTACCCATCTAAACCAGTTATGAACTTCTCGTTCTTCTTCTCGGCAGTATCGATAAGAGATAACCCATATTTCGATAAAGTATCGAACTCAGCAACATACTCTGAAACTGCCCTTCTGTTCTGCTTAAGCTCCAGAAACTTTCTAAACAATTCTGACTTCTGAGCAGCTGGTATAAACTTATCGCAAAAACGAGCCTTAAACTGATCCCATGTAATCTGATCCTCTGGAGTTGCTGCCTTAATAGCATTCCACCAATTCATTGCTCGTCCTTGAAGCTGACGGGATGCTAGCTTCCTCTTCATGGCATCTTCAATACCCAAGTCTTCGAAGATACGCTCACAGCTATCCAACCAATCCTGAACAACCGTAGCCGACTCCGTTCCGTGGAACGGCTTCCCACCAAGACTAGTATAATCCTTGTTAAGCTTGGCGAAATCGGCCCTAGGCGCCTGCACTGCTGCACCACCACCGTTAGCAACATTAGGAGCTGCCCTCTGAACATCCCTAAGCATCTCTCTCATGAGGTCAGTAAACATCGTCCTCATCTCAGCAGCATTCCCATTATTGGCTCCTCTACCAGTACCCCTCACGTATCGGCTCATCGTTCAATCTGTACAGAGAAAACGATTAACTATCTTCTTTGTGGTGTCAGTGCAGTGCGGCTTCATCCTTAGATATACTAATAGTATATATATATCTATATAGCTTTGAAAACCAGTTTTGAAAAATCAAAATAATCACAAATACGCGCTCTCATATACGTATAATATCTCTCCCTGATGACTTTCCCCAGGTTAACTACGCAACCTAGAGCTCTGATACCAAATGTAACGACCCGCCCCGCACCAGCCTGCATTTCCTCCAAAAGTGCGCTGTACACATGCCCGACTAGCACAGGACGGTCGTCAGGAGAAAGGAAAGAAGGTGAAGAACTAACACAGAACCTGTAGAATGTCTCACAACGCATGGAATAAAATATAATAATCACATAACTTTGACATAAAACAGGCGAGACAGTGCATAAGCTGAAAAACAAAATCATGTCTAACATGGCAGCGGAAATCCAAAATACAGCTTATGATCCAACATCCTTATTACAACTTCAAAAATACTGTCTCTAAACAAAAGAAAGGAAAAGGTACACTACTAATGCCCAAGCTGTGACCATCAATGACATAGGGAGATAATACATAAATATCATACGTGGAAGCCTCTTGCTCGTCTCCAGTACAGCTACCCGTGCATCCACCTAACCTGTCTCTAGTCTGCTCGTGTGAGCACCCAGAGTAATAAGAAGAGACATAAAACTCTGGGTCAGACATAAAGTCTGGTATGAGCGATAAGCATCTAAACAGAATAATAACAGGTATAATCCAATCATACCTGAACCTGGACCTACAACCAAAGAGTTATCACTACATACTGTACAACACTCTAAGGTGCCCTTTCAAATGGTGTAAAGATAACGGGGGTGGGGGTGTGCATGTCATAGTGATGTCAAACAATCAAGCATAGCAATCATCCTCACATCCCTCACTCAGTGCGTAAAGCATACGATATCCACTACTTTGGTCACCTAATACTTTGGGCCATGGCGGAATCCAATCCCGTGTAACTATCACTACAAGCCCACTATCCATCTCTCAGTGGTGAACCAAAGTTATGAATACCGACCACTCCTTAGCACACGTCCCGCAGCAAAGCCCAACTATGAAGTGAACTCATTGGTTCCCAACTGGATCCTAAGCTCTAACTTCCCATATTGGACTACCTTTGCATCTCGGGTTATTGGTCAATACTGGGTCGGATCGGGTTCCTTCTCAAGCCATCGGTTCGGGTCGGGTGTCCTTCATCTGTTCGGGTCGGGTCTTCTCCTGGTGCGGTTCGTGTCGGGTCTTCTCCTAGTGCGGTTCGGGTCGGTTGTACTCCATCGGTTCGGGTGCTTTACCTCGGGTCGGGTCGGGTGTCATCTCCCCTCCAGCTCGTGCCTCCGTTCCGATCCGTGCCCTCGTCCTTCACATGCTCCTATCTGATCCATCCTCATGCCTTCACTCCGATCCGTCCTCCTCGATCCGATTCGTTCTCCTCGATCCGATCCGTCCTCCTCGATCCGATCCGTCCTCCTCGATCCGATCCGATCCCAGTTCAGCTAGCGTGGCCTTCCTTTTTGCCATTTTCCCCCAAGTGTTGGGTTCCGATCCGATCGGATTCTTTGCTCAGTTCAACATATCCGATCCGAGCCCTATGTCCGATCCGATCCGAACCCTGCACTGTTTTCTGAGACTGTTCCAGCAAGTGTTTACGCCATTCGACGACGTTTTCGACCATTCTAACTATTGAAATCAATCACAAAGCATTTCATACAGTCATATCAACATGCATAATCAACCACAAACACCAAAACAACAATATGATAGGTTAAAGCGGATCAAACATACCCAAAAATCCATATTTTCCCCTTAAGCATGTTTAAGGACAACTAATGATAGGATTAGTAAAACTTAACCAAATTAGCCAAATTTTCTAACAGAGGTCTAAAACAATATTTATGAATTTCTGAATATTTTTCCAGAATTTTATCACGCTTAATTTCGCTAATTAACACTAATCACCCCTTAATCCCCTAAATTCCGGGATTAACAATATTAGTCCAAATTAACCCAAATTCATATCAGAGGCATAAAATGATGTTTTAGAATTTTGGGAATTTTTCTAGATTTTTCTGAGCCATAATTTCGCTAATCTTCGCTGATTACCCTAATTAGCCGTAATTAGTGAAAAAACTAAGCAAATCACTCACCTTTGGCACAATTAAACTTTCAGAACTGAAACTCCTCTAATATAGATCCAATCTCTATGTGTTCCAGCAACTCTCTCTCTGATTTGGTGCTAATCCCCTTTGGTTTGATGTAGTTTTGCTTAATCTTTGATTAGAAAGTGATTAGAGGTGATTTGAAGTGAAATTAGAAGGTGGAGGCCATGGCTATACTTGAAGGAATGTCTTAGGCGGCTGGAAAATGAAGTAAAAACCGAAATCATAACCCTAGCAGCCCCTAAGTACCACTAATCCCGAAATCCCCCTTTGGGCCTAGCTGCTAATTACCCGGTTAAGCCCAATTAGCTGAAAATAACCCTTTAAACCTTAATTTAGTCATATCTCCCAAAGGGTAAGTCCGTTTGGCTATTATGACCACTCTATGGAAAGAGAAACCATCATCCGGAGCTAATGGAAGTGGTTTCAGGTCAAAACACCTTTCCAGTCAAAAGTTATGGACGAAACAAGATCAACTAGGGGCAAAACGGTCATTTAAAAATTGGCAAAAATCATGAACATGGGAAATGACCCCACTAGTCGTTTCCCAAAAGTACACGACCATACGACTTACCTAGAAAAAGAAATAAATATTCTACGATCCTAGATGCGTAGATTGTGGGTTGTTACATGTTGTACTCGTCTCAACGAGAGCTACACCATAGAACTGGCCAAAATCAAAAAGGAGAAAATCAGAAATTCAAAAATAAAACCGATCAATGTGAGAATTCTCTCACTATATTATTTATGTACAGTTAGTTATTTTATAACTGCATATATGAACTGCTCCCCGTCGTCCACAGACCATGGACGACATGTTTGCTTGTATTCTGTGTGAAAATATTGTATATATTGAAAGTGAAAAGATTATATATATACGAAGTGAAAATATTGTATATATATGAAAGTGAAAAGATTATATATATATATATGAAATGTGAAAACATATATATATGAAACGTGAAAACGATATATATATGAAATGCGAAAACGATATATATATATATGAAATGTTAAAACGATATATATATATATATATATATATATGTATATATATGAAATGTGAAAACGATATATATATATATATATATGAAATGAAAACGATATATATATATATATATATATATATATATATGAAATGTGAAAATGATTTGATAGTTAAACATATAATTTTTAACATATATATCAGATGTATAAAATTGTCCTGTATATGGAATATTCAATTTTGACATAAAATTGAAATGGAAATCGTTCTGAAAACGAATTTAAAACGATTTATAAAATGCATTTAGAATTGAAATCGGTGAAATATATAAAAAATATATTATATATATATATAATGGTTTGAATAGAACGCGCCGCGCTGCGGCAGTACGTGAATTTCGACCATTGACTTCAAACGGATATTACGGGAGATCCGACCGTCGGATTCTCCTAAAACCAGAACCGTTGGGTTCGTATCGAAAAGAGCTTTCTAACGACTATTAGAAATTAGAAATCTAACGGTTGGATTTGGAATTAGGTCCAAATCAAATTTGGAAAAGGTCGTTGTAAGTGCAGTTCGGTGGCCATTATTGGAAACGGACTGTATGGGCCTTGATAAAATTATTAAAAATATTAATAATTTGTGTAAAATCAAAAGAAATGATTTGAAAAGAATTGGGATGAAAAATTCCATATTTGAAAAGGTGAAAATATATTTTTATCAAAATGAACTAGTTTTGAACTAGAATAATAATTTATTTATTTTTAAATAAATAAATTGGATTTGAAATGGTTTTAAAAATAACCATAATTTCCAATATATGGATAGAAATGGATTTGAATCGAAATTATCTTCGGAATATTTCGATATTGGATTCCGTGATTATACGGATATTGTGATGGGAATTTGGAAGATATCGATATCGTTATTCCCGATATGATATCTGTTGGTTTCAGGATTTGATGTTGAATATAAGTCGATACTATCTTTATTCAAAACCTTATATTTTTTATGTTAAATTGGACTGATTGATTGTTTGGATTGTGCTCGACCAGTTTATGAGGAAAATATGCTTTTACCGTTAGCATTGGGTTGGGTAAGAATATCTGTGTGCTAACACCTTGAGAAACACTTCACGATTTGACGATAAGGTGTTTAGCGATGTGTTCATTTCAAATTTAATGATTGATTGTGAAATGATATTTTTCTTAAGTGAAAAGAATGTTTTCCCTATTTTGTACAGGGAGTGTTTTATAAAAATGTTTTATAAAACAGAAAGGATTTCGAGGGCTAAAACCCGATGTTTTCGAAATGATTTGGAATTGTATTACGGCTTTACATTGTAGTTCATCACATATTTGATTAGTTGCTATTAATGACGTATCTGTTTAGTGGCGGAGAATTTATTCTCTTGCTTAACACCATTTTTTGAGATGTACGAGCTCAAAGGTTATGTGATTAATAGTGACTAATCATATGTGTGAATTGATGATGTGAAGTACTATATTTTGAAAGTACTTGTGATTATTATGTTGTGAAATGATTTTCCCTACTTCGGGTATGAAATGATTTGGTATGTGACTAGAGATTCAGGTAACCCGGACGACTAAAAGTATGGGTGAGATGGGCGGTGTATGCTTCCATGTGTGGGAGGTGCATCGTCGGTGTAGCCTGCTCCTATGTGGGGTAGGTGCACATTTATATATCGAGTTGCTAGGTGCGTACCCTTTGCCTTGTCTAGGGGGAGCCCGGTATTTGGTTGCATACTTGTTTGTATGCATTGTTATGTTTTTGGAATTCACATTTCCAATACGATTTGATTTGAGATCCCGAAGTGAAATCTACAAGTTAGATATGTATTTCAAATGATTTGAAATAGAAATCGAAAATAAAGTCCAACGGAATAATTTCTGTAAATTGAATTGGATTTGGAAAATCTAAGTGTGGTGATTAATCTAAACGGGTAGATTGGGATATTGCATGTTGATTGATGCATAGCAGATCCATATATCTATATTGATTGTTGTTTATACACTGGCATTCACGGAGGTAAACCAGTTCCGCATTAGCGGCGTGGTCCTATGATTTGCCTTATCATAAGTTTATAACTGTTTAGAGTTTCTCACACCAGTTCCATGACTGACTTGTAGTTTGCTTTTCCCTTGCAAACTCGGGTGCCCCTATTTTCCACATGGGCAGTCGAGTAGTTTATGTTGCAGATATGTGCGTAGGATTCTGGATTGAAGCTTAAAGCTGTGTCCAGAGCATTGATAGTCTTCCGCTGTGTTACTTTATTTATTTTCCGCTGTGCATTTTATTACATTTATGGTAAATAAATCTTTCGCTGTATTATATTTCGATATACTCTGATATATTCTGTACTCTGATGTAACATTATTATGATGTTTGTAGAAGTCTTCTGTTATTTGTTCTGATGTGTTGTATGCCTAGAGTTAGCGTATGCGGGATTCGAACGGTCTTGGTCGATTTAGCGATCGATTAGGTCGAGTGAAATCCGTGTCGTTACATAAAGCCGTGTTGATTAGATATGCGCCATTTTGACACGAACGATATTTATATCGATTATATTCGTTTTTAAAATGAATATAGAAAAGGAAGTGATTTCAAAATATAACCTTTTGAAAATATTATTATTTATATGTTATTGATATGGAATATTCAATTTTGATTTAAAATTGAATATGAAGTTGAAATCGTTTTTAAAACGATTTATAAAATACGTTTAGAATTGAAATCGATGAAGTATGTATAATATATATATTATATATATTAAATGGCCTGAATAGAACGCGCCGCGGCCTTTCGCGAATTTGGACTTCAAATTGACGTTGCGGGAGATCCGACCGTCGGATTCTCCTAAAACTGGAACCGTTGGGTTCGTATCGAAAAGAGCTTTCTAAGAATATTAGAGATTTGAAATCTAATGGTTGGATTTGTAATTATGTCCAAATAAAATTTGGAAAAGGTCGCTGTAAGTGCAGTTCGATGGCCGTTGATGGAAATCGACTGTTTGAGCCTAGATAAAATTAATAAAAATAGTAATAATTTGTGTAAAATCATAAGAAATGATTTGTGAAGAATTGGGATGAAAAATTCCAAATTTGAAATGATAAAAATAGATTTTTATCGAAATGAACTAGTTTTGAACTAGAATTATAATAACATTTATTTTTAAAATAAATAAAGTGGATTTGAAATGGTTTTGAAAATAACTAGAATTTCCAATACATAAAGTGGAAATGGATTTGAATCGAAATTGTCTTTGGAATATTTCGATGTTGGATTTCGTGATTATACAGATATTGTTATGGAAATTTGAAAGATATATTTATATCGTTATTTCCAATACAATATTTGATGGTCGTAGAATTTGATATTGAATATAAGCCGATATATTTTTTATTCAGAGCCTTGTATTTAATATCAAATGGGATTTGGGTTTGTCATGAATGGTGTCTTCATTAACACTGTTTTTAAACCCAATTGAGAAAAAGATTAAATCTTTTTATTTGGATTTAATGAAGTATACCAATTAAATGACATTTAATTGGAATCGAATTGGAATGTGATTTTGGGTTTATCGTGAACGGTGTTTTAAATGACATTGGTTCTTTAACCCAGTTAAAGAGAGGATATGATTTCCCAAGTTAAACAATCTTTAAAATTGATTTTTGGGAAGATTAAGACCAAGTGGAGTTTTGATGAATCTTTAATTAGATTGAAATGATCGAGAATGGAGTATCACCAGTTTTGCTGCAGGCGATAGTTAAATCTTTAATAGATTTGAACGTGAAATGGTAATTGAATTTACTGATAACACCGTGGTGTTAGATATGAAGTATGACCAGTTTTACTTCATGCGATGAATAGGTTGGGCTTGTGAAATTTAATAAGTGATCACTTCGGTAAGGTTCGCTAATCTCGACTAGTTTAGATAAACCATAATTTGGTTTGGATTGATATTCCAAAGAAGATTAAAGAATAAATTTAAAGAATTTATCTTTGATAAAAATTAATGGGAACCTTTCCCAAAGTATAAGAATATTTGAATAAAAGAATATTCTGAATTGGAATGAGGCATATGTTGTGTTTGTGTAACACTTGTTTATTATATGCGCGAGTTATTCAGAAAGACCGGGTTTATCCCATTCTGAATAACTGATTCGGCGATGTGTTGAGGATGAAGACGGTGGTCGAAGACTGGAGGTCTTCACATCATTTGGATAATTACTGATGATCTTTATTGGGATGTACACCCAAGAGGGGGGAATCAGTTCGTGATTGTCCAGACGTACTTGGAGATCGATGGATATGCGAGGTACGAGGTGCCTCCGGTTTCGTTCAGACCCAGAACGAACTTGTAAATGGACAGTGTGTCTGACATTGGATTACATTCTGTGTGATTGATTTCTATTAAATATATATCTGTCTGGCGGCGGAGAATTTATTCTCTTGCTTAACGCCCTTCTCTGAGAGGTACGAGCTCAGAGGTTATATATTGATGGATATCAATTGCATGGAGTGAATTGCCTTTGTGGCATGCCTAAGTGGCAAATGATCTAGGTTTTTGTTGAAAAGCAAAGTCTGGTGGTTGATGATCAAAGCACCGCCTGTGTGGCATTGCTTTGTGTAACATTAATTCGCGAGCCTCACACCCCGGTTGTGAACCAGAAATAGGAGAGGACCTCAGGGAGGGCATGCGTTTCCTTCTAGCTAGGGTGGTGTCAGTGACCTACCAGCCCTGACATTTATATTATTTTCACCTGTGTGGTTGGTGGATTGCGAGGCGCCTCGGATATATCGGTGACTACATGGAGCCGATTGAGTCATTTGGCTCATTTACGCCCCCAAAGGGCGGGCAAACGCAGTGTTCAGACATAATAATCCATATCAGTGGACCGGCCCTGACGATCCATGGGGCAGTTGCGGCTGTTCCTGAGGCTTGGGCTAGAGAGTCTCGAATTCGGTGAGGATGATCCCTAGCCTCGGTTCACAGATGGAAATCCAATTTCCAATATGAGACATTTCAGTTTTAGTTGTAATCCTATATATGGCGACATAGTGGTATGGGGCACTTATGCCGTCTATGATTGATACTTATGATTTGAAGTTGTTTTATACACTATGCACTTTTAATAGTACCAAATGATTTTTCTAAACGTACCAAGCATGTTTGGCTATTATAAGGGAAAACCCTATCCCCCGGCTTGCGTTGCATTGTGCGATAGGACCTGGGTCTTATAATAGCTTCATTTTTCCAAAAAGCATTGCGCTGTTTTGTTATATGCACTGGTATTCATGGGAGGAAACTCGTTTCGTGTTATACGGCGTAGTTCCTTGATATATATGATTTAAAGTAAAGTATTAAATAACTGTTTTAGTTCTCACACCAGTTACATGACTGACCTGGAGTTTATTGTTTTAACCTAAACTTTGGGTGCCCCTATTTTCCACATGGGAAGCTACTAGTTTTGGTTTTGCAGATTTATATTCACAGGAACCTGGTTTACAGCCGGAAGGATATCCAGAAAGCTCTGTATCTGTATATCTCTTTCAGTTATGTTTTGTATTATTATTCCGCTGCATTGTAATTTGTAAATCTCTGATATTTATCGAATATGTAATATTTATTCATACTCTGTATAATCTTGTATTCTGATGAATTGTTGTAATAAGCAATGAAATGTTCTTCTGTTTGTGTCCCAATGTGGCTTGTTCTCATTACAATCCGTTCTTTCCTTTATGGGGAAGTCCGTGTCGTTTCAATCTACTTTGACAAAAATGTATATTTTTGTTCACCAATTATATTTTTACAAAAATGTGCATTTTGTTTCAATCATTACGTCTTGACAAAAATGTACATTTTGTTTTCAACTAATCTAATTTGTCAAAAATGAGTATTTTGTTTCAACTAATCCAATTTGATAAAAATGTATATATATTTGTTTAACCATTCTAATTTGACAAAAATGTATATTTTTATACAACAATTCTAATTTGACAAAAATGAATGTTTTTGTTTCGACTAAACTATTTGACAAAAATGAATTTTTTGTTACAACTAAACTATTTGACAGAAATGAACATTTTTGTTTCAACTAAACTATTTGACAAAAATGAACACTTTTGTTTCAACCAAACTATTTGACAAAAATGAACGTTTTTGTTTCAACTAACTATTTGACAAAAATGAACATTTTATTTTAATTAATGTGTTTTGATAAAATGAACATTTTATTTCAACTAATGTGTTTTGATAAAAACGAACATTTTATTTCAATTATTTTAATCTAACAAAAATGATAAATTTTGTTTGACTCTACTCTAGTTTAACAAAAATGTAAATTTTTGATTCAACAAATCTGATAAACAAAATGATAATTTTGTTTAACTACTTTCTAATTAACACAAATGTTAATTTTTGATTCAACAAATCTAATGAAAAAAATTATAATTTTGTTTAACCCAATTCTCTAATTAACACAAACGTTAAAAAAAAATATTTCTAAAAATTCTAATAAACAAAATGATAATTTTGTTTACTCTAATTCTGTAATTAACACAAATGTTAAAAAAAATTATTTCAACAAATTCTAGTAAACAAAATGATAATTTTGTTTAATCCAATTCTCTAATTAACACAAATGTTAAATTTTTTTATTCCAACAAATTTTAGTAAACAAAATGATAATTTAGTTTAATCCAATTCTAATTAACAGATCTACAAAACACACCAATCACAGATCAAATCACGTATGACAATCAGTAGAATATTACAGCGTATGAGTAATACTACAATTATGATTAATAAATTTTAATTTTATAATTGTATAATAAAAAGAATAAAATTTCTCACAGTTGTTTTTTATTCTGAATAATTCAGAATAGAATTTTTGTCCAGAATCTAATCTGCTCCGAATCAGTTCTAATCAGTCCAGAAATGTAGATCTCGGACTCACGATCGTAAAGGATCTGAAATTATTCAATTCCGAGTTCGTATGCATTAGTTATGAATTAATATAGGTTGATAATATTATTTTAAAATTAATTAATTAAACAATAAAGGATTTTACCCTTCTTCCTCAATCAACAGAACAAGGCCGACACCTTTCACCGTTCATTCAATTCTAGGTTTGGAGTTTTCGGCCAAACTATTGAGCTTCGCGACGATCGGAGACCGCCACGCCGGAGAGGGGAGCGGCGCGCACTAGTGGGCCCATGCGATGGCGTGTAATCAGGCCTAGGCGGCGGTTCGGCGGTTCGAACGTGGCGGGTTTGGGGCTCCAATACGGTCAAAATGTGCAATTTCAGGTGGTGTAACTCGTATGGATGTGGAGAGGAGAGGAATCTCTATGATATTCTCTAAAGGACGGGATGATTTTATTGTGTGGATGGAGAGTTATCGGGAGGGAAAGGATCGAACGTTTTTGGCCATGGAAATGGATGGCGGCGGCAACAATTCTGATTAGGGTTTTTGTTAAGCTAGTACTTATAATATAATAATATTAAATACTATTAATTATCGGTTTTAGCCCATCAATCCTTAGCAGCTCCAATTTCAGACCAGCAAAAGTTGTTCGTACCCAATTGCCCCCGTTCTGGACACGATGGGTTAGGTCCCGTCAGCCCGATCGATCGTTTTCAGTCTGTTTTCTTCAATTTAAAATTTAAATTATTTATTTATTTAATTCTATCATACATTTAAATTTACCGGGGCCACATACGGACTCCGAAAATTACCAGAAAATAAATCTAGCTATGTTTTGACGATACGGTCCTAACAAAATTAATTTTGTCGAATTTGGAGACCGTTTGAAAAATGGCCTTTTTAACGGTCGATTAAATTCAGTAGAAATTATCGAACACAGTTTAATTTACTACGCTCACATATTAATTCCAAAAATTATGGAAACTCAAACTTAGTAATAATTTGACATTCCGAATCCGACAAAAATGGATTCGTCGAAAATGGAGGTCGTTTATAAAATGGCCATTTATACGAGCTATAAATTATATTAAATTCCATAGCGACTATTCTGAACGTTCAACTGGCCATAACTTTGTATTCCCACTATGAAATTTCAATTTTTCGGATTCGTTGGAAAGATATATTTAAGAAGATTTAAATATTTTTGGTTTCACTAAAATTCGATTTATTTTGAATCATGTACATTCAGTCAAAGTTCAGATTCAAATTTTCAAACAGCCGTGCTATTTCTAACTCCTTTTTAAAATTGAAATAAATATATTCGTTCTACTTCGATTTAAATAAATTTTAAATAATTATTATTTAAACTAAATTATTTTAACTATTCAAAATTCATAAAAATAACCAAAATAAAAAATTTAAATTAGTTCTGATTTTCCGGGTTGTTACAGATTCGTATTGTCGGACATGATACGAAGCAACTCTGAAGGAAGACGGTGAAATTGGATAACGTTGAGTGGGATGATAATTAAAATGACCGCACTTGGGAAACAAAGGAAAACATAAGGAAGTAGAATTCAGAACTCATTGCCTGGTAAGGTTTTAATTGCGATATAGTTATTCACTTGTTAGTAAACTGCATGCTAGGATAGGTTTGATGTGTTATTATGTTGTTTATAATTGGTTGATAGGCATGCGGGCCACCATTGTATGTTTTGGTTAAGGAATTTCGAGGGCGAAATTTCTTAAGCGGGGAGAGTGTAACGACCCGCATTTTACGCGTCAGAGGATCGTAGAATATTTATTTTATCTTCATAGAAAGTCGTATGGCCGTGTAACTTGGGAAACGACTATTGGGGTCACTTACCATGTTCACGATTTTTGCCGAATTTTAAATGACCGTTTTGCCCCTAGCGGATCTTGTTTTGATTATAACTTTTGATTGGTAAGGATTTTTGACTTGAAACCACTTCTATTGGATTCGGATGATGGTTTACCTTTTCCGTAGAGTGGTCACATTTGTCAAACGGACCCACTGTTTGAGAGGTATGGCTGAAATAAGGTTTGGAAGATGGAAAACATCATAGTTGGGCTTAATAGGGTTTCATTTCATTTTTTCAGCCGCCACTTACCTTCCTCTAACCTTAATAATGGCCTTCATCCTCCAAATCTCTCTTTAATCACTTTCTAATCACATATTAGCCAAATCTACATCAAATTAAGGCGGATTAGCATAGAAATCGAGATAGAGCTGCTAGAATACATTGGGATCCATGCCAGATCAGTTAGAGTTTCAGATCTATAATTTATTTATGGCTAAGGTGGGTGATTTGCACTTTTATTCATTAATTACGGCTAATTAGGGGTGATTAGTGATAACTAGCGAAATCATGCATCATAAAAATCTGGAAAAATATGTAGAAATTCTTAAACATTATTTTATGCCTGTGGTAAAAATTTGGATCAATTTGGATTAAGTTTGCTAATCCTGTAGTTAAACAAGGTTAAGGGAATTAAGGGGAAAATCATGGATTTTGGGTATGTTTGATCTAAAATAACCTATATGCTTGATGTTTTGATCTTTTTGATTGAACCTATATGTTATTACTATTGTTTGGGATGTTTATGATAGTTTAGAAAAGTTAGAATGGTTGAAAACGCCGTCCTATGGCGAGAATGGACAAAACAAGCTTATTGGGAATTCTGCAGGATCCAAATCGGATCGATTGGGGATCGGATCGGGTATAGGGGATAAGATTGGGTGGAACGAACCGAACTGGGGTAGCAGAATCTTCAGCATCATGGCAACAAGGAAGGCCATCTGGATCGAATTGGAGCAGGGGATCAGATCGGAGATGGAGGAAAGAACCAGATCGAAACCTGGAGTTGAGGTACCATACGAACTGAACCGAGGCTGGAGCACCATCCGAACCGAACCGGATAGGGATGACCGAACCGAACCAACTTGAAGTGAAGCACCGAACCGAATGGGAAGCCTGGGGACCATGTATTCGAATCGAACTAGGGGTGATGAAGCGATGACGACTGTGAACTCTTCTGAAGATCAATTCCAATTCGACCGGAACCCGAGATGCAAAGGAAGTCCAGATGAGAAGTTATCACTCAGGATCCAGATGGAAACCAATGGGTTAATTTCTAGAGTTGGGCTTTGCTGCGGGACGTGTGCAAAGGGGTTATCGATATCTATAACTTTGGTTCACCATTGAGAGAGGGAGCATGTTGACGAACCAGAGCCAGGGAAGTGTGGACTGGTTGGCCCGTTAGGGTTGTTGACTATGGACCAGTGCAGTGGGGTCAGAGTAATAGTGTACGGAGTTGCCGTCATGGCCTTAAAGGGCAAAGTGGTCATAGTAATAGTTGTACGGAGTTACAGTCATGGCCCCAATGGATTTGGTGATCAATGCGGTGGATATCGTATGCTTTGCGCACTGAGTGAGAGACGTGAGTATGATTGTTATGTTTGATGTTTGCTATCACCATGACATGCACACTCCCATTTTTAAACTATAAGTTAGTATTACCTTAGAGTACTGTACATCTTGTTGTGCTATCTATTTCATTGCAGGTTCAGGTATGATTATTTATACCTGTTATTGCTTTATTTTGCTGCTATCAATCATACCAGATTTCTGTCTGACCCAGAGTTTTATGTCTCTTCTTATTACTCTGGGTGCTCCTAAACAAGCAGACTAGAGACAGGTTAGGTGGTTATGCACAAGTAGCTATCCGGAGACAAGCATGAGGCTTACACATACTATTTACATATATTCTCCCAGTGTTGTTGCTGGTCGCTGCTTTTGGCATTAGCAGGTACTTTTTCTATTTTGTTTTAGAGACAGTATTTTGAAATTGTATTTTGGATTCCGCTGCTATGATGGTTTAGTTTTCAGCTTATGCACTGTCTCGCCTGTTTTATGTCAAGTTATGTTCTTATTATATTTTATTCCGTGCGCTGTGAGATATACTACAGTTTCTTTTGTGATTCATAGCTTAAAACCCTTTTCTTTTGACGACCGTTCCGTGTTGGTCGGGCATTGGCATAGCGCATTTCGTAGGAATGTCGGCTGGTGTGGGGCTGGCCATCATAGGAGGACGCTATGCTTTCTAGTCATAAACATACATCATGCATGCTTGTTGTCGCCTCAAAAATATAATTATATACATTATGCCTATTTTTGGCACTTATAATCCGTTCCAACAACCGCAACCACTTCATCATTCATTTATTATGTGTTTCCAGGCCAAAAATATATTGTTCATATTCGGTTTTACTTCAAGGGGCCTAAAGCAAAGGAGATTAAAATAACTGACACACATACACAAGCACACACACACACCCCAACACACACACACCAAACTCTGAGGGGACTTATTTTATGTATCCAGAAACTAAACTTATTCGGAAAATTCAATTGTACTTGAAAACTAGGTTAAAAAATTCCATTTTTGCTTGCTATTTCATTATTCTCAGCCCCTTTATATAAGAGTTTAGGGTTGCAATTGTTTACAGGAATTATTGCAATCAGATAAACATTAACATAAATAATATATATATATATTACCATATGTAATATATATATTAACATATCACACATATCAAATCTTCTGTCATTAATATATATACTACCATATGTAATGTATATATTAACATAAATAGCCGATGACAAATCTTCTATCATTAATATAAGTTATTTATGTAATATATATATATATATATATATTAACATTAATAACATATATTAATTATTCTAACACTCTTCGTAGTCGAAGCAGACCGTTGTTGGACATTGAGGTTGTCTGTAATTCGTCGAATAACACACACATAAGACCTTTCGTAAAAATATCAGCAATGTGATAACGGGATGGGACATGGAGGACTCTAGCTTCGCCTTTAGCTACTTTTTCACATACAAAGTGAATATCCATTTCCATGTGTTTAGTGCTTTAATGCTGAACGGATTACCAGATGAGTAGATTGCACTTACATTGTCACAATAAACCAAGGTGGCTTTCTGAATGAGAACATGCAACTATAATAACAAATTTCTGATCCAACATGAGTTAGAGACAACATTAGCAACTCCTCTATACTTAGCTTCTGCACTAGAACAAGACATTATAGGCTGATGTTTAGAGGACCAAGAAATAAGATTATCTCTAAGAAATACACAATAACCTGAGGTGGACCGTCTAGTATCCGGGCATCCACCCTAATCAGCATCTGTATAGGCAATGAGCTTGTCAATAGAAGACCTATGCAGATGCAAACCATAAGATAATATACCCTGAATATAGCGCAAGAAGCGCTTGAGAGCAGTAATATGCTCAACGTTCGGATCATGCATGTGAAGGCACACCTGTTGTACCACATAAGAAATATCAGGCTTTGTGAAGGTAAGATACTGAAGAGCACCAAGAAGACGACGATACTTAGTCGGATCCTCATATGAGGCATCCTCAGTAGCACTAAGTTTAGGTTTAGTGTCAATAGGAGTAGGGCAAGGACTATAGTTAGACATTCCAGCCCTGTCAATGATATCTACAACATACTTTTTCTAAGATAGAAATAAGCCATTTGCAAGATGAGTGACATCAATACCTAAAAGAAAACTCAACTGACCAAGATCCTTTATAGAAAATTCTGAATTCAAAAGAGTAATGATAGAATTGCGCAAATTATTTGAAGAAGAAGTAAGAATTATGTCGTCAACATACAACAATATATATGCCATATCTGAACCTTGCCTATAATGTCAATACCCTAGGTACCCTAGCTATTGATTTTGATGACAACAACCATATAAACATTACTACTAACATAACTTTGAGTTGTGCAGTTACATTAGATATATTATGAAGATAATTATAAAGATAAACATGAATACAAAAGAAGAATTACAGAAGAAGGATAATCAGAATAATTGAAGACTAAAGAAGACCAAAGCCTATTAGAGAAGAATGCTGAAGAACAGAGGTGTTTGAAGTGATGAGGAGTTGGTTGAACCTTAGAATATTTTGTTAAAGATCCTATGGCAATTGTACTTGAAGATAATCAACCGTTGACCTCAACCGAATCACCAAAATCCATGAATATAAGGAAATTTGAAGTGTAGAAATTTTTTGACACTTATAAGTGTAGCTGTCTATTTGCAACACAAGTATGTCGACATACCCTTTTTTGTATGTCGACATATAACGGCTAGTCCAGATTTTTGAATTCAATTTGAGTAGTTATTTCCCTCCACCCTTTCACCAAAATACACATCCTTTCATATACTATATAAAGCCTCTGGTAACGAATTTTTACACATTAATTTCCATTGAAACTATCCTATTACTCTTGCAAATTCACTCTCTTTCACTCATATTCTTCATTGATTTGCAAGCCACACAATATCAGAGAGTTGTACTTGAATTTATATCATTCTCTCTCTGATTTAATCCTTTTTCCTCAAAAATTCAAAGATATATTGCCATTGGAGGTCTATAGGATCATTGTACCAATTCTGCAAGAATCTGTATTGAAGATACGTCCACTTGCCATTGTTTGTTGTTCTTGATAAAAAAAGGTGTATCTTGTAGCCTGTGAAATCAAGATTGTAAAGGTGTTCTTGCCATCCGTGGAAAGCAAGCGATTATAGTGAAATTCTGCACGGTGGAGTGCTAGACTAGATGTAGGATTGGTTAATCCGAACCAATATAAAAATCCTAGTGTTATTTACTTTACTGCATTTTATTACTTATTTCTGTTGATTTGAATTCGAATAGATATAGTTTATATCTATAGTGTCTGGGTAGCATTACGGTCCTAACAATTGGTATCAAAGCCTGGTCTTTCACAAAGTTCATAATCTGATTTTTTGAAAAATTATAATGGCTAGTGGCACAAGTAACACCATTATTAGTTCTTTTATAGAAGGGCAATCTACCACTAGACCTCCTCTATTTGATGGCAGTAATTATGCTTATTGGGCTTGTAGGATGAAATTTTATTTGCAGTCTAATGGTTTAGATATATGGAATATTACCCAAGTAGAATACATAGAGCCTCAAACTGAATATTCAAAATGGACACCAGACCAAAAGACACAAGCACTTAATAATTCTAAGGCCATGACCACTTTATTTTGTTCATAGAAATGAATTTTTCGAGTATCAATTTGTAATTCTGCATATGAAATTTAGAGAATATTGAAAGTTACACATGAAGGCACCAATAAAGTAAAACAAACAAAGATATCTATGTTAACTCACCAGTTTCAACTTTTTCAAATGAAACCAAATGAATCTAGTTCTGATACGTAGTCTAGATTTAAGATATTGTACATGCCTTAATATCAATAGTAAAGAAAATTATCGAATAAGACCAAGCCAGAAAGATCTTGAATTCACTTCCTAGTGAATGCGATCAAAAGACTCTGGGAACCTAAGAAGCTAATGATATTAGTGCTATGTCAACAGAAGAATTAATGACCTATGAAGTGAAGTTGCAGGTTAGAAAAGAGAACCAGGGAAATGAGAAGAAATCATTGGCATATAATGCAATGATTGATAATGATGAACCAGATGATGATACTGTTGATGATAATATCGAGTTTATCACTAAGAAGATCAAGAAATTCTTGAAGTACTGGATAACGAAGAAACTTCGAAAAACTAACAACAATAGTTCTAGAAATGGGAATGTTGTTAAATGTTTCAAATGTGATAAACCTGGTCATTTCAAAAGAGACCGTCCCAACATAAGAAAAACAAAGCACATTTCAAATAATTTCAATAAAGAGAGGAAACATGCATTGAATGCAACATGGGATGACTCATCATCAAACGATAGTGATTCAGAAACAGAAAACGCCAATGTATGCTTCATGAAAATGGATGACCAGGTATGGAATTTCGATAAAGAAATTACTAAAGTTTTAAATGATATGCATCAAAGTTATGAAATACTTAGGAAAGAGTACAATAATAGTTTGGCAGAAATAGATAAATTAAAAATATCTAATGAATAGTTGAGTAAATAAAACAATGTCTAGAAGGTGAAATTGAAAGATTTAATGTTCATAAAAATGGAAAGGATTTAACACTTGGAAGTTTTGAAAAGCTGAAAAGTGAAAATGAGTCCTTAAAATCAGAAAATGTTTCAATGAAGTCGCAGATCACTGATCTGAATAAGAAAATAACATCTCTAGACAATATTATTCTTAATCATAGTAAGGATTTTGATGAAATGAAATCTGATATTGATAAATTGAACAAAGGAAAGGATAATCTAGAGAAATTATTATCTGCATCTAAAAACAATAGGGATAAGCATGGAATTGGATACACCCATAAGACTAAATCAAAGAAAGATAGTACTCGATGTACTAAGTTTGTTAAAGACGCCAAGTTCAAACCTAAACCTAGGAAATTAAAGTTAAATCCTCCAAAACGATTCATTAACTTATGGGTTCCAAAATGGTTATATAACACTGAAAAGAACAATATATTGATAATTTTATTATAAGGCTCATTTATCTAATGATTATATTTTGAAAGGGCAATCAAACTCTTCATGGGTTTGGCATCCCAAAACATAACCCCATGGACCCCCAAAATAAAAAGGGTACTAGTGTGCATGTTTTATATTTTTTCAGGTAACAAATAGTCGATGCTCAAAGCATATGACAAGAAATCTATTGAACCTTGGATAATTATGAAAAGGATTTGTTATTGGCATCAACAAAGTCAGTAACTCTAAAACTCATATGATTATTTAGTTTTTTTAATGTTTTGATTTCCCCACTTGTTTTATTTGTATGCAAACTCTACATATTGTCTAGAAGTTAATAAAACAATTATTTTTTACGTTTTTGTTGATGACAAAGGGAGAGAAAAGGTATAAATGTACCAAACAAAATGATAGGGGGAGTGCACAGAGTTAGAGGGAGTCAAATATAAAATGTATTATATTTTATGTCTTAAATATTTATATGGTTATCATCATCAAAAGGGGGAGATTGTTAATGCCCTAGGTACCGTAGGTATTGATTCTGATAACAACAACCATATAAACATTACTACTAACATATATTTGAGTTGTGAAGTTAAATTAGATATATCATGAAGATATTTATAAAGATAACATGAATACAAAAGAAGAATTACAGAAGAAGGATAACCAGAATAATTGAAGACTAAAGAAAACCAAAGCCTATTAGAAAAGAATGCTAAAGAACAGAGGTGTCTGAAGTAATGAGGAGCTGGTTGAACCTTATAATATCTTGTTAAAAGATCCAATAGCAATTATACTTGAAGATAATAACCACTGACCTGAACTGAATCACCAAAATCCACAAATATAAGGAAATTTGAAGTGCAGAAAATTTGCGACACTTATAAGTGATGTTGTGCTATTTGCAACACAAGTATGTCGACATACCTTTTTTGTATGTCAATATATAATGGCTAGTCCGGATTTTTGAATTCAATTTATGTAGTTATTTCCCTCCACCCTTTCACCAAAAGACACATCCTTTCATACACTATATAAAGGCCTCTGCAACGAATTTTTACACATTAATTTCACGTTTTCTTCTACTCCTTCTCCGTTTATTCTCTACAAAATTCCATTGAAAACTATCCTATCACTCTTGCAAATTCACTCTCTTTCACTCTTGTTCTTCATTGATTTGCGAGCCATGCAATATCAGAGAGTTGTACTCGAATTCATATCATCCTCTCTCTGATTTAATCCTGTTTCCACAAAGAATTCAAAGATATATTGCCATTGGAGGTCTATAGGATCATTGTACCAATTCTACAAGAATCTGTATTGAAGATACGTCTACTTGCCATTGTTTGTTGCTATTGATAAGGAAAAGTGTCTCTTGTAGCCCGTGAGATCAAGATTGTAACGGTGTTCTTGCCACCTGTGGAAAGCAAGCGATTATAGTGAAATTCTGCATGGTAGAATGCATGACTGGTTGTAGGATTGGTTAATCCCAACCATATAAAAATCCTAGTGTTATTTACTTTGCTGCATTTTTATTTTATTACTTACTTCTTTTGATTTGAATTTGAATAGATATAGTTTATATGTAACGACCCGGTAGGGATTCGACGCCCAAATTCTGACAATAATGCATAAACCCAGCATTACTTGTCAAAACTCCAGTATCGAAAACCACCAGATAGTTATTAGAAAGAATTTAGAGGGTGAGATAAGAAAGAAAGAAATATTAGAATAGAAGAAGAAGAACCAACACAACACAGAGGCTCACATCGCAGCAGAACAAAATATAATACATAAATAACTTTATTGAAAATTTGAAGTAATTTACTTACATACATTAGGGTATAACTGACAAATCTGGACAATTATAACAACCTGTCCTATAATACAATACACAGCAGAATAAATATTAAATATCATATGTTTGAACTTCTCCAGTTCGCCTCTGAAATCCATGGCATTTGATAACCTGAACCCGTAAACCGGGCTAACCCGAACATTACAAACGACGGGTCAGTCTGGTGAACCAGAGTGAGAAAATCTCGCTAAGTTTATATAACATCCACCTTGATTTTAAAGTTCAAAAATCCTTTTGAAAGGAAAGAATAATAGTAAGACCATTCCACACATAAACACAGACGGTTTTTACCTTACAATAACCCAAACGGTTTTGAAATCATATCATGTCTGATATTATAATAGTGTCTAAATAGAAATAAATAGAATCTAGCAGAACGCTTGCATCTCACGCTCCACATATATAGTATACAAACAAAACCGCGGGCGCTTATTGGAGATTGGATTCTCACTATGATAAGGTATGGAACCACCTGCCGATAGTGTATCTCTAGAGGCGAATACACTGGGTTCAACAAGTACATCTTGCAACCCGGCCCACACTTGACCGACCACTCATTTTGCTTGAGTGTATCGAATGTATATCACCACAATTGGGAGCTATCCACCGTTTCCCGAAAAGGGACAGCATCGATAGATTAAAGAAGAAAAAGGAATTTCTCTAAATATGTGATTATACACCCTAATGGTGGCGTCCCATATAGCTATGCTTCCTAGCCGATTTTTGTCATTTCGCGGTTCATGAGACTTGAGGTTATAATTGACTTTTGGAACATCTAACCACTGTTCATCTCGTCCGTACAAGTCATCCAGGAACAGGATGAACCGAAGGCACCCTCTTACTGTATCCAAAGGATTACTAGGGAGTAGTCCTTGCAAACCCGTAAAATCCCACTTACGACCGAATCATGTCAGAATCCCTCTGGTTGCAACGTCAGATAATATTCGACAAGTAATCCTTTCGCTAATGAAGATCCCCGGTCTTCAATTGCTCCATCTCGACCAGCTATTGAACATCTTCAACGTTTACGTATTTGCTAGTTTTAATGGTTTTCGAATATAAATTCGATCCCTGTCTTTCTGTACCAACAACAAATTGGCCATGATTTTGATAGTCGGTTATTGAACTATCATAATAAACAATCATAAAAGAAATCAATTGGTACAGTACTTAGCGCCACTTGGTCATTAAGATAATATATTAGTTGTAATACCAAAGATAATATATTAAAATATATATATATATAAATATTCTCAAATCATTTTATTAAAAATATATTAGAATATTAACTATCATTTCAAAATATTTGCCATAACATTACGTATTATCCATAATTGGGAAATCAATTCAACCTATCACTCGTAAAACAATCGTTACGAAATCCTCCTTTTGTTTCATTATATATAAAAATATCGTCACTTACCCTTTTGAATAAACCCACACTTTGTATTTCATCTCATTACTTTTTGAAAATCATTATATATTTACAAATTTCCTTCTTTACTATGGAATTATCATTTCATATTTTCAAACCATTTTAATTTCCTTTTATTTGAGAATTCTAAAAATATAGATTCCAAATTCTTCAAATTATTATTCCTCAATATAAATCACTCTAACATCTCCACCTTACAACTCATATCATTCTTAAATAATCCAGAAGTTGTTCAAGTTAGGGTATTTTAATTACCTCTCGGACCTTGACCAACCACATTCTTATCATAAGATAAATATGACTTGTAATTTAAAAATTCCCCACATTCATTTTTATACCACTTCACTATTGTATTAAAATACGGTTTTACACCCTTCTTGCTTTTGAAATTCCCTTTTTAAAATATAAGCTCATTACTAAATTCGTTGATTTAGTAGATGATTAATACACATTAACCTTTTAACTTTAACTCCTTCAAAACCCTTTGTCCCATTACCTGGATTTCTATTTCAAATCATATTACCAAATTCAGTTATAGAGATCCCTTTTTCATTCTCTAAATCATTTCCTTTTGGAAATCTTACTTTAATCCTATCTATTACCCTAATGCCATTATTAGGTATCGTTGATTTACAATTTAACGCTTTAACTCCCTATTTCCTTATTCATAACCTGTTTACACATCTCTGGTTTAATATAAAGCCCTTTTCCACCTCGATCCACTTTACTTAAAATATTAAGTAACGTTTAATCTTAAGCTAACCGTATTCGCTTAAATCACTTTATAACTTCATTTACCAAATTCGGTTTAAATGTAAAACCGTTCATAAACTTCCTTTGAAATTTAATTATATGTTATTTCTAATTTAAATTTCTTACTTAAATGAACTTTATTTAAGAAATAATCCTTGAATTAAATTAAAGTTATAATTTACTTCATATAAATTGGAATTAAATTTCCTTTTTAAAATCCCATTAGGTTAAACAACTATTTGCTGATTATTTCATTAGATTAATCGGCCTAATGTAATTTAATTAAATAATCAATTACTGATCAAAATAGTTGGCTTGTTAAATCTTAAAACATGATTAATCAACTCTAACTCGTCTTTTCATTTTGAATTAATAAATAACGCTTATCAATTCAAATATATCTTATTTACATCGATTATTATAAACGATTATCTATTTCTCAATAATCTCCCTTTATTTATTTCTTATAACAATAAATCCAGGTTATTAATCGTTACGTTCCTTCATGCCCACTTACTTATCGATTTTTATTAATATAAGAATCCCCTAGATCAAATTATTCAGTAATTATGATGAAACACGTGCTCCGCACACGGTAGATTTTAGTATAAAAATAGCGGTTAAAAATAAACAATACACATATGGTTGGTTTATTTTCTTTTTATAAGCTTCATTTAAAATAATATATTTTAAAATTGAAATTCGGTTATAAAAATATATTTCATAACTTCATTTTATCGATTCACCTAACGATAAATCAATTTTCATAAAACAGTTTGTATTTTGGCCATCTGCTATGAATTACTTAACCAGCATCACTATAACCAAACAAACGATGAATTCGGGTTAAATAATCAATAACCAATCCAATCATATGTGTTTAAAAGTTTCATAAATGATCATATGAAAATAACCATAAATATGAGGAATCCGGTTGGATTCCCCCAACCTGTCCTTCCCTGCATCAAATGGGTTATCTCAAATACAACAGATCATGATAAATTTATTTAACTAATCACGATCAATCAGCAACGACAATTCAATCAACCAATTTAAATTCAATACGTTTATTTTATAATAAACGTAATGAACATGGTAAATTACCTTGTTTGGAAATCAACGTTAGAAATAACGATGTATCATTTAAATTAAACAACTGTTTAATTTAAATAAACGATACGAAAATATTTAACATACATCCAGTTAATCTAACAAACAACCAATAATTAGTAGCCATAGCAAACAAATGATAAACCTGACTTATAATTATTATAAGCGGGAAACTGAGTGAGTTTAACTCACCTGATCTGCGATGTATACACAGCTCGTTCCAGTTAATTCCAACTCGTTCTATTCAATTCTGTTTCGTACTATCCTTCTTATGAATACGGTTCCAATCCGTTTTGTATCGGCCAGCTCTGATAATAATATGAATACACTGTAAATATTTATTTTATTTTAATAACTAATTAATTTAAATTAACGAACAAATTACTTTGTTTTCAATACTCTAGTCGGCTCCTTCATTCACTGTTCCATTAGTTCATGCCTTGTTCCAAACCATGACCGCCATTTCCAGGATCCTGGCCACAACGTTTAACCCCTGTCACATTTTATAATACGAACCTTAACTATTTAAAAATATAAATTAATTAACTTTAATTCCTTAATTATTATGCAATAGTTATAGTTGAAACAAACATTAACAGGCCAGTAGTTCTTGTTCACTAGAATTGGGCTTCTCGTTTGTATCGCTAGCCCAACCACATCAAAACCTGTCCTCGTTCAATACCCTTCCAGATAAAACACCGAGCCGCCCCTCATTTTTTTCCATTCACTTTCATTTCATCTCGTCCAAGATTTAAGCACTCCTCTGCCAAAAACAAATTGTGGCGCTCCCCCTCCTTCTTCGTTTAATCGGAGATTCACCGCCTCTTCCAAACCGCGCGCCCTCTTCAGCTCATTCCTCAGCTCGAACCCCGTAACGCCTGTACCACCATTGGCCCGCCGTTCGTTTTCAAAGAAAACTCCCTTCAAGAGAGATCCAATGCCCACGTCACTTCGAATTCAATCAAAACAGGCCAACATTTAGATCTCATTACTCTTTAATTTCCATGGTGCAGAAATGTGTGAATCATTGTAAATTTCAGTGACTTTATTGCGTATGTTTCGGTCACGAGTTGGATCAGTTATGGAGTGAACGGCTTTGGTTTGAGGAAGTATTGCAGTTTGCAGTGGTATTTATAGGTGTTTGGGGTTTTGAGATAAGAACAAAGTTCGTTTCAATAGGTCTGCGCGGCTATGTATGTTCACTTCATGTCGTAGCTATTGCATTGGTCTGCTGAAGTAAGGAGATTTGAAGGGAAAACACACAGTGTTGATGGATTTGAGGGCTTTAGACATGAGTTGTCTCCTTCAATAGGGATTGTGTGCTACTGGAATGGATATCCTAGGCATGTTGTTTTCTACAGAGGCTATCATTCATCAACAAGAGTGATAGTGTAATTTGGCTGAAGCAAACATGTACTTGATAGATGCATGCGATGAGTTCATGTTAGTGAAAAATTGTAATTCGGCTTGGCAGACGATTCGGTACAGAAGCACATGAATGTGAACATTGTTTCTCTCTTATTTTATATTGTATTTCCCTTTTCTTCTTACTGTATCTGATTACCATATATGCTGAAAAATCTCTCTACTGTTTTGAAAATCTTTATACAGTTCTAAAGATATTGTACAAGAAGTATTGGTATCTGATTCAATATTTAGTTTTGATATGGAATAGATTTGGTTGGAAATTCATATTTGATTTTTTACAAAGCTATCTCTTCCTTGTATTTCTTTCCACTTTATTTGTATGATACACTATGCTTTTGTATTGAATCTTTTGTTGTGTTTGTCGACTGGTACGAGTTGTTTGGTATGCAATTTATTTTTTTATGTGGTACAACAAGATGAAAATCTATTCCTTTGTAACCTTTTTAATTGCATTCTATATTAATTAAGATCAATTGCATCATTTTCACAGCATATATTTCTTTGATGTCAATACATGTGAAATTCAACACAACTGATTCGCATTGCTTATGCTTGGTTTACGTTACCTAATGCATAGTAACTAATATAATGTTCTGTATAGATCAATACTAGAAGATTTTCCTACTTTCTATGTTTAGCTTAGTTTGTATATGATAGATTGGATGGCTGCAGATAAGCCTCATTTAGTATGGATACGTCTTGCCGATTCCCCGTGTGCTTGAATGCTTACCATATGTAGCAGTTTTCATTGTGTTTTGTCTTTATACAACAATAATATATATTGTTTTCTTTGTATTAATACTTCCATTTCCGTATGTATATACGTTTCCAGCTTTCATTTGTACATATACATGGGAATTTTTGTTCCCAAAAGATGGTTATATACCGCTTCGTAAGTCATACTGTTTATTATTATACATGAAGGCCCAAGTATTATTTATTAATTCGTACAATTAAAGTTTGTAAATATATAAATAATATTGATAAATTATTAAATAAATTCCAAACTATTAAATTCAAAAATTATTATCGATAGTTATACCAGAGTGGAAAAGTATACACTTCAGATTAATTCAATATACGATTATAACTCAGTATCAAAAATTTTAAGTTAACCGAGATCTTAAAATATATAGAAACCATTATTAAATTTATTAAATAAACGTTATCGTTTATCAATGATTTCCATAGCGACTATTTAAAATTTTGATTTGGACATAGCTAACAACCTATAAATTGAAATCCCGATTTTTCTTTTTCATTAGAAAATTATAACCAAACAGATTCAAACGTTTCTCGTTTCACGAAAATCCGACTTATATCGGATCCTCTGTATTCAATTGAAGTTTAAAACTGAATATTACGAACTGCCGCACTATTTCGAGCTCGTTTATAATTAAATATACATTATAATGTTTAGCTTTTTTTTAAATAACGAACTAAATATTAAAAATCTATAAATATCCCAATTAAAATATTTAAAACATAAATATATATTCAAATCAAAATGACCAAAAAAACTGGGATATTACATTCTTCCCCCCTTAAAAGAATTTCGTCTCCGAAATTGCTAAGGTAAGGAAAATGTCACAACCCATTATATTTCTAAATCCAATTCATTGTAAAAGAAAAACAAATTCAATATCATAAATAAAAATTTCCAAAAATATCGAAAAAATTTAAACACTTTAAATTCCCGGAAAAATTCTACAGAGTCTCCCCTATATGGAGTGACATCTGCGATATCACATGAATTAATAATATATTTTCATCGACTCACATGGTCAGAAAACAAGATTCAAAACCCAAAATTCTTATTTTCGCGTAGGCGTACCTGATGCGAAAGTTATTGAGTATATTTGCTCAACTTATTGCGATCTTTTTAACCAATATCAATCCTCACTGCCTTTTGGAACCTGTACTTAACTCAAGTCATCATGTAAGTGATATTACATGAAATTTATAAATAATACTTCATTAGTCAATTAGTATAATTCCACAAACTCCCAAGGTATCATTCAGAAATGTATATGCAAATCAGGTTCAAATCACCCATATTTATTTCATAAGCAGTTCCATTCAAATTTTATTATCCTAAATTTAGTTTTAAATCCATTCACCTTTTCATTTAAGCTATTGATGAATTCATTTCAACCAATCTAATATCCAAATAATAACCAACACAGAATCAATTCGACCAATCATTTAATTTACCTTACATCCCAATAATATTCACATTAATATTTACTTCACAGTGTTAAGTCTCATTTCACGTCTAATTACCAATTTGATTTTCAATCATTTTATTTTATAATCCTAATTCTGGTTTTAATTCAACACCATTACTCTATATTATTCCGTTTGAACTTATCTTAAGTTAAATTCTGATTTTCAATTTCATACTAAAATTCCCTTTCACACTATATATGTGAAATTTTGGTTAAATTAACCATTCAAATTCAAATTTCTATTTGAATTCTACTCAAATCAATCAAACCGCAATACCTCAATAATTTAATAAAGTTATTTCTTTTCTATAAAAAATATAACCTGGGTAAAATTATTTCATTTACCCTATTTATAAAACTATATTTTGTATATTTCCAGTCTAATGCTTTCCAACAGTTGAACCGATCAACATCACAATACAAAATATTTTTATATAAAATCTACAAATACGCTCTCATATATATATATATAGTCAACTTAATCTAGGGTGTTACTAACCCCATCTCTATCGAGTCACGCCACAGAGCCAAGGTTATTACTAAACCAATAGCTCTGATACCACTGTAACGACCCGGTAGGGATTCGATGCCCGAATTCAGACAATAATGCATAAACCCAGCATTACCTATCAAAACTCTAGTATCGAAAACTACCAGATGGTTATTAGAAAGAATTTAGAGGGTAAGATAAGAAAGAAAGAAATATTAGAATATAAGAAGAAGAAGAAGAAGCAACACAACACAGAGGCTCACATCGCAACGGAACAAAATATAATACATAAATAACTTTATTGAAAATTTGAAGTAATTTACTTACATACATTAGAGTATAACTGACAAATCTGGACAATTATAACAACCTGTCCTCAAATACAGCACATAGCGAAATAAATATTAAATATCTTGTGTTTGAACTTCTCCAGTTCGCCTCTGAAATCCATGGCATTTGATAACCGGAACCTGTAAACCGGGCTAACCCGAACACTACAAACGATGGGTCAGTCTGGTGAACTAGAGTGAGAAAATCTCGCAAAGTTTATATAACATCCATCTTGATTTTAAAGTTCAAAAATCCTTTTCAAAGGAAAGGATAATAGTAAGACCAGCCCACACAAAAACACAGACGATTTTTACCTTACTATAACCCAAATGGTTTTGAAATCATATCTTGTCTGATATTATAATAGTGTCTAAATACAAATAAATAGAATGTAGCAGAACACTTGCATCTCACGCTCCACATATATAGTATACAAACAAAACCATGGGCGCTTATTGGAGATTGGATTCTCACTATGACAATGTATGGAACCACCTGCCGATAGTGTATCTCTAGAGGCGAATACACTGGGTTCAACAAGAACATCTTGCAACCCGGCCCACACATGGCCGACCATTCATATCGCTTGAGCGTATCGAATGTATATTACCACGGTTGGGAGCCACCCACCATTTCCCGAAAAGGAACAGCATCGATAGATTAAATAAGCGAAAGGAATTTCTCTAGATAGGTGATTATAGACCCTAATGGATGCGACCCACATAGCCATTCTGCCTGCCCGATTTTTGTCATTTCCCAATTGATGAGGCTTGAGGTTATAATCGACTTTTGGAACATCTGGCCACTGTTCATCTCATCCGTACATGTCATCCAGGAACAGGATGAACCGAAGGCACCCTCCTACGGCATCCAAAGGATCAGTAGCGAGTAGTCCTTGCAAACCCATAAAATCCCACTTATGACTGAATCACGTCAGAATACCTCTGGTTGCAACGTCAGAGAATATTCGACAAGTAATCCTTTTGCTTATGAAGATCCCCGGTCTTCAATTGCTCCATCTCGACCAGCTTCTGAACATCTTCAGCGTTTGCGTATTTACTGGTTGGAATGGTTTTCGAATATAAATTCGATTCCCGTCTTTTCGTACCATAACGCATTGGCCATGATTTTGACAGTCGGTTATTTAACTATCAAAATAAAAAATCATAAAAGAAATCAATTGGTTCATTACATAGCGTCACTTGGCCATTAAGATAATATATCAGTTGTAATACCAAAGATAATATTATATATATAAATATTCTCAAATCATTTTATTAAAAATATATTAGAATATTAACTATCATTTCAAAATATTTGCCATAACATTACGTATTATCCATAATTGGGAAATCGATTCAACCTATCACTCGTGAAACAATCGTTACGAGATCCCTATTTTGTTTCATTATATATAAAAATATTACCACTTACCCTTTTGAATAAACCCACACTTTATATTTCATCTCATTACTTTTTGAAAATCCTTATATATTTACGAATTTGCTTCTTTACTATGGAATTATCATTTCATATTTTCAAACCATTTTTATTTCCTTTTATTTAGGAATTCTAAAAATATAGATTCCAAATTCTTTAAATTATTATTCCTCAATATAAATCACTCTAACATCTCCACCCTTACAACTCATATCATCCTTAAATAATCCTGAAGTTGTTCAAGTTGGGGTATTTTAATTACCTCTCAGACCTTGATCAACCACATTCTTATCATATGATAAATATGAATTGTAATCTAAAACTTCCCCATATTCATTTTTATACCACTTCACTATTGTATTAACATATGGTTTTACACCCTTCTTGCTTTTGAAATTCCTTTTTTAAAATATAATCTCATTATTAAATTCGTTGATTTAGTAGATGATTAATACACATTAACCTTTTAACTTTAACTCCTTCAAAACCCTTTGTCCCATTACCTGGATTTCTATTTCAAATCATATTACCAAATTCAATTATTGAGATCCCTTTTTCATTCTCTAAATCATTTCCTTCGGGAAATTTTACTTTAATCCTATCCATTACCCTAATGCCATTATTAGGTATCATTGATTTATAATTTAACGCATTAACTCCCCATTTACTTATTCATAACCCGTTTACACATCTCTGGTTTAATATAAAGCCCTTTTCCACCTCGGTCCCCTTTACTTAAAATATTAAGTAACGTTTCATCTTAAGCTAATTGTATTCTCTTAAATCACTTTATAACTTCATTTACCAAATTCGGTTTAAATGTGAACACATTCATAAACTTCCTTGGAAATTTAATTATATGTTATTTCTAATTTCAATTTCTTACTTAAATGAACTTTATTTAAGAAATAATTCCTTAAATTAAATAAAAATTATAATTTACTTCATATAAATTGGAATTAAATTTCCCTTTTAAAATCCCATTAAGTTAAACAACTATTTGCTAATTATTTCATTAGATTTATCGGCCCAATCTGATTTAAGAAACACGTGCTTCGCACACGGTAGATTTTAGTATAAAAATAGCGGTTAAAAACAAACAATACATATATGGTTGATTTATTTTCTTTTTATAAACTTCATTTAAAATAATATATTTTAAAAACTATGTTTAGTTATAAAAATATATTTCATAACTTTCTATCGATTCACCTAACGGTATATCAATTTTCATAAAACAGTTTGTATTTTGGCCATCTGCTATGAATTGCTCAACCAATATCACTATTGGTTAATTAACTAAACAAATAATGAATTCGGGTTAAATAATCAATAACCAATCCAATCATATATGTTTAACAGATTCATAAATGATCACATGAAAATAACATTAAATTTGAGGAATCCGGTTGGATTCCTCCAACCTATCCTTCCCTACATCAAATGGGTTATCTCAAATACAACAGATCATGATAAATTTATTTAACTAATCACGATCAATCAACAACGACAATTCAATCAACCAATTTAAATTCAATATGTTTATTTTATAAAAACATAACCAACAGGGTAAATTACCTTGTTTGGAAATCATCATTAGAAATAACGATGACATTTCATTTAAATTAGACAACTATTCAATTTGAATAAACGATATAAAAATATTTAACATACATCCAGTTAATCTAACAAACAACCAATAATTAGCAGCCATAGCAAACAAATGATAAACCCAACTTATAATTATTATAAGTGGGAAACTGAGTGAGTATAACTCACCTGATCTGCGGTGTATACACAGCTCGTTCCAGTTAATTCCAACTTGTTCGATTCAATTCCGTTTCATACTATCCTTCTAATGAATACGGTTCCAATCCGTTTTGTATCGGACATCTCTGATAATAATATGAATACATTGTAAATATTTATTTTATTTTAATAACTAATTAATTTAAATTAACGAACAAATTACTTTGTTTTCAATACTCTGGCGAGCTCCTTCATTCACTGTTCCATCAGTTCATGCCTTGTTCCAAACCATGACCGCCATTTCCTGGATCCTGGCCACAACGTTTAACCCCTGTCAAGTTTTATAATACGAACCTTAACTATTTAAAAATATAAATTAATTAACTTTAATTCCATAATTATTATGCACTAGTTATAGTTGAAACAAACCTTAACAGGCCATTAGTTCTTGTTCACTAGAATTGGGCTTCTCCTTTGTATTGCTAGCCCAATCACATCAAAACCCGTCCTCGTTCAATACTCGTTCCAGATAAAACACTGAGCCGTCCCTCATTTTTTTCCCATCCACTTTCATTTCATCTAGTCCAAGATTAAAGCACTCCTTTGCCGAAAACAAATTGTGGCGCTCCCCCTCCTTCTCCATTGAATCAGAGATTCACTGCCTCTTCCAAATCGTGCGCCCTCTTCAGCTCATCCCTTGGCTCGAACCACGTCACCGCCAGTACCACCATTGGCCCCACATTCGTTCCCAAAGCCAACTCCTTTTAGGCGAGATCCGATGCCCATGTCACTTCGAATTCAATCAAAACATGCCAGCGTTTAGATCTCGTTACTCTTTAATTTATGCTGTGTAGAAATTTGTGAATCATTGTAAATTTCCGTGACTTTGTTAGGTATGTTTCGGTCACGAGTTGGATCAGTTATGGAGTGAACGGTTTTGGTTTGAGGAAGTATTGTGGTATGCAGCGGTATTTATATGTGTTTGGGGTTTTGAGATAAGAACAAATTCTGCTTCAGTAGGTCTGCGCGGCTATGTATGTTCACTTCATGTCGTAGCCGTTGCATTGGTCTGCTGAAGTAAGGAGATTTGAAGGGAAAACACACTGTGTTGATGGATTTGAGGGCTGCAGACATGAGTTGTCTCCTTCAATAGGGACTGTGTGCTACTGGAATGGATAGCCTAGGCATGTTGTTTTCTATAAAGGTTGTCATTCATCAACAAGAGTGATAGTGTAAACTGGCTGAAGCAAACATGTACTTGATAGATGTATGGGATGAGTTCATGTCAGTGAAAAATTGTAATTCGGCTTGGCAGACGATTTGGTACAGAAGCACATGAATGTGAAAACTGTTTCTCTATTATTTTATATTGTATTTTCCTTTTCTTCTTACTGTATCTTATTACCATATATGCTGAAAAATATCTCTATTGTTCTGAAAATCTTTCTACTATTCTAAAGATATTGTAAAGGAAGTATTGTTATCTGATTCAATATTTAGCTTTGATATGGAATAGATTTGGTTGGAAATTCCTATTTGTACAAAGCTATCTCTTCCTTGTATTTCTTTCCACTTCATTTTGTATGATACACTATGCTTTTGTATTTAATCTTTTGCTGTGTTTGTCGACTGGTATGAGTTGTTTGGTATGCAATTTATTTTTCTATGTGGTACAACAATATGAAAAACTATTCCTTTGTAACCTTTTTAATTTCATTTTTTATTAATTAAGATCAATTGCATCATTTTCACGGCACTATATTTCTTTGATGTCAATACATGTGAAATTCAGCACAACTGATTGGCGTTGCTTGTGCTTGGTTTATGTTACCTAATGCATAGTAACTAATACAATGTTCTGTATAGATCAGTACTAGAGGAGTTTCCTACTTGTTGTGTCTAGCTCGATTGGTATATGATGTATTGGATAGTTGCAGATAAGCCTCATTTAGTATGGACACGTCTTGCCGATTCCCCGTGTGCTTGAATGCTTAACTTATGTAGCTGTTTTCATTGTGTTTTGTCTTTGTACAACAATAATATATATTGTTTTCTTTGTACTAATACTTCCAATTCGGTATGTATATACGTTTCCATCTTTCATTTGTACATACATGTGCGAATATAATTTTACCAAAAGATGGTTATATACCGCTTTGTATGTTATACTGTTTATTATTATAGACGAAGGCCCAAGTGTTATTTATTAATTCGTACAATTAAAGTCTGTAAATATATAAATAATATCGATAAATTATTAAATAAATTCCAAACTATTAAATTCAAAAACTATTATTGATAGATATACCTAAGTGGAAAATTATACATTTCGGATTTAGTCAATATACGATTATAACTCAGTATCAAAAAATTTAAGTTAACCGATATCTTAAAATATATAGAAAACGTTATTAAATTTATTAAATAAACGTTATCTATTATCAATGATTTCCATAGCGACTATTTAAAATTTTGATTTGGACATAGCTAACAACCTGTAAACTAAAATCCTGATTTTTCTTTTTCATTAGAAAATTATAAGCAAACATATTCAAACGTTTCTCGTTTCACGAAATTCTGACTTATATCAGATCATGTGTATTCAATTGAAGTTCCAAACTGAATATTACGAACTACCGCGCTATTTCGAGCTCTTTGATAATTAAATATACATTATAACGTTTGACTTTTTTTTAAAATAACGAATTAAATATTAAAAATACATAAATATCCCAATTAAAATATTTAAAACATAAATATATATTCAAATTAAAATGACCAAAAAAATTGGGTTGTCACATTCTTCCCTCCTTAGAAGAATTTCATCCCCGAAATTGCTAAGGTAAGAAAAACATCACAACCCATTATATTTCTAAATCCTATTCATTTTAAAACAAAAACAAATTCAATATCATAAATAAAAATTTCCAAAATTATCGAAAAAATTTAAATACTTTAAATTCCCGGAAAAATTCTACAGAGTCGCCCCTGTATGGAGTGACATCTGCGATATCGTAGGAACAAATAATATATTTTCATCGACTCACATGGTCGGAAAAAAAATTCAAAATTCTTATTTTCGCGTTGGCGTTCCTAATGCGAATGTTATTGAGTATATTTGCTCAAATTATTACGATCTACTTAACCAATATCAGTCCTCACTGCCTTTTGGCACCTGTACTTAACTCAAGTCATCATGTAAGTGACCATTACATGAAATTTATAAATAATGCTTCATTAGTCAATTAGTATAATTCCACCAACTCCCAAGGTATCATTCAGAAATGTATATGCAGATCAGGTTCAAATTACCCAGTTTTATTTCATAAGCAGTTCCATTCAAATTTTATTATCCTAAATTTAGTTTTCAATCCATTCAACTTTTCATTTAGGCTATTGATGAATTCATTTCAACCAATCTAATATCCAAATAATAACCAGCACAGAATCAATTCGACCAATCATTTAACTTACCTTACATCCAATTAATATTCACATTAATATTTACTTCACAGTGTTAAGTCTCATTTCACGTCCAATTACCAATTTGATTTTCAATCATTTTATTTTATAATCCTATTTTTGGTTTTAATTCAAACAACATTACTCTATATTATTCCTTTTGAACTTATCTTAAGTTAAATTCTGATTTTCAATTTCATACTAAAATTCCCTTTCCCACTATATATGTGAAATTTTGGTTACATTAACCATTCAAATTCAAATTTCTATTTGAATTCCACTCAAATAAATCAATCAAACCACAGTACCTCAATAATTTAATAAAATTATTTCTTTTCTATAAAAAATATAATTTGGGTAAAATTATTTCATTTACCCTATTTACAAAACAATATTGTGTATATTTCCAGTCCAATGCTTTCCAACACTTGAACCGATCAACATCACAATACAAAATATTTTTATATAAAATCTAAAAATACGCTCTCATATATACATAGTCAACCCAATCTAGGGTGTTACTAACCCTATCTCTTTCGAGTCTTGCCACAGAGCCAAGGTTATTACTAAACCAATAGCTCTGATACCACTGTAACGACTCGGTAGGGATTCGATGCCCGAATTCTGACAATAATGCATAAACCCAGCATTACCTGTCAAAACACCAGTATCGAAAACAACCAGATAGCTATTATAAAGAATTTAGAGGGTGAGATAAGAAAGAAATATTAGAATAGAAGAAGAAGAACCAACACAACACAGACGCTCACATCGCAGCGGAACAAAATATAATACATAAATAACTTTATTAAAAATTTGAAGTAATTTACTTACATACATTAGAGTATAACTGACAAATCTGGACAGTTATAACGACCTGTCCTCAAATACAGCACACAGTGGAATAAATGGTAAATATCATATGTTTGAACTTTCCCAGTTTGCCTCTGAAATTCATGGCATTTGATAACCTAAAACTGTAAACCGGGATAACCCGAACATTACAAACGATGGGTCAGTCTGGTGAACAAGAGTGAGAAAATCTCACGAAGTTCATATAACATCCATATTGATTTTAAAGTTCAAAAATCCTTTTGAAAGGAAAGGATAATAGTAACACCAGCCCACACGTAAACACGGATGGTTTTTACCTTACTATAACCCAAATGATTTTGAAATCATATCTTGTCTGATATTATAATTGCGTCTAAATACAAATAAATAGAATCTAGCAGAGTGCTTGCATCTCATGCTCCACATATATAGTATACAAACAAAACCCCGGGCGCTTATTGAAGATTGGATTCTCACTATGACAAGGTATGGAACCAGCAGCCGATAATGTATCTCTAGAGGCGAATACACTGGGTTCAACAAGAACATCTTGCAACCCGACCCACACATGACTGACCACTCATTTCGCTTGAGTGTATCGAATGTATATCACCATGGTTGGGAGCTACCCACCATTTCCCGAAAAGGGACAGCATCGATAGATTAAAGAAGCAAAAGGAATTTCCCTAGATAGTTGATTATACACCCTAATGGGTGCGACCCACATAGCCATGCTGCCTTCCCGATTTTTGTCATTTCCAGGTTGATGAGGCTTGAGGTTATAATCGAATTTTGGAACATCTGTCCCCTGTTCATCTCGTCCGTACAAGTCATCCAGGAACAGGATGAACCGAAGGCACCCTCCTACTGTATCCAAAGGATCAGTAGCGAGTAGTCCTTGCAAACCAGTAAAATCCCACTTACGACCGAATCACGTCAAAATACCTCTGGTTGCATCATTAGAGAATATTCAACAAGTAATCCTTTCGCTTATGAAGATCCCCGGTCTTCAATTGCTCTATCTCGACCAGCTTCTGAACATCTTCAACGTTTACGTATTTGCTGGTTGGATTAGTTTTCGAATATAAATTTGATCCCGGTCTTTCCGAACCAACAACGCATTAGCCATGATTTTGATAGCCGGTTATTTAACTATCAAAATAAACAATCATAAAAGAATTCAATTGGTTCATTACATAGCGTCACTTGGCCATTAAGATAATATATCAGTTATAATACCAAAGATAATATATTATTATATATATATATATATATATTCTCAAATCATTTTATTAAAAATATATTAGAATATTAACTATCATTTCAAAATATTTGCCACAACATTACGTATTATCCATAATTGGGAAATCGATTCAACCTATCACTCCTAAACCAATCGTTATGAAATCCCCCATTTGTTTCATTATATATAAAAATATCGTCACTTACCCTTTTGAATAAACCCACACTTTATATTTCATCTCATTACTTTTTGAAAATCCTTAAATATTTACAAATTTCCTTCTTTACTATGGAATTATTGTTTCATATTTTCAAACCATTTTTATTTCTTTTTATTTAGGAATTCTAAAAATATAGATTCCAAATTCTTCGGATTATTATTCCTCAATATAAATCACTCTAACATCTCCACCATTACAACTCATATCATCCTTAAATAATCCTGAAGTTGTTCAAGTTGGGTTATTTTAATTACCTCTCAGACCTTGATCAACCACATTCTTACATAAGATAAATATGACTTATAATTTAAAAATTCCCCATATTCATTTTTATACCACTTCACTATTGTATTAAAATAGGGTTTTACACCCTTCTTGCTTTTTGAAATTCCATTTTTAAAATATAAGCTCATTACTAAATTCGTTGATTTAGTAGACGATTAATACACATTAACCTTTTAACTTTAACTCCTTCAAAACCCTTTGTCCCATTACCTGGATTTCTATTTCAAATCATATTACCAATTTTAATTATAGAGATCCCTTTTTCATTCTCTAAATCATTTCTTTTGGGAAATCTTACTTCAATCCTATCCATTACCCTAATGTCATTATTAGGTACCGTTGATTTACAATTTAATGCTTTAACTCCCCATTTCCTTATTCATAACTAGTTCACACATCTTTGGTTTAATATAAAGCCCTTTTCCATCTCGATCCCCTTTACTTAAAATATTAAGTAACGTTTGATCTTAGTCTAACCGTATTCGCTTAAATCTCTTTATAATTTCATTAACCAAATTCGGTTTAAAGGTAAACCCGTTCATAAACTTCCTTTGATGTTTAATTATATGTTATTTCTAATTTCAATTTCTTACTTAAATGAACTTTATTTAAGAAATAATTCCTTAAATTAAATAAAAATTATAATTTCCTTCATATAAATAGGAATTAAATTTCCTTTTAAAATTCCCATTAAGTTAAATAACTATTTGCTAATTATTTCATTAGATTAATCGACCCAATCTAATTTAATTAAATAATCAATTACTGATCAAAACAGTTGGCTTGTTAAATCTTAAAACATGATTAACCCATTAATCAACTCTAACTCGTCTTTTCATTTTGAATTAATAAATAACACATATTAATTCAAATATATCTTATTTACATCTATTATTATAAACGATAATCTATTTCTCAATAATCTCCTTTTATTTATTCTCATAACAATAAATCCAGGTTATTAATTGTTACGTTCCTTCCTGCGTACTTGCTTATCGATTTTTACTAATATAAGAATCCCTTGGATCAAATTATTCAGTAATTACGATGAAACACGTGCTCCGCACACGGCAGATTTTAGTATAAAAATAGCGGTTAAAAGCAAACTATACATATATGGTTGGTTTATTTTCTTTTTATAAACTTCATTTAAAATAATATATTTTAAAATCTATATTCAGTCATAAAAATATATTTCATAATTTCATTCTATCGATTCACCTAACGGTAAATCAATTTTCATAAAACAGTTTGTATTTTGGCCATCTACTATGAATTACTCAACCAATATCACTATTGGTTAATTAACCAAACAGATGATGAATTCGGGTTAAATAATCAATAACCAATCCAATCATATGTGTTTAATAGTTTCATAAATGATCATATGAAAATAACAACAAATTTGAGGAATCCGGTTGGATTCCTCCAACCTCTCCTTCCCTACATCAAATGGGTTATCTCAAATACAACATATCAAGATAAATTTATTTAACTAATCATGATCAATCAACAATGAAAATTCAATTAACCAATTTAAATTCAATACGTTTATTTTATAATAAACATAACCAACAGGGTAAATTACCTTGTTTGGAAATCATCATTAGAAATAACGATGTCATTTCATTTAAATTAAACAACTGTTTAATTTAAATAAATGATATAAAAATATTTAACATACATCCAGTTAATCTAACAAACATCCAATAATTAGCAGCCATAGCAAAAAATGATAAACTGGACTTATAATTATTATAAGTGGGAAACTGAGTGAGTTTAACTCCCCTGATCTACGGTGTATACACAGCTCGTTCCAGTTAATTCCAACTCATTCGATTCAATTTTGTTTCGTACTATCCAGCTTATGAATACAGTTCCAATCCATTTTGTATCGGCCAGCTCTAATAACAATATGAATATGCTGTAAATATTTATTTCATTTTAATAACTAATTATTTAAATTAACGAACAAATTACTTTGTTTTCAATACTCTGGCCGGCTCCTTTGTTCACTGTTCCCTCAGTTCATGCCTTGTTCCAAACCATGACCCCCATTTCCAGGATCTTGGCCATAACATTTAAACCCTTTCACGTTTTATAAGATGAACCTTAAATATTTAAAAATATAAATTAATTAACTTTAATTCCATAATTATTATGCTGTAGTTATAGTTGAAACAAACCTTAACAGGCCATTAGTTCTTGTTCACTTTAATTTCCGTGAATTTTTTGGGTATGTTTCGGTCACGAGTTGGATCAGTTATGGAGTGAACGGTTTTGGTTTGAGGAAGTATTGCGGTATGCAGCGGTACTTGTAGGTGTTTGGGGTTTTGAGATAAGAACAAGTCCGTTTCAGTAGGTCTGCGCAGCCATGTATGTTCACTTCATGTCGTAGCCGTTGCATTAGTCTGCAGAAATGAGGAGATTTGAAGGGAAAACACACTATGTTGATGGATTTGAGGGCTTCAGACATGAGTTGTCTCCTTCAATAGGGACTGTGTGCTACTGGAATGGATAGCCTAGGCATATCGTTTTCTACAGAGGCTGTCATTCATCAATAAGAGTGATAGTGTAAACTGGCTGAAGCAAACATGTACTTGTTAGATGTATGGGCTGAGTTCATGTCAGTGAAAAATTGTAATTCGGCTTGGCAGACGATTTGGTACAGAAGCAGATGAATGTGAAAACTGTTTCTCTCTTATTTTATATTGTATTTTCCTTTTCTTCTTACTGTATCTGATTACCATATATGCTGAAAAATCTCTCTACTGTTCTGAAAATCTTTCTATTGTTCTAAAGATATTGTACAGGAAGTATTGGTGTCTGATTCAATATTTAGCTTTGATATGGAATAGATTTGGTTGGAAATTCCTATTCGATTTTGTACAAAGCTATCTCTTCCTTATATTTCTTTCCACTTTATTTGTATGATAGACTATGCTTTTGTATTGAATCTTTTGTTGTGTTTGTCGACTGGTACGAGTTGTTTGGTCTGCAATTTATTTTTTATGTGGTATAACAAGATGAAAAACTATTCCTTTGTAACCTTTTTAATTGCATTCTTTATTAATTAATATCAATTGCATCATTTTCACGGCACTATATTTCTTTGATGTAAATACATGTGGAATTCAACACAACTGATTGGCGTTGCTTGTGCTTGGTTTATGTTACCTAATGCATAGTAACTAATATAACGTTCTGTATAGATCAGTACTAGAGGAGTTTCCTACTTGTTGTGTTTAGCTTAGTTGGTATATGATGTATTGGATGGTTGCATATAAGCCTCATTTGGTATGGACACGTCTTGCTAATTCCCCATGTGCTGGAATGCTTACCTTATGTAGTTGTTTTCATTGTGTTTTGTCTTTGTACAACAATAATATATATATATATATTGTTTTCTTTGTATTAATACTTCTAGTTCCATATGTATATATGTTTCCAGCTTTCATTTGTACATACACGTGGGAATTTAATGTTCCCAGAAGATGGTTATATACCGCTTCATACGTCATACTGTTTATTATTATACACGAAGGCCCAAGTGTTATTTAGTAATTCTTACAATTAAATTCTATAAATATATAAATAATATCGATAAAATATTAAATAAATTCCAAACTATTGAATTCAAAAATTATTATCGATATATATACCCGAGTGGAAAAGTATACACTTCAGATTTAGTCAATATAGGATTATAACTCAGTATCAAAAATTATAAGTTAACTGAGATCTTAAAATATATAGAAAACGTTATTAAATTTATTAAATAAACGTTATCGTTTATCAATGTTTTCCATAGCAACTATTTAAAATTTTAATTTGGGCATAGCTAACAACCTATATCCCGATTTTTCTTTTTCATTAGAAAATTATAACCAAACAGATTCAAATGTTTCTCGTATCACGAAATTCCGACTTATATCGGATCCAGTGTATTCAATTAAAGTTCAAAACTGAATATTACGAACTGCCGCGCTATTTCGAGCTCGTTTATAATTAAATATACATTATAACGTTTAACTTTTTTTTAAATAACGAATTAAATATTAGAAATCCCTAAATATCCTAATTAAAATATTTAAAACATAAATATATATTCAAATTAAAATGACCGGAAAAACTGGTCGTTACATTATATCTCTAGTTTCTGAGTACCCTTACGGTCCTAACATATAAATGAACAATGAGTGATCAATTTTACTGTGAGTAAATCCAACGGATGCAACAAAGTCTGCAAATCGCTGGTACCAAGCCCGAGGAGCTTGTTTTAAAACATATATAGATTTTTTTTAGTAAACACACACGATTCGGATGTCTCTTGTCTCGAAACCACATGAGCTGCTACATATAGACAGTCTCATTAAGATGACCATGTAAAAAGGCTTTTTTGACATCCAGTTGATGAATTGCCAAGATTTTGAAAGAGCGATATTAAGAACTGCTTATATGGTTGATGGTTTAACTACTGGGATAAACGTTTCTTCACAACCAATACCCTGTTGTTGAGTTTTACCATCACCTACAAGACGGGCTTTATGTTGCTCAAAAGAACCATCAGATTTGTACTTGTGACGAAAAATTCCATATAGAACAGATTACATTCACATTAGGTGACATAGGCACTAACTCCCATGTCTTATTATTAATTAAAGCATTGAATTCATCCAACATTGCACTATTCCGGTTTTGATCATGAAGAGCACTAACAGGGTCCTTAGGTATAGGAGATATGTTTGTAGTGGATGTACGTAAACTGCCAGTGTATTTAGGATTTGGTTTAAAAATGCCATACATTGCTCGGGTTGTCATTCGATATAATATGGGGTTGTTAGGCCAAGGAGAAATTTGTGGGCTTTGGGTTTGGTTCGTTTGAGCAGCCGTAATGGAGGTGTTTGGGGAAAGAGATGTTGCTGACCTTGAGTTTTAAGCAGCGGATTGAGCAGGGTGAGTGAGTCGAGTTTGAGGACTGAAAAGAAGTGGAGTGGTTAGTGGGCTTAGTCGATTTTGTCGACCAACCTGAGTGTTGATAGCACATAGAGTGAATTGTGGGGGAACTAATCCCATGGGAGCTAGAGGCGCAACAAAAGAGGATGCAAGTGGGTCCCTTTAATGTCGTTGCCCAGTAAGAGGAGGCTGATTTAGTGAGCTAGAATGAGTCGTGGACTCAGTTATTTTAGGAGGCTTTAAAGTGGAATGCAAATAATTCTTAAAAGAATTAGAATTGTTGGTAGTCAACAAAAAATCATACATTGCATTTGTGGTTTTTTGAATTTGTGCAAAAGGGAATTCGGTCTCAATGAATTTCATATGACGAGAAATAATGATTTTGCCACTTGTCATATCGTAACACTTTGAGCCTCTATAGTTGGTAGCGGAACCGAGATAAGCACATGGAGTGGATCGAGCTTGCAATTTGTGCATAGAAGTGGTCGGAAACAAAGGAAACATAGGCAACCAAATAACGCAATTCCGAGTATTTGGGATCACATTGGTATATAATTTGGGTGGGAGACTGAAATCCTAAGACTTTAGTTGGAAGTATGTTAAGAAGATATGTGGCATTTTCTAAACCATGGTGCCAAAAAGAAGGTGGCATTGAGGCAGTAGCGAGCAAGGTATGAACGATGTTGTTTATTGATTTAATGTGTCGTTCAGCTTTACCATTTTGAGGAGAGGTGTGGGGACAAAAAAGGCGGAATATCATTCCATTATGATCAAAGAATTATCTAAAGAGGCCATTGATGTATTATGTACCATTGTCACATTGGAATGTTTTAATGTTACATACAAATTGGTTTTGAATAGAGCAAGAAAAGATTTGAATACGTGTTTAACTTGTGACTTTTTGGCAATGGGTAATTTCAGCAAAAATTTGCTGTAATCATCAAGAAAAGAACATAATAACAGTGGTGTAACGACCCGAACTTCCCTGATCTCCGAAGAGAAGAGAAAGAACGGATTTTCTGAGAACACGAGAAATCAAAATGCAAACAGAAGAAAGTTTCATTGCTATTACATCAATTTACATCAGAGTACAAGAATATACAGAGTATGAACAAATAATATACATTTGATCAATATCAGAGATTTACAAATTACAATGCAGTGGAAAATAATACAAAACACAACTGAAAGGAATACATGGATACAGAGCTTTCCGAGTATAGTTCCAGCTATAAATCCAGGATCCTGTGAATATAATATCTGCAAAACCAAACTACTAGCTGCCCGTGTGGAAAATAGGGGCACCTAGAGTTTAGGTTTAAACAATAAACTCTAGGTCAGTCATGTGACCGGTGTGAGAACTAAAACAGTTATTTAAAATTTTACTTTAAAATCAGATATATCAAGGGATCATGCCGTACAACAAGGAACGGGTTTCCTCCCGAGAATACTAGTGCATAAAACAAATAGCGCAATGCTTTTGGAAAAATGAAGCTATTATAAGACCCAGGTCCCTTCACATAATGCAACGCAAGCTGAAGGATAGGGTTTTCCCTTATAATAGCCAAACATGCTTGGTACGTTAAAACAAATCATTTGATACTATTATAAGTGCATAGTGTACAAAATAACTTCAATTATAAATGTATCAATCCTAGACGGCATGAGTACCATCTATCATGTCGCCATACTAGTTCTACAATTTAAAACCGCAAAATCACGTATTGGAAGATGGATTTCCATCTGTGAACCAAGGCAGGGGATCGTCCTTACCGCTTCGAGACTCTCTAGCCCGAGCCTCAGGCAAGCGCGCAGGCAAGCCTTGGATCGACATGGCCGGTCCACACGAGGTGGATTAAAATGCCTGAACAATATGTTTTCCCGTCCTATAGGGCGTAAACTGGTCATATATCAACCAAACCATCCATCGACACCGCAGTGACCGATATAACCGAGGTGCCTCACTATCCATCATCCACATAATTAAAACATCTGGGCTTGTAAAACCCTGACACCACTCCTAGCTAGAAGGAAACGCATGTCCTCCCAGATGTCCTCTCCCGTTTCTGGTTCACACTGGGGTGTGAGTCTCGCGAATCAACACTATACACAAAGCTATGCTATATTAAAGCTATGCTATATTAAAGCCATGCTTTAATCATCAACCACAATACTCTGCTTTTCAACAGAAGCCTTGATCATTTGCATTTCAGCATGCCACCTAGGCAATTCACGCTATGCAACCGATGTCTATCAATCACACGAAATGAAATCAGATGTCAGACACACATCCCTTCACAAGTTTGTTCTGGGTCTAAACGAAACTAGAGGCACCTTATTCCTCGTCACATATGAACAATACAGGAGAGAGATCCTTGCATATACGGTCGATCTCCAAGTACGTCTGGACGATCACCACTTATTACCTCGTCTTAGGTGTACAACCCAATCAAGACATCAGTAATCATCCAAACAATGTGAAGACCTCCAGTCTTCAACCACCGTCTTCATCGTCGACTCATCGCCGATTCAGTTATTCAAAATGAGATAAACCCAGACTTTCCGAATAACTCGCGTATATAATGAACACGTGCTACAAAAACACAACATACGCCTCGTTCCAATCCTGAGTATTCTTTTATTTAAATATTGATATCCTTTGGGAAAGGTTCCCATTAATTTTAACAAAGATAAATTCTTTAATCTTCCATTGGATATCAATTCAAACCAAATTAAGGTTTATCCAAACTAGTCGAGATTAGCGAACCTTACTGAAGTAATCATTTATTATATTTCCCAATCCCAACCTATTCATCCCATGAAGAAAAACTGGTAATACTTCATATCTAACACCACCGTGTTATCGGTAAATTTAATTACCATTTCACTTCAAATCTAATTAAAGATTTAACTATCGCTTGGAGTAAAACTGGTGCTACTCCATTCTCGATCATTTCCTGAATTTGATAATTTAAATTATCACATTCTCTTTTCAATCTAATTAAAGATTCATTAAAACTCCAATTCAGTTTTAATTTCAAAAATCATTACTTAATGATTTTTCAAAGTTAAGATCTTAATCTTATCTTTAACTGGGTTAAAGAACTAATGTCATTTAAAACACAGTTCATGGTAAACCCAAAATCCCATTCCGTTAATTATGGAATCATCATGGAAAATAGATCAATATTGTAATAACCCGGCAATCCGAGCCAATTTAAAATTTTTATTTTGGCAATTTTAATGAATTTTGAATATTTAAAATGAATTATTTTAAATAATAACGACGAGAAATTTATTTCAAATAGAATTAGAATGTATATACTTATATACGTCGTCGTTAGAATATAAATATTTTATTTTAATTATAAAAGGAATTGAAAATGGCACGGTAGTTTGAAAATTCGATTTCAAAGTTCAAATGAATGTACCGAGTACAAAAAAAAACAGGATTTTAGCGAAACCAAAAATATTGGGATCTATTTGAAAATATCTTTCCAACGAAACCAAAAAATTGAAATTTCATAGCGGCGATAAAAAGTTATGTCTAGTTGAAAATTCAGAATAGTCGCTATGGAATTCTGGCCCTTAAAATGGGAATTTTGCAAACGACCTCGGTTTTCGACGAAACCACTTTTGTTGGATCTGTGATGTCAAGTTATTTCTAGGTTTCAAAATTCGTAATTTTTCGAATCAATATGTGAGTGTGGCAAAGGAAAACGCATTTGACCAGTTTCAGTTAATTTTAATCGACTGGAAAATGGCCATTTTTCAAACGGTCTCAGAATACGACGAAATTAGTTTTGTTAGGACCGTATCGTCAATACGAAGCTAGAAAATATTTTTCGGGAATTTTTAGAGTGCATATGTGGCCTCAGTAAATTGAAATGCGCGTTCAAATTATATATGTAGATTTATATTTTGATTTTGACAAAAACTGGTCGAAACGATCGAATCAGCTTACGATATATATCCCATTATGTTCGGAATGGGGGTAATTAGCTAGGGATGACAGGCGGTAGGTCTTGTTTCGAGGTCAAAATAAAAGGGTACCTTTTTAAGATTAAATAATTAAATAAAGAAAACCCCTCTCTCTATTTACTCCCTCCCTCCCTTGTTATTCGTTCAGAAGAAATCGAAGACAGAAAAAAAACCGCTGCTTCACATCGATACCGCCGCCCTCCTCTGGCGTCGTCGTCGTTCAACTCCTCCTCCCTCTGGATCGAAGTCCGACCCCCTCCCGATCGAACTGCAACCAAACCCCCCTTCGATCGAACCACAACCAAAACCCCCACCTCGAGCGCGCCACCACAACCACCGCCATGCCTCCGACGCCTGCCTACCGCCGATCCACCCTCCCCCTTCTCTCACCTCACGACACTGAATCCCCCACCCCCTTTTCGAACGACGTCGGAAATCGTGAAGCCCCCTATCGATTTAAAACCCTCCACAACCCTAATTCAACCACCAAAATCCGAATAGAAAGGTGTCTTCTTTTATTTTTATTTATTATTTACATTCATTTTATTTTATTTTCAGTTTATTATATCATAACTACGTTAAGAAAATCTGATTTTAATGAATATGATGATAATTACAAGAAAGGTTTAATTTTTAATTACAAGAAAGGTCATATTTTTCTAAGTAGAAAGGCGATATTTTTCTAAGTAGAAAGGCGATATTGGTGATATTTTTCTAAGTAGAATGGCGATATTTTTCTAAGTAGAAAGGCGATATTTTTCTAAATAGAAAGGCGATATTTTTCTAAGTAGAAAGGCGATATTTTTCTAATTAAAAAGGCGATATTTTTCTAAGTAGAAAGGCGATATTTTTATTTTTAGTAGAAAGGCGATATTTTTATACAAAGAAAGGCGAAATTTTTATATGGTGTAAATAATAAAAATATGATTTTTATATTACATAGATAATAAAAATTCGATCTTTATTATGAAGGAGATATAAAATTTTGATTTTTATATAAGAAGTGAATCAAAAATAAAGATGTGATTTTTATACGAACGATATAAAAATAAAAATGTGATTTTTTAAATATAGCGTTGTTAAAAACATGATCTTTAACATATACCGCGTGAAACAGAACTAATTGGAAATACGGCGAAGATTTTCTACATATAAAGAGTTGTGGTGTTTGGTTTAGCTTATCGGTGAGAACTCCTCACTTTTAATTTAATTTCTAGTTTGAAATATATACTAGGATGCAGACGGTGCTTAGCAGAACCCGACAACCGTCGTCCACAGACCATGGATAACTTGTTTGTTTGATTTCTGTGTTGTGAAATTTGATTGTGTGATGTGGAATAAAATATTTTATAGTGGAAAATATTTTATGGTTAAAAATATAATTTTTAACGTGTATATAAAATAAATATTTATAAACAAATCGGATGATTTGTTTATACACACCGATTTGACTGATATTGATTGGAACGATAAATTTTACACATCGCCCAACTGCACAAATAAAACATGTGTTTGTTGATTTGAAACCCCACACAGGTATTGGGATGAGATTTGACGTACGCTAATCCCGATTGTTTAGTTGTATGTAAATCGATGAATTGACAGACTGTGTAAGCGTTAATTATTTATATTTAATGTTTATGCAGTTGTGTGGTGCACTCTGGATGATGGTTGATGATTTATCATTGCTGTTATATACATGTGTTGTAGGAAATCCATATAATTAACGTTATATGGAAATTGATTGGGCCTCATTCCAATTTAGAAAATAAATTCATGTGTTGAATAGAAAATATATATTCACGTGTTGAACAGAAAATATATATTCATGTGTTGAAATAAAAATATATATTCATTTGTTGAAATGAAAATGTATATACATGTGTTGAATAGAAAATATATATTTATGTGTTGAATAGAAAATAAATATTCATGTGTTGAATAGAATAAAATAATTTCATGTGTTGAATTAAAATAATTTCATGTGTTGAAATAAAATAATTTCATGTGTTGAATAAAAGTCGTGTTGATTAGATTGATGCCATTTTGACGTGAACGATATTTATATCAATTTTATTCATTTTTATAATGAATATAGAAAATAAAGTGATTTCAAAATATAAAGTTTTGAAAATATTATCATTTGTATATCGATGATGTGGAATATTCAATTTTGATTAGAAATTGAATATAAAGTTGAAATCGTTTTGAAAACAAATTTAAAACGATTTATAAAATACGTTTTGAAAGGAAATCGACAAAATATATAATATATATACTATATATATAATGGCGTGAATAGAACGCACCGCGCCACGGCAGTTCGCGAATTTCGACCATTGGCTTCGAATGGATATTGCGGGAGATCCGACCGTCGGATTCTCCTGAAACCAGAACCGTTGGGTTCGTATCAAAAAGATCTTTCTAACGAATATTAGAAATTAGAAATCTAACGGCTGAATTTGGAATTATGTCCAAAACAAATTTGGAAAAGGTCGTTGTAAGCGCAGTTCGATGGCCATTGATGGAAATCGACTGTACGGGCCTCGATAAAATTATCAAAAATAGTAATAATTTGTGTAAAATCATAAGAAATGATTTGGGAAGAATTGGGATGAAAAACTCCATATTTGAAAAGATAAAAATAGATTTTTATCGAAATGAACTAGTTTTGAACTAGAATAATAATTTATTTATTTTTAAAATAAATAAATTGGATTTGAAATGGTTTTAAAAGTAACCAGAATTTCCAATAATTGAATTGGAATGGATTTGAATCGAAATTGTCTTTGGAATATTTCGATGTGGATTTCGTGGTTATATAGATATTGTTATGGAAATTTGAAAGATATATTTATATCGTTACTTCCAATACAATATTTGTTGGTCGTAGAATTTGATATTGAATATAAGCCGATATATTTTCTATTCAGAGCCTTGTATTTAATATCAAATGGGATTTGGGTTTGTCGTGAATGGTGTCTTCATTAACATTGTTCTTAAACCCAGTTGAGAAAAAGATTAAATCTTTTTGTTTATATTTAATGAAGTGCACCAATTAAATGGTATTTAATTGGAACTGAATTTGAATTGATTTTTGGGTTTATCGTGAACGGTGTTTAAAATAACACTTGTTCTTTAACCCGTTAATTAATGTAATGTGATTTTGGGTTTATAGTGAACCGTGTTTTAAATGACACTGATTCTTTAACCCAGTAAAAGGCAGGAAGATTAAAACCAAGTGGAGTTTTAATGAATCTTTAATTAGATTAAAAAGATCGAGAATGGAGTATCACCAGTTTTGCTCCAGGCGATAGTTAAATCTTTAATTAGATTTGAACGTGAAATGGTAATTGAATTTACCGATAATACCGTGGTGTTAGATATGAAGTATTACCAGTTTTACTTTATGGGATGATGTAACGACCTAGAAAATCTGAACCAATTTAAAATTTTTAAAATTGGCTAAAATAATGGATTTTAAATATTTAAAATAAATATTTTAAATAATGGCGATGAAAACGGAGTTGAATCGACAATTGAAGACGAATATAATTAATTATAATTATAAACAAGGCCTGAAATGGCGTGGCAGTTTCAAAAATTGAATTCAAACTTTGTCGGACTGTACCGGGTGCAAAACAATCCGGATTTTAGTGAAACCAAAAACATTAGGATCTAATTGATGATATCTTTCCAACGAATCTGACCAATCGAAATTTGATAGCGGGAATCAAAAGATATGTCCAGTTGAAAATACTGAATAGTCGCTATGGAATTCAGGCCCTTAAAAATGGACAATTTGCAAATGACCTCGGGTTTCGACGAAACCACTTTTGTTGGATCCGCAGTGTCCAGTTATTGTTAGGTTTCAAATTTCATAATTTTTCGAATCAATATGTGAGCGTGGCAAAGGAAAACGCGTTTGACCGGTTTCAGTTGATTTTAATCGACTGGAAATTGGCCATTTTTCAAACGGTCTCAGAATTTGACGAAACTAGTTTTGGTAGGACCGTATCGTCAATACGAAGCTAGAAAATATTTTTCTGAAATTTTTCTAGTTAGTATGTGACCCCGGTAATTTGAAATGTACGTTTAAAATTCAATATAGTGATTTAAATGTAAATTCAACGGGAACTGATCAAAACGTTCGAACCAGCTTACGATACATATCCCGTTGTGTTCGGAATGGGGGTGAAACGCTAGGGATGACAGTCGTTGGGCTCGATTTGAGATTCGTATGTAAAAGTCAACATTTAGGAATTAAAATTAAAAAAAAGAAAAAAGAAAGGAAGATCATCTCCTCTGCCCCCCCCCCCCCCCGTTCATTTCAGTTTCAAAACGAGAAAAAAAAAAAAAAACCCTAGCGCTATCGCCAGCCCCCCCCTCGAGCGAACGCCGCCGACGAAGATCAACGACCCCAACCCCCTCTGTCCAGCCTCCTCCTCCCAGTGACGAAACCCCCGAAGTCCCCGTCCCCCTTAAGCATCGCGACACCCGATCAACGACCCCAACCCCCACCGCCTGCCACCACCGGCGAACCCCGAGCGCCACCCTCGAGAAGCCCTCCGTCGATCTGCGAAAACCCCCCCTCTGTAAGTTTTTTTTTGTTTTGATAATTTATTTTTATGTATTTAAAAACTAATTTGTTTAAATATTAAAAACTGATTTGTTTAAATATTAAAAACTGATTTGTTTAAATAGTAAAAACTGATTTGTTTAAATATTAAAAACTGATTTGTTTAAATAGTAAAAACTGATTTGTTTAAATATTAAAAACTGATTTTGTTTAAATATTAAAAACTGATTTTGTTTAAATAGTAAAAACTGATTTTTGTTTAAAAGGAAAAAACTGATTTTGTTTAAATAGTAAAAACTGATTTTGTTTAAAAAGAAAAACTGATTTTAAGAAAGGTTTTAAAACAGATTTTTGAAAAGGTTTTAAAAGATTTGAATTTTGAAAAGTAAAAGATTTGAATTTTGAAAAGTAAAAGATTTAAACTTTAAAAAGTAAAAGAAAAGATTTGATCTTTGAAATGGAAAAGGCGGAATCTATATTTTTGAAATTCGACTTTTATATATTGAATAACATAGTAAAAATTCGATTTTTACATATGTAGAGAATACGGGCGAAAGCGACAGAAAGGCGAAGATTTCTCTAAGGAAGAGTCGTAGTTGGATAGCTATTGGTGAGATTTCTGATTTAAAAATATTATATTTGTGAGAAAATAAAAGTGAATTGCTATATATAATATATATATATATATATACGCCCCTCGTCCACAAACCATGGACGATATTTATTGATTGAAATTGTTGTGAAAATTGATTGATAGCGAATGATTGTTTGGGATTGTTTGTGATTGATATTGGTTGATTGTGGTTGAAAAATACCCATTTGTGGTTGTGAAATATTTGGTTGAAACCACATAGGATTAGTTTGTGGAAATGAAATAAATATATACATGCCGCCTGCGTGCGAACTAGATGCATGAACCCCATTGTCAAAAACCGCGAGGTTTTAAGGTAGAGCGAGGAGCCGTACTAGGGACGGTGCCGGTTTAACTACCCTGCCGTTATGCTGCCGAAATTTTGAATAATATTCGTGTGTTTGAATTATTTTCATATGCTTAAACTATAGAAAACATTCATGTGTTGAATTGATATTCATTCGTTGATTAGAAATTCATGTGTTGAATGGTATTCATATTTTGAAATAAATTGTTTGATAATAAAAATCACCTTTTATCGACTATATGAACTGTGTAAAATAATCTCGTTTTAAAAGAAATTGTTTTAGGATAAAAATCTTATTTTTATCACCTATAGGAACTATATAGAAAAATAGTGTTTTGAAATGAATTGTTTTTACAATAAAAATCACATTTTTATTGTATGCATAAATCGTTGAAATGTGAAGTGTTAAAAATAGCCACTTGTTCAAAATAAACATATATGAGTTGAAATATTCATTAATTAGCTAATGAAATGATTTGCACCTATTTATGTAACATTAGAATGAATGGTGTTTTTAAACCAAGTTGAAATCAAATATGAAGTCGAATAGAAAATGATAAATGATATGAACTGTGTATATGTGTACATACATATTCATTGAACAGGTTATAGCAAAGGGGCTAGAGAAGAGGAATAAAATTTTGTGCCCGACAAATAGGTACACATTTACTGCTTTGTTTGGGTGATGATTTTATGAGCCTGTTGGCTAGCCGCTTGGCTTTTTTCTTTTTCTTTTTGAGATTAGAAGGACCGGGAACGCTATTTGCAATTTCCCGATGCTCCCGGTGCAGGGGAGGTTATGGCGAAATTTTCCAAAATTTTAAGGTGTTAGAAATTTTTTTGAAGTGAAAACGATATTGAAATCATTGAATGAACTATATTTATATAAATATATAAATATAAATAAAATTAAAACGAAACGAAGCCGTGCAGTTCGTATTTTGAGACCGTGATTTCAAACGACTAGTGCGGGAAATCCGACCATTGGATTTTCCCGAAATCTCAACCGTCGGGTTCGCCTTGGAAATATCTTTCCAACGGCACCAACCTTGTAAAAATCCAACGGTTGGATTGTCTGGAATGTTTAATTCAAATCTGAAGAAAAACAGCGCCAGAAGCGATTATATTTATATATATATAAATATAATTATATATTTAATCGAATAACGACGCTGCAGTTCGTATTTTGAAATCGAAACTTCAAACGATTGTACCGGGAGATCCGACCGTCGGATTTTCCCGAAACTGGAACCGTTGGATTCGTTTTGAAAAGACCTTTCTAATGATGTAAACTTTGTGAAGATCCAACGGTTATATTTTCAGATATGTGTAAATCAATTCTAAAGAAAAACAGCGCCACGGCCGCCTTATGGCCCGAAGCGTCGTTTTGAATAAATTGGCTATTTTAAAATAAAAAAAATAGCGATAAATAGTTATAAAATATCATAAGCGATATGGAAAGGAAATAAACTGAATTTGCTTGATTTATGTTGTATTTGATGGTTGAATGTGTTTGGTGTGAAAATAACATTAAAGAACGAAATTGGTGCTGTCGAATAATTTAACCATTGAAATAAATTGATTTGAAATTCTAAATATACGTGAATTATTTGAAAAGGCCGAGTTAATTCTCATTTCAAATGATTGACCGATGATTGAAATTTGGAGATGAAGACGACGGTCGAAGACCGGAGATCTTCACCTCGTTTGGATGGTAACCGAGGTCCTGATTGGGAGGCATCCCGAAATATGGATAATGAGTGGTGATCGTCCAGACGTACGTGGTGATCGATGGGTTTGCGAGGTATTTAGTGCCTCCGGTTTCGTTCAGACCCAGAACGGACTTGTAAATGGACTGTGTGTCTGACATTGGAGTTTATTCTGTGTTGATTGATTTCTGTTAAATATACATCTGTTTGGCGGCGGAGAATTTATTCTTTTGCTTAACGCCCTTCTCTGAGACGCACGAGCTCAGAGGTTGTATATCGATGGACATCAGTCGCATGGCATGAATTGCCTGTGTGGCATGCTAAGATGCAGTGATCAGGACTTCTGTTGAAAAGCAAAGTCTTGTGGTGATGATCAAAGCACCGCCTGTGTGGCGTAGCTTTGTGTATAACGTGAATTCGCGAGCCTCACACCCCGGTATGAACCAGAAACGGGAGGAAGGACCTCAGGGAGGACATGCGTTTCTTCCTAGCTAGGGTGGTGTCAGTGACCTACCAGCCCTGACATTTATATACTTTTCACCTAAGTGGTTGTTGCTGTTGCGAGGCGCCTCGGTTTGATCGGACGATCCGGGTCCGATGGAGTCATTCGTTGGCTCGTTTACGCCCCAAAGGGCGGGGAAACGCATTGTTCAGGAATTTTAATCCACATCGGTGGACCGGCCCTGACGATCCAAGGGTCACTCGAGCTCTGATCCTGAGACTCGGGCTAGGCAGTCTCGAATTCGGTGAGGACTATCTTTTGCCTCGGTTCATGACGGAAATCCAATTTCCAGATACGTGATCGTGCGGTTTCGATTGTATAGATATTTAGCGACATAGTGGCATGGGACGCTCATGTCGCCTATGATTGATAGTTATGATTTGAAATTGTTTTCAAAACATATAAACACTAGTAATAATATCAAATGCCTTTGTTTTATTCGTATCAAGCATATCTTGGCCGTTATAAGGTAAAAACTCTATCCTCCGGTTTGCGTTGCATTGTGTGATGGGAACTGAGTCTTATAACGGCTTCATTTTTATAAAAAGCATAGCGATGTTTAAAAGAAAGATTTGTTTTAAAGTACTGGCAATCCAATGGAGTAAACCCGTTCCACGAAAGTGGTGTGGTCCTGTGATTGGCCAATTATATATGTGTTGAGTGGATTTCTCATACCAGTCCCATGACTGACTCGTAGTTTGTTTCACTTTCAAACTCGGGTGCCCCTTTTTCTACACGGGCAGCCTTGTATTCAGGTTTAGCTGGTTCCTTCTGGATAGCTGGAGCTGAAGATGGATTCTATCATTTATTTCTTTTTATGCTGTTCAGCTCCTATTGTACATATTTTGTTTATTTCCGCTGTAGACATTTATGTATAGCTGAACTGTATTTGTACTAAGTAAGATCCTGTATACTGTGTAACTCTGATGATTACTTTTATCCAGTATATTCTATTGTTCATATTCTGGTGTATTTATTTAATTCTGTTCTGCTATTATCTGTTTCTGTGTTATATTCCAAAGATAACCCTGTTTCCGTGAGAACGGGATTTCGGGTCGTCTCATCGTGGTATCAGAGCTTAGGTTATGCTTAGTTCCGGAATATAACATGTGAACGAACTCGTCAGAAATAGAACCAGTAGTGTTCTAGGATGGGTAACTCTATACAGATAGGATCAGTAATATCCTAGTATGAGTAAAGCAGAATGAAATTACACCTTGATAGACACATTTACATTTGAAGTATGTGTTTCTATATTTTAAAATACCTTTTCTGTGACCTGACACTTGATCTGCTATTTGCAGAAGAACTAGAAAATGAGTGCCAGAACCAGAAGAAGTAATACTGACCCGGATATAGAAGCTCTATATATGAAATATAGAAATCTGGGTGGAAAACCCTTTACGGGTGAAGAAGCAATTATGAAAACACAAGCTTGGGTTCGTTCGGCTGAGAAAATATTCGAAGCATTAAAGCTTAGGGATGACCAGAAAAGGTTACTGGCCTCCTGGGCTCTCAAAGATGAAGCTTTATTCTGGTGGGATTCAGTTATCAAAGGTAATCCAGAAGGTGATATCACCTGGGACAGATTCAAAGTGATTTTCTTAGAAAGATTTACTCCTCCCGAAGCGACCGAACGGCTATGCGATGAATTTTCTTATTTGATACAAGGCGATATGACCATTCTCGAATATCATAAGAAATTCAATGAACTTTCTCACTTTGCTCCTCATCTAATTCAAAATCCGAAGAGGAAGAATATGAGATTTATTCACGGGCTTCAAAGGAAATACCAGAATAAAGTATTGGGGCATGTGAAGCTTCCTTTTTCAGAAATGATTTATATGGCTTATCAATATGAAGATCTAGATAAGAAAGGTATGCTACAGTTCGAAGAAGAAGTCAGCTCTAGTAATAGAAATGAGTCTGAAACTGATCGTCCTGAGGCCAGTACAATGTCTGAAGTTAGTAAGGAGCCCGAAGTAAATCGAAAAAGGGCCAGATCCGGAAAAGAACCAGTAACGACAGCTGTATGCAGTAACTGCCATAAACAGGGGCATTTGACTAGGAATTGTAAACCCTCGAAGAAGCCGAGGAAAGATGAAACTAAATCTGGTAAAAAGTTCCAAGAGAATAGAAAGTGCAGTCAATGCCATCAGTCCGGTCATCTTTCAAAGGCCTGCCCGCTACTCAGAAAACCTAAAGCAGTACATGTAAATGAGGTGGTAGAAGTACCTGCATCCTCGTCTGCTCAGGAAAGACCAGATGTTTTAGAAGGCACGCTTACTGTCAAAAACATTCCAGTCAAAGTACTGTTTGACACAGGCGCGTCACGAAGTTTCATTGCCAAAGATGCAGCTAAGAAACTGGATTTGAATTTGAAAAAGCTCAAGGAACCAATGACTGTTCAGAATCCGGTTGGGGGTTCCATCGATCTCAGTTGGATTTGTAGAGTGCCAGTTTCTTTTTCTCGTTATCGGTTCCCTACCATCGCGGCCGTTATGAATTTTAAAGAGTTTGATCTTATCTTAGGGTTAGATTGGTTGACCAAATATGAAGCTGAAGTTAAATGCGCCGACAGAGTCGTAAAGGCGAGGATTAAATCAGGCGATTATATAACCATTCCCTGTGAAGGTCAGAATGCTAATAGAAAAGACTTCTGGGCAGCTCTGAATGTTCCTCCAGCCCAAATTGAAAAGGTCCCTGAAGTCACAGAGAATATTCCTGATCTCATCAAAGACATTCATGTCGTCAAAAACTATGCGGATGTGTTCGAAGAAGTTGTTCGCTTACCTCCGCAGAGAAAAATAGATTTCAAAATTGCTTTAATTCCCAATGCAAGGCCGGTAGTTCACGCTATTCGAAGAATGTCCTTGAAAGAGAAGGAGGAATTAGACAACCAAACACGACAGCTAGTATGGAAAGGTCTGATCAGGCCTAGTTTCTCTGATTGGGGTGCAGCGGTGGTGTTTGTCCCAAAATCTGATGGTACTCTACGTCTATGTGTGGATTATCGTGATTTGAACAAACAGACAATAAAGAATAAATATCCATTGCCGCGAATAGATGATTTGTTAGATCGATTAAATGGAGCACAAGTATTTTCAAGAATGGACCTAGCTACAGGTTTCCATCAACTTCGAATTGCCGAAGAGTGTGTTCCAATGACAGCATTCAGAGGCCCCGACTTATTCTACGAGTGGTTAGTAATGCCATTCGGCTTATGTAATGCTCCAGCTTACTTCGTCGATCTGATGAACCGAGTATTTAGGGGAGTATTGAATAAATTTGTTCTGGTTTTTATTGATGATATTCTAATCTTCTCTAAATCAAAGGCCGAGCATGAAAAACATTTGGAACAAGTGTTAGAAATCCTCAGGAGAAATGTATTGAAAGCAAAATTTTCCAAGTGTATATTCTGGCAAGATGAAGTGAAATTTCTGGGCCATGTTGTATCGAAAGAAGGAATCGCTGTTGATCCAAGTAAAATCACAGCTATTCAGAATTGGAAACAGCCCAGTACTCCCACTGAAGTCCGCAGTTTTCTCGGATTGGCTAGCTATTACCGAAAGTTCGTTAAGGACTTTTCGAAGATATCTGGTCATTTAACGAAGCTTACAAAGAAGCATTCTAAGTTCAAATGGACTCAAGAAAGTGAGGAGGCTTTCGAAGAGCTAAAGTTGAGACTAACAACAGCTCCAGTGTTAACCATCATCGATGGCAACCAAGATTTAAAAGTCTGGACTGATGCTTCTAGAGAAGGCCTTGGCGCAGTGTTAATGCAAAGAGGCCAAGTAATTGCTTATGCTAGCCGTCAACTGAAGCCACACGAGAAAAACTATGTAACTCATGATCTTGAGTTATTGGCTATCATATTCTCTTTGAAAATCTGGAGACACTATCTTCTGGGTGAGAGATTTGAACTGTTTACAGATCACCAGTCGTTAAAGTATCTGTTCACTCAGAAGGACTTGAATTTGAGGCAGCAACGTTGGCTGGAGTTCCTTGCAGCATATGACTTTGAAATTATATATACTCCAGGAAAAGCCAATGTCGTGGTTGATGCGTTAAGCAGAAAGAATGAGATGATCGCCAGTTTTGTCATTGCGACTTCGTTGATTGATAAGATATCGGCACTCCAAGAAGACGACCAATTTATCAAAGGAATAATTCAGCGAATTCGTGAGGGCAATGCTTCGGATTTCCAGCTAGACAGCGAAGGGATTCTAAGGTTAGAAGGACGAATTTGCGTTCCAGAAATTCCTGAACTCAGAAGAGATGTGCTTGATGAATGCCACAAATCTAAGCTCAGTATCCATCCAGGTGTGAATAAAATGTATAACGATATCAAACGCACATTCTGGTGGAAGTCGCTAAAAAGAGACATCTCGATATATGTGAGTCGATGCCCTACTTGCCAGCTAGTCAAAAGCGACCAGCAGAAATTGGCTGGATTATTACAACAACTGGAAGTTCCTGGTTGGAAGTGGGAGCATATTTCTATGGATTTCATCGATGGTCTGCCCAGAACCAGGAAAGGAAATGACAGTATTTGGGTGATCGTAGATCGTTTCACGAAGACCGCCCATTTCATACCTGTCAGATCAAACAGAACCGCTCAGAGTCTGGCACAGATTTACGTCAGGGAAATAGTTAGACTACATGGAGTGCCGCTCAGTATAGTAAGTGATAGAGATACAATATTCACTAGCAAATTCTGGGAAGCATTTCAAGTCGAGCTAGGAACGAAGTTGAACTTGAGCACCGCTTATCATCCTCAGACAGACGGTCAGACTGAGAGGGTGAATCGCATTTTAGAAGATCTATTGCGGGCTTGTGTTATAGATTTCGGTGGATCATGGGAAGACCATCTGCATTTGGCTGAATTCTCTTATAACAACAGCTACCAGGCGAGTCTGACAATGTCGCCATTCGAAGCATTGTATGGTAGACCGTGCCGATCTCCTGCTTGTTGGGTCGAGCCTGGAAATAGACTTGTGTTGGGTCCTGATATGATTCGAGAAGCTGCCGACAAAGTCGATTTTATTAAGAAGCGATTACTCGTCGCTCAAAGCCGACAAAAGAGCTACGCCGATAAAAGAAGAAGAGATATATCCTTTGAGGTTGGCGACTATGTATATTTGAAAGTATCGCCGATGAGAGGAGTTATCCGGTTCGGTAAAACTGGAAAGTTAGCGCCCAAATTCATTGGTCCGTTTCCTGTTCTGGAACGGATCGGAACTCTCGCTTATAGGGTCAAACTGCCTGACTGGTTGCCTGGAGTGCATGATGTATTTCATATATCTCAACTTCGAAAACACGTTCATGATCCAGACTTGATCGTGGAAGAAGCAGCTCAACAGGACATTGAAATTACTCCAGAATTAGCCGTGAGGCGAGAGCCGCTAAAGATCATCGGCAAAGAAACCAAAGAGCTGAGGAACAAGAAGGTTCGCTTAGTCAAAGTGCAATGGAGTGGAGATCCGAGAGATTGTACTTGGGAAACCGAGGAGAGCATTCAGAAAGCTTATACCAGATGCCGAGTAGATATCTCTGATTGACTCCGGTGCAAGGTACATTTAACCTACATTGCATTACCATTCAATTCTCTACTCTATTGATATTTTCTTTTCATAGATATACACTTTTAATTATATGGTCTGAATGATTTTTAAGGAGTATAAAAAAAAAGATTAGTATATTTTTGAAGGTTAAAAACAATTGGATTGCTTGTTGTGTTGTGTGATCGTAGATTTATCAAACCACTTTCGACTTTATTCCTTTTCGGGGACGAAAAGTTTTAAGTGGGGGAGATTGTAACGACCCAGAAAATCTGAACCAATTTAGAATTTTTAAAATTGGCTAAAATAATGGATTTTAAATATTTAAAATAAATATTTTAAATAATGGCGATGAAAACGGAGTTGAATCGACAATTGAAGACGAATATAATTAATTATAATTATAAACAAGGCCTGAAATGGCGTGGCAGTTTCAAAAATTGAATTCAAACTTTGTCGGACTGTACCGGGTGCAAAACAATCCGGATTTTAGTGAAACCAAAAACATTAGGATCTAATTGATGATATCTTTCCAACGAATCTGACCAATCGAAATTTGATAGCGGGAATCAAAAGATATGTCCAGTTGAAAATACTGAATAGTCGCTATGGAATTCAGGCCCTTAAAAATGGACAATTTGCAAATGACCTCGGGTTTCGACGAAACCACTTTTGTTGGATCCGTAGTGTCCAGTTATTGTTAGGTTTCAAATTTCATAATTTTTCGAATCAATATGTGAGCGTGGCAAAGGAAAACGCGTTTGACCGGTTTCAGTTGATTTTAATCGACTGGAAATTGGCCATTTTTCAAACGGTCTCAGAATTTGATGAAACTAGTTTTGGTAGGACCGTACCGTCAATACGAAGCTAGAAAATATTTTTCTGAAATTTTTCTAGTTAGTATGTGACCCCGGTAATTTGAAATGTACGTTTAAAATTCAATATAGTGATTTAAATGTAAATTCAACGGGAACTGATCAAAACGTTCGAACCAGCTTACGATACATATCCCGTTGTGTTCGGAATGGGGGTGAAACGCTAGGGATGACAGTCGTTGGGCTCGATTTGAGATTCGTATGTAAAAGTCAACATTTAGGAATTAAAATAAAAAAAAAGAAAAAAAAGAAAGGAAGATCATCTCCTCTGCCCCCCCCCCCCGTTCATTTCAGTTTCAAAACGAGAAAAAAAAAAAGAAAAAAAAAACCCTAGCGCTATCGCCAGCCCCCCCTCGAGCGAACGCCGCCGACGAAGATCAACGACCCCAACCCCCTCCGTCCAGCCTCCTCCTCCCAGTGACGAAACCCCCGAAGTCCCCGTCCCCCTTAAGCATCGCGACACCCGATCAACGACCCCAACCCCCACCGCCTGCCACCACCGGCGAACCCCGAGTGCCACCCTCGAGAAGCCCTCCGTCGATCTGCGAAAACCCCCCCTCTGTAAGTTTTTTTTAGTTTTGATAATTTATTTTTATGTATTTAAAAACTAATTTGTTTAAATATTAAAAACTGATTTGTTTAAATATTAAAAACTGATTTGTTTAAATAGTAAAAACTGATTTGTTTAAATATTAAAAACTGATTTGTTTAAATAGTAAAAACTGATTTGTTTAAATATTAAAAACTGATTTTGTTTAAATATTAAAAACTGATTTTGTTTAAATAGTAAAAACTGATTTTTGTTTAAAAGGAAAAAACTGATTTTGTTTAAATAGTAAAAACTGATTTTGTTTAAAAAGAAAAACTGATTTTAAGAAAGGTTTTAAAACAGATTTTTGAAAAGGTTTTAAAAGATTTGAATTTTGAAAAGTAAAAGATTTGAATTTTGAAAAGTAAAAGATTTAAACTTTAAAAAGTAAAAGAAAAGATTTGATCTTTGAAATGGAAAAGGCGGAATCTATATTTTTGAAATTCGACTTTTATATATTGAATAACATAGTAAAAATTCGATTTTTACATATGTAGAGAATACGGGCGAAAGCGACAGAAAGGCGAAGATTTCTCTAAGGAAGAGTCGTAGTTGGATAGCTATTGGTGAGATTTCTGATTTAAAAATATTATATTTGTGAGAAAATAAAAGTGAATTGCTATATATAATATATATATATATACGCCCCTCGTCCACAAACCATGGACGATATTTATTGATTGAAATTGTTGTGAAAATTGATTGATAGCGAATGATTGTTTGGGATTGTTTGTGATTGATATTGGTTGATTGTGGTTGAAAAATACCCATCTGTGGTTGTGAAATATTTGGTTGAAACCACATAGGATTAGTTTGTGGAAATGAAATAAATATATACATGCCGCCTGCGTGCGAACTAGATGCATGAACCCCATTGTCAAAAACCGCGAGATTTTAAGGTAGAGCGAGGAGCCGTACTAGGGACGGTGCCGGTTTAACTACCCTGCCGTTATGCTGCCGAAATTTTGAATAATATTCGTGTGTTTGAATTATTTTCATATGCTTAAACTATAGAAAACATTCATGTGTTGAATTGATATTCATTCGTTGATTAGAAATTCATGTGTTGAATGGTATTCATATTTTGAAATAAATTGTTTGATAATAAAAATCACCTTTTATCGACTATATGAACTGTGTAAAATAATCTCGTTTTAAAAGAAATTGTTTTAGGATAAAAATCTTATTTTTATCACCTATAGGAACTATATAGAAAAATAGTGTTTTGAAATGAATTGTTTTTACAATAAAAATCACATTTTTATTGGATACATAAATCGTTGAAATGTGAAGTGTTAAAAATAGCCACTTGTTCAAAATAAACATATATGAGTTGAAATATTCATTAATTAGCTAATGAAATGATTTGCACCTATTTATGTAACATTAGAATGAATGGTGTTTTTAAACCAAGTTGAAATCAAATATGAAGTCGAATAGAAAATGATAAATGATACGAACTGTGTATATGTGTACATACATATTCATTGAACAGGTTATAGCAAAGGGGCTAGAGAAGAGGAATAAAATTTTGTGCCCGACAAATAGGTACACATTTACTGCTTTGTTTGGGTGATGATTTTATGAGCCTGTTGGCTAGCCGCTTGGCTTTTTTCTTTTTCTTTTTGAGATTAGAAGGACCGGGAACGCTATTTGCAATTTCCCGATGCTCCCGGTGCAGGGGAGGTTATGGCGAAATTTTCCAAAATTTTAAGGTGTTAGAAAATTTTTTGAAGTGAAAACGATATTGAAATCATTGAATGAACTATATTTATATAAATATATAAATATAAATAAAATTAAAACGAAACGAAGCCGTGCAGTTCGTATTTTGAGACCGTGATTTCAAACGACTAGTGCGGGAAATCCGACCATTGGATTTTCCCGAAATCTCAACCGTCGGGTTCGCCTTGGAAATAACTTTCCAACGGCACCAACCTTGTAAAAATCCAACGGTTGGATTGTCTGGAATGTTTAATTCAAATCTGAAGAAAAACAGCGCCAGAAGCGATTATATATATATATATATATAATTATATATTTAATCGAATAACGACGCTGCAGTTCGTATTTTGAAATCGAAACTTCAAACGATTGTACCGGGAGATCCGACCGTCGGATTTTCCCGAAACTGGAACCGTTGGATTCGTTTTGAAAAGACCTTTCTAATGATGTAAACTTTGTGAAGATCCAACGGTTAGATTTTCAGATATGTGTAAATCAATTCTGAAGAAAAACAGCGCCACGGCCGCCTTATGGCCCGAAGCGTCGTTTTGAATAAATTGGCTATTTTAAAATAAATAAAAATAGCGATAAATAGTTATAAAATATCATAAGCGATATGGAATGGAAATAAACTGAATTTGCTTGATTTATGTTGTATTTGATGGTTGAATGTGTTTGGTGTGAAAATAACATTAAAGAACGAAATTGGTGTTGTCGAATAATTTAACCATTGAAATAAATTGATTTGAAATTCTAAATATACGTGAATTATTTGAAAAGGCCGAGTTAATTCTCATTTCAAATGATTGACCGACGATTGAAATTTGGAGATGAAGACGACGGTCCAAGACCGGAGATCTTCACCTCGTTTGGATGGTAACCGAGGTCCTGATTGGGAGGCATCCCGAAATATGGATAATGAGTGGTGATCGTCCAGACGTACGTGGTGATCGATGGGTTTGCGAGGTATTTAGTGCCTCCGGTTTCGTTCAGACCCAGAACGGACTTGTAAATGGACTGTGTGTCTGACATTGGAGTTTATTCTGTGTTGATTGATTTCTGTTAAATATACATCTGTTTGGCGGCGGAGAATTTATTCTTTTGCTTAACGCCCTTCTCTGAGACGCACGAGCTCAGAGGTTGTATATCGATGGACATCAGTCGCATGGCATGAATTGCCTGTGTGGCATGCTAAGATGCAGTGATCAGGACTTCTGTTGAAAAGCAAAGTCTTGTGGTGATGATCAAAGCACCGCCTGTGTGGCGTAGCTTTGTGTATAACGTGAATTCGCGAGCCTCACACCCCGGTATGAACCAGAAACGGGAGGAAGGACCTCAGGGAGGACATGCGTTTCTTCCTAGCTAGGGTGGTGTCAGTGACCTACCAGCCCTGACATTTATATACTTTTCACCTAAGTGGTTGTTGCTGTTGCGAGGCGCCTCGGTTTGATCGGACGATCCGGGTCCGATGGAGTCATTCGTTGGCTCGTTTACGCCCCAAAGGGCGGGGAAACGCATTGTTCAGGAATTTTAATCCACATCGGTGGACCGGCCCTGACGATCCAAGGGTCACTCGAGCTCTGATCCTGAGACTCGGGCTAGGCAGTCTCGAATTCGGTGAGGACTATCTTTTGCCTCGGTTCATGACGGAAATCCAATTTCCAGATACGTGATCGTGCGGTTTCGATTGTATAGATATTTAGCGACATAGTGGCATGGGACGCTCATGTCGCCTATGATTGATAGTTATGATTTGAAATTGTTTTCAAAATATATAAACACTAGTAATAATATCAAATGCCTTTGTTTTATTCGTATCAAGCATATCTTGGCCGTTATAAGGTAAAAACTCTATCCTCCGGTTTGCGTTGCATTGTGTGATGGGAACTGAGTCTTATAACGGCTTCATTTTTATAAAAAGCATAGCGATGTTTAAAAGAAAGATTTGTTTTAAAGCAGTGGCAATCCAATGGAGTAAACCCGTTCCACGAAAGTGGCGTGGTCCTGTGATTGGCCAATTATATATGTGTTGAGTGGATTTCTCATACCAGTCCCATGACTGACTCGTAGTTTGTTTCACTTTCAAACTCGGGTGCCCCTTTTTCTACACGGGCAGCCTTGTATTCAGGTTTAGCTGGTTCCTTCTGGATAGCTGGAGCTGAAGATGGATTCTATCATTTATTTCTTTTTATGCTGTTCAGCTCCTATTGTACATATTTTGTTTATTTCCGTTGTAGACATTTATGTATAGCTGAACTGTATTTGTACTAAGTAAGATCCTGTATACTGTGTAACTCTGATGATTACTTTTATCCAGTATATTCTATTGTTCATATTCTGGTGTATTTATTTAATTCTGTTCTGCTATTATCTGTTTCTGTGTTATATTCCAAAGATAACCCTGTTTCCGTGAGAATGGGATTTCGGGTCGTCTCAGATGAATAGGTTGGGGTTGGAAAATTTAATAAATGATTACTTCGGTGTGGTTCGCTAATCCCGACTAGTTTGATTTGATATTCAAAGGAAGATTAAAGAATAAATATAAAAGAATTTATCTTTGATAAAATTAATGGGAACCTTTCCCTAAAAATGTGAAATATAGAAACTAACTATAGGTTAGCTAAGAAGAATGGTTTCCTGGGTATTGATCTGATGTTGGTTTCGGCCTTCGGGGTTAATATTTGGGAATTATTCTCTTGCTAATTTACGGTTAGTGACTGATGAATTGGAATGAGGCGTATGTTGTGTTTGTGCAACACTTGTTTATTATATACGCGAGTTATTCAGAAAGACCGGGTTTACCCCATTCTGAATAACTGATTCGACGTGGTGTTGAGGATGAAGACGGTGGTCTAAGACCGGAGGTCTTCACGTCGTTTGGATAATTACTGATGATCTTGATTGGGCCGTACACCCAAGAGGAGGGAATCAGTTAGTGATCGTCCAGACGTACTTGGAGATCGATGGATATGCGGGGTACTAGGTACCTCTGGTTTCGTTCAGACCCAGAATGAACTTGTAAATGGACTGTGTGTCTGACATTGGATTTTATTCTGTGTGATTGATTTCTATTAAATATATATCTTTTTAGTGGAGGAGAATTTATTCTCTTGCTTAACGCCCTTCTCTGAGACGTACGAGCTAAGGGGTTATATATTGATGGATATCAATCGCATGGCGTGAATTGCCTGTGTGGCATGCCTAAGTGGCAACTGATCAAGGCTTCTGTTGAAAAGCAAAGTGTGACGATCCCAAAATCTGTGTGACGGTATTAAGGATAATCATTGGAATATGACACATCAATCATCAAAGCAGAGTACAGATAATAGCAAAAACAATAAATAGAATAATTTTACATGGATATGACAGCGGAATCATAACATGTAACAACATCAGAATAGCACAACGTAGGATATAACTTAGTAAATAAAAGGGAAGTGACCAGTCATCATTGCCAGAGGCGGAATATATACATGCAGTGAGACATAATAAGGGTATCAGTCTACATCGCCGAAGGCGGTACATATACATATGATAATACGTACTGAAAGTAAAGCAGTCTGCATCGCCTGTGGCGGAATCATAATATAAGTACAATAATGGCGAAAAATGTCAAAGTCATCTCTGTGAAGTCAGCCTCGCCATGAGCCAAAATGCACTCTACTCAACAGTGCAGAGCCAAAACAACCTATCACCTGTGAACTAGGCTGCCCGTGTGAAAATAAGGTACCCGCGTTTGCAAAGTGAAACAAACAACGAGTCAGTCATGGGGACTGGTATGAGAAATCTATTTAACAGTTTAAACAACAGTAATAAGCAAATCATAGGACCACGCCACTTTCGCGGAACAGGTTTACTCCAGTGATTGCTGGTGCATTTAAAACAAAGTAAATTCTTTGAAACAACGCAATGCTTTTAAAAAGAATGAAGCCATTGTAAGACTCAAGTCCCATCATACAATGCAACGCAAGCCGGAGGATAGAGTTTTACCTTATAATGGCCAAATATGCTTGATACGTGTAAAGCAAAATCATTTGATATTATTACTAGTGCATATATGTTTCAAAAACAAATAGCATCATAAATATCAATCATAGACGGCATAAGTGTCCCATACCACTATGTCGCCATACTAGTTCTACAATCGAACCCGTTATCTCGTATTGGAAATTGGATTTCCGTCATGAGTCGAGGAAAGGGGCAAGCTCCTCTCCGCTTCGAGACATTCTAGCAAATGCCTTGGGACTACACACTCTGGGTAACCCCTGGATGCTTCAGGGCCAGTCCTCTCTTACGTTTGAGGATTAGTATTCCTGAACACACGTTTCCCGGTCCTTACGGAACTATAATCGAGGCGCCTCGCATTCCAACAACCACATAGGTGAAAAATAGATATAAATGTCAGGGCTGGTAAGTCAATAACACCACCATAGCTAAAAAGAAAGGTCGTGCTCTCCCTGCAGTCCTTATCCCGTTTTTAACTCATACCGAGGTGTGAGGCTCGCGAATCCACGCTATACACAAAGCCAGGCCACATAGACCGTGCTTTGATCATCAACCACAAGACTTTGCTTTGCAACAGAAGCCTTGATCATAGCATCTTGGCATGCCACATAGGCAATCCACTCCATACGACTGATTTCTATCGATATATAACCTCTGAGCTCGTACGTCTCAGAGAAGGGCGTTAAGCAAAAGAATAAATTATCCGCCACCAAACAGATATATATTTAACAGAGATCAATCAGTATAGAACAAAATCCAATGTCAGACACACAGTCCATTTACAAGTCCGTTCTGGGTCTGAACGAAACCGGGGGCGTCAAATTCCTCGTATATCCGTCCAATCAACACATACGTTCAGACGGCCACTACTTCCGTTCCTTCATGGTAGCTACTCCAGTCAGGAACCTCAGCAGCGCCCATCCAACCGATACGAAGATCGTCGGTCTTGAATCGTCTTTGTATTTTCCAATTCGAATCGCTCAATCAATTATTTGAAATGAGGGTTAGCTCGGCCTTTTCAAATAATTCACGTAATTAGAATTCAAATAATTTCTTTCCATGGTTATATTATTCGGCAATCACATTTCGGTTCTTTAGTATAATTTCCGTGTCAAACACATACAACCATCTAATATCAAGCAGATCAAGCCGAATTGGTTTATTTCCAATCTATGTTGCTTATAATATTTTATAACGATTTTTCGCCATTTTTATTTATTTAAAAATGGCCCTATTTAATTAAACGACGTTTCAGGTCGTGCCGTGGCACTGGCGCTGTTTTTCCCCTAATTTGTTTTACACATATCGGAAAATCTAACCGTTGGATTTCCACAAAATCTATATCAGTGGGAAGATATTCCCCAAGCGAACCCAACGGTTCCAGTTTCATGAAAATCCGACGGTTGGATCTTCCACACTAGTCGTTTGAAGTTACGGTTTCAAAATTCGAACTGCAGCGTCGTTATTCGATTTAATTTAATTATATTTATATTTATATATAAATATAAACGATTCTGACGCTGTTTTTCTTCAGATTTGAATTAAACATTCCAGACAATCCAACCGTTGGATTTTTACATGGTTGGTGCCGTTGGAAAGATATTTCCAAGGCGAACCCAGCGGTTGCGGTTTCGGGAAAATCCGATGGTCGGATTTCTCGTACTAATCGTTTCAAATTACGATTCCAAAACACGAATTGCACGGCTTCAATTCCTTTTAATTATATTTATATTTATATATATAAATATAATTCATTCTATAATTTCAAATATAGTTCATTCACTAATTTCAACTTCGTTTTCACTTCAAATATTTCACTAACGCCTTAATATTTCGAAAAAATTCGCCATAACCACCTTTGTACGGGAAGGGGTTTGGAAATTTATTGCGCCGTGTTAGGTACCCAATAAATTCTAATAAGCATCCACATATTTATAGTGATATATTCTGGTGTTTACGGGGGAGCGTGTATAGATAATAACTCCAGAGAATAAATTCTCGTCACCCCGCTCCGTATGGAAATAAATAGTCCATGTGCCGTATCTAATAACTAGAGAGACGTGATTATTGTCAACTCCAGACCCGTGTGGGGTTTTTATTAATCTGGCAATTTATCGTTATATTTTATACAGTCCATATCAGTCATCAGTTCAACCTGTAGTATATAATCATCGCCATACAAGCCTCTCGCTCGTATGGTAAATCTTCCACCTCGTCACACAAGCTCCAATTGCTTATGTGGAATATGATGAAGTATGCCTATCGTCAAGAAGTATGCCATGTAGTGTAGTTCAAAATTAATTGTTACTATCCTATGGCGATGTTTATTATTTCACACAGAATAACCAGCACTCAGCATCCAATGGCATTCACAGGAGTTGATATAAAAATAAAATTGCGCAGCCAACTCATCAAGGCTTACCTATTTGTCGGGCACGCAAATAATTTCTTTACTCTACAGCTAATCCATTCTCCATGTTCAACACATGTATATATATGCAGAACAAAGCTAATAATAATATTTCTAGCAAACTATTATTTACTCCAACACGTGTGTATTTTTATCAAAGCGTATACATGATAAAAGAAATATTTTTATCATCAAAAATATTTATTCAACACGTGAATGATTTTAACACATCATATTCACAATAAAGATGTAGTTTTTATTGTCTATTCATTTTATTTTAAAATACGATAACATTCAACACATGAATTCCCATTCAACGAATGAATTTCAATTCAACACATGAATATTCTCTATAGTTTGTATATATATAAAAATGTGATTTTTATCGTTAAATCTATTTGTTTAAATTTGAATAATATTCAACACATGAATTTCAACTCAACGAATGAATTTCAATTCAACACATGAATATTCTCTATAGTTTGTATATATATAAAAATGTGATTTTTATCGTTAAATCTATTTGTTTAAATTCGAATAATATTCAACACATGAATTTAAACTCAACGAATGAATTTCAATTCAACACATGAATATTCTCTATAGTCTGTATATATATAAAAATGTGATTTTTATCGATAAATCTATTTGTTTAAATTCGAATAATATTCAACACATGAATTTCAACTCAACGAATGAATTTCAATTCAACACATGAATATTCTCTATAATTTGTATATATATAAAAATGTGATTTTTATCGTTAAATCTATTTGTTTAAATTCGAATAATATTCAACACATGAATTTCAACTCAACGAATGAATTTCAATTCAACACATGAATATTCTCTATAGTTTGTATATATATAAAAATGTGATTTTTATCGTTAAATCTATTTGTTTAAATTCGAATAATATTCAACACATGAATTTCAACTCAACGAATGAATTTCAATTCAACACATGAATATTGGTTTCAAAATATGTAATTAATTTCAACCAATGAAAATTATTCTAACACATGAATATTTCAGAAATTTCGGCAGCATAACGGCAGGGTAGTTAAAACCGGGACCGTCCCTAGTACGACTCCTCGCTCTACCTTAAAACCTCGCGGTTTTTGACAATGGGGATCATGCATCTAGTTCGCACGCAGGCGGCATGTTTTATTTTCAATTCCACAATCCTATTCTAATTTGTTTCAACCACAAGAGGGTATTTTTCAACCACAAAGGTATTTTTCAACCACAAAGGTATTTTTCAACCACAATATCAACCACAAACAATTATTTCCAACCATTCGTCATACCATATAATATCACGTCAATCAAAAGCAATAAATATCGTCCATGGTCTGTGGACGAGGGGAGTATATATATATAAATATATATTATTTCTATAATTCACTTGCATTTCATCACAATTCAAAGCATATATGTTTCATACAACGCTTGTATAATTTATACATCGCTAATATAACTTATACGACACAAGTACATGAGGTATACAATGCGTATATAATTTACACTTCGCTTATATAATTTATACAACACGATTCCATTCACACAATTTAGTTTAGATTCCTCACATTGGTTTTTGTAGTGCTAAAAATCGTAGGAAGATCAGAAAAATCCGCGGCTTCTGCTAGATGGTAGAGAGCCTCCCTGAGGTCCCGATGTTTCCTGTTTCATCGAATTTCGTTAACACACTAAAAAGATACGATTTTTCAAAGTTTTGCAACACTTAAAAGTGTTATTTTCATTTCAGAAATTCAAAGCATAAGGGTTTGCAAAGCTTCAAAACTATGTTTTGATTTTAAATCAAAATCGTACCTCGTTGTCCCGATCAGACTACACGGCGTCGAAGGGCTACGAACCAGCTTCCTATCGACGGTGGTGGCGGCGAACTCGGCGGCTCCAGCGAGGCACGGCAGCGACAGAAAGGGGCGAACATCCTCGAGGAAATTCGACGCGAATACTGCACGGTTTCTAACGAGGCTTGTTTTGATTTGAAGAGGGGAGGAAGGCGATCAGAATTGTCAACTGGAGGCGGCGGCGATATCGACTGTGGCGGCGGCGAAATCGATGGGAAGGTTTGAACGCGATGGACCGTCGAGAGCGAGGGAGGCGGCTAGGTTTTCTGGAGTTTTTTTTTATGAAAGAAAATATCCTATTGGCCGAGGATTTATAGTAAATTTTAAATAGTGTTTTTTTACAAACGAACTCCTTTTCCAACCCAACGACTGTCGCCCCTAGCTAAATACCCCCATCCCGGACACAATGGGATATGTTTCATTGGCCAATTTGACTGTTATAATCAGTTATTTTTTAAATTAAAGTATAAAACATTTAATATTCAATTTGAACGTACATTTCAATTTGCCAGGGCCACAAACTGATTCAAAAAATTCCTGAAAAATAAATCTAGCTATGTCTTGACTCTACGGTCCCAACAAAACTAGTTTCGTCGAATTCTGAGATCGTTTGAAAAATGGCCATTTTTAGGTCGACCCATTTTAATAGAAATTGACCAATCACATTTTCCTTTGCCCCGCTCACATACTAGCTTCAAAAATTATGAAATTTGAAACCTAGCAATAATTTGACATCCCGGACCCAACAAAAGTGGTTTCGTCGAATTCCGAGGTTGTATGCAAAATATCTATTTTCAAGGGCTATATATTCTATATAGCGACCTTTCTGAAAATTCATTTGGCCATAACTTTTGATTCCTATTATGAAACTTCGATTTTTCAGATTCGTTAGAAAGGTATTCATAAACAGATTTAAATATTTTTGGTTTCGCTAAAATTCGTTATATTTTCCACCCGGTACAGTCAGACAAAGTTTGTATTCAATTTTCAAACTGCCTTACAATTCCTAATTCCTTATTTTATTGAAATGTGCTATTTCAATTGCTCAAATTCTTTAACAATAACCAATTTTAAAAATTTTAAATTGGTTCACATTTTCCGGGTTATTACAATCTCCCCCACTTAAAACTTTTCGTCCTCGAAAAGGAAATAACAGCAAAGTAGAAAACAAAATGTAAATGCAAAGTATTGTAAAGGTACCTTGCACCGGAGTTAGTCAGAGATGTCCACTCTGCATTTGGGGTAGGCTTGTTTAATGCTTTCCTCAGTCTCCCAAGTACAGTCTCTAGGATCACTACTCCACTGCACTTTAACTAAATGAATCGTTTTGCTCCTTAGCTCTCTAGTTTCTTTGCCAACGATCTTTAATGGCTCTCTTCTGAGCGCTAATTCTGGAGTTATGTCTATGTCCTGTTGCGCTGCTTCTTCTACAACAAGATCCGGATCATGAACATGTTTTCTGAGTTGAGACACGTGGAACACATCATGTACACCAGGCAACCAATCAGGTAATGAAACCCTATATGCAAGAGTTCCAATCCGTTCAAGTATAGGAAAGGGACCAATAAATCTCGGTGCCAACTTCCCTGTCTTGCCAAATCTGATTACTCCCCGCATCGGAGAAACTCTTAAATAAACATAATCGCCAACGGTAAATGACAAATCTCTTCTTCTCGCATCAGCATAACTTTTCTGTCGGCTTTGTGCGGTTTTCAATCGCTTCTTAATGAAATCGACTTTATCTGATGCTTCTTGAATCATATCGGGTCCTAACACAAGTTTGTTGCCAGGTTCTACCCAACATGCGGGAGATCTGCACGGTCTACCGTATAATGCTTCAAATGGAGACATTCCCAAACTTACTTGATAGCTATTGTTATAAGAGAATTCGGCTAAATGTAAGTGGTCTTCCCATGAGCCTCCAAAATCAACAACGCAAGCCCGCAGTAAATCTTCTAGAATTCTATTCACCCGCTCAGTTTGGCCGTCTGTCTGTGGGTGATAAGCGGTGCTTAGATTCAATTTGGTTCCCAATTCTGTCTGGAATGCTTCCCAGAATTTGCTAGTAAATAGGGGATCTCTATCACTGACTATATTGAGTGGCACTCCATGTAGTTTAACTATTTCTTTGAAGTAAATCTGCGCTAAACTTTGAGCCGTTCTGTTGGATCAGACAGGTATGAAATGGGCAGTCTTCGTGAAGCGATCTACGATCACCCATATACTATCATTTCCTTTCTTAGTTCGAGGCAAGCCATCAATGAAGTCCATCGAAATTTTCTCCCACTTCCATCCTGGAATTTCTAAAGGTTGTAATAGTCCAGCCAATTTCTGCTGATCGCTCTTAACTAGCTGACAAGTGGAGCATCTGCTAACATATAACGAAATATCCCTTTTCATTGATCTGCACCAAAAGGTGCGTTTGAGGTCGTTATACATTTTGCTCACACCGGGATGGATACTAAGTTTGGACCTGTGACATTCATCAAGCACTTCCCTCTTTAGCGCGGAGATGTCAGAAACACAAATTCTTCCTTTTAACCTCGGAACTCCCTCACTATCCACTTGGAAGCTGGAGTCTATGCCTTCATTGATTCTTTTGACCATCTCCTTTGCAAAATTATCTTCTTTTTGAAGGGTCGAGATCCTGTCAATTAATGAAGACGTAATGATAAAACTGGCAATGATTTCATTCTTTCTGCTGAGCGCATCTGCTACAACATTGGCTTTCCCTGGAGTGTATAGAATCTCAAAATCGTATGCCGCAAGGAATTCTAACCAACGCTGTTGTCTCAAGTTTACATCTTTCTGGGTGAATAGATATTTCAAGGATTGATGATCGGTAAATAGTTCGAACTTCTCGCCCAATAAATAATGCCTCCAGATTCTTAAAGCAAACACGATAGCTAATAACTCAAGATCATGAGTTGCATAGTTTCTTTCATGCGGCTTCAGCTGACGGCTGGCATAAGCGACCACTTAGCCTTTTTGCATTAATACTGCGCCAAGCCCTCTAATAGAAGCGTCTGTCCTTACAGTCAAGTCTTGGTTGCCTTCTATAATTGTCAATACTGGAGCAGTTGTCAATTTCAGTTTCAGCTCTTGGAAAGCTTCTTCACATTCGGAAGTCCATTTGAATTTCTCATGCTTCTTTGTAAGCTTTGTTAATAACCAGATATCTTTGAAAAATCCTGAACGAATTTCCGATAGTAACTAGCCAATCCAAGGAAACTTCTAACTTCTGTGGGGGTAGTAGGTTGTTTCCAGTTCTGAATCGCTGTAATTTTTCTTGGATCTACATCAATCCCCTCCTTAGATACGACATGGCCTAGGAACTTAACTTCATCCTGCCAGAAGACACATTTAGAAAATTTAGCTTTCAAGACATTTCTCCTCAGAATTTTCAACACTTGTTCTAAATGTTTTGCATGCTCGCCTTCCGACTTGGAGTAGATTAAAATGTCATCGATGAAGACTAGAACAAATTTATTCAATACTCCACGGAACACTCTGTTCATAAGATCGACGAAGTATGCCGGAGCGTTACACAAGCCGAACGGCATTACTAACCATTCGTAGAATAAATCGGGACCCCTAAAGGCTGTCAAAGGTACACAGTCTTCGGCTATACGTAATTGGTGGAAACCTGTAGCTAGGTCCATTCTGGAGAATATTGTTGCCCTATTTAATTGATCTAACAGATCATCTATACGTGGCAAGGGATATTTGTTCTTCAATGTCTGTTTATTGAGATCTCGGTAATCAACACAAAGTCTTAGAGTACCGTCTAATTTCGGGACAAATACTACTGCTGCTCCCCAAGCTGAAAAGCTCGGTCTGATCATACCTTTCCAAAGCAATTCTTGGGTTTGACTACCTAACTCTTCTTTTTCTTTCAGGGCCATTCTTCTAATTGGATGTACTACTGGTCGGGCGTTAGGGATTAGATCTATTCTGAATTCAATCTCTCTTTGCGGCGGTAAGTTTTCTACTTCTTCAAACACATCCGCATAGTTTTTAACGACCGGTATCTTTTCTAATGAAGTGGGAGTAACTTCTAAAGAAGACCAAAATTATGTTCTATTAATTTCTGAGCCATGACATGGTATATATATAGGTCCAAGCTTCGTTTCGAATTTAACAATTCTCTCGGCACATCTAACTTTGGCCTTATATTTTGTCAACCAGTCCAGCCCCAGTATAATATCAAATTCGGAAAGGTCCATGATAATTACTTTAAAAGGAAATCGATAACAAGAATATGAGGTGGGTACATTACAATATGAGCCGAGAATAGTAGACCCTCCTATCGGATTTTGAACTTTAATTGGTTCCTTAAGCTTCCTTGGGTTCAATTTTAACTTGTGAACAATGTTACTAGAAATGAAGCTACGTTATGCACCAGTATCAAAAAGTACAGAAACAGGAATATTTTTAATGGTAAGGGTACCTCCCAAGACGTCGGGTTTACCTGATCCATCGGTGATAGCTGGCGGGGTCTCCCCGTCATAAACATGAGCCACTTATGCATTCTGCTTCAGAGGACAATTCCTGCTATAGTGCCCTTTCTTATGGCAGTTATAGCATTTGGCTGAGCTGTGGTCTGGATTTGCCTTTATCTTCCTCGGGGCTTTGCACACATTAGAAAAATGTCCTGTCTTCCCGTTGTTGTAGCAACTCCCTTTCGGTATCTTTCCAGATTTCTGAGTAGCGGCCGCTGTACTGCTAGACTCTGGCTGATCTGCTGAAGCTTTGCGCTTATTTCCAGCTTGGCTTTTGGTGTGGTCTTGGTTGGAGTGTCTTTCATCCATATCTTCATAATTGCAAGCCATTTCCACTAATTCGGAGAAGGAGGGTTTGATGTTGCTCATGGCTCTGTCATGGTACTTGCGTCGTAGCCTAAATATAAACCTCTTGTTCTTAGCTTTGTTAGTCATAATAAGCTCTGGAGCATAGCGCGACAACTGAGTGAATTTATTGAGGTAATCTTGGATAGAGAGATCTCCCTGCTGGAGATTAGCAAACTGCTCTCGCATCCTCTCTAAGGCTTGCTCAGGTACAAACTTCTCGTTGAACATGGCCTTGAATTGCTCCCAGGTCCTAACAGTACCTGCTGCATCTTCTAAGGTGATGGCATCCCACCACAACTCTGCTTCTTCCTGTAAGAGCCTTGAATTGGTCCCCAATCCCATGCCTTCAAAAATCTTTTCATAGGTCTTCAACCAAGCTATAGCCTCTGTCACTGTACCAAGGCCAGAAAAGGGTTTTCCCCCTAGGTTCCTATACCTCTTTGCTACACTGTCTAGCTCAAAGTCCTGGGGTGCTGGTGGCTGAATAATAGGGCCCTCCTCAACTACGGGGATATTCCCCCGTCCTCCTGCTCGGCCTGCTCGACCTCCACGGCCACCTCTGGCTGCTGCTGCTCGTGTAGCCATCAGAGAGAGTACTGTATAAGCAAGAAAAGTGTCAAGCTCACAGATTTGATAATTTTCATATATGATAAAGCAGGGGAACATAAGGAAAGGTAATGATGTACTGATCAAATTGTTTTGCTAATCTGCTTAGCTCATTCTAGGACATCGCTAATCCTATCTCTAATGAGCTACTCGCCTTAGAACACTACTAATTCTACCCTGACGAGGTGTTTAATGTGTTAGATCCCGGAACTAAGGTTAACCAAAGCTCTGCTACCAACTGTGACGATACCAAAATCCGTGTGACGGTATTAAGGATAATCATTGGAATATAACACATCAATCATCATAGCAGAGTACAGATAATAGCAAAAACAATAAATAGAATAATTTTACATGGATATGACAGCGGAATCATAACATGTAACAACATCAGAATAACACAACGTAGGATATAACTTAGTAAATAAAAGGGAAGTGACCAGTCATCATCGCCAGAGGCGGAATATATACATGCAGTGAGACATAATAAGGGTATCAGTCTACATCGCCGAAGGCGGTACATATACATACGATAATACGTACTGAAAGTAAAGCAGTCTGCATCGCCTGTGGCAGAATCATAATATAAGTACAATAATGGCGGAAAATGTCAAAGTCATCTCTGTGAAGTCAACCTAGCCATGAGCCAAAATGCACTCTATACAACAGTGCAGAGCCAAAAACAACCTGTCACCTGTGAACTAGGTTGCCCGTGTGAAAATAAGGGCGCCCGCGTTTGCAAAGTGAAACAAACAACGAGTCAGTCATGGGGACTGGTATGAGAAATCTATTTAATAGTTTAAACAACAGTAATAAGCAAATCATAGGACCACGCCACTTTCGCGGAACGGGTTTACTCCAATGATTGCTGGTGCATTTAAAACAAAGTAAATTCTTTGAAACAACACAATGCTTTTAAAAAGAATGAAGCCATTATAAGACTCAAGTCCCATCATACAATGCAACGCAAGCCGGAGGATAGAGTTTTACCTTATAATGGCCAAATATGCTTGATACGTGTAAAGCAAAATCATTTGATATTATTACTAGTGCATATATGTTTCAAAAACGAATAGCATCATAAATATCAATCATAAACGGCATAAGTGTCCCATACCACTATGTCGCCATACTAGTTCTACAATCGAATCCGTTATCTCGTATTGGAAATTGGATTTCCGTCATGAGTCGAGGCAAGGGGCAAGCTCCTCTCTGCTTCGAGACATTCTAGCAAATGCCTCGGGACTACACACTCTGGGTAACCCCTGGATGCTTCAGGGCCGGTCCTCTCTTACGTTTGAGGATTAGTATTCCTGAACACACGTTTCCCGGTCCTTACGGATCTATAATCGAGGCGCCTCGCATTCCAACAACCACATAGGTGAAAAATAAATATAAATGTCAGGGCTGGTAAGTCACTGACACCACCATAGCTAGAAAGAAACGTCGTGCTCTCCCTGCAGTCCTTATCCCGTTTTTAACTCATACCGAGGTGTGAGGCTCGCGAATCCACGCTATACACAAAGCCAGGCCACGTAGACCGTGCTTTGATCATCAACCACAAGACTTTGCTTTGCAACAGAAGCCTTGATCATAGCATCTTGGCATGCCACATAGGCAATCCACTCCATACGACTGATTTCTATCGATATATAACCTCTGAGCTCGTACGTCTCAGAGAAGGGCGTTAAGTAAAAGAATAAATTCTCCGCCGCCAAATAGATATATATTTAACAGAGATCAATCAGTATAGAACAAAATCCAATGTCAGACACACAGTCCATTTATAAGTCCGTTCTGGGTCTGAACGAAACCGGAGGCGTCAAATTCCTCGTATATCCGTCCAATCAACACATACGTTCAGACGGCTACTACTTCCGTTCCTTCACGGTAGCTACTCCAGTCAGGAACCTCAGCAGCGCCCATCCAACCGATACGAAGATCGTCGGTCTTGAATCGTCTTTGTATTTTCCAATTCGAATCGCTCGATCAATTATTTGAAATGAGGGTTAGCTCAGCCTTTTCAAATAATTCACGTAATTAGAATTCAAATCAATTCTTTCCATGGTTATATTATTCGGCAATCACATTTCGGTTCTTTAGTATAATTTTCGTGTCAAACACATACAACCATCTAATATCAAGCAGATCAAGCCAAATTGGTTTATTTCCAATCTATGTTGCTTATAATATTTTATAACGATTTTTCGCCATTTTTATTTATTTAAAAATGGCCCTATTTAATTAAACGACGTTTCAGGTCGTGCCGTGGCACTGGCGCCGTTTTTCCCCTAATTTGTTTTACACATATCAGAAAATCTAACCGTTGGATTTCTACAAAATCTATATCAGTGGGAAGATATTCCCCAAGCGAACCCAACGGTTCCAGTTTCGTGAAAATCCGACGGTTGGATCTTCCACACTAGTCGTTTGATGTTACGGTTTCAAAATTCGAACTGCAGCGTCGTTATTCGATTTAATTTAATTATATTTATATTTATATATAAATATAAACGATTCTGGCGCTGTTTTTCTTCATATTTGAATTAAACATTCCAGACAATCCAACCGTTGGATTTTTACAAGGTTGGTGCCGTTGGAAAGATATTTCCAAGGCGAACCCAGCGGTTGCGGTTTCGGGAAAATCCGATGGTCGGATTTCTCGTACTAATCGTTTCAAATTACGATTCCAAAACACGAACTGCACGGCTTCAATTCCTTTTAATTATATTTATATATATATATATAAATATAATTCATTCTATAATTTCAAATATAGTTCATTCACTAATTTCAACTTCGTTTTCACTTCAAATATTTCACTAACGCCTTAATATTTCGAAAAATTTCACCATAACCTCCTTTGTACGGGAAGGGGTTTGGAAATTTATTGGGCCGTGTTAGGTATCCAATAAATCCTAATAAGCATCCACATATTTATAGTGATATATTCTGGTATTTACGGGGGAGCGTGTATAGATAATAACTCCAGAGAATAAATTCTCGTCACCCCGCTCCGTGTGGAAATAAATAGTCCATGTGTCGTATCTAATAACTAGAGAGACGTGATTATTGTCAACTCCAGACCCGTGTGGGGTTTTTATTAATCTGGCAATTTATCGTTATATTTTATACAGTCCATATCAGTCATCAGTTCAACCTGTAGTATATAATCATCGCCATACAAGCCTCTCGCTCGTATGGTAAATCTTCCACCTCGTCGCACAAGCTCCAATTGCTTATGTGGAATATGATGAAGTATGCCTATCGTCAAGAAGTATGCCATGTAGTGTAGTTCAAAATTAATTGTTACTATCCTATGGCGATGTTTATTATTTCACACAGAATAACCAGCACTCAACATCCAATGGCATTCACAGGAGTTGATATAAAAATAAAATTGCGCAGCCAACTCATCAAGGCTTACCTATTTGTCGGGCACGCAAATAATTTCTTTACTCTATAGCTAATCCATTCTCCCTGTTCAACACATGTATATATATGCAAAACAAAGCTAATAATAATATTTCTAGCAAACTATTATTTATTTCAACACGTGTGTATTTTTATCAAAGCGTAAACATGATAAAAGAAATATTTTTATCATCAAAAATATTTATTCAACACATGAATGATTTTAACACTTCATATTCACAATAAAGATGTAGTTTTTATTGTCTATTCATTTTATTTTAAAATACGATAACATTCAACACATGAATTCCCAACGAATGAATTTCAATTCAACACATGAATATTCTCTATAGTTTGTATATATATAAAAAATGTGATTTTTATCGTTAAATCTATTTGTTTAAATTCGAATAATATTCAACACATGAATTTCAACTCAACGAATGAATTTCAATTCAACACATGAATATTCTCTATAGTTTGTATATATATAAAAATGTGATTTTTATCGTTAAATCTATTTGTTTAAATTCGAATAATATTCAACACATGAATTTCAACTCAACGAATGAATTTCAATTCAACACATGAATATTCTCTATAGTTTGTATATATATAAAAATGTGATTTTTATCGTTAAATCTATTTGTTTAAATTCGAATAATATTCAACACATGAATTTCAACTCAACGAATGAATTTCAATTCAACACATGAATATTCTCTATAGTTTGTAAATATATAAAAATGTGATTTTTATCGTTAAATCTATTTGTTTAAATTCGAATAATATTCAACACATGAATTTCAATTCAACACATGAATATTCTCTATAGTTTGTATATATATAAAAATGTGATTTTTATCATTAAATCTATTTGTTTAAATTCGAATAATATTCAACACATGAATTTCAACTCAACGAATGAATTTCAATTCAACACATGAATATTGGTTTCAACATATGTAATTAATTTCAACCAATGAAAATTATTCTAACACATGAATATTTCAGAAAATTTCGGCAGCATAACGGCAGGGTAGTTAAAACCGGGACCGTCCCTAGTACGGCTCCTCGCTCTACCTTAAAACCTCGCGGTTTTTGACAATGGGGATCATGCATCTAGTTCGCACGCAGGCGGCATGTTTTATTTTCAATTCCACAATCCTATTGTAATTTGTTTCAACCACAAGAGGGTATTTTTCAACCACAAAGGTATTTTTCAATCACAAAGGTATTTTTCAACCACAATATCAACCACAAACAATTATTTCCAACCATTCGTCATACCATATAATATCACGTCAATCACAAGCAATAAATATCGTCCATGGTCTGTGGACGAGGGGAGTATATATATATATATATATATATATATATTATTTCTATAATTCACTTGCATTTCATCACAATTCAAAGCATATATGTTTCATACAACGCTTGTATAATTTATACATCGCTAATATAACTTATACAACACATGTACATGAGGTATACAATGCGTATATAATTTACACTTCGCTTATATAATTTATACAACACGATTCCATTCAAACAATTTAGTTTAGATTCCTCACATTGGTTTTTGTAGTGCTAAAAATCGTAGGAAGATCAGAAAAATCCGCGGCTTCTGCTAGATGGTAGAGAGCCTCCCTGCGGTCCCGATGTTTCCTGTTTCATCGAATTTCATTAACACACTAAAAAGATACGATTTTTCAAAGTTTTGCAACACTTAAAAGTGTTATTTTCATTTCAGAAATTCAAAGCAGAAGGGTTTGCAAAGCTTCAAAACTAGGTTTTGATTTTAAATCAAAATCGTACCTCGTTGTCCCGATCAAACTACACGGCGTCGAAGGGCTACGAACCGGCTTCCTATCGACAGTGGTGGCAGCGAACTCGGCGGCTCCAGCGAGGCACGGCGGCGGCAGAAACGGGCGAACATCCTGGACAAAATTCGACGCGAATACTGCACGGTTTCTGATGAGGCTTGTTTTGATTTGAAGAGGGGAGGAAGGCGACCGGAATTGTCAACTGGAGGCGGCGGCGACATCGACTGTGGCGGCGGCGAAATCGATGGGAAGGTTTGAACGCGATGGACTGTCGAGAGTGAGGGAGGCGGCTAGGTTTTCTGGAGTTTTATTTTTTTTTATGAAAGAAAAAATCCTATTGGCCGAGGATTTATAGTAAATTTTAAATATTGTTTTTACAAACGAACTCCTTTTCCAACCCAACGACTGTCGCCGCCAGCTAAATACCCCCATCCCGGACACAATGGGATATGTTTCGTTGGCCAGTTTGATTGTTACAGTCAGTTATTTTTCAAATTAAAGTATAAAACATTTAATATTCAATTTGAACGTACATTTCAATGTGCCGGGGCCACAAACTGATTCGAAAAATTCCCGAAAAATAAATCTAGCTATGTTTTGACTCTACGGTCCCAACAAAACTAGTTTCGTCGAATTCTGAGATCGTTTGAAAAATGGCCATTTTTAGGTCGACCCATTTTAACAGAAATTGACCAATCACATTTTCCTTTGCCCCGCTCACATACTAGCTTCAAAAATTATGAAATTTGAAACCTAGCAATAATTTGACATCCTGGACCCAACAAAAGTGGTTTCGTCGAATTCCGAGGTCGTATGCAAAATATCTATTTTCAAGGGCTATATATTCTATATAGCACCTTTCTGAAAATTCATTTGGCCATAACTTTTGATCCCTGTTATGAAACTTCGATTTTTCAGATTCGTTAGAAAGGTATTCATAAACAGATTTTATATATTTTTGGTTTCGCTAAAATTCGTTATTTTTTCCACCCGGTACAGTCAGACAAAGTTTGTATTCAATTTTCAAACTGCCTTACTATTCCCAATTCATTATTTTATTGAAATGTGCTATTTCAATTGCTCAAATTCTTTAACAATAACCAATTTTAAAAATTTTAAATTGGTTCACATTTTCCGGGTTATTACACAAAGTCTTGTGGTTGATGATCAAACCACGGCCTGTGTGGCATAGCTTTGTGTAGCGTTGATTCGCGAGACTCACACCCCGGTTGTGAACCAGAAACAGGAGAGGACTGCAGGGAGGGCATGCATTTCTTTCTAGCTAGGGTGGTGTCAGTGACCTACCAGCCCTGACATTTATATTATTTTCACCTGTGTGGTTGTTGCTGTTGCGAGGCGCCTCGGTTATATCGGTCGATCCGGGACCGATGGAGTCATTCGTTGGCTCATTTACGCCCCCAAAGGGCGGGGAAACGCAGTGTTCAGGCATTTTTATTCACATCGGTGGACTGGCCCTGAAGATCCAAGGGTTACTCGAGCTCTGATCCTGAGACATGGTAGGCTAGATTGTCTCGAATCGGTAGAGGACGATCCCTGGCCTCGGTTCACAAATGGAAATCCAATTTCCAAATACGTGACTTTGTGGTTTTGATTATAGAGCCAAGTATGGCGACATGATATATGATACCCATGCCGTCTATGATTGATATTGTTTTGACACTATACACTTATAGTAATAATAAAAGGTGAAAATTCGCATATCAAGCATTCTTTGGCTATTATAAGGTAAAACCCTATCCTCCGGCTTGTGTTGCATTGTGTGATGGGACCTAGGTCTTATAATAGCTTCATTTTTCTTTATTTAGCATTGCGCTGTTGTTTTATGCACTGGTGTTCTTGGGAGGAAACCCGTTCCGTGTTATACGGCGTGGTCCCTTGATTTACCTAACTTTAAGTTAAAGATTAATAAATGTTTTAGTTCTCACACTAGTCACATGACTGACCTGGATTTTATTGTTTTAACCTAAACTACTGGGTGCCCCTATTTTGACACGGGCAGCTAGTAGTTTTGGTTTTGCAGAATTATAGTCACAGGATCCTGATTTACAGCTGAATCGGTATTCGGAAAGCTATGTATCCGTGTATCTGTTTTCAGTTGTGCTTTGTATTGTTTTTCCGCGGTGATGTATTTAAATGTAATTTAAATCTCTGAAATTTTCTGTGTAAATTTATTTATACTCTGTATATTCTTGTAATCTGATGAAATTGTTGTAATAAGCAATGAAATGTTCTTCTGTTTGCGTTCCGATGTGGCTTGTCCTCAAAGTATCCGCTATTTCCTTCACGGGGAAGTTACGGGTCTTTAAATTTGGTATCAGAGCTTTGGTTTACAGACCTCGGAGAATAAGACACATTAGAACCAAACAAAAGAATTCATCACAGATTGGATTAGTAATATCCAATGAGAATGACTCGTTAGAGATGGGATCAGTAGTATCCTAGAACAAGTGTGAAGAGTGATGTTTTTGAAATAAAATTGAAAACAATTTTTGTTTTGAAAAATTTAAAATCGTATTATACGTATTTGAATATTTATTTGTATTGATTTGGACAATTAAGTATATAGAGATTTTGTATATACGTCTGATCCACGTGTATTCGAAGTTTGAATATACTAGATAGATATAGAATCACAATCTAGTCGCCCGGAGATGATTTTGATGATGGAGCTCTTTCGTTTTTCGAAAGTGAGATATTTATATATTTCCTATTGGCTGGTGTGAGAACCAAAACTAGATAGGGCTTATTGTTGAGATTTGGCACCAAAAATGTGATTTTTGACTATATATCAAAGTTATGAATTTGAAATAATAATCAACTAATTGATTACTGATTGTGTTGTCTGATTATTGGTTGATTAATTAAAATTTGAACCATTTAGCCAAATTGAACCAAATAGTGAATTGTATTGAAAATTAGTCGCATTTGCATGCATATACATGTACTTACATTGAACAGGTCATAGCAAGGAGGCTAGAGAAGAAGAATAAAATTGTTTGCCCGACAAATAGGTACATGTTTATTGTATTTCTTGGATTTTGGATGATTTTATGAGCCGATTGGCTAGCCGCTTGGCTTTTTCTTTTTCTTTTGGATTGAAGAAGGCCATGGGAGGCTATATGAAATATCCCGAAGTCCCCGATGAACGAAGGGTTATGGCGAATTTTTTTAGAAATTTAGGGTGTTAGCTAAATTTTTGAAAAATTTGGAAAGTTCTTAGAAACTGAAAAGTTGAAGAACTTAAGCCATAATAAGAATAATGAAAGTTGAGTTGATTAGTTAAACAACTTTCGGCTTCGTTCCTTTTCGGGGACGAAAAGTTTTAAGTGGGGGAGATTGTAATAACCGTGAAATCCGAGCCAATTTAAAATTTTTATTTTGGCAATTTTAATGATTTTTAAATATTTAAAATGAATTATTTTAAATAATAATGATGAGAAATTTATTTTGAATAGAACTAGAATGTATATATTTATATACGTCGTCGTTAGAATATAAATATTTTATTTTAATTATAAAAGGAATTGAAAATGACGCAGTAGTTTGAAAATTCAATTTCAAAGTTCAAATGAATGTACCGGGTGAAAATAAACCGGATTTTAGTGAAACCAAAAATATTGGGATCTAATTGAAAATATCTTTCCAACGAATCCGAAAAAATGAAATTTCATAGCGGGGATAAAAAGTTATGTCCAGTTGAAAATTCAGAATACTCGCTATGGAATTCTGGCCCTTAAAATGGGAATTTTGCAAACGACTCGGTTTTCGATGAAACCACTTTTGTTGGATCCGTGATGTCAAGTTACTGCTAGGTTTCAAAATTCGTAACTTTTCGAATCAATATGTGAGCGTAGCAAAGGAAAACGCGTTTGACCAGTTTTAGTTAATTTTAATCGACTAGAAAATGGCCATTTTTCAAACGGTCTCAAAATTCGACGAACTTAGTTTTGTTAGGACCGTATCGTCAATACGAAGCTAGAAAATATTTTCCGGGAATATTTAGAGTCCATATGTGGCCTCAGTAAATTGAAATGCGCGTTCAAATTCAATATATTGATTTATATTTTGATTTTGACGAAAACTGATCGAAACGATTGAATCAGCTTATGATATATATCCCATTGTGTTCGGAATGGGGGTTAATTAGCTAGGGACGACAAGCGGTGGGTCTCGTTTCGAGGTCAAAATAAAAAGGTACCTTTTTAAAATTAAATAATTAAATAAAGAAAACCCCCTCTCTATTTACTCTCTCCCTCCCTTGTTATTCGTTCAGAAGAAATCGAAGAAAGAAAGAAAAAAAAGCCGCTGCTTCACATTGATACCGCTTCTCTCCTCTGGCGTCGTCGCCGTTCAACTCCTCCCCCCTCTGGATCGAAGTCCGACCCCCCCTCGATCGAACAGCAACCAAACCCCGCCCCCTCGATCAAACCGCAGCCAAAACCCCCACCTCGAGTGCGCCATCGCAATCACCGCCATGCCTCCGACAACCACCAACCGCCAATCCTCCCTCTCCCTTCTCTCACCTCGTGACACTGAATCCCCCACCCCCTTTTCGAACGACGTCGGAAATCGTGAATCCCCACCATTGATTTAAAACCCTCCACAACCCCAATTCAACCACCAAAATCTGAATAGAAAGGTGTGTTCTTTTATTATTATTTATTATTTACATCCATTTTATTTTATTTTCAATTTATTATATCATAACTATGTTAAGAAAATCTGATTTTAATGAATATGATGTTAATTACAAGAAAGGTTTAATTTTTAATTACAAGAAAGGTCGGATTTTTCTAAGTAGAAAGGCGATATTTTTCTAAGTAGAAAGGCGATAATTTTCTAAGTAGAAAGGCGATATTTTTATTATTAGTAGAAAGCGATATTTTTATACAAAGAAAGGCGAAATTTTTATATGATGTAAATAATAAAAATATGAATTTTATATTATACAGATAATAAAAATTCGATCTTTATTATGAACGAGATATAAAAATATGATTTTTATATAAGAAGTGAATCAAAAATAAAGATGTGATTTTTATACGAACAATATAAAAATAAAAATGTGATTTTTTATAATAAATATAGCGTTGTTAAAAACATGATTTTTAACATATACCGTGTGAAACAGATCTAATTGGAAACACGACGAAGATTTTCTACATATGAAGAGTCGTGGTGTTTGATTTAGCTTATTGGTGAGAACTCCTCACTTTTAATTTAATTTCTAGTTTGAAATATATACTAGGATGCAGACGGTGCTTAGCAACACCCGACACCCATCGTCCACAGACCATGGATGACTTGTTTGTTTAATTTCTGTGTTGTGAAATTTGATTGTGTGATGTGGAATAAAATATTTTATAGTGGAAAATATTTTATGGTTAAAAATATAATTTTTAACGTGTATATAAAATAAATATTTATAAACAAATCGGACGATTTGTTTATATACACTAATTTGACCGATATTGATTAGGACGATAAATTTTACACATCGCCCAACTGCACAAATAAAATATGTGTTTGTTGATTTGAAACCCCACACGGGTATTGGGATGAGATTTGATGTACACTAATCCCGATTGTTTAGTTGTATGTCAATCGATGAATTGACATACTCTGTAAGCGTTAATTATTTATATTTAATGCTTATGCAGTTGTGTGGTGCACTCCGGATGATGGTTGATGATTTATCGTTGCTGTTATATACATGTGTTGTAGGAAATCCGTATAATTAACGTTATATGGTAATTGATTGGGCCTCATTCCAATTTAGAAAATAAATTCATGTGTTGAATAGAAAATATATATTCATGTGTTGAAATAAAAATTTATACTCATGTGTTGAAATGAAAATATATATATACATGTGTTGAATAGAAAATATATATTCATGTGTTGAATAGAAAATAAATATTCATGTCTTGAATAGAATAAAATAATTTCATGTATTGAAATAAAATAATTTCATGTGTTGAAATAAAATAATTTCATGTGTTGAATAAAAGCCCCGTTGATTAGATTGACGCCATTTTGACGTGAACGATATTTATATCGATTTTATTCATTTTTATAATGAATATAGGAAAGAAAGTGATTTCAAAATATAACGTTTTGAAAATATTATCATTTGTATATCGATGATGTGGAATATTCAATTTTGATTAGAAATTGAATATGAAGTTGAAATCGTTTTGAAAACGAATTTAAAACGATTTATAAAATACTTTTTGAAAGGAAATCGACGAAATATAATATACATATATATATATATATATAATGACCTGAATAGAATGCGTCGCATCGCGGCAATTCGCGAATTTCGACCATTGGCTTCGAATGGATATTACGGGAGATCCAACGGTCGGATTCTCCTGAAACCAGAACCGTTGGGTTCGTATCGAAAAGAGTTTTCTAAGAATATTAGAAATTAGAAATCTAACAGTTGGATTTGGAATTATGTTCAAATCAAATTTGGAAAAGGTCGTTGTAAGTGCAATTCGATGGCCGTTGATGGCAATCGACTGTACGGGCCTTGATAAAATTATTAAAAATAGTAATAATTTGTGTAAAATCATAAGAAATGATTTGGGAAGAATTGGGATGAAATACTCCATATTTGAAAAGATAAAAATAGATTTTTATCGAAATGAACTAGTTTTGAACTAGAATAATAATTTATTTATTTTTAAAATAAATAAATTGGATTTGAAATGGTTTTAAAAGTAACCATAATTTCCAATAATTGAATTGGAATGGATTTGAATCGAAATTGTCTTTGGAATATTTCGATGTTGGATTTCGTGATTATACAGATATTGTTATGGAAATTTGAAAGATATATTTATATCGTTACTTCCAATACGATATTTGTTGGTCGTAGAATTTGATATTGAATATAAGCTGATATATTTTCTATTCACAGCCTTGTAATTAATATCAAATGGGATTTGGGTTTGTCGTGAATGGTGTCTTCATTAACACTGTTCTTAAACCCAGTTGAGAAAAAGATTAAATCTTTTTGTTTAGATTTAATAAAGTGTACCAATTAAATTGTATTTAATTGGAATTGAATTTGAATTGATTTCTGGGTTTATCGTGAACGGTGTTTTAAATAACACTTGTTCTTTAACCCGATAATTAATGTAATGTGATTTTGGGTTTATAGTGAATCGTGTTTTAAATGACATTGATTCTTTAACCCAGTTAAAGGCAGGAAGATTAAAACCAAGTGGAGTTTCAATGAATCTTTAATTAGATTAAAAAGATCGAGAATGGAGTCTCACCAGTTTTGCTCCAGGCGATAGTTAAATCTTTAATTAGATTTGAATGTGAAATGGTAATTGAATTTACCGATAACACCGTGGTGTTAGATATGAAGTATTACCAGTTTGTAATGATCCGGATTCTTATAGGATTAATTTTAAAATATTTAATACTGATTTAAATATTGGGTGGATAATATAAATGGAATTTTATATTAAGTTATTAGTTTAATAATCAATTTCGATTTAATATCGAATATATTAAATCATCGTAATGCGAAAATATAATTCAGTTCGAGATTTAAAACTGAATTAAATACAGTTCAGAATTCTGTTTGAATTAGAATAATAATATTAAATTATTATCGAAGAATTTAAATGGTTTGAAATTAAATTTATATCAGTTTAAATTTATAACAACTACAGATGATTGAATTGAACTTCGTGACCTATTCCAGTGGGTTCAGAATAGTGGTTTAACCCTAGGAAGGACAGTTGTTGGGTTCAGAAAGGAGTTTAGGACCATTGAGTATTTTAATTAAAGGATATGGTTCTAAAACAAATTTAAATTAAAATAAACGGGGGCCACGCAGTTAAAATTTAAACCACCTCCTTCCTGCTTAAAATCGAAGGGGGAAAAAAGGATACACGTTGTCCTCCTTAACTCCACAAAGGCTTGGCCTTGCTGTTCAATTCCAAGACCATGCCTTTTCCTATTAAAACCGTATCCCTCCTCCATCGCTTAGAAATCAAAATCGAAACCTCAGAGAATTGAAATGGCCGACCCTCTTTAATCATCGTCCTCTTCAAAAGCCGTGCAGTATTTTGGGGTTCGACGCTTTTAGGTTTAGGATAAAACGGGACTGTTTTCGTGGGTGTTCGATGTTGCCAAGGGAAGTCAACACTGGAAACCGCGATTTCTGGAAGGCTCGATTGAATCCATGAGCTAGAAAATCGAAGTTGTTGTCTATTCCTGATGGTTCTGGGGCGCGATGTCAACAAACAGTAGTGGATTGCGGTGGGTACAAAAGGGGATGACGGACCTTGTATGAGTGGTGCCATGGATTTGAGGATCCGTACTTTTTTAGGGGACGAACCGGAAGTGCGATAAACTCTTGGGTTCTGTTCGACGTCGATGAATTTGAAGGAGGCCGACAGTGGTGTTTTGGGAGGGACAGTTGTAAGTGGATGGACTGAGGTGGAATTGGAATGTACTGATGAAGTTCGGCAGTGGAGCTTGAATATGAAGTGCTCGTTGAAATGCCGTAGTAAGATTGATTTCAGTTTTGGGACTGGTTTCAGTTGGAGTTGTTGGGAAATGGATTTAAGGTAATTTATTTGTAATTAAATACTTAGTTAATTAGTTTAATTTATTTTGTGTAAAGATAAAAATAGGCAGCCTATTCTTTTTAGAGCCGTTAGAGGCACCGTTAAGTATGTCGAACTCATAAGCAATTAGGATTTTTTTAAGTTAATTTAATTTAATGTGATTAGGATTTTTAAGTTAATTTAATTTATAAAGAGAATTGTTTATAAGTGATCATTTATTTAAAAGTAGAAATTTGTTTATATAAAAGAAAATGGTGTTAACTATTATTTAGAAATAGATTAGAATTTAATTAGTATATGGATTAGAATTTAATTAGTATATGATTAGAATTTAATTAGTATATGAATTAAATCATCATACTAGTTAGAATTAAATTAGTAGGTCAGTTAGGATTAAATTAGCTTAATCCAAATGCGTAAAATTTTACTAACTAAGGAATATTTCATTAGATATATACAAGATATTATCGAGTGGAATCAGTCGAGAAAGGCGTAGCTCTGAGATTCATAATTCAACATTTAAGAATTTGAAATCAGAATGGATCGCAAATAAAAGCCCTTGTGAGTAAATCTCACTCACCGCCTTATTAAGAATTATTTTTATTCGTTAAAAATAATTGTTTGTTGCTTGTTGAATGCTTTCTGATTGGTTGATTTAAATATATTAGTTATCTAGGATTGGTTGACTATTATATATATTGGGTTGATGGTTGGATTGATTCCTGCAGTCTCATTAGCGGATGCCCGCAGTTTCATAGCGGATGATTTCCCTATGCGCCCCACAAATATATATTAGTGGATGACCTTCATACCGCGATATCCTGCCTCGAAGCAGGATGGGTATTACTATGTTGACTAACGTCTGTGGATGCAGGAAAACAGGTTGGAGGAATCCGACTTGATTCCTCAAAAATATATTATCTGTTTGTTTGGTTTCATATGTATATTCATATATGGTGTGTTAAATAAAATCAAACGATTTAAATTGGTTGATTTGATTGTTTAAAATATCCCTGGGGCTAGAATATATTTATAAAAATATCCTGAAAGGGGTATTTGAAATTTGAAAAGAGAAATTCAAATGGGATTTATGATATATAGAATTTGAATTTTTAAATAGATTTGAAATATAAACTTGTTTTGAAAAATAAAACAAGTAGTTCCTTTATAAACGAAGTTTATAAATAATTCTTCTATAAACGAAGTTTATAAATAAAGCGAAAAGAATTATCATTGGGTAATTCAGAAATAAAAATTCAAGTGTGAAATTGAAAAGGGAAATCTATTTTTCCAAAAGTAGAAATACCGATTTCAAAAGGAATTTAAATCGAGACTTGTTTAAAGAACGAATAAAGAAAGTTTGAAATGGAATTGAATATAGAATTTGAATAGAAAGTTTCAAATAGAATTGAATATAGAATTTGAATAGAGAATTCAAATAGAATTGAATATAGAATTTGAATAAAGGGAATTCAAATAGAATTGAATATAGAATTTGAATAAAGAGAATTCAAATAGAATTGAATAATAGAATTGAATTGAGAATTCAAATAGAGTTGATGTAACGACCCGGAATTTTGGGGCCAATTTAAAATTTTTATTTTAGAAATTTTAATTGATTTTAATATTTAGAATAATTAATTTTAAATAATAACGACTAAAAATTTATTTTAAAACGAATAAATTAAATTTAATTATAAAAGGAGTTTAAAACAGCGCTGCAGTTTGAAAATTTGAATTTGAACTTTGACTGACTGCACAGGATTCATTTTAAATCAGAATTGAGCGAAACCAGAAATATTTAAATCTGTTCAATCATATCTTTCTAACGAATCTGAAAAACTGAAATTTCATTGCAGAAATAAAAAGTTATGTTCAGTTTAAAATTTAGAAAAGTCGCTGTAGAATTTATATATTTTAATTAAATATATTGGCCTTAAAAATAGCCATTTTTCAAACGACCTCGGTTTTCGACGAAACAACTTTTGTTGGGACCGGAATGTCAAATTATTGCTAGGTTTCAATTTTCATAATTTTTCGAATTAATATGTGAGCGTGGCAAAGGAAAATGTGTTTTGACTGTTTTAGTCAAATCAGATCGACCAGAAAATGGCCATTTTTCAAACGGTCTCAGAATTTGACGAAATTAGTTTTTTTAGGACCGTATCGTCAAAACAAAGCTAGAAATAATTTTTCTGTAATTTTTAGAGGTCGTATGTGGCTCTGGTGAATTTAAATATACGATTGAATTAATTAAATAAATGATTTAAATTTTTATTTAAATAAAACAGGCTACAGACATTCGTTTGGGCTGACGGGACATGGCTCATTGGATCCGGAACGGAGGTTATTAGCTAGGAAGGTCGTTGGGCCTGAATCGAAGTTATAAAAAAATTGAAGGATTTATTTGCAAAATTAGTTAATTAAATAATATATTATTATAAATAGTACATACCCAAACCCTAATTTTCTAAATGAACAGCCGCCGCTCTCTATTATGAATGGCCGACATCGTCCAAACTAAATCCCTTAATTCCTTCATGAAACTTGCGAATTATCTGAAGATTGATACACGAAAATCAAAGAGACTTTCAGGGGCTTCAAGATCATACGGATGTGATCAGATTTCGTGAACTGTGGAGGGTGAATTCGAAGCTCAAAACGGCAGAGTTCATCGCCGTTTTCTGGCGCGATGAAGGGCTCGAACTTCGAGCTGATGACGGCGGCAGTTGCTCTCGGGTTGGCCTTCGACGTGGGGTCCTTGGATCTAGCTCCGATCAGCTTGGCGGCGTGCGCGCAGGAGATGATGAAGTCGACTTCAGGTTTTCCAGTAAAGAACGATAGGAGGAAGATAATTAACGTATGGATTAAGGTTTTATTTAAATAATTAATTATTTTAAGGATATAATTAAAATTTAAAATTATATAACTTGTCCAAATTACATTAGAATTCCACGAAACGAATTGTGTTGGACTCGCAGAATGAAGATCTACGAGATGGAGCAGTCCAGAGTTGAAACCGAGCAGATCCAGTTGTGACCAAATTTCAGATCTAAATTAAAAGCAAAGTGAGATTTCTGTTTTCAAATTAAAATTATTTATTTGTTTTATTATGAAATTTATATTCATTCTATATAAACTGCATGTGGTGTCATGTATATATTTTTGTTGAAATGTTGATTGTGTTGTATTGCGATGAATCATGAATGAATTTGTGTGTATCATGTTTGTCATTCAAACTGAATTATCATTGTTATTAGATTGTTGAAATTAACACTCATATTAATTTTAAAGTTAGATTCAAATAATGTTACCATTTGTTCATTAGATGGGGATAATTATACATTTATGTAAATTGGGAAATTAAATTCAAAGGAAATATTTTATTGTCAAAATTTGGACAATAAGAAGTATAGACGTTAAAGAAACATCTTTATTGTCAAATTAGAGGTAATAAAAAGTAGTAGATTTTAAAGTCGTATGCTTTTATATGTCGTTAGAACACTTAGAAAATTGTTAGTATATAAAATATGCTTTTATATGTCGTTAGAACACTTAGGAAAATGTTAATATGTAAAATTTTCTTTTATATGTCATTAAAATACTTAGAGAAATGTTTATATATATATATATAGTATATGATGTTAGAATTCGTAGAAAATATTTTACACATAAAATGTTATTTTATGTGATGCTAGAATAAAAATGTAAATTACCTTTTTATTGAATTATGAATCATTTAAAAATAATAAATTAGAAATGGATATTTTTGTCACTTTGAAATGAATGAAATTAAAAGAATATTTTTGTCACCTTAACATGAATGAAACCAAAAGGGACATATTTTGTCACTTTGACATGAATGAAATAAAAAGGATATTTTTTACATTTAAGATGAATGAAATAAAAATGTATATTTTTATACATTAAAAAGAAGAAGTTAAAAATGTATATTTTTATACATTACATAGAATGAATCTCTGTTTGAAAACTCGTGAGCATGTAATTTACATTTTTATGAAAATGAATTATTAAAAAGAATAAAACCTTGATTAGAATGTGTTACATGTAAAATTACATTTCTATGTAATTAGTATTCATCAAAAAAAAAAGAATTAAACAAAAATGTACATTTTATTCATTTATAAAGGATGTAATATAAATATACATTTTTGTGTTAAAATATGTTTATAGAAATAAAAATCACATTTTTGTGAAAACTTGAATAGTTGAATTAGAAATAACATTTTTGTGTTAAAATGTGATTTTTGCAAATAAAAATATACATTTTTGGTAATTAAAGAAGTTCACACCAAAATATACATTTTTGGTAATTAAAGAAGTTTACACCAAAATAAACATTTTTTGTAATTAAAGAGGTTTACACCAAAAAATACATTTTTGGTCATTGGAAGGGATTACACAAAGATAGGGATGTTTATATTTTTATTGTCAATTAGTTTAAAAAAAATTGTAAATAGTAGTTTAGATTTTTACTGTCATTTGTCAACAATAAAAAGAATGGAGATGTTTGTCTGTGATATTGAAATGTTTGATGTGTTAAATATAATGTTAGTGTATTCAAACCGAATATTACACATCCATTTACAAGTCATCCGACTTGTTTATGAGATTGGGACGATAATTTTCACACATCGCCCAAGTGCACAAATAATTGATTATTCGTTTGATGGGTGAAACCCCACACGGGTATTGGGATGATATTTGACAGACACAAATCCCAATGTTTAGTTGTAGAATCCACTTTGGATGTTATTTGGATGCTTGATAATTATTTATCATGAGTATTGATTACCTACAATATATGGTTGTTGATTGAGTCACATTCCAATAAAGAATATTCTAGAAAAAGAATATTTTAGAAAATGTCTTAGAGAAAGAATATATTTTGGAAAAAGAATATATTTTAGAAAAATATATTTTTATTGAAATGCACTAGTTATCAACTAGGATAAATCATTAAATTAAGATTTAATGAAGTTTTCCCATTTGTTAATATTTAATTGAAATTTAACTAAATAAATTGGATTTTGGGTTTGTCGTGAATAGTGTCTTAAATAACACTGTTCTTAAACCCCATATGAAAGGAATAATCTTTTAATTTAGATTATTAAAGTTTTCAATTATATTTAGTAATTGGAATAAGGTGAAATGTGAGTTGGGATTTTTGTGAACTGTGTTTTTAAGTGACATATGTTCTTTAACCCAACTGATAATGAAAATATGATTTGGAATTTATAAATCTTTTATTAAGATTTAAATTGAAATTTTCCAAAAGTGAAGTTTCCAGTTTAATATATTAAATTGGAGTTTAATGGAACTCGAATTTATAATAACCGGGGTAAGCTTCTGTAAAAGAAGACCGATACTACATATGGAATTTAAGAGGCATTGCCATTATCCCATTTATATTATTGGTCAGATACAGAAATTTATAGCGATTATATATTGATTTGATTTCTGTGAAGATTCCATATTTTATGGAAGATGATTTTGGGTTTACTGTGAACTATGTTTTAAATGACATTAGTTCTTTAACCCAGTTAAAGATAAGGTTAATTTCTTAAATTCAAATAATCATTGAATAATATTGTGATATTTAAAACCAAATTGGGTTTTTAATAAATCTTTAAAAGAATAATTTAAAGAGTTTATCTTTGAAAAAATAATGCGAATATTTTATTAGAAGAATATTCTGAATTGGAATGAGGCGTTGGATGTGTTTTTATAGTACTTGATTTTTAATTATAAAAATACATGAGTTATTTGGGAAGATCGGGTTTAACCCATTCCGAATAATTACTATGACGATGAAGAGTCGAAGATGAAGACGGTGATTGAAGACCAACGATCTTCACATCGAATGGATGTGTTGCTACAGAGACCCTTGATGGGAGTAGCTACCTTGAAGGGGCTTCAGTGGTGGCCGTCCGGACTATTGTTGATTGTTCGGATTTGGTTTTCGCTCAGACCCAGAGCATAAGCTTGTAAATGGATGCGTGTCTGACATTGGATTTCGTCCCATGTGAATTAAATCGATTTCTATTCATTTATGTCTGTTTGGTGGTGGAGAATTTATTCTCTACCTAACATCTTGGTATATATTAATAGTGATTGATCGCATGGCATGAATTGTCAATGTGGCACGCCAAGATGCAAATGATCAAGGCTTTTGTTGAAAAGCAGGGCCTTGTGGGATGATCAAAGTATAGCCTATTACAGCATACCTTTGTGTATAACGTGACTTCACGAGCCTCACACACCGGTATGAGTCAAAAACGGGATATGCACCATAGGGAGTGCACACGTTTCTTTATAGCTAGTGGTAGTGTTAGTGCTTAAACTGGCTGACATTTTACTTATGTGGATGATGGATTTTGAGGCGTCTCGGATTTATATAGGCCGTTAGTGGTCATACTATAGGTTCAAAGGAACCGGGAAACGTGTGTTCAGGCATAACCAATCCACTGCCGATAGGCGGGGACCGGCCCTACCGCTCCAAGGGTTCACTACGGGGGATCCTGAGGCATTTGCTAGAGTGTCTCGAATCGGAGAGGAGCTTGCCCCTAGCCTCGACTCATGATGGAAATCCAATTCCCAATACGACCTTGCGGTTTTGATTGTGGAACTAGTATGGCGACATAGTAGGATGAGGTACTATGTCGTCTATGATTAATACATTATGATTGAAATTGTTTTTGAAATATATACATACCCATATATATACACACTAATATTAAATCCGTTTTATCGTATCAAGCATCTTTTGACCATTATAAGGTAAAACCCTATCCTCCGGTTTGCGTTGCATTGTGTGATGGGGCTTGGGTCTTATAATGGTCTCATTTTTTCTAAAAAGCATTGCGTTGTTTAACGATTTAATTTATTTTATGCAATGGCAATCCAATGGAGTAAACCCGTTCCGCGTTAGCGGCGTGGTCCTGTGATTAGCCATATTTATTAGATAGTTAAGTTAAGATTTCTCATACCAGTCCCATGACTGACCTGTAGTTTGTTTCACTGGCAAACTCGGGTGCCCATATTTTCCACATGGGTAGTCGAGTAGCTTTTGCAGATATAATTGCAGGATCCTGGTTTACAGCTGAAGCGGTATTCAGAAAGCTCTGTATCCGTGTATTCCTTTTGGTTGTATATTTGTATTATTTTCCGCTGCTATTTAAATGTAATTTAAATCTCTGATATTATTGTATTTCTATTGTGTAATAGATATTCATACTCTGTTAATTCTTGTGCTCTGATGTAATTGTTGTAATCAGCAATAAAATGTTCTTCAGTTTGTATTCTGATGTGTGTTGTTCTCAAAGCAATTCAGCCTTTCCTTTACTGGGAAGTTTGGGTCGTTTCAGTTGGTATCAGAGCTTTGGTTTACCGAGCTCGAGAACAAGAAAAATTAGGACTGAACGAAATAATTCATCAGAGATTGGATTAGTAATATCCAATAAGAATAACTCATTAGAGATGGGATCAGTAGTATCCTAGAACGAGTGTGAGGAGTATTATTTTCTTTAAAATAAAAATGAAAACAAATTTAGTTTTGAAAATTTTATCTTAAAATACGTATTTGAGTATATTATTATTTGAATGTGGACAATCGAGTATATAAATATTTCGAATATACGAGTAATTAACGGATATTCAAAGTTTTAATATACTAGATAGATATAGAATCACACTCTAGTCGCCCGGAGATAATTCTGGTGATCAGTGCACCATCATCAGTATTTATGTTTGAGTATCGAAAGTGGGATTTTCTATATATTTCCATTGACTGGTATGAGAAGCAAAACTTAGTTAGGACACATTGCTGTGATTTGCACTAAAATATGATTTTTGATTATATATAAAAGTTATATATATTTGGAAAGTTAATCATCTAATCGATTGCTGGTTGTGATGTTTGATTATAAATTTAACTAATTGAAACCAATAAATAAAAAATTAAAGTTGAGCTAGTTAATTAAACAACTTTTAGCTACGTTCCTTTTCGAGGACGAAAAGATTTTAAGTGGGGGCGATTGTAACGACCCGGAATTTTGGGGCCAATTTAAAATTTTTATTTTAGAAATTTTAATGGATTTTAATATTTAGAATAATTTATTTTAAATAATAATGACTAAAAAATTATTTTAAAACGAATAAATTCAATTTAATTATAAAAGGAGTTTAAAACAGCACTGCAGTTTGAAATTTTGAATTTGAAATTTGACTGACTGCACATTCATTTTAAATCAGAATTGAGCAAAACCAGAAATATTTAAATCTGTTCAACCATATCTTTCTAACGAATCTGAAAAACTGAAATTTCATCGCAGAAATAAAAAGTTATGTCCAGTTTAAAATTTAGAAAAGTCGCTGTAGAATTTATATATATTTTATTTAAATATATTAGCCTTAAAAATAGCCATTTTTCAAACGACCTCGGTTTTCGACGAAACCACTTTTGTAGGAACCGAAATGTCAAATTATTGCTAGGTTTCAATTTTCATAATTTTTCGAATTAATATGTGAGCGCGGCAAGGGAAAATGTGTTTTGACTGTTTTAGTCAAATCGGATCGACCAGAAAATGGCCATTTTTCAAACGGTCTCAGAATTTGATGAAATTAGTTTTGTTAGGACCGTATTGTCAAAACAAAGCTAGAAATAATTTTTCTGTAATTTTTAGAGGTCGTATGTGGCTCCGGTGAATTTAAATATACGATTGAATTAATTAAATAAATGATTTAAATATTTAATTAAATAAAACAGGCTACAGACGTTCGTTTGGGCTGACGGGACATGGCTCATTGGATCCAGAACGGGGGTTATTAGTTAGGAAGGTCTGTCGTTGGGCCTGAATCGGAGTTATAAAAAGAATGAAGGATTTATTTGCAAAATTAGTTAATTAAATAATATATTATTATAAATAGTACATACCCAAACCCTAATTTTCTAAATGAACAGTCGCCGCTCTCTATTATGAATGGCCGACATCGTCCAAACAAAATCCCTTAATTCCTTCATGAAACTTGCGAATTATCTGAAGATTGATACACGAAAATCAAAGAGACTTTCAGGGGCTTCAAGATCATACGGATGTGATCAAATTTCGTGAACTGTGGAGGGTGTATTCGAAGCTCAAAACGGCAGAGTTCATCGCCGTTTTCAAGCGCGATGAAGGGCTCGAACTTCGAGCTGATGACGGCAGCAGTTGCTCTCGGGTTGGCCTTCGACGTGGGGTCCTTGTATCTAGCTCCGATCAGCTTGGCGGCGTGCGCGCAGGAGATGATGAAGTCGACTTCGGGTTTTCCAGTAAAGAACGATAAGAGGAAGTTAATTAACTTATGGATTAAGGTTTTATTTTAAGGATGTAATTAAAGTTTAAAATTATATAACTTGTCCAAATTACATCAGAATTCCACGAAACGAATTGTGTTGGACTCGCAGAATCAAGATCTACGAGATGGAGCTGTCCAGAGTTGAAACCGAGCAGATCCAATTGTGACCAAATTTCAGATCTAAATTAAAAGCAAAGTGAGATTTCTGTTTTCAAATTAAAATTATTTATTTATTTTATTATGAAATTTATATTCATTCTATATAAACTGCATGTGGTGTCATGTATATATTTTTGTTGAAATGCTGATTGTGTTGTATTGCGATGAATCATTGAATGAATTTGTGTGTATCATGTTTGTCATTCAAACTAAATTATCATTGTAATTAGATTGTTGAAATTAACACTCATATTAATTTTAAAGTTAGATTCAAATAATGTTACAATTTGTTCATTAGATGGGGATAATTAACATTTATGTAAATTGGGAAATTAAATTCAAAGGAAATATTTTATTGTCAAAATTTGGACAAAAAGAAGTATAGACGTTAAAGAAACATCTTTATTGCCAAATTAGAGGTAATAAAAAGGAGTAGATTTTAAAGTCGTATGCTTTTATATGTCGTTAGAACACTTAGAAAATTGTTAGTATATAAAATATGCTTTTATTTGTCGTTAGAACACTTAGAAAATTGTTAGTATATAAAATATGCTTTAATATGTCGTTAGAACACTTAGGAAAATGTTGATATGTAAAATTTTCTTTTACATGCCATTAAAATACTTAGAGAAATGTTTATATATATATATATATTGTATATGATGTTAGAATTCACAGAAAATATTTTACACATAAAATGTTATTTTATGTGATGCTAGAATAAAAATTTAAATTACTTTTTATCGAATTATGAATCATTTAAAAATAATAAATTAGAAATGGATATTTTTGTCACTTTGAAATGAATCAAATTAAAAGAACATTTTTGTCACCTTAACATGAATGAAACCAAAAGGGACATATTTGTCACTTTGACATGAATGAAATAAAAAGGATATTTTTGTACATTTAAGATGAATGAAATAAAAATGTATATTTTTATACATTAAAAAGAAGAAGTTAAAAATGTATATTTTTATACATTAAAAAGAATGAATCTCTGTTTGAAAACTCGTGAGCATGTAATTTACATTTTTATGAAAATGAATTATTAAAAATAATAAAACCTTGATTAGAATGTGTTAACATGTAAAATTACATTTCTATGTAATTAGTATTCGTCAAAAAAAAAAAAGAATTAAACAAAAATGTACATTTTATTCATTTATAAAGGATGTAATAAAAATATACATTTTTGTGTTAAAATATGTTTATAGAAATAAAAATCACATTTTTGTGAAAACATGATTAGTTGAATTAGAAATAACATTTTTGTGTTAAAATATGATTTTTGCAAATAAAAATATACATTTTTGGTAATTAAAGAAGTTTACATCAAAATATACATTTTTGGTAATTAAAGAAGTTTACACCAAAATAAACATTTTTTGTAATTAAAGAGATTTACACCAAAATATACATTTTTGGTCATTGGAAGGGATTACACAAAGATAGGGAAGTTTATATTTTTATTGTCAATTAGTTTAAAAAAATAGTAGTTTAGATTTTTATTGTCATTTGTCAACAATAAAAAGAATGGAGATGTTTATCTGTGATATTGAAATGTTTGATGTGTTAAATATAATGTTAATGTATTCAAACCGAATATTACACATCCATTTACAAGTCATCCGACTTGTTTATGTGATTGGGATGATAATTTTCACACATCGCCCAAGTGCACAAATAATTGATTATTCGTTTGATGGGTGAAACCCCACACGGGTATTGGGATGATATTTGACAGACACAAATCCCAATGTTTAGTTGTAGAATCCACTTTGGATGTTATTTGGATGCTTGATAATTATTTATCATGAGTATTGATTACCTACAATATATGGTTGTTGATTGAGTCACATTCCAATAAAGAATATTCTAGAAAAGGAATATTTTAGAAAATGTCTTAGAGAAAGAATATATTTTGGAAAAAGAATATATTTTAGAAAAATATATTTTTATTGAAATGCACTAGTTATCAACTAGGATAAATCATTAAATTAAGATTTAATGAAGTTTTCCCATTTGTTAATATTTAATTGAAATTTAACTAAATAAATTGAATTTTGGGTTTGTCGTGAATAGTGTCTTAAATAACACTGTTCTTAAACCCCGTATGAAAGGAATAATCTTTTAATTTAGATTATTAAAGTTTTCAATTATATTTAGTAATTGGAATAAGATGAAATGTGAGTTGGGTTTATTGTGAACTGTGTTTTTAAGTGATATATGTTCTTTAACCCAACTGACAATGAAAATATGATTTGGAATTTATAAATCTTTTATTAAGATTTAAATTGAAATTTTCCAAAAGTGAAGTTTCCAGTTTAATATATTAAATTGGAGTTTAATGGAACTCGAATTTATAATAACCGGGGTAAGCTTCTGTAAAAGAAGACCGATACTACATATGGAATTTAAGAGGCTTTGCCGTTATCCCATTTATATTATTGGTCAGATACAGAAATTTATAGCGATTATATATTGATTTAATTTCTGTGAAGATTCCATATTTTATGGAAGATGATTTTGGGTTTACCGTGAACTATGTTTTAAATGACATTAGTTCTTTAACCCAGTTAAAGATAAGGTTAATTTCTTAAATTCAAATAATCACTGAATAATAATTTGTGATATTTAAAACCAAATTGGGTTTTTAATAAATCTTTAAAAGAAAGATTTAAGAATAATTTAAAGAGTTTATCTTTGATAAAATAATGCGAATATTTTATAAGAAGAATATCCTGAATTGGAATGAGGCGTTGGATGTGTTTTTATAGTACTTGATTTTTAATTATAAAAATACGTGAGTTATTCGGGAAGACCGGGTTTAACCCATTCCGAATAATTACTACGACGACGAAGAGTCGAAGATGAAGACGGTGATTGAAGACCGACGATCTTCACATCGAATGGATGTGTTGCTACAGAGACCCTTGATGGGAGTAGCTACCTTGAAGGGGCTTCAGTGGTGGCCGTCCGAACTATTGTTGATTGTTCGGATTTGGTTTTCGCTCAGACCCAGAGCATAAGCTTGTAAATGGATGCGTGTCTGACATTGGATTTCGTCCCATGTGAATTAAATCGATTTCTATTAATTTATGTCTGTTTGGTGGTGGAGAATTTATTCTCTAACACCCTGGTATATATTAATAGTGATTGATCGCATGGCGTGAATTGTCAATGTGGCATGCCAAGATGCAAATGATCAAGGCTTTTGTTGAAAAGCAGGGCCTTGTGGGATGATCAAAGTATAGTCTATTACGGCATACCTTTGTGTATAACGTGACTTCACGAGCCTCACACACCGGTATGAGTCAAAAACGGGATATGGACCGTAGGGAGTGCACACATTTCTTTCTAGCTAGTGGTAATGTCAGTGCTTAAACTGGCTGACATTTTACTTATTTGGATGATGGATTTTGAGGTGCCTCGGATTTTTATAGGCCGTATGTGGTCATACTATAGGTTCAAAGGAACCGGGAAACGTGTGTTCAGGCATAACCAATCCACTGCCGATAGGCGGGGACCGACCCTACCGCTCCAAGGGTTCACTGCGGGGGATCTTGAGGCATTTGCTAGAGTGTCTCGCATCGGAGAGGAGCTTGCCCCTAGCCTCGACTCATGATGGAAATCCAATTCCCAATACGACCTTGTGGTTTTGATTGTAGAACTAGTATGGCGACATAGTAGGATGGGGTACTATGCTGTCTATGATTAATACATTATGATTGAAATTGTTTTTGAAATATATACATACCCATATATATACACACTAATATTAAATCCGTTTTATCGTATCAAGCATCTTTTGACCATTATAAGGTAAAACCATATCCTCCGGTTTGCGTTGCATTGTGTGATGGGACTTGGGTCTTATAATGGTCTCATTTTTTCTAAAAAGCATTGCGTTGTTTAACGATTTAATTTATTTTATGCACTAGCAATCCAATGGAGTAAACCCGTTCCGCGTTAGCGGCGTGGTCCTGTGATTAGCCATATTTATTAGATAGTTAAGTTAAGATTTCTCATACCAGTCCCATGACTGACCTGTAGTTTGTTTCACTGGCAAACTCGGGTGCCCATATTTTCCACACGGGCAGTCGAGTAGCTTTTGCAGACATATTTAAAGGATCCTGGTTTACAGCTGAAGCGGTATTCGGAAAGCTCTGTATCCGTGTAGTCCTTTCGGTTGTATATTTGTATTATTTTCCGCTGCTATTTAAATGTAATTTAAATCTCTGATATTATTGTATTTCTATTGTGTAATAGATATTCATACTCTGTTATATTCTTGTACTCTGATGTAATCGTTGTAATCAGCAATAAAATGTTCTTCAGTTTGTATTCTGATGTGTGTTGTTCTCAAAGCAATTCAGCCTTTCCTTTACTAGGAAGTTTGGGTCTTTTCAGTTGAAAATAGAATTGAATTGGAATTTGAATATAGAAGTCGATAAGGAAATGAGCTTAAAAATAGAATTAGATTTGGTTTATAAGTAAGTTAAAATATATTTGAACATGTTATATTCAAATATGAAGGTGAAATAGACAAACCAGTTAATTTACAAATCAATTAATGAACTAAGTTAAAACGATTGTATTAAGTTAAAACGATTGGATTAAGTTAAAATGAATTAGAAATGTATGGATATACATGAGACAGGTTTGGAATAAAGTATGAAGGTATATTGATAGAGTGCTCGACAAAAAGGTATGTATTTAATTCATATATGAGATTTTATGCGCCATATCGGCAAGCCACTTGGCTATTTCTTTTTCTTTTTGAATAGAGAGGCCTGTGTGGCAGTTTGGGGATTTTCCCAATGCTCCCGATACAAAGGAGGTTATGGCGAATTTTTCCGGGAAATTAAGGAGTTAGAATATTTTTAAGATAATTTGATAGTTAGAAATCAACGTATCGATATATATAGAAGTCAATAAGGAAACAAACTTAGAAATAGAATAGTATAATCAAAAAGGAAGTATAAGAATAAAATCTAGTAAGAATAGAAAGAGAAAGCGTATACGTGTTAAAAAGTGAATAAGTAGTTGTATGGTATTGATTATTCGAGTAAGTAGTCATATCTGTTTTGACGTTATAAATGTTATTCAGTCAAGGTCTGAGAGGTAGTTATACCCCAACTTGATTGATTTCATTATTAACAAATAAATAGTAAAATTTCAGGCTCGAAGATCAATGTTGAATAAGATTTAATTGAATATAGTATTTGGGTTGTCGTAACGATGTTTTACACAACATCCGTTTTAACCCAAATAAGTGTAATCTTGGAAATATAATAAAGAATATTTCCTAAGTATAAAAATAAACGAGATCGGAAAAGAGATTAGTAATTGGAATATTTTCCTATTATAACTAGCATATATTTTCTAAGTTTAGAAAATAAAGGAAGGCGATATTCGGAAATGTTTTCCAAATAGCGAAAAAGGCCAGTATGGTTATTGAAAATATTTGGTTAACAAATATTGCTAAAGAAATGGAAAAGTGATTTAATTAATGGAATATTAATTAAGGGCTCAGTGATTGTTTGATATGTTGAATGAACACCTGTTTTCTTCGATAGTTAAATCATCGACTATCGAAACACTTGTTTTTATTTGATAGTTAAATCACAGACTATCGAAGTTTTGACCATCATTGTCAATATGGAAAGACCGGTTGGATTATTATCCGAAGAACCACTCCGTATTGGCAGTAGCGTTGCGAATCAGATTATATGAAGATAATCGAAGACGGAGTAGAGTGCAAGGACTTTTTCTATTAATAGAAATTGTGCCTTCGGTTCATCCTGTTCCTGGGTGACTCGTATGGATGATTGTCCGATAGAGTATTTTCAGAAAGGTCACGTACATTGATTTCTTCAACCGTACCAAGAGTGGAAGCGGAGATGGAAACTTCTTTAGCTAACACATAATGTACTGTTGTAGAAGTCAATTAGTGATTGTCGATGGATCTGACAATGTGGCATTCGAAGTGAATCTAATGTGATGATAAAGCGTAACCTCAAGCTTCATCAACCGGTAAATGACAGAAATCGAGCAGGCAGCATGGCTATGTAGGTCGCACCTATTAGGGTGTATAATCAACTAATCTAGAGTTTCATTTTCTTCTAAAAATCTATTGTCGATGTTGTCCCATTCGGGAAATGGTTGCTGATCCCAACTGTTGGTGATATACATTCGATACACTCAAGCGAAATGGGTGGTCGGTCATGTGTGGCTGAGTTACAAGATGTTCTTGTTGAACTCGGTGTATTCTCCACTAGAGATATACCAGCGGAAGGTGGTTCCATACCTTGTCATAGTTTGAAATCCATTACCCAATAAGTGCTTGCAGTTTTGATTGTATATTATATATGTGGAACGTGAGATGCAAACGTTCCACTAGATTGTTATTTACTTGATTTGGACATTATTATAATATCAAAAGAGTTTTGATATAAAGATTATTATTCCTTTCAAAAGGATTTTGAAAGATAAGTCAAGTGTTTGGATTCTCATAAGGGAAAAACCCGTTCCGTGTTATACGGCGTGGTCTTATGAGATATCATTTAGTTTTCTGAAACTGTTTTAAACTGTTTACTCATACCAGAATTTGTACGGGCAGTAAAGTAATTCAGGATTTTACAGATCTATCTAAAGGAGCTTGGAGCAGGAGGCTTCAGTGTTAGTTATATAGAATTTTGTTCCGCTGTGTTGTAAGTGTTGTACTCTGATAAGTGTATGTTATACAGTTGAAGTTTTGTATTTCAAAAGTTATGATATATTATATTTTGTTCTGCTGCGATGTGAGATTCTGTGTTGTTATTTCCGTTCTTCTTCTACCTTTTTCTTCTAAAAAAAATGTTTCGTATTTTCGTGATATTTGGGTTGGACGTATGATGTATATAGTCAACTCTGGTATTACGGATTTGCGGGTCATTACAGTTGGTATCAGAGCTTAGATTGAGCGAATACCTAGGCTTTGGGGAATTGTGCTCATTAGAGATAGGGTCAGTAGTATCCTAGAATGAGTTGAGTGTATATATATACGAGAGAGCGTATTTGTTATTTGATATAAAAACCGTTTTATATTGTGTTGACTAGTTTGTTGAGTGCCTTATGAGTTCTGATCGAATTGTGGGACGCCGCGATGTCGATAGGAGTTTACAAACACTTCAACAGAAGATTGGACACGATATTGTTTTAAATGGTTGGTTTGATTGTTAGGATTATAACCAAATTAGATTATAAAAACTGAAATAGTTATATATATAACCAATGGAATTTGTATATGAAATCAAATATAAAAATGTGATAAAATGAAATTGAATTCCAAACAGAATTCAGAATTTAAAATCCTGGGAAGTTGGAAAATATTTTCCGAATTTTATTAAAATAATATAGCTTTATTTTGGAAGGATTTTTGAATAAAAATCATTTGAATGGATTTTGAATATGATATAGCACTGAACTCACTTCAGTGGCTGGGAAATAATTCTGATGATGGTCGCAACATCATCAGTGTTCATTTTCGAGTTTCTAAGCGATGAATTACTACCTTAGAAAAGTTTTTGATGGAAAATTTGTTTGAAAAGAAAACAAGTTGTTTGAAAATTCAAATGTTTTGAATTTGAGATGGATATAAATATATGTATATATTTATATTACTTCAAAGGTGTTTTGAAATAAAACCCTGGGAATTTGAATGATTGAAATTAAATTTAACTTAAGTAAGTTAAATGGATCGAAATGAATAAATTGAGTAAAATCAATGTGAATGAAATATGAATTAGGTGTGAATAACGGAAAAACAAAAAGGGTTAAAAAGAAAATATACTTGTAAAACAAATATAAAGGAAATATTTGTAAAACAAATAAAAAGGGAATATTTGTAAAACATTTACAAATAGATTAAATGGAAATATTTATTTATAGAAAATGAATAGAATGTTATAAATGAGATATTTATTTATTAAATAAATAGAATTTAATCACAGGAATATTTAGAAGATGAATAGAAAATGGAAATCTGTTTTTAACAGATAAATAGAAAAGATTAATTTATAAATAACAGTTTATAAATTAAATTAAATATTTATCATTCGATAAATGGAATATATAAGTCTGAACTTATATAGAGAAGAGATATTTGTTTTTAACACTGATAGTTTTAAATATAAGGGGTACACAACACCTGTATAAGTGAAGTAACATTATTAAAGAGAACATTTATAAAGTGAAGAACTGTTACTAAAAGTAAATCTTTATAAATAAACCAACGTTATCCAATAGGAGTTATTCGAATAGGAGAAGTCGATTAGAGGTAGAAATAACCGATTAGAGTTAGAATAAATCGATTAGAGTAAGAATTAACCAGTTAGAGTTAATCAGTCAGGGTTAATCCGTATATTTAATTGAATATTTGTTATTCAATTAGAATTTATCGAATATTTGTTATTCAAATTTAGAGTTAACCAGATAGAGTAATTGAACATAGTTAATCAATTTAGGATTTAATTGAATATTAGTTATTCAATTAAAGTTGGTCGAATATAGTTATTGAAATAGAGTAAGTCAAACATAGTTACTCAGGATAAGTTGCCATTTTGTATGACTGCTAGCGTAATTCGCAGGACTGCAGATAGCCTAGGGCAGTCGGATGTTTCCTAAGGGAATCAGGCGTAACCATTGTGATCGCTACGATCTAGAGTCAAGCAAGTGGAGTTAATCGAATATTAGTTATTCAAATGGAATTAAAGGAGTTAATCGAATATAGTTTATTCGAATAGAGTTGAAGGAGTTATCGAATATAGCTTATTCGGAAGGAGTTAAGTGAAAAGAGCTAATCAAATAGGGTTAATCGATAAGAGTTAAATCCAATAGAGTTAATTGATAAGAGTAAATTGAATAGAGTAAATCGAATATAGTTTATTCGAAGAAAGGTTTTCGAATCTAGTTATTCGAAAGAGAGATTATCGAATATTGTTATTCGAAGGGAGGAGTTATCGAATAGGGAATTATTCGAAAGAGAGTTACATAAGGAAGTTTGAAATGTTGAGTATCAACATAAGTGTGTTTTTGAAAAGATAAATGGGTTTGTAGCACTTTTTCTACCTTAGCAATTTCGAGGACGAACTTATTTTAAGTGGGGAAGATTGTAATGACCCGAATTCTTATGGGGTTAATTTTAAAATATTTAATACGGATTTAAATATTGGGTGGATAATATAAATGGAATTTTATATTAAGTTTTTAGTTTAATAATCAATTTCGATTTAATATCAAATATATTAAATCATCATAATGCGAAAATATAATTCAGTTCGAGATTTAAAACTGAATTAAATACAGTTCAGAATTCTGTTTGAATTAGAATAATAATATTAAATTATTATCGAAGAATTTAAATGGTTTAAAATTAAATTTATATCAGTTTAAATTTATATCAACTACAGATGATCGAATTGAACTTCGTGACCTATTCCAGTGTGTTCAGAATAGTGGTTTAACCCTAGGAAGGACAGTTGTATGGTTCAGAAAGGAGTTCAGGACCATGGAGTATTTTAATTAAAGGATACGGTTCTAAAACAAATTTAAATTAAAATAAAAGGGGGCCACGCAGTTAAAATTTAAACCACATCCTTCCTGCTTAAAATTGAAGGGGAAAAAAGGATACACGTTGTCCTCCTTAACTCCACAAAGGCTTGGCCTTGCTGTTCAATTCCAAGACCATGCCTTTTCCTATTAAAACCATATCCCTCCTCCATCGCTTAGAAATCAAAATCGAAACCTCAGAAAATTGAAATGGCCGACCCTCTTTAATCATAGTCCTCTTACAAAGCCGCGCAGTATTTTGGGGTTCGACGCTTTCAGGTTTAGGATAAAAGGGACAGTTTTTGTGGGTATTCGAAGTTGCCAAGGGAAGTCAACGCTGGAAACCGCGATTTCTGGAAGGCTCAATTGAATCCATGACTGGAAAATCGAAGTTGTTGTCTATTCCTGATGGTTCTGGGGCGCGATGTCAACAAACAGTAGTGGATTGCGGTGGGTACAAAAGGGGATGACGGACCTTGAATGAGTGGTGCCATGGATTTGAGAAGCCGTACTTTTTTAGGGGATGAACCGGTAATGCGATCAACTCTTGGGTTCTGTTCGACGTCGATGAAGTTGAAGGAGGCCGACAGTGGTGATTTGGGAGGGGCAGTTGTAAGTGGATGGACTGAGGTGGAATTGGAATGTACTGATGAAGTTCGGCAGTGGAGCTTGAATATGAAGTGCTCGTTGAAATGCCGTAGTAAGATTGATTTCAGTTTTGGGACTGGTTTCAGTTGGAGTTGTTCGGAAATGGATTTAAGGTAATTTATTTATAATTAAATACTTAGTTAATTAGTTTAATTAAATTTGTGTAAAGATAAAAATAGGCAGCCTATTCTTTTTAGACCCGTTAGAGGCACCGTTAAGTATGTCGAACTCATAAGCAATTAGGATTTTTTTAAGTTAATTTAATTTAATGTGATTAGGATTTTTAAGTTAATTTAATTTATAAGGAGATTTGTTTATAAGTGGTCATTTATTTAAAAGTAGAAATTTGTTTATATAAAAGAAAATTGTGTTAACTATTATTTAGAAATAGATTAGAATTTAATTAGTATATTGATTAGAATTTAATTAGTATATGGATTAGAATTTAATTAGCACATGAATTAAATCAGCATACTAGTTAGAATTAAATTAGTAGGTCAGTTAGGATTAAATTAGTTTAATCCAAATGCATAAAATTTTACTAACTAAGGAATATTTCATTAGATATATACAAGATATTATCGAGTGGAATCAGTCGAGAAAGGCGTCGCTTTGAGATACATAATTCAACATTTAAGAATTTGAAATTAGAATGGATCGCAAATAAAAGCCCTTGTGAGTAAATTTCACTCACCGCCTTATTTAGAATTATTTTTATTCGTTAAAAATAATTGTTTGTTGCTTGTTGAATGTTTTCTGATTGGTTGATTTAAATATATTAGTTATCTAGGATTGGTTGACTATTATATATATATTGAGTTGATGGTTGGATTGATTCCCGCAGTCTCGTTAGCGGATGCCCGCAGTTTCATAGCTGATGATTTCCCTATGCGCCCCACAAATATATATTAGTGGATGACCTTCATACCGCGATATCCTGCCTCGAAGCAGGATGGGTATTACTATGTCGACTAACGTCTGTGGATGCAGGAAAACAGGTTGGAGGAATCCGACTGGATTCCTCAAAAATATATTATCTGTTTGTTTGTTTGGTTTCATATGTATATTCATATATGGTGTGTTAAATAAAATCGAACGATTTAAATTGGTTGATTTGATTGTTTAAAATATCCACGGGGCTAGAATATATTTATAAAAATATCCTGAAAGAGGTATTTGAAATTTGAAAAGAGAAATTCAAATGGGATTTATGATATATAGAATTTGAATTTTTAAATAGATTTGAAATATAAACTTGTTCTGAAAAATAAAACAAGTAGTTGCTTTATAAACGAAGTTTATAAATAGTTCTTTTATAAACGAAGTTTATAAATAAAGTGAAAAGAATTATCATTGGGTAATTCAGAAATAAAAATACAAGTGTGAAATTGAAAAGGGAAATCTATTTTTCCAAAAATAGAAATATCGATTTCACAAGGACGAGACTTGTTGAAAGAATGAATAAAGAAAGTTTGAAATAGAATTGAATATAGAATTTGAATAGAAAGTTTCAAATAGAATTGAATATAGAATTTGAATAGAGAATTCAAATAGAATTGAATAGAGAATTCAAATAGAATTTGAATAAAGAGACATCAAATAGAATTGAATATAGAATTTGAATAAATAGAATTCAAATAGAATTGAATAATAGAATTGAATAGAGAATTCAAATAAAGTTGAAACTAGAATTGAATATAGGGAATTCAAATAGAATTGAATTGGAATTTGAATATAGAAGTCGATAAGGAAACGAGCTTAAAAATAGAATTATATTTGGTTTATAAGTAAGTTAAAATATATTTGAACATGTTATATTCAAATATGAAGGTGAAATAGGCAAACCAGTTAATTTACAAATCAATTAACGAACTAAGTTAAAACGATTGTATTAAGTTAAAACGATTGGATTAAGTTAAAATGAATTAGAAATGTATGGATATACATGAGACAGGTTTGGAATAAAGTATGAAGGTATATAGATAGAGTGCTCGACAAAAAGGTATGTATTTAATTCATATATGAGATTTTATGTGCCGTATCGGCAAGCCGCTTGACTTTTTCTTTTTCTTTTTTGAATAGAGAGGCATGTGTGGCAGTTTGGGGATTTTCCCGATGCTCCCGGTACAAAGGAGGTTATGGCGAATTTTTCCGGGAAATTAAGGAGTTAGATTATTTTTAAGATAATTTGATAGTTAGAAATCAACGTGCCGATACATACAAAAGTCGATAAGGAAACAAACTTAGAAATAGAATAGTATAATCAAAAAGGAAGTATAAGAATAAAATCTAGTAAGAATAGAAAGAGAAAGTGTATACGTGTTTAAAAGTGAATAAGTAGTTGTATGGTATTGATTATTAGAGTAAGTAGTCAATTCTGTTTTGACGTTATAAATGTTATTCAGTCAAGGTCTGAGAGGTAATTATACCCCAACTTGATTTATTTCATTATTAACAAATAAATAGTAAGATTTCAGGCTCGAAAATCAATGTTGAATAAGAGTTAATTGAATATAGTATTTGGGTTGTCGTAACGATGTTTTACACAACATCCGTTTTAACCCAAATAAGTGTAAGCTTGGAAATATAATAAAGAATATTTCCTAAGTATAAAAATAAACGAGATCGGAAAAGAGATAAGTAATTGGAATATTTTCTGAATATAACTATCATATATTTTCTAAGTTTAGAAAATAAAGAAAGGCGATATTCGGAAATGTTTTCCAAATAGCGAAAAAGGCCAGTATGGTTATTGAAAATATTTGGTTAACAAATATTGGTAAAGAAATGAAAAAGTGATTTAATTAATGGAATATTAATTAAGGGCTCAGTGATTGTTTGATATGTTGAATGAACACTTGTTTTCTTCGATAGTTAAATCATCGACTATCGAAACACTTGTTTTTATTTGATAGTTAAATCACAGACTATCGAAGTTTTGACCATCGTTGTCAATATGGAGAGACCGGTTGGATTATTATCCGAAGAACCACTCCGTATTGGCAGTAGTGTTGACGGAGTAGAGTGCAAGGACTTTTTCTATTAATAGAAATTGTGCCTTCGGTTCATCCTGTTCCAGGGTGACTCATATGGATGAATGTCTGACAGAGTATTTTCGGAAAGGTCACGTACATTGATTTCTTCAACCGTACCAAGAGTGGAAGCGGAGAAGGAAACTACTTTAGCTAACACGTAATGTATTGTTGTAGACGTCAATTAGTGATTATCGATGGATCTGACAATGTGGCATTCGAAGTGAATCTGATGTGATGATAAAGCGTAACCTCAAGCTTCATCAACCGGTAAATGACAGAAATCGGGAAGGCAGCATGGCTATGTAGGTCGCACCTATTAGGGTGTATAATCACCTGATCTAGAGTTTCATTTACTTCTAAAAATCTATTGTCGATGCTGTCCCATTCGGGAAACGGTTGCTGATCCCAACCGTTGGTGATATACATTCGATACACTCTAGCGAAATGAGTGGTCGGTCATGTGTGGCTGAGTTGCAAGATGTTCTTGTTGAACTCGGTGTATTCTCCTCTAGAGATATACCAGCGGAAGGTGGTTCCATACCTTGTCATAGTTGGAAATCCATTACCCAATAAGTGCTTGCGGTTTTGATTGTATATTATATATGTGGAACGTGAGATGCAAACATTCCACTAGAATGTTATTTACTTGATTTAGACATTATTATAATATCAAAAGAGTTTTGATATAAAGATTATTATTCCTTTCAAAAGGATTTTGAAAGATAAGTCAAGTGTTTGGATTCTCAAAAGGGAAAAACCCGTTTTGTGTTATACGGCATGGTCTTATGAGATATCATTTAATTTTCTGAAATTGTTTTAAACTGTTTACTTATACCAGTCCCATGACTGACCCGGAGTTTATTTGTTTTGTTTTACCTAAACTCTTGGGTGCCTAAATTTGTACGGGTAGTCAAGTAGTTCAAGATTTTACAGATCTATCTAAAGGAGCATGGAGCAGGAGGCTTCAGCGTTAGTTATATAGAATTTTGTTCCGCTGTGTTGTAAGTGTTGTACTCTGATAAGTGTATGTTATACAGTTGAAGTTTCGTATTTCAAAAGTTATGATATATTATATTTTGTTCCGCTGCGATGTGAGATTCTGTGTTGTTATTTCCATTCTTCTTCTACCTTTTTCTCCTAAAAAAATGATACGTATTTTCGTGATATTTGGGTTGGACATATGATGTATATAGTCAACTCTGGTATTACGGATTTGCAGGTCATTACACAGTTTTACTTCATGGAATGAATAGGTTGGGATTGGGAAATTTAATAAATGATTACTTCGGTGTGGTTCGCTAATCCCAACTAGTTTGATTTGATATTCAAAGGAAGATTAAAGAATAAATTTAAAAGAATTTATCTTTGATAAAATTAATGGGAACCTTTCCCTAAGAATGTGAAATTTAGTAACTAACTGTAGGTTAGCTAAGAAGAATGGTTTCCTGGGTATTGATCTGATGTTGGTTTTGGCCTTCGGGGTTAATATTTGGGAATTATTCTCTTGCTAATTTACGGTTAGTGACTGATGAATTGGAATGAGGCATATGTTGTGTTTGTGTAACACTTGTTTATTATATACGCGAGTTATTCAGAAAGACCGGGTTTATCCCATTCTGAATAACTGATTCGGTGTGGTGTCGAGCATGAAGACGGTGGTCGAAGACCGGAGGTTTTCACGTCGTTTGGATAATTACTGATGATCTTGATTGGGTCGTACACCCAAGAGGAGGGAATCAGTTAGTGATCGTCCAGACGTACTTGGAGATCGATGGATATGCGGGGTACTAGGTGCCTCCGGTTTCGTTCAGACCCAGAACGAACTTGTAAATGGACTGTGTGTCTGACATTGGATTTTATTATGTATGATTGATTTCTATTAAATATATATCTGTTTGGCGGCGGAGAATTTATTCTCTTGCTTAACGCCCTTCTCTGAGACGTACGAGCTCAGGGGTTATATATTGATGGATATCAATCGCATGGCGTGAATTGCCTGTGTGGCATGCCTAAGTGGCAATTGATCAAGGCTTCTGTTGAAAAGCAAAGTCGTGTGGTTGATGATCAAAGCATGGCATGTGTGGCATAGCTTTGTGTAGCGTTGATTCGCGAGCCTCACACCCCTGTTGTGAACCAGAAATGGGAGAGGACTGCAGGGAGGGCATGCATTTCTTTATAGCTAGGGTGGTGTCAGTGACCTACCAGCCCTGACATTTATATTATTTTCACTTGTGTGGTTGTTGCTGTTGCGAGGCGCCTCGGTTATATCGGTCGATCCGGGATCGATGGAGTCATTCGTTGGCTCATTTACGCCCCAAAGGGCGGGAAACGCAGAGTTCAGGCATTTTAATCCACATCGGTGGACCGGCGCTGAAGATCCAAGGGTCACTCGAGCTCTGATCCTGAGACATGGTAGGCTAGATTGTCTCGAATCGGTAGAGGACGATCCCTGGCCTTGGTTCACAGATGGAAATCCAATTTCCAAATACGTGACTTTGCGGTTTTGATTGTAGAGCCTAGTATGGCGACACAATATATGGTACCCATGCCATCTATGATTGATATTTATGATTGAAATTATTTTGACACTATACACTTATAGTAATAATAAAAGATGTAATTTTGCGTATCAAGCATTCTTTAGCTATTATAAGGTAAAACTCTATCCTTCGGCTTGTGTTGCATTGTGTGATGGGACCTGGGTCTTATAATAGCTTCATTTTTCTTTATTTAGCATTGCGCTGTTGTTTTATGCACTGGTTTTCTTGGGAGGAAACCCGTTCCGTGTTATACGGCGTGCTCCCTTGATTTACCTAACTTTAAAATAAAGATTAATAACTGTTTTAGTTCTCACACCAGTCACATGACTGACCTGGAGTTTATTTTTTTAACCTAAACTACTGGGTGCCCCTATTTTGACACGGGCAGCTAGTAGTTTTGGTTTTGCAGATTTATATTCACAGGATCCTGATTTACAGCTGAAGCGGTATTCGAAAAGCTCTGTATCCGTGTATCTGCTTTCAGTTGTGCTTTGTATTGTTTTTCCGCTGCGATGTATTTAAATGTAATTTAAATCTCTGACATTTTCTGTGTAATATTTATTTATACTCTGTATATTCTTGTAATCTGATGAAATTGTTGTAATAAGCAATGAAATGTTCTTTTGTTTGCGTTCCGATGTGGCTTGTCCTCAAAGTATCCGCTCTTTCCTTCACGGGGAAGTTACGGGTCTTTACAAATATATATAATCGATATAAACTTCCATATCCAACCGATAATATAAATGGAATAATGGCCAAGCCTTTTAAATTCCATATATATTAACAGTCATCCTCTATAGAAGCTCACTTCGATTATTACCAAATCAAATTCCATTCAATTCCAATTTAATATGTTAAATTGGAAAACTTTACTTTGGAAAATCTCCTTTATTTCTTAACAAAAGATTTATAAATTCCAAATCCCATTTCACTGTAAATCGGGTTAAAGAACGAATGTCATTAAAACACAATTCACGATAAACCCAATTCAATTTAATATTAAATACAAGGCTCTGAATAGAAAATATATCGGCTTATATTCAATATCAAATTCTGCAACCAACAAATATCGTATTGGAAATAGCGATGTATATATCTTCCAAATTCCTCCACAATATTCGTACAATCACGGAATCCAATATCAAAATATTCCGAAGATAATTTAAATTCAAATCCATTCCAATTAATTTATTGGAAATTTTGGTTATTTTCAAAACCATTTCAAATCCAATTTATTTATTTAAAATTATTGGATTATAATTCTAATTCGTAACTAGTTCATTTTGATAAAAATATATTTTTATCTTCACAAATGTGGAATCTTTCATCCAAATTCTTTCCAAATCATTTATTATGATTTTACACAAATTATCGATATTTTTAATAATTTTATCCAAGCCCGTACAGTCGATCTCCATAAACGGTCATCGAATTGCACTTACAGTGATCTTTTCCAATTTTGATTTGGACATAATTCCAAATCCAACCGTTAGATTTCGAATCTCTTGTATTCGTTGGGAATCTCTTTCCGATACGAACCCAATGGTTCCGGTTTTAGGAGAATCTGACGGTCGGATCTCCCGTAATATTAATTCGAAGTCAATGGTCGAAATTTGCGAACGGCCGCGGCGCGGCGTGTTCTATTCAGGCAATTATATAACATATATAATATGTATTTCATCGATTTCCATTTATAATGTATTTTATAAATCGTTTATAAATTCATTTTAAAATGATTACAACTTCATTTTCAATTTTAAACCAAAATTGAATATTCCTTAATAAATTCGTTTTAAATTCATTTAAAAACGTTTTCAAATTCATTTCAAGTCAAATTTGAATACTCCTTAACAAATTCGTTTTAAATTCATTTTAAAACGATTTCAAATTTCATTTCCAAATCAAATTTAAATATTCCTTAACAAATTCGTTATAAATTCTTTTTAATACGATTTCAATTTGATTTCAAATTTCAAATCAAATTTGAATATTCCTTATAATTTTAATATTAAAATGATAATATTTTCAAAATATCAAATTTTGAAATCACTTATCGATATTCATTATAAAATGAATAGAATCGACAAAATTCCCGTTCGTGTTAAAATGGCATTTAACTACTTAACATGGCTTCACATTTCAATATTCACTGAGTATTATTTTAGAATATTCGTTAATTCTGAAGTGGAATCAGACACAGTCAATTACCATATAATTTTATTTATATGGATTTCATACACATAATTACACAACAATAATCAAACACAGTCCACCATCATCCAGAGTGCATTACACAATTATATAAGCGTTAAATATAAATAATTAACGCTTACAATAGACTGTTAACCCATCGATTGGCATACAACTAAACAATTAGGATTAGTGTATGTCAAATATCGTCCCAATACCCGTGTGGGGTTTCAACCAAATTTTTTTTGAATATTATTTGTGTAGTTGTCCCAATCAATGTCACTTAAATGGGTGTACATATACAAATCGTCTGATTTGTAAATGAATATTTATTTCAACTCATGAATATTTTATTCAGTTCATATATACAATAAAAATGATATTTTTATTATTCAAATATTTTATTCCATACATGAATATTTTATTCAGTTCAGATATACAATAATGATATTTTTATTGTTCAAATATTTTATTCCATACATGAATATTTTATTTTCATTTCACATCATAATCACAATCAATTTCTTCATTATAATACAATCTAACAAGTCGTTCATGGTCTGTGGACGACGGGGAGCAGTTCATATATGCAGTTATAAAATAAACAACTGTACAAGAAATTGTAGTGAGAAGTTCTCACTTTGGTTTCAGCTGCGCCTAAAATTGTAGCGAGCTCTAAAAATTCCCCAGCCTCTTCTAAAATGTAGAAAACATCGACACGAGTCCAATGTCTCCAGTTTCATTGGATTTCGACAAATATGTTAAAGATATGTTTTTTTATTCTAAAATCATAAATCGCAATGCTTTCAAGTGTTAAAACTGTTTAAAAATATAAAGCTGCACCTTTCAGTTTTTGATTCAAACTTAGGGTTGGATTTATCTTCGGATCCGTAGCACGAGAGAATAATCGACCTTCACCACACTGAAGAGCCAGGAGGGGAGTGCCAACGCCAGGTGGTGGCGTTCAGATCGGTGGCGGGTCCGGGCCAGAAATCGAGGCGCAAACGGTGAACTTTGGGGGCTCGATTCTTGGAGAATACACAACGCTGGGGAGTGATACTTGTATGGATGCGAAGCTCGTAAGATTTGCTACAGATTCCCCTGAAGAACTGATCGCTTTCGTTGCATGCATTCGAAGTTGCAGAGGAGAGAAGAAGTGAAACTCAGTCGCCATCGAGTTTTCATGGTTACGGGGTGTTTTTTTTTCACGAACGATAAAATAAAGTAATTTTCTGATTGGCCGTATATTTATATTTAATTTAATTTCAATTCTTTAATTCGGAAAATGCCCTTTAATCCATACGAACTCCAATTCAAACCCAATGACTGTCGCCCCTAGCGTAATACCCCCATTCCGGATACAATGGAGTATGTTTCGTAAGCCATTTCTAATGTTTTTATCAGTTTTCATTAAGACTAAAATATAAATCATTATATTTTTAATTCGAACATACATTTTAATTTACCGGGGCCACACACTGACTTCAAAAATTCCAGAAAAATAATTCTAGCTATGTCTCGATGATACGGTCCTAATAAAACTAATTTCGTCGAATTTGAAGACCGTTTGAAAAATGGTCATTTTCCAGTTGATTAAATTCAAACTGAAATAACCAAACACGTTTAAATTCACCACACTCACATACTAATTCCAAAAATTATAAAAATTGTAATCTAGCAATAATTTTACATTCTGGATCCCAAAAAAGTGGTCTCATCGAAAACAGAGGTAATTTGCAAAATCTCCACTTTCAAGGGCTATATTCCATAGAGACTATTCTGAATTTTCAACTGGACATAACTTTTTATTCCCGCTATGATATCTGGATTTTTCACATCCATTGGAAAGATATTTTCAAACTGATTCAAATATTTTTGGTTTCACTAAAATCCGGATTATTTTGAATTCTGTACATTCATTTGAAATTTGAAATCGAATTTTCAAACTATCGCGCCATTTTCAATTCCTTTTATAATTAAAATAAATATTTATGTTCTAACTTCGATTTAAATATTTATTCGTTCTAATTCTATTCAAAATAAATTTCTAGTCGTTATTATTTAAAATATATCATTTTAAATAATCAAAATTCATTAAAATAGCTAAAATGAAAATTTTAAATTGGTTCTGATTTTCCGGGTTGTTACAATCTCCCCCACTTGAAATCTTTTCGTCCTCGAAAAGGAACGGAGCTGAAAGTTGTTTAACTAACCAACTCAACTTTCATTCTGGCGTTCATTCTTCAACTTTTCAGTTCTAAAAATTTTCTAATTCTTTAAAAATTTGGCTAACACCCTAAATTTTCGAAAAAATTCGCTATAACCTTCTTTGTACGGGGAGACATTTAAAACCACAACTAGCCTCACAGGTCACTCATCTACCTAAAATAAAAATAAAATGCCAAGCGGCCAGCCTTAGGCTCATAAACCTTTAAAAGAAAAAAGAAAATTGCTAAGCGTCCAGCCTTAGACTCATAAACCTTTAAAAGAAAAAAGAAAATTTCCAAGCGGACAGCCTTAGGCTCATAAACCTTTAAAAGAAAAAGAAAATGCCAAGCGGCCAGCCTTAGGCTCATAAACCTTTAAAAGAAAAAGAAAATTGCCAAGCGGCCAGCCTTAGGCTCATAAACCTATAAAAGAAAAAGAAAATGCCAAGCGGTCCGCCTTAGGCTCATAAACCTTTAAGAGAAAAAGAAAATTGCCAAGCGGCAAGCCTTAAGCTCATAAACCTTTAAAAGAAAAAGAAAATTAATAAACACGTACCTATTTGTCGGGCATACAATTTTATTCCTCTTCTTAGTTTCTCTGTTATGACCTGTTCATTATATACATGTATATATATGCAATTCCAATCAGTTTTCAATTCAGTTCAATATTTGGTTCGACTTGCTAAATTTACCTGCCACTTACATGTTGGTTTGAATGAAAAAGCGCACAACACAATCAGAAATCAGCAATCAATTAATGATTAATGTTTCAAACACATAACTTTTATATATACTTAAAAATCTAATTTTGATTCCAATTCACAACAATAAACCCTATCTAGTTTTGGTTCTCATACCAGTTAATTGGAAATATATAGATATTCCACTTTCAAAACTCGAAAACAAATAACGATGATGCCGCGGCATCACTAGAATTATTCCCGGGCGCCTAGAGTGTAATTCTATATCTATCCAGTATATTCGAGACTTCAAATACACGTGGATCATACGTACATTAAAATGTTTATATACTCAATTATCCAAATTCAGTATAAAATATATAATCAAATACGTAGAATATGGTTTAAATTTTCAAAAAAAAAAATCGTTTTCATTTTTATTGTAAAACAACACTCTTCACACTCGCTCTAGGATACTGCTGATCCGATCTCTAACGAGTCATTCTCATTGGAAATTACTAATCCAATCTCTAATGATTTCTTTCGCTCGGTTCTAATGTGTCTTGTTCTCGAGATCTGTAAACTAATGCTCCAACACCAAATGTAATGACCCGAACTTCCCTGGTCTCCGAAGAGAGGAGAAAGAACGGATTGTCTGAGAACACGACAAATCAAAACGCAAAAAGAATAACATTTCATTGCTATTACAACAATTTACATCGGAGTACAAGAATATATAGAGTATGAACAAATAATATACATTTGATAAATATCAAAGATTTACAAATTACAATGCAGCGGAAAATAATACAAAACACAACTGAAAGGAATACACGGATACAAAGCTTTCCGAGTATGGTTCCAGCTGTAAATCTAGGATCCTGTGAATATAATATCTGCAAAATCAAACTACTAGCTGCCCGTGTGGAAAATAGGGGCACCTAGAGTTTAGGTCAAAACAATAAACTCCAGGTCAGTCATGTGATTGGTGTGAGAACTAAAACAGTTATTTAAAACTTTACTTTAAAATCAGATATATCAAGGGACCACGCCGTATAACACGGAACGAGTTTCCTTCCGAGAGTGCATAAAACAAATAGTGTAATGCTTTTTGGAAAATTGAAGCTATTATAAGACCCAGGTCCCATCACACAATGCAACGCAACCCGGAGGATAGGATTTTCCCTTATAATAACCAAACATGCTTGGTACGTTAAAACAAATCATTTGATACTATTATAATTGCATAGTGTATAAAAAAACTTCAAATATAAATGTATCAATCCTAGAAGGCATGGGTACCATCTATCATGTCGCCATACTAGTTCAACAATTTAAAACTGCAAAATCACGTATTGGAAGTTGGATTTCCATCGGTGAACCAAGGCAAGGGGTCATCCTTACCGCTTCGAGGCTCTCTAGCCCGAGCCTTAGGCAAGCGCGCAGACAAGCCTTGGATCGTCAGGGCCGGTCCACATGAGGGGGATTAAAATGCCTGGACAACACGTTTCCCTGCCCTATGGGCTTAAACTGGTCATATATCGACCAAACCATCCATCGGCACCACAGTGACCGATATAACGCGGTGCCTCGCTATCCATCATCCACATAAGTAAAACGTCTAGGCTTGCAAAACCCTGACACCACTCCTAGCTAAAAGGAAACGCATGTCCTCCCTGATGTCCTCTCCCGTTTTTGGTTCACACCGGGGTGTGAGGCTCGCGAATCAATGCTATACACAAAGCTCTGCTATACTAAAGTCGTTCTTTGATCATCAACAACAAGACTCTGCTTTTCAACAGAAGCCTAGATCATTTGCATCTCAGCATGTCACACAGGCAATTCACGCTATGCAACTGATGTCTATCAATCACACAGAATGAAATCCTATGTCAGACACACATCCCTTTACAAGTTCGTTCTGGGTCTGAACGAAACCGGAGGTACCTTATTCCTCGTCCCATATGTACAATACAGGAGAGAGGTCCACGCATATCCGGTCGATCTCCAAGTACGTCTAGACGATTACCACTTATTACCTCGTCTTGGGTGTACAACCCAATCAAGACATCAGTAATCGTCCAAATGATGTGAAGACCTCCGGTCTTCAATCACCGTCTTCGTCGCCGATTCAGTTATTCAGAATGGGATAAACCCAGTCTTTCTGAATAACTCGCGTATATAATAAACAAGTGCTATAAAAACACACCATATGCCTCATTCCAATTCTGAATATTCTTTTATTTAAATATTAATATCCTTTGGGAAAGGTTCCCATTAATTTTATCAAAGATAAATTCTTTAAATTTATTCTTTAATCTTCCATTGGATATCAATTCAAACCAAATTAAGGTTTATCCAAACTAGTCGGGATTAGCGAACCTTACCGAAGTAATCATTTATTATATTTCTCAATCCCAACCTATTCATCCCATGAAGCAAAACTGGTAATACTTCATATTTAACACCACTGTGTTATCGATAAATTTATTTACCATTTCACGTTCAAATCTAATTAAAGATTTGATTATAGCTTGGAATAAAACTAGTGCTACTCCATTCTCGATCATTTCCCGAATTTGATAATTTAAATTATCACATTCTCTTTTCAATCTAATTAAAGATTCATTAAAACTCCAATTCAGTTTTAATCTCAAAATTCATTACTTAATGATTTTTCAAAGTTAAGATGTTAATATTATCTTTAACTGGGTTAAAGAACTAATGTCATTTAAAAAACAGTTCACGATAAACCCAAAATCCCATTCCATTAATTATGGAATCTTCACGGAAAATAGATCAATATATATAATCGATATAAACTTCCATATCCAACCGATAATATAAATGGAAAATGGCCAAGCCTTTTAAATTCCATATATATTAACAGTCCTCCTCCACAGAAGCTCTCTTCGATTATTACCAAATCGAATTCCATTTAATTCCAATTTAATACGTTAAATTGGAAAAAGTTACTTTGGAAAATCTCCTTTATTTCTTAACAAAAGATTTACAAATTCCAAATCCCATTTCACTGTAAATCGGGTTAAATAATGAATGTCGTTAAAACACAGTTCACGATAAACCCAATTCAATTTGATATTAAATATAAGGCTCTAAATAGAAAATATATCGGCTTATATTCAATATCAAATTCTACAACCAACAAATATCATATTGGAAATAACGATATATATATCTTCCAAATTCCTCCACAATATCCGTACAATCATGGAATCCAATATCGAAGTATTCTGAAGATAATTTCGATTCAAATCCGTTCCAATTTATTTATTGGAAATTCTGGTTATTTTCAAAACCATTTCAAATCCAATTTATTTATTTAAAATTATTAGATTATAATTCTAGTTCATAACTAGTTCATTTTGATAAAAATATATTTTTATCTTCACAAACGTGGATTTTTCATCCAAATTATTTCCAAATGATTTATTATGGTTTTACACAAATTATCGATATTTTTAATAATTTTATCAAAGCCTGTACAGTCGATTTCCATAAATGGTCATCGATCTGCGCTTACAACGACCTTTTTCGATTTTGATTTGGACATAACTCAAAATCCAACCGTTAGATTACAAATCCCTTGTATTCGTTGGAAAGCTCTTTCCGATACGAACCCAAGGGTTTGGATTTTGGTAAATCCGAAAGTTGGATCTCCCGTTATATCAATTTGAAGTCAACGGTCGAAATTCATGAACGGCCGCGGCGCGGTGCGTTTTATTCAGGCCATTATATTATATATATAATATATATTTCGTCAATTTCCATTTAAAACGTATTTTATAAATCGTTTATAAATTCGTTTTAAAACGATTTCAACTTCATTTTCATTTTTAAACCAAAATTGAACATTCCTTAATAAATTCGTTTTAAATACATTTTAAAACGATTTCAATTTCATTTCAAATTTCAAATCAAATTTGAATACTCCTTCACAAATTCGTTTAAAATTCATTTTAAAACGATTTCCAATTTCATTTCCAATTTCAAATCAAATTTGAATATTCCTTAACAAATTCATTTTAAATTCTTTTTAATACGATTTCAATTACATTTCAATTCAAATTTGAATATTCCTTATCATTTTAGTATTAAAATGATAATATTTTCAAAATATCAAATTTTGAAATCATTTTTCGATATTTATTATAAAATGAATAAAATCGACAAAATTCCCATTCGTGTTAAAATGGCGTTTAACTACTTAACATGGCTTCACATTTTAATATTCACTAAGTATTAATTTAAAATATTTATTAATTCTGAACTGGTATCAGACACAGTCAATTACCATATAATTTTATTTATATGGATTTCATACACACATGTACACAGCAATAATCAAACACAGTCCACCATCATCTAGAGTGCATTACACAACTGTATAAGCGTTAAATATAAATAATTAATGCTTACAACAGTCTGTCAACCCATCGTTTTACATATGACTAAACAATTGGGATTAGTGTATGTCAAATATCATCCCAATATCCGTGTGGGGTTTCAACCAACAAATATTGAATATTATTTGTGTAGTTGGGCGATGTGTAAAATATTATCGTCCCAATCAATGTCAGTTAAATGGGTGTACATTAACAAATCGTTTGATTTGTAAATGAATATTTATTTCAACTCATGAATATTTTATTCAGTTCATATATGCAATAAAAATGATATTTTCATTATTCAAATATTTTATTCCATACATGAATATTTTATTCAGTTCATATATACAATGAAAATGATATTTTTATTATTCAAATATTTTATTCCATACATGAAATATTTTATTTTCATTTTACATCACAATCACAATCAATTTCTTCATCATAATACAATCAAACAAGTCATCCATGGTCTGTAGACGACAGGGAGCAGTTCATATATACAGTTATAAAATAAACAATTGTACAAGAAATTATTGTAACACCCCACCTCCGCTAGGGTCACTCACAAAGGGAATGCACTAGGTTTGGTGAAGCATTATCGAGGTAAACATGCACAGAAATATTACAAGACAGAATATATATAAAACAGCGGAAGTAAAACAAATTTCATTACCTTATAAAATAAGGTCTAAAGCCTTTTACATCAGAATACATCAAAACCTGTCTTGCAATGGTAAAGAAGCATAAAACCTTTTTAATAAATTATTCCCCAAATAAAACAGTAAGGTAGCCATAGCCAAGAGAAGTCCAAGCCATGCATGATGACCTTCAAGCAGAAGAAGTCCGGACTAAATAACAGTGTTTCCTCCGTGAAAACCTGGGGTGGGGGGAACGGAAGACAAAGAGGCGAAAGAAAACGGGGTCAGTCATAAAGACTGGTAAGTCCTATCTACTTCCAGTATAAAAACAGGTAAAGGTAACATGACATGCATAAACTAAAAGTAAACATAAGGATGCCGACAAGATAGATAAGCTAAACCAAGATAACTGGATGAACTACTATAGCAAGATAAACTAAGGTATCATGATAAACTACGGTGTCAAGATAAATCAAGGTATCACGGCGTCAGGTTTCTATCAAGTATACTATCCCAAGGTATCTATCATGTATAACATCCCCCGGTATTTATCATGTATAACATCCCAATGTATTTATCATGTATATTTGCTCTGCACCTCTCGTACTAGTATCCCAACCCGCGTCATGTGTTAACTATGAATGTCCCTTGCCCAATGTCATGTAATGGTCCATGTCAACCTAATATATAACATATGTAGGTTTTCCAAACTTGTGTGTTTCTTTCCATGTATAAGTTCAGTCCTTTGCCGTAGGCCGTACGGGCTTTCCCATGTAAATCTATACCACCTCAACGTAGTACCATTTTATCCTTGAAGTTGTTTTAGACTGCTACCCTTGATCTGGTTATGTTTTCTTACCATGAACTATCGCGTGTTCACTTAGGATTTACGCCACCTAGGACCACTATGGATTATGCTACCTAATGAACGTTTCTGTGTCTCGGTTTGGGTTCAAGCCACCTAGGACCACTAGGGATTATGCCACCCGTCAACCGCGCCCTTTATCCCGCGTATGTATCGCGAATCGTTTTCCATGTCTAGACGCACATGTTCCTCAATGTGCCATCCGAGTTCCGTGCCAGGGAAAATCAAGAAATACGAACCTCGGTCGGGAGATTTAAGTCGTCTGCTGATGCAGATATTAAGGTCTGTTTTTGTACCCGTGGCTATGGTCCCACGTGACCCCTCCCTCAACTACTGAAAGGCAATCCAAGAAAAATCATGTATGAGAACCACATCCCGGCCCCACTATAGCCCCCACTTTCCTATGGGCCAACCTCACCCATGACTCGATAGCAAGAACATGGTCTGTTGGGGGTTCCCTGCCTTTCCGTTCGTACACGATTGACTAAAGATGGTAGGTAGTCGACGACGTGCTATCCAGGGCAAAAATCAAGTATCGTCGACTCCACGCTAATCCATCCCCGTCTTTAGGTCGCTCGCATAGCAACCAAGGCATACTCTTGGCTCTTCTACCGCAGACCTTAACCTCTGTGAGGTCGGGTTTCATGGACCATCTTCCACCTCATAGAGGGATACCAAGAGTACCCTCACGTCCCCCGAAGCTACCGCTTCATCACCCAGTTCGTTGGAGCTTTTTATCCAAGTCAGATAAGTTGCTCCTCCTCGTATACTAAGCAATGACCTACCGTATCACATTACTCATCTAATTATGAACTAGTCCCATGTCCTTGGCTAAGAATTATTACTTAGTTATCCTTAACTAAGGTTTACCACTTAGCTTCTTTTCCCGTTATCCTTGTTAATCCTGGCTTTCCACCTAGTCCCCTGAACTAGGGTATTGTCTAATGGGTTAAGTATTGCCATTTACGTTCATGACTTAACCTGCCTACGAATCATGTCAAGATTTGGCTAAGTATTCAAGTCCAAGACCTAGCCCTACGAGTTGGTTAAGTATACCAAGAAGCTCATGACTTAACCCTATTCAATTATCAAGTCAAATTGGTTAAGTATTTGTTTGTCTTAACCCTATCAGATTATCGTGTTAGATTGGTTAAGCATAGATTATCTTAACCTCATCGGATTATCGAGTCGGATTGGTTAAGTATAGGTTAACTTAACCCCATCCACTAATCGTATTATAATGGTTAAGTATATTTAAACGGTCTCGTGACATAACCCTATCAAGTTCTCATATTAGATTGGTTAAGTATGGTTGCTTAACCTCATCCAATCATCATGTATAATTGATTAAGTATAAGTTACTTAACCCCATTAAATTATCATGTTAAGTTGGTTAAGTATTGGTTACTTAACCACATTGAATTACCAAGTTTAGATTGGTTAAGTGTTTAACTTAACCCCATCGAATTACCGTGTTTAGATTAGTTAAGTGTAGGTTACTTAACCCCATCTAATTACCGTGTTTAGATTAGTTAAGTGTAGGTTACTTAACCCCATCTAATTACCAAGTCGGATTAGTTAAGTGTAAATTACTTAACCCCATCCCTTAATCGTCTTATATGGTTAAGTGTCATTAAGAAATCAAGTCCGGTTCCACTTAACCTACCCATTCGTGTCATATCGGTTAAGTGTCATTAGTCAAAATTACTTAACCTTTTCATGTGGCATTAATTAGATTAACGCACCCCAACCTCTCACATTAGACTTTGTTGTGGTTACTAGTAAAGCCGGACGGGTCCGGGTAGATTTACACCACAACCTAGTCTAACCTCGGGTCTTAAGTGCTATATGACCAACTACCCACATTGGGTCCTATTGTTTGTAGCCACTAGTTAAGCCGGGCGGGTCCGGGTAGATTTATGCTACAAACTCAACCCAACCTCGAGTTGGCCACTTTCATGTTTGGTCTAGTGCCATATTACACTTACAACCCTTACGTGTCTAGTTTCAAGTCCCATGTTTACCCCACATGTCATGTCCCCATTTAGGTGTATCATGAGTGTTATATTTTCATGAAATCCCATGTCAAATTATCATGTCATAATCACGCTCGTCTAACCTACCCCAAATCGTGTTTCCAACCCAAGTAAAAGCGAGTCAACATAGTAAGGATACTATGCTACATATTGGACTCAAAATATGCACGATGTCAAAAAGGGGTTGGCCACCAACATGCATGGTATCATAAGGGGTTTGGCCTCAAAATATGCATAGCATCATAAGGGAATTTGGCCACAAACATGCATATTATCATAAGGGAATTTGGCCACAAACATGCATAGTATCATAAAGGAATTTGGCCACAAACATGCATAGTATCACAAGGGAATTTGGCCACAAACATGCATGATAACATAAGGGGTTTGGGTTCATTTACATGCATAAGCCCCAAAGTCAAGTCTTTGCCAATGTTTCATAAGTCAAATGGTTCCCAAAGGTTCATGCTAACATTCCATAGATAAAGATTCAAACTTGCAAGATAAACTAGGTTAATCATAACATGAATAGCATGATTTAGTCACTAAGCATAGCCAAAAGTCATAAGTTCAAGCAAAAGAGGCATGACAAGGTTCATATAGGCTAGCATACTTAGTTTAATCTCGTTTTATTCCATGCCATCATTAAAACTATCGTTTAGATCTAGAAGTAGCTAGAACTTACATAGCGAGGCTTAGGGAAAGATCATGAATCGTCTTGACCAAGAAAGGTGGCTCCTTTGTTGAAGAATCGTCATGAAACTTGCATAGCAACGTTGATTCACTCCCTTGATTTGATGTAGCAAGCTAGCACCTTTGATTCGGATCCGATTTGAATGCATGAGCTCTTGGAGTTGGAGATGGAGGCCATGATCAAGATAGATTTTGGCGGCACTTCGTGGCATGAGTGATTTGTGAGGGTTTAGGCTAGGTCTAGGGGTCTTTTTTATAGAGATTAGGAGTAGTTTAGGCCGTAGGATAAACCCTAGGATAGATCTGAACCCTCAAAATCCGTCACAGGCCATCAGAACATAGCACAAGGCCAAGCAGGTGCACCCAGGCCAAAGTCGTCGGACCACCCAGGTCGACACCCGTGTCGACTGGGCAGTCGACCTGCCCCCTGGGCGTGTCGACTCTCCAGTCGACACCCCAGTCGACTTGGGGCTTGGGCGAGAATTTTTCCCGCCCAATCTGTTTGGCTCCAGATTTGAATTTCGAACTGTTTTTGAACTTGAATTTTTCTGAAAACTTTGACGGGCCATAACTGGGTCTTACGGACTCCGATTCTCGAAAACTCGGACTCTATTTCACGTATTTTTCCGAGACGAACGCAATGGCACAGCCCGTTTCCCCTGATTCAGATTTTATAATTAAATTCTGCCTTGATTCTTGTCTTAGCACGTTGTAAAAAATCCGGGTTGTTACATTCTCCCCAACTTAAAGGATTTCGTCCCCGAAATCTCCAAGTTAGGAAGAACGTAGCCTACCATCCATCATCCATCTACTCAAAACATCATCCACAGGCAACCATGGTCCTTAAAAGACTCCTAATGCTTTATGAACACATGCAGAAAGTGTGTGTATATGTTCCTTAGCTAATGCTAATGATCAGGCCTGAATGATCTTTCTAATGCAAAATATGTTTAGTGCCATGAGTCCAACATGTATGCAAATAGTCCTAGTCATATAAACAATATATGTGTGCACAACCATTCATCCACATGCAACATCCACATGGTAACATATTCAATTTCAACCATAAACAAGTACAAATACTCGTGCATATGCAACATGAAACGTGACCGCGTCAACCTAGTATCTAATGTGTATTCGCGCATCCACGAGCAACCACTTGCAACCACTTGCAACCATTTGCAACCATATCAATCATAACATGTTTCAAATACATGTTTACATCCATAGAGTTCTATCTAAGGTTCCCAAGATAAGATCGAGGAGATAAACAAGACAAACTCCTTACGGGGTTTGTAACAGAAACAGGACCGAGAGGATATCCACCAAGCGATAGCATGCAAGCAAGCTCTACAGGAGAACCAGGGATAAACGATATACTCTTAAAAGAGGCATGATGCGCGCGTCTAAGCCGCATTTCGATGAGCTTAATTCCATTGTGCCTTGACCGCCTTTGACTTCATGATTTCGTAGCTCCTTGATTCCTATTTCCAAGGTATGAGTTGGAACTCATTTCACTGTCGCCTCTCGTTCCCTTTTCACTTATTCTTTTCTAGAATCCTTGACTCGACCATAACTGCGTACTCATGGTTTCATGCAAGCTTTCCAACAATTCACTAGTGAATTCTGGATGTCGTTTACCGATGCCAATCCATGTTACCACGTGCACTTACTAGGGTGATTCCTATAACCCATGCTTAAGCGGGATGAACCATCCGCCTTATTGGCGAACGTTACTCGATCGGATCAGAGATTTCCGATAAATGCATCAAGAGATTCTAGGTAACTAACCATGACATAACTCATAAGGTTACACGAGACTTCGAGGGTATTACCAAGGCAAGTAAGAGTTTAACTACCCTCCTTTCAAGACCGAGAATGGCATCCCTTACTGGATAACCACTTCATCCCTAGAATCCATCCATAGCTCAACAATAGAAGCATTGCTTCTAACCTCAACACTTGGCATAAACGTTATCAATTCCAAACAAGTCATGAATAAATGGACTGATCCTCCAACCAGATTTTGGGACAAAAGTGGGATCTTCTACCATGCTAGTACTTAGGTGCAGAGACTTAACTATCGAAGCAGACTTAAATGATGCGATGATCAAAACAAAGTCTGGACGGGATGATAGAAAAGAAAGGCTAAGCCTTTAACAGAAACGGTACCATTCCTCTTAGGTACGCTAGAAATGAGAGCATACAATTGCCCTCTCGCTGATCTTGTCCTTATCTTCCTTTGTGGATCAAGCCATACCAACAAGTTGCTTATTCTTAAGCTCGTGTCCTTTATCCTTGCTCTTATTATCCCTTCTTATAACTTCGGTAACAGGTCTCTCGAGAACTTCCTCCATCGCACGGGAAAACACTTCGTAGCTAGACAAGGATTAGTCGCAGTTAAAACTACTGTGACTACAGATGGAGGAAAAGAAAGGAAAAGAGATTCAATCAAGGAAACAAAGGATAGTGCTAATGGCTTTTGGGGAATAGCCTTTAAAAACAAAATTTTCTTGAAAAATGCTTCTTTGTAAACGGTTTTTCAAATAGTTTTCAGAAGGTTTTAAAAACTTTTGCCCAGTCTGGTAACCTTCTGCTCTGATACCAAATGTAACACCCCACCTCCGCTAGGGTCACTCACAAAGGGAATGCACTAGGTTTGGTGAAGCATTATCGAGGTAAACATGCACAGAAATATTACAAGACAGAACATATATAAAACAGCGGAAGTAAAACAAATTTCATTACCTTATAAAATAAGGTCTAAAGCCTTTTACATCAGAATACATCAAAACCTGTCTTGCAATCGTAAAGAAGCATAAAACCTTTTTCATAAATTATTCCCCAAATAAAACAGTAAGGTAGCCATAGCCAAGAGAAGTCCAAGCCATGCATGATGACCTTCAAGCAGAAGAAGTCCGGACTAAATAACAGTGTTTCCTCCCTGAAAACCTGGGGGGGAAACGGAAGACAAAGAGGCGAAAGAAAACGGGGTCAGTCATAAAGACTGGTAAGTCCTATCTACTTCCAGTATAAAAACAGGTAAAGGTAACATGACATGCATAAACTGAAAGTAAACATAAGGATGCCGACAAGATAGATAAGCTAAACCAAGATAACTGGATGAACTACTATAGCAAGATAAACTAAGGTATCATGATAAACTACGGTGTCAAGATAAATCAAGGTATCACGGCGTCAGGTTTCTATCAAGTATACTATCCCAAGGTATCTATCATGTATAACATCCCCCGGTATTTATCATGTATAACATCCCAAGGTATTTATCATGTATATTTGCTCTGCACCTCTCGTACTAGTATCCCAACCCGCGTCATGTGTTAACTATGAATGTCCCTTGCCCAATGTCATGTAATGGTCCATGTCAACCTAATATATAACATATGTAGGTTTTCCAAACTTGTGTGTTTCTTTCCATGTATAAGTTCAGTCCTTTGCCGTAGGCCGTACGGGCTTTCCCATGTAAATCTATACCACCTCAACGTAGTACCATTTTATCCTTGAAGTTGTTTTAGACTGCTACCCTTGATCTGGTTATGTTTTCTTACCATGAACTATCGCGTGTTCACTTAGGATTTACGCCACCTAGGACCACTAGGGATTATGCTACCTAATGAACGTTTCCGTGTCTCGGTTTGGGTTCAAGCCACCTAGGACCACTAGGGATTATGCCACCCGTCAACCGCGCCCTTTATCCCGCGTATGTATCGTGAATCGTTTTCCATGTCTAGACGCACATGTTCCTCAATGTGCCATCCGAGTTCCGTGCCAGGGCAAATCAAGAAATACGAACCTCGGTCGGGAGATTTAAGTCGTCTGCTGATGCAGATATTAAGGTCTGTTTTTGTACCCGTGGCTATGGTCCCACGTGACCCCTCCCTCAACTACTGAAAGGCAATCCAAGAAAAATCATGTATGAGAACCACATCCCGGCCCCACTATAGCCCCACTTTCCTATGGGCCAACCTCACCCATGACTCGATAGCAAGAACATGGTCTGTTGGGGGTTCCCTGCCTTTCCGTTCGTACACGATTGACTAAAGATGGTAGGTAATCGACGACGTGCTATCCAGGGCAAAAATCAAGTATCGTCGACTCCACGCTAATCCATCCCCGTCTTTAGGTCGCTCACATAGCAACCAAGGCATACTCTTGGCTCTTCTACCGCAGACCTTAACCTCTGTGAGGCCGGGTTTCATGGACCATCTGCCACCTCACAGAGGGATACCAAGAGTACCCTCACGTCCCCCAAAGCTACCGCTTCGTCACCCAGTTCGTTGGAGCTTTTTATATAAGTCAGATAAGTTGCTCCTCCTCGTATACTAAGCAATGACCTACCGTATCAGGTTACTCATCTAATTATGAACTAGTCCCATGTCCTTGGCTAAGAATTATTACTTAGTTATCCTTAACTAAGGTTTGCCACTTAGCTTCTTTTCCCGTTATCCTTGTTAATCCCGGCTTTCCACCTAGTCCCCTGAACTAGGGTTTTGTCTAATGGGTTAAGTATTTCCATTTACGTTCATGACTTAACCTGCCTACGAATCATGTCAAGATTTTGCTAAGTATTCAAGTCCAAGACCTAGCCCTACGAGTTGGTTAAGTATACCAAGAAGCTCATGACTTAACCCTATTCAATTATCAAGTCAAATTGGTTAAGTATTTGTTTGTCTTAACCCTATCAGATTATCGTGTTAGATTGGTTAAGCATAGATTATCTTAACCTCATCGGATTATCGAGTCGGATTGGTTAAGTATAGGTTAACTTAACCCCATCCACTAATCATATTATAATGGTTAAGTGTATTTAAACGGTCTCGTGACTTAACCCTATCAAGTTCTCATATTAGATTGGTTAAGTATGGTTGCTTAACCTCATCCAATCATCATGTATAATTGATTAAGTATAAGTTACTTAACCCCATTAAATTATCATGTTAAGTTGGTTAAGTATTGGTTACTTAACCACATTGAATTACCAAGTTTAGATTGGTTAAGTGTTTAACTTAACCCCATCGAATTACCGTGTTTAGATTAGTTAAGTGTAGGTTACTTAACCCCATCTAATTACCGTGTTTAGATTAGTTAAGTGTAGGTTACTTAACCCCATCTAATTACCAAGTCGGATTAGTTAAGTGTAAATTACTTAACCCCATCCCTTAATCGTCTTATATGGTTAAGTGTCATTAAGAAATCAAGTCTGGTTCCACTTAACCTACCCATTCGTGTCATATCGGTTAAGTGTCATTAGTCAAAATTACTTAACCTTTTCATGTGGCATTAATTAGATTAATGCACCCCAACCTCTCACATTAGACTTTGTTGTGGTTACTAGTTAAGCCGGGCGGGTCCGGGTAGATTTACACCACAACCTAGTCTAACCTCGGGTCTTAAGTGCTATATGACCAACTACCCACATTGGGTCCTATTGTTTGTAGCCACTAGTTAAGCCGGGCGGGTTCGGGTAGATTTATGCTACAAACTCAACCCAACCTCGAGTTGGCCACTTTCATGTTTGGTCTAGTGCCATATTACACTTACAACCCATACGTGTCTAGTTTCAAGTCCCATGTTTACCCCACATGTCATGTCCCCATTTAGGTGTATCATGAGTGTTATATTTTCATGAAATCCCATGTCAAATTATCATGTCATAATCACGCTCGTCTAACCTACCCCAAATCGTGTTTCCAACCCAAGTAAAAGCGAGTCAACATAGTAAGGATACTATGCTACATATTGGCCTCAAAACATGCACGATGTCAAAAAGGGATTGGCCACCAACATGCATGGTATCATAAGGGGTTTGGCCTCAAAATATGCATAGCATCATAAGGGAATTTGGCCACAAACATGCATATTATCATAAGGGAATTTGGCCACAAACATGCATAGTATCATAAAGGAATTTGGCCACAAACATGCATAGTATCATAAAGGAATTTGGCCACAAACATGCATAGTATCACAAGGGAATTTGGCCACAAACATGCATGATAACATAAGGGGTTTGGGTTCATTTACATGCATAAGCCCCAAAGTCAAGTCTTTGCCAATGTTTCACAAGTCAAATGGTTCCCAAAGGTTCATGCTAACATTCCATAGATAAAGATTCAAACTTGCAAGATAAACTAGGTTAATCATAACATGAATAGCATAATTTAGTCACTAAGCATAGCCAAAAGTCATAGGTTCAAGCAAAAGAGGCATGACAAGGTTCATATAGGCTAGCATACTTAGTTTAATCTCGTTTTATTCCATTCCATCATTAAAACTACCGTTTAGATCTAGAAGTAGCTAGAACTTACATAGCGAGGCTTAGGGAAAGATCATGAATCGTCTTGACCAAGAAAGGTGGCTCCTTTGTTGAAGAATCGTCATGAAACTTGCATAGCAACATTGATTCACTCCCTTGATTTGATGTAGCAAGCTAGCACCTTTGATTCGGATCCGATTTGAATGCATGAGCTCTTGGAGTTGGAGATGGAGGCCATGATCAAGATAGATTTTGGCGGCACTTCGTGGCATGAGTGATTTGTGAGGGTTTAGGCTAGGTCTAGGGGTCTTTTTATAGAGATTAGGAGTAGTTTAGGCCGTAGGATAAACCCTAGGATAGATCTGAACCCTCAAAATCCGTCATAGGCCATCAGAACATAGCACAAGGCCAAGCAGGTGCACCCAGGCCAAAGTTGTCGGACCACCCAGTTCGACACCCGTGTCGACTGGGCAGTCGACCTGTCCCCTGGGCGTGTCGACTCCCCAGTCGACACCCCAGTCGACCTGGGGCTTGGGCGGGAATTTTTCCCGCCCAATCTGTTTGGCTCCAGATTTGAATTTCGAACTGTTTTTGTACTTGAATTTTTCTGAAAACTTTGACGGGCCATAACTAGGTCATGCGGACTCCGATTCTCGAAAACTCGGACTCTATTTCGCGTATTTTTCCGAGACGAACGCAATGGCAAAGCCCGTTTCCCCTGATTCATATTTTATAATTAAATTCTGCCTTGATTCTTGTCTTAGCACGTTGTAAAAAATCCGGGTTGTTACAATTATAGTGAGAAGTTCTCACTTTGGTTTCGGCTGTGCCTAAAATTGTAGCGAGCTCTAAAAATTCTCCGGTCTCTTCTAAAATGTAGAAGATGTCGACACGAGTCCAACGTCTCCGGTTTCACTGGATTTCGACAACATATGTTAAAGATATGTTTTTTAATTCTAAAATCATAAATCACAACGCTTTTAAGTATTAAAACTATTTAAAAATATAAAGGCCGCACCTTTCAGTTTTTGATTCAAACTTAGGGTTGGACTTATGTTCGGATCCGTAGTACGAGAGAATAATCGACCTTTACCACACTGAAGAGCCAGGAGGGGCGCGCCTACGCCAGGTGGTGGCGTTCAGATCGGTGGCGGATTGAGCCAGAAATCGAGGCGCATACGGTGAACTTCGGGGGCTCGATTCTCGGAGAATACACAACGCTAGGGAGTGAAACTTGTATGGATGCGAAGCTCATAAGATTTGCTACAGATTCCTCTGAAGAACTGATCTATTTTGTTGCATGCATTCAATGTTGTGGAGGAGAGAAGAAGTGAAGCTCAGCCGCCGTCGAGTTTTCAGGGTTACCGGGTGTTTTTTTTTCATGAACGAGAAAATAAAGGAATTTTCTGATTGTCTATATATTTATATTTAATTTATTTTTAATTCGGAAAATGCCCTATAATCCATACGAACTCCAATTCAAACCCAATGACTGTTGCCCCTAGCGTAATACCTCCATTTCGGACACAATGGAATATGTTTCGTAAGCAAGTTCTAATGTTTTGATCCGTTTGCATTAAGATTAAAATATAAATCATTATATTTTTAATTCGAACATACATTTTAATTTACCGGGGCCACACACTGACTTCAAAAATTCCAGAAAAATAATTCTGGCTATGTCTCGATGATATGATCCTAACAAAACTAATTTCGTCGAATTTTGGAGACCGTTTGAAAAAACGGTCATTTTCCAATCAATTAAATTGAAACTGAAATTACTAAACACGTTTAAATTCACCACGCTCACATATTAGTTCCAAAAATTATGAAAATTGGAATCTAGCAATAATTTGACATTCTGGATCCAACAAAAGTGGTCTCGTCAAAAACGGAGGTTATTTGAAAAATCTCCACTTTTAAGCGCTATATTCCATAGCGACTATTCTGAATTTTCAACTGGACATAACTTTTTTTCCCGTTATAAAATCCAGATTTTTCACATCCGTTGGAAAGATATTTCAAACAAATTCAAATATTTTTGGTTTCACTAAAATCCGATTTATTTTGAATCATGTACATTCATTTGAAATTTGAAATCGAATTTTCAAACAACCGCGCCATTTTCAATTCTTTTTATAATTAAAATAAATATTTATATTCTAACTTCAATTTAAATATTTATTCGTTCGAATTCTATTCAAAATAAATTTCTAGTCGTTATTATTTAAAATAAATCTTTTTAAATAATCAAAATTCATTAAAATAGCCAAAATAAAAAATTTAAATTGGTTCTGATTTTCCAGGTTGTTACAAGTGCCCACAAGAACTAACAACAGACGATGTCCAAAGATGGTTGTGAATAATATCAAATGGTAGCAAAGTGTAAGACAGAGAATCATAAAACGATAATTTAGAATGTTTGCCCAGAGGACAAGAAGAACAATAAGTTTTGCAAGCCTTATTACAATTAATGAACTTTTTATGTTTTGATGATTTAAGCACAATAGTGTCAGGATGTCCTAAGCATTTATGCAAAAGATCCGGAGAGAAAGCAATAAAGACTAATTGATCAAGTGGCTTAGTTATTGGAGAAGAGAGGATAAAGATCCCCAGTGTTGTCACATCTCATTAGTTTGGTCCCCGTGTGTAAATCATTAATAGAAAATCCAAACGAATCAAGTTCAACAGAAACCATATTATAAGTGGTCAACTTGCGAATAGATATCAGGTTTTTAATAAGTATAGGATCACGTAAAACACTGTTTAGGATAAATGAAGGGTATGGTAAGGGTAAATTAGTGCTACCATGACAAACAATTGGAATTAGATGACAATGCCAACAACAATGTTATGATAATTATTGCTAGAATTGAAATAAGAAGAAAGTATACCTTGAATCGTTGTCATGTGAGATGTGGCACCGGTATCCATGTAAAAAATTCCATTGGGTTGCGAGAATGATAGAGCATGCATAGCAACTTCAATATCAGTTGGCGTGTAGCGAACGGTTGGAGCCATAGTGTTGTACGCCTGTGAACTAGAGCTAAAGACTCCTTGCCCAGTAGCACATTCGGCTTGATTTACTTGGCTCGGTTGCCATGGTAATGAAGGATATAGGCAAGAAGGTGGACTGGTGCACCAAGAGTTCCATGATCCAAATGGATTTTTCCATTGCTGCCAACTTGGTGGAGGGCATGGGAATCATTGATGATGGTTGGGTTGCCGACTTGGCATGTGGGCGGATGCACCAAATTGTTTTCCCCGCCCCCTACCATTAGTTCTGGTATTATTGTTATTTCTTCTTTTGTTATTACGGGAACTTTGGGTGGGGATGGTGTTTGAATTCTCTGGGTTTGAAGGGGTTTCAGCCAATAGCGTAGCATTACCACCGATGGTCCCACCATTTTCTTTTTCCATTCGATTTTTAATTGTTCGTTCAGCCAGCTTGAGGCGGGTTTGGAAGCTCTCAAAGGGAGGGGGAGGTAAGGGATCTTGGTTTTGAATGTAATCCACGGTGCCAGCATATGCTTCTGGCAAGGCTCTTGTGAGACACAATACAAGCCTGATATTAGTCATTGAGGCACCGACATCTACCAATCTACCAGCCAATGATTTAAGATGGGCGCAAAATTTGTCAACCGAATTAAATTGTTCAAAATCAACTGTTGCAAGTTATTCTTCAAGATGAGTTGGCCTTGAAGCTTTGTTGTCTTGGAACATGACTTTAAGTCGTTTCCATGCACCCTCGGCTGTATCGTTGCGGAGGAGAATGACATGAAGGAAGTCGGAGGAGATTGTATTGTACATCCATTAAAGGACAACATCATCAAGTCGTTTCCATAGGGCTGGGTCTGCGGATTTGACAACCTCGTAGGCAGCCTAGGTTTCTTCTTCGGTTGGTGGTACGACGTGATGGTAGAGACTGTGAACTTGAACAACAATGGTAAATAATGCTGCCCAAGAATGGTACATGCCATGTCCATCGTGTAATGTAATCGTTATGAGGGATTTGACGACATTAGTTATGGTTAGAGCAAGGTGGTATTTGGAGGATTCAGCCATTGGTGGTGATTTTAGAAAAATGGTTCATGAAGAAGAAGAAAGAGAGAAGAATGGGAAAGCACAGATTTAGATATTCGAAACTTGCTTTGATACCATTAAAGAATTCCTTTTTTTGCTTGCCATTTCATTATTGTTAGCCCCTTTATATATGAGTTTAGGGCTGCAAATGTTTACAGGAATTATTGTAATCAGATAAACATTAACATAAATAATATATATATATATATATATTTGAGGAGGGATCCGCTACACCTCTTATATTGTACGTGAACTCTCCCCCTTAATCTCCACCACCCATTTCCCCACTCATTCTCTCTCTTCCCATTTCAGTATTATTTCTTAATGGGAAGAGAGAGAATGAGTGGGGAAATGGGTGGTGGTGATTAAGGAGGAGAGTTCACGTGCAATACAAGAGGTGTAGCGGAACCCTCCTATATATATATAACATAAATAACCGATGACAAATCTTCTATCAATAATATATGTTATTTATGTAATATATATATATATATATATATATAACATATATCAATTATCCTAACACTAGGGTTTGGGCATTTCAACGGCAACGGGATGTTGAATGCGGGTGGAATCCTCTTCGATCACCACCGTCATCTGCTCATAGTTAGCCGAGGTTGAAATTTGACTAGATTTGGTCGTCGAAACACTGGATCCAACATTTTTACTTGTGTAAATATTATATAGCCACTTTAATATAGTAAATTGACTCGTACTTGTACATGTTTACATTTGTATTACTTGTAGAGTTTTGCTCAACCAATGGAATGATGGAGTTGATCACCATTTAAACTTGTTATTGTGTCGTATAAATTCTTTGTAAAAACTGTGTTATTTGGTGTAGTTTTGCTGAAGTTATTCAAAAATAGATGTATAGTTTCAAATGTATGATTATTTTGGCACTTTTGAAAGATATTTGTAAAAGCTCCAATGCAATACTGCTATCAACTTTTTTGTTATTCTTTCATTACATTTTGTATTTATTTATTTAATTGTTTAATTTAGTGCAATGAGTGGAAAGAAATTTTTAGTTATTTTAACTTTATACCACAAAAACATGTTTTTCAATCATTCGTAATGTTAAGTCATTGCATACTATATGAACATGTCGGTTATTCCGTATAAAAAGAATTTTCCAATTAGTTGTAATATTAAGTTGAAATTCAAAGTACTTTAATAACGAATCTTTCACTCATCTTGTTACTAGAATAAAAAATCATCTTGACTTACAATCATTTAATGTATGTTCTTCAGAGTAAAAAGCGTATGTTGCTTAAATAACAAGTTTATGTATTTTTATTTTATTAAAAATATGAACAAATTGTAATATTTTAAGTTTTCAACCTTACTATCTGGATATACACGTTACACGTATACCATGTACTTTATTCTATTCCATTCTTGTTTAAGTTATGAGTTTATCCATTAAAGTGAATAGATTTATTTCATCCCACACCGTCAAAACAGCGCAACCCCTGGCAGTTTCCTTTTCAAACTTTTATCATTATGCTGTTGCTAAAAACATATTATTGAATGGCATTTAACGTTGTGCGATGTAAATATAAAATTCCCAGGCGTGCAGCTATCAGTTTAAATTCCCCTCAATCCACAAAACCAATATCATTCCAATATCAACTCACAAATCAACCAATATCACTCCAATGTAATCAATTCTCACTACCAAAACACATCAACAACACAAACTATCCAAAATATTACTAAATTCATCACAATATCATAACATGCTATTGTCATAGATCAAAAAAAAAAAATCATCATCATATATTACCGTACCGTCATCACATATCATCAAAATAAATCCAGCCACACCATACCATCGTCAAATAACATCGCATGTGCAAGAAACATATAAAAAACCAAGTATATGTACATACCAAAGCAATAGAACAACCAAACTAATCATCGTCCTCCTCGTCTTCGTCCTCTTTTTCTTCGCCTTCAACATCATCATCGTCCTCCCCAGGCATCGTTCCATGCTCCTAATAGAAAGCTGCAATGCGCTCGTCTATCTCCTACGCCAGTTGGCTTCTTCTCCAATCATTCATCTCTTCCAACTGCTGCTGCATCCGAGCTATTGCTTCCTCATCCATGGACCTCCTATATCCTCGCTGAAAATCAATGGTCTGCAAATAAAGTTCACATTTACGTTAATAACCTAAATTATGTTCATAACGTTATCATATAAATCTACATGTACGTATATCGCCTAGCATGTAAAAAATTTATAAAGACAACATGGACTTGTAGTATATACATGGACTTTGGAAAACGAGAGGAAATTAGATTAAAAGATGATATGGCATAGGTTTAACATATTAAACTTAATGAATAAAATTAATACGTACTATATTTAATGTTATATTATAAGAAAAATGTAATACATACTTTGTTGTTGTCTTTATAATTTTTTACAATTGTATACATACTTTAAATGTAAACTTAAATAAAAAATGTTTACCTCCTGGTTGCCAAAGCCATATCGCCTATTACGAGTAGGCGGTTTAATAATAGAATCCCATATACGATCGCATTCTGCAACCGTAAGCTCCTCTCGTCCACTAGCCTGAGTCACTCTAGCCGACTCTGCATCATATCTCACCTACAATACTAATATAATTTAAATACAAATGTCATATGATTTACTTGTATACTGTGATATGAAAGAATATGAACATTTTAATTATGAATAAACATATTTACCATTACACCTGCAGCCTTGTTGTCCGTCCAATTATATGTCACGTTCCCTTCGTCATCAGTATGCTCCATCGCATGTGTACGCCTGAAAACCTCTGCCATCGTAGGCTCCCTTTGAAACTTTGTCATCTGAGTATATGTACAGTAATAAGATTATTAAAAATAAGAATAAGTTAACGATATGCACTAAATTTTTAGACGAACATATGCTAAAAATATTGAAATTTTATATCAATTCTCTCCTATGTTGCTGGAATGATTTCGAGCCACCGCGGTGTAAACCTGGATTTTTAGCTCTATTTGCTTTATTTCTTTTTGCTACTTCCTATTATATTTGATACACGATTAATTAAAAAAATGCAATCAACATAAATGTGAATATTTTCATTATATCTTACTTTGGCTGCTTCCGTATCCCAGTATGCATTAAATCCAGCGCACACATCATCACTTATCCATTGAGGCTTTTTCGAAGATGTCTTTGCTCTTGAAATTGCTTCTCAATAATTTTTTCGCATTTTCATATTCCAGTATGTCAAAAAAAGTTGCATGTCCTACAGCTCCATACGTACAACCGCCTGCATATTAATTTTTTTTTGAATTATTTGCAGTACATTACTTTCAATAATAATATAAAAAAAATACTTGCCAACAATTGGCTAAAATAGCGTTCTTGATGTGGGGTGGGATACTATCCCGATGCGGCCATGCCCCAGACATCCTGCTCGTGTAAGACTGCCTCGACACCTCTAAAATAAATTCTGCTGGCTAGATTTCGAACCCCCTGTGTACATGTTTACATAGATATTTCATATATTTTAAATAAACTAAATAGAAATAAATTTGACACTTACCCAGCACTCTTAGGAACAATCTCTACAACTCGCCGCAAATCAGGCTCAGAGCTACTAGGACCTGCTCCTGGTGTAGGAGATGGTGAAGGAGTCGGCTGTGACGAACTCCTCGATCGTCGTCCACCAGACATATCTGTTACAATCATATAATGCATATAAATAACTCGAATTATTAACATCAGTCATCAGCCATTGAAATTTTGTTAACCGTTTAAACTGAAATAACTTATAAACTAAGCTTTCAAGTTAATTAATTAATTTTAATTCAAATTTAAACAATCACGTTTATTTCATTTTTAGTTAAATATTTAAGTAATTAAATAAAAATACGGAACATGGTCAAATTTACTTTTTAGTTAATAAAGTGTAAATAGTTGAATGAACTATAAAGTAGTTTAATAAAATATGAAATATGATATAACTTAATATGTAATTAACTAGCATCAACTATGCACTTTGACTCATATGCACAACATTGATTAACATAAAATCACGAAATATTCAAGTTACTCTCACCAAATACAACACAATCATCCTACAACACATTCAATCGTAAGCCTACATACGTCATAATCATTGTTTTCAACATTCTAAATCCATTACATATGTGACAATCATAGTTTGTTTTCCTTTCTAATCAATTACATTTATCCCTAAATCTACTTACAACACAACCATCATCATAAGCATCTCTCAGGACAACCAATTTCATATTCATAAACATTTAATACAACCAATTTCATATTCATAAACATTCAATTTTGCAAACCCATATAAATAAGCAACTAAAGTCTTTAATTAAGCATAAATTAGAGTTGGATGACATACCGGAATGATTGAAGAAGCTTGGAATCGAATTTGGAGGTTGGAATCGGATCAGCAATGGAAGGCGACAGGATGTAGGGTTTGGGAATAGTTTTGGAGAAAAAATAAAATGAGGAAGAAATTAAGGGGCTCGACGGTTTGATAATTGCAGAACAAGCAACGGCTTGCGAATGCTAGCGACGGCCGCTTTTTTTAGCTGCTGCCCGTGCTCGTCGCTAAATCAAGCCTTTTTAGTAGTGGATATATATGGAGGATTATCGTGCAACGTTGCGCGATCCGTTTGGGGACTCCCCTTGGCCTTTAGGTCAGGTCATCTTTGATTGCTCCTCCATCCGCCTTGCCGTTCTCGAGTTATTTAGCGTTGAAGTTTTAAGCTGAAGCATGTGCCGATCTGTCATGGATCTTCACCAATCCAAAGACCAATCTTGTCCAGATTTGAATTTGTTCGACTCCAAAGTTTTGTTCGAGTGTATCCGCTTATCCGTAGTTTCATATCTTCATAAGTGCTCGAGTTTCGAGCTATCCGGCCATCTCTGGATTGTCTATCACGATGATTAAACGGTAAATGCATTTGAATCTGGTATGTAACGGCCGTGTAATAATGTCAATTAACAATGCTAAAGGCATCATTATATTCAGAGCCCATCACTATCTGACTAGCGGTTAGGTTCTCCGTGGCGCATGTAGAAGCTGGGTAGTTGCATTTTCAGAACTTGTAATTAAGCAGATATTTCGCCAACAAGTTTATGACTACCATTCGGGTTTGGTTTCAACGACGACAATGGTGGATTGTTTTTGAGGGATGTTGTGGATGGTTTGAATGGCGGGAGTGTAGGAGGGAATGAAGCAGTGATGGCTGTTTGCTCTAAGCCCGCTTGCTAGGAGCCGGATTATGTCTTCGTCGTGTCATTTATTTTATGTAATTTATATGCCAACAAGTTAGTAAGCATTTATACTTGGTTTTGGATGGTGGTTGAGAGCATTATTACGATTAATAAGGAAAACAGTATAAGAACATGTTAATGACTGTTGAGACGTGGATAGATCAAATAATGAAAAACAAATCAAAACATGATTAGTGATATGTAACATATTAGTATGTAAAAAGTGAAACTAACTCACTAGCTAGTATTTAAAGATGGGGAACAAAGACCATGCATTGATCAACCAAAACAAATAAGACAATTAATTAATTAATAACATGTCTAGCTCCTCTGCTATTTTAATCATGGCAGTAGTTTTGATCTTCGCATCCATGTCGGTGGCTGATCACAAGGGAATGATGAGTCGAAAAATCATTCTACCTTCCGAGAAGGTGACGACTCTGAAGGAGTTGCCTGCATTTCCTAAATCAATATTTCTGTAAATTTTGGCTGCTGTCACTGTATCACTGCAACTCCAAATTTGTAGCATCCCTAAAGCCCGTTAATAAGAGCCACTCATTTATTATTAAATAAGATAGTGGAGGGAGAAAGAGTAGTGGAAAGAGAGAAAAAACGAGATTGTGTGGTGGAAATTAAAGAGACGGGTGCTACACTATTTGATGTGCTCTTAATCGCACTCGCACCTCGTGTGTATATATATATATATAGCTTTGTGCATGTCATGCATGCCTCCGTAAACCTTGATAATTACGGTGAGAATTTTCTCTGCTCATATTTGGTTCTTGATAGTTGATGAACGATTACTTGTCAATTTAATTATACTGGATCGTTCTTAATATTTTGGGTTTCATTTTAATAATATAAATGGAAGCATATTATTTGATGATTAGAATGCTTGGCATGTCTCTTGTAAAGGTGAAAAGCCGCGGGAATTTTGATCATTTGATGTATGAGAAAGACGGCATGAATATATACGGATGAAATTAGCATCAGTAAAGCGGAAAGTTAATTAACAAGTGTCTTGTGAACACGTACAAGGTACACTCTAGATGCATGGTGATGAGATGTTTTATAATAGTTAAATTCGATTATTACTTTATTTTTTTTAATAATCTTTATTATCTGTCATCGTTTGTTATAGTTCAATTTTATTACCTGTCTTTGTTTAATGATCAAAGGCAATCGGTATTATGAATTTAGGCATGAAGATTCTATTTGTGGCTTATTCTGCCATATGTTTAGGCTTCTAGATTGCATCATTGCATAGCAGGACAGTTTCGGATTGGGATCACCTGACCCAATTCTTCCAGGTCCCGTGGTTCCAACCAATGAAATCATCTCATTTTGCGGTGATTTACACTTTACTTCCTTGAATTACATCCGAATTTCAGAAGACAAAATGCAAAATCCTCCAAATAGGGTGATTTCATTGGTGTGGACCACAAAACCAAAGAGAATTGGATCTAGGTGATCCGCACCCGACAGTTTCATTTTAAAGGACCTTAACATTCGCGTTTCGGTCAAATGCTTACACCATAAACATTAGAAGCCACCCATTAACATACATTCAGACAACGAAATAATAAAAAGGCCAATTCTATTAGCATCCATCTTTTGCCTTACACACCTCACTAAAATAAAAATAAAATAAAATAACACGGGGTTTTTAGCCTCAAGGACAAAATAAACAAAAAAATTGCCACATAAGGATAAAAAAGACAAAATTTTATCTATAAGAACAAATTTTAGTGTAAGGTGAGGAATTCAGGGGTCCACTATAAATTCTCATTTTACACAATAATTTGTCCTTATGAGAAAAAAATTAGCATTTTGTTCTTATGGACCAAATTTTTTTCCGTTTTGTCCTTCAATATATTTTCCTGAATAGAGAATATTATGTGAACGAAACGACAAATGATTTGAAAAAAAAAAACAATTTTCTTTTTTTAGAAAAGGATAATGTTTTATTTTAATTTTTCCCTTTTAAAATAATATTTGTAGTTTAATTTTTCTTGAATTAAATTGAAATGTATTTTTTTCATTGCGCGATTGATGAAGATAATAATTACGAATTACTGCTTCATTAATTTTTTTATTTCATTTTATTATTTTATTATTAATGTTAAGTTATTATCATTAAAAGAGTAAAATAAAGGGCAATTCTGGTATCGAGGTGGGAAAAGTAAAAAGAGGGGTGTGTACATTTCGTTTAAATAATGGGTGAGAAAGACAATAAGTGGGGTGAAAATAGACGTGACCTAATAAAAATTTGACAGGATATTGGCAGGGCTTGCGCGGACGCAGAACCCCTCGGTTATATGCATATTATTACAAAATGTGGGATGAAATAGATCAATTCCTTAGCAGATAATTTAGATAGAATATATTAAAATACATGGCATAAGTGTAGATCCAAATAGCAAGCTTGGAAAATTCAAATATTAACGTTTGTTCATTTGGATTATAATAAAAAAACTATTATCCAAACAATAGTTAGTTTTTAATTTAAAAGAAATATGCTAAATGATTAGACTCACAAGTTTTTTTTTTTTTTTTTTTTTTGAAATTTGAAAAAAGGAATAAAAAATCAAACGAGTTTCTAAAACCCATTTAGTGCTAAAAATGAGTCTCAAAAACTCGTTTAGCATTTTTTTTAAAACACGAAAGAAAAGTAGTAATACGGGATTTTGAAAACCGTTTAAGGATACACAGTTTTCAAAATCTCATTTACGAATTCACACTGAAAAAATATTGAGGAAAATCCCCGTTTCTTTCTCCTCCCCGCGCTCGAATCAACACTGCTATAGAGCAGGGAAGAGAAATAAAACGTGGATTCACCCGATTATGGTTGATACTGACACTACTAGAGATGCTCTTAAGAAGTGAATAATATTTTTGACTTTGTTGTTTAAAATATTGTCAAATCCTGTTGTATTTTTCCATATTATAAAATTATATATTTTTTAATCATGTTTTCTTTATTTATTAAAGATTTCACTCAATATACAACAAAAAATTTCTTCGTTTCTTATTTCAAAACACGATGGTGCAATGTTTAGAATGACTTATAATAATCTGAATCTTGTTTATGATACAAATATTTATTAGTTTTCATACACACATGTTTATATCTAATAGTGTATGTGTATATATATGTAGAAATGCAACAATCGAAATTTTATCTATGACAGTGATATTTATCAGTTTAGATACAGACATACATATTTGTCCATGTCTATGTATGTGGCATATTTATTAAGTAATCAAAATTTATTTATAGTACTTTATCGATTTTGACACATACACATACATACATACATACATATATATATATATATACACACACACACAGTAGTCATAATTTTATTTATGATATATGTTTATATATATGTATGTATATATATATATATATTTATCAGTTTCGATACTCATACACACACATACATTTATGTATGTGTGAGTGTGGGTGTGCGCACGCACGCGCATGTGCCTATTGTAATCCAAATTTTATTTGTAAAACTGATATTTATCCATTTTGATATGCACATATATCTATATGTATATATGTATACATGTATATACAAGTATGTATGTATATACAGACCCGTACATATACATGTATGTACGCACACAACGTGTGTGCATATATATATATATATATATATATATATGTATTTATGTCTAAGTGTGTATATATACAATAATCAAAATCTTATTCATGTTACCAACACTTATCAATTTTCTTTAATCAAATTTGAAATAAGTGTAGCAACTAAAATTTTATTTAAGATATGCAAAGATTGGCGGCACCTCAAATCCCCCTTGATTTCAACCATACGTTTCCATAATAAATAATTATCTTCCCTCTCCTCACTTCAAGAGGGAGAAGAAACATTATTTAAATAGAAACATATGGTCGAAACCAAAGGGAATTGAAATGTAGCAAAAATGAGGTGTAGTGCGTGTATGTATCACTACTAAAATACAGGGCTATTCCAATGGTCCAAAGCAGTTGGCGGCCGTTGGAAGCCATTGGAAAAGCCATTGGAATAGCATTCACAACTTCCAACGGAAGCCGCAGAACCTTTCCAACGGCAATTCGAACGGTTTCCAACAATACAATGCCATTGGAAACCATTAGAAAACACGACAAAAGTTCCGTTGAAAACCGTTACAACCCGTTGGAAATACTGGGCTCTTTTTTATATAACAGCAAGCTAACAACCTTCCAGCCACCTCTTTCCCAATTCAATTCATTTCCAATCCATTTCCAACCAATTCCGCATATACTCAACATACATATACCAATAACGATATAAACAACCAAAATAAATCGCAGAAACATCAATATATACAAAACAAACCATGTCTACAAACATCCAAACATGTCTACAAACTATATCAATATATAAAAATCATCAAAATACATCCGAACATGTCTCATTTGTCGGATCTAGATTAACCATAGAGGGGGGGGGGGAGGGGTGAATAGGGTTTATTGAAAACTAAATGAGATATTAAAATATTCACAGATCACAGAATATAGAAGAAATAAAAATGCAGAAAGTAAATAACACAAGATATACCCAGCTTTGGCAAAATCCTGCCTATTGCTGCATTCCCAAGGTTTCTACTAGGTGATAGAACAGATACTGCTTACAAGACTGTAACACCCCACCTCCGCCAGGGTGGCTCTTTCAAGCAACTCTGACTTTGGTGGGGCGTTTTAAAACAAGGTTAACATGCATAATGATATAACAAGGCAGGACATGACATATATATATGTAAATAAACAGAGTAAGTAGATAAAACAGCGGAAGATTTTTAAACCATTTCAAAACACAAGTCTGGTACATCAAAATGTCAATTTCCCAAAATTACAAGTCTAGATAAAAACATCATCTGATAAACTGAAATACTGAAATACATAGTGCTATCCCCAAAATAAAGATGATAAACCATAGCGAGCTTAATGTCCAGCCATACATGAGCTATCCAGCAAACAAGCAAGCGATCCAAGCTAAGCACCACTATTCCCTCCCTGAGAACCTGGGGGGGGGGGGAAACGGAAGAAAAGAAGCGAAAGAAAACGGGTCAGTCAAAAAGACTGGTAAGCCCTACTACGACCAGTCTATAAACTAATAAAGTTAACATCATGATGGAAACTGAGATGAACATACTGGCAATAGATAAAGGTGTCATCACATAAAGAAGATTAAGCTTTGCACCACAGTGTACTAGCAAACTAACATAACAGGTATTGATCCCTCAGCCCAAACTTTGGCCCAATAACATGAGGTGGCCTTAATACAAGGCCCAGCCCAACGGTCTAGTCGATCGGCTCCCTATAAACCTAACACGTCAAGTGTTGGTGTCCATACGACCCACATATGGTTGTAGTCAGACTGTGCTGGGTCCACCTTCGGGTGTATCAAGCCCTCGGGTGTTAACCCCAGACACCTAAGCAATAATGCACAGTCTAAACCTACTGGTACCCGTGCCTCGAGTTTGTCCAACACCGGACTACGTGCACGTCCGTAGCCCGCCTGGACCCGCACCGCTGTACCACTCAGCCATCTTTTGGTCGCTTACATCCGTCCAGTAATCGTGCCCCCGCCCTAGCCTAGCCTCTAGGGTTGTGAATGATACCCAACTGGGATTACTGCTGGAACAGACCACGCTGCTAGGGTTTTCTAAGAGGGTTAAGTGTGGTTTAACCCCTCACTAATCATGGATTAAATTAGTTAAGTGTAACCAACAGTTCACCACTTAACCCCATTTAATCCCTCGTATCCCCAAAATTGGTTAAGTATTAGTGGGCCATGACTTAACCCTAATCATGAGGCATTAATTAATTTAATGCACCCAACCTCTCACATTAGACCTTGTTGTGGTTACTAGTTAGGCCGGGCGGGTCCGGGTAGGTTTACACCACAACTTAGTCTAACCTCGGGTTTCACGTGCAACATGACCAACTACTCACATTGGGTCCTATTGCTTGTAGCCACTAGTTAAGCCGGTCGGTTCCGGGTAGGTTTATGCTACAAACTCAACCCAACCTCGAGTTGGCCACACTTATGTTTTCTAAGTGTCATGTCCACTTTATTTTCAAAACATCATTACAAGTCAACAATTACTTGGGTAGACCTAACTTAATAGGTAAATTCCCAAGGGGTAGACCTAACTTAATAGGTAAATTCCCAATCTTATATTTTCATGTATTTTAAGTTTACCCAAACCCCCCAACGTCATTCTATCGCTTACATATTCGTAATAACGCATAAAGGATAGGAAGAGGGAACTTGGCATAACATACATGATGAACTTGCATATCACAACAAACATGCATAACATGTTAGACTTGCATAACTTAGCATAGTGAACTTGCATATTACCATAAACATGCATAACATGTTAAACTTGCCTAACATGGCATATGGAACTTGCATAAACATGCATAACCTATTAAACATGCATAACATGGCATAGTGAACTTGCATAAGCATGCATAACTTATTAAACATGCATAACATGGCATAGTGAACTTGCATAAGCATGCATAACTTATTAAACATGCATAACATGGCATAGTGAACTTGCATAAACATGCATAACTCAATAAACTTGCAAATCATGGCTTAGTGAACTTGCATAAATATGCATAACTCAATAAACTTGCAAATCATGGCATAGTGAACTTGCATAAACATGCATAACTCAATAAACTTGCAAATCATGGCATAGTGAACTTGCATAAACATGCATAACTCAATAAACTTGCAAATCATGGCATAGTGAACTTGCATAAACATGCATAACTTGTTAAACTCGCAAATCATAGCATAGTGAACTTGCATAAGCATGCATAACTTGTTAAACTTGCAAATCATGGCATAGTGAACTTGCATAAACATGCATAACTTGTTAAACTCGCAAATCATGGCATAGTGAACTCGCATAAGCATGCATAACTCATTAAACATGCATAAATCCCAACTTTCCTCACATATTAACTTTAGAGTTTCTAAAATGAAGGTAAGAGGGCTTACAATGCTTATGCGGACTCAAATGAGTATAGCAAATGTAAGAAACTCCTTATGCAACAAAATAAAACCCCAAAATGCAAGCAAACTTGATCAAGACTCCTCCTTTATGATGACAATAGAGAAACAAGACTTTAATGCAAGCTAAAGAGGATCATACAAGCCTAAATACACTTGTATGCATGGAAATCTCTTAGGAATTTGTTTAGGAATTGTATGAAGAGAGTGGAGGCCATGAGAGGATGGATTTTGACATAGTTTAGTTGCTAGAATGAATAATGAATGATTTAGGGTAGGTTAGGGTCTTATTTATAGATTAGGCTAGTGATTTAGACCATAGGATTAAACCCTAGTTGAATTAGGTCCATCAGATTTCGGAATTCTCCAGAACCAAGCCACAAGACCAGACCAAGACCCAAAATGGTGCGCCAGGCAAAACTGCCCGGCCACCCTGTGTCGACAGGGCTGTCGACACCCTGGGGACCCTGTCGACATGGGGGTCCTGGCGGGAGTTTTCCCGCCTGCGCCAGTTTGCCCTAATTTCCAACTTTGAACTTGAAATTCAAATCTGTTTTTGACATGGAAATTTCTGAAAACTTCAATGGGCCTTAACTGGGTCATACGGACTCCGATTTTCGAAAACTCGGACTCTATTTCGCGTATTTTTCCGAGACGAACGCAATGGCATAGCCCGTTTCCCTTGATTCAGATTTTTAAATTAAATTCTGCCTCGATTTACATTATTACAGGTTATTGAAAATACGGGTTATTACATTCTCCCCTCCTTAAAGGATTTCGTCCCCGAAATCTTCAAGTTAGGAAGGACGTATCCTACCATCCAATCATCCATCTACTCAAAACATCATCCACGAGCAATCATTGTCCTTACAAGATTCTAAATGTTGTATGAACATATGCAAATGTGTGTGTATATGTACTTATCTAATGCAAATATCATCAATGCGAATTATGTTGGTGAAATGAATCCATATGTATGCAATTCCTAACATAATGTATATCATCTATATGTGTGCACATAACATACACCCATATGCAACATCCATGTGATAACACACAATTTTCATCCATGAATAAGCATAAACACTCATGCATATGCAATATGAGGAGTGTGCGAGCCGATCTAGTGCCTAATTGTGTATAATGCATCCACGAGCAACCACTTGCAAACACTTGCAACCACTTGCAACCATCAAACATAACATGTCTCAAACACATGTTTCATCCAAAGGATTCTACCTAAGGTTCTCATGACAAGATAAACACGATAAACTAGATAAACAAGATAAACATGGATAGAGAGATATGCTAAAAAGAGATCTTAGAAGATAAGCAAGATAAACTCCTTTTTGGATTACAAGAAATCCATTCAAACTCTGACATATAGTACTAACCGATGAGTCATAACCCCCTTATGGAGTTTACAACAGAAATAAGATCGAGAATGGGACCGAGAGGATATATACAAAAGATAACTTGCAAGCAAGCTCCACAGGAAAACAAGGATCAAGGATGCACTCTTAAAAAGAGATATGATGCGCGTATCTAGTCTTCACTGTTCTTAGTCACGTTTCCTTGAGCTTAACTCCACTGTGCTTTGACCGTCTTTTACTTCATGATTTCTTGGCTTCCTAACTCCTATTTCCCAAATTCGAGTTGGAACTCATTTCATTATCGCCTCTCGTCTTCCTTTTCCACTTATTCTTCTTTCTGTACACTTGGCTTAAACATAACTGTAACCTCATGATTTCATGCAAGCTCTCCAAAATTCACTAGTGAATCCTGGATCTCGTCTACTTACTATAAAGTATTCCACGCAGCAGAACTTTTCTTGAAAATACCAATCCACGTTGCCAATTGCCCTTATAAACGTGATTTTCTATAACTCATGCTTAATCGAAATGAACCATCCGCCTATGAGTGATAGGCCATACCTAGATTCAATTGCCTACCCATGGCTTCCTGTAGGCTATTCCAAAACTGGCCAACTTCTTGAGGGTAAACCGTTGCTAACCATGATGCAGTCCTCTCGCTCTTCACCGGACTGAAATGAGCACTCTTCGTGAGTCTACCTATTATGACCCACATACCCGTATTCCCTTTCTTTGATCTAGGTAGTCTATCCACATAATCTATCGAGATGTTTTCACACTTCCCTTGCGGAACCTCCAATGGAGGTAATGGCCCGCCGGGCTTCTATGACTTGGCCTTAACCTGGTGGCACAACATGCATCCTGAGACCAACTCGGCCACCTCCTCGAGTGATGCGCATCTTCAAGAACCTTCTTTACCAAGTCTTCCACTCGAGGAACACATAATCTCTCATCGCGCCTTAGTCATCCCTTGTCATCTATAATATATCTAGCGAGGTGACTTAACATCTCGCCTCGAATCAACTGGTCCATGTTCTTGACTAACTGCGGGTCTTCTTCCTGTGAAACCCCCTTCTTGATCCAGAAGAGTAAGTCTAAGCTCAGGGAATGCTAACTAACTAGCCAAACGGAGAAAGCTTCTTACTTCAATTACCCTCCTCAGAGTTTTCCGGTTTTAAACCGCAACCACTTTAGCGGAATCTACCGCTAAGCCTTACTTAGGAACTATGTGCCCAAGAAATCCAACTTCTTTCCTCCAAAGTGACATTTGGAGAACTTGACCTTCAACTGGTGGCTCTAAGCGTATCCATCACCTCCTTGAGATGTCTAGCATGCTCTTCCTCGTTCTTTTAAGGAGATCAAAATATCGTCTACGACGACCACGACAAACTTGTTCAAGGACTCCCTAAACACCCTACCCATCAAGTTCACATAATATGCGGGTGCATTAGTCAAACCAAATAGCATGACTAGCCATTATAAAAATCCATCTAGAGTCCTAAACGCAGTCTTGTCAATTCCATCCTCAGCTATCCTAAGCTGATGGAATCCGGTAGCTAGATCAAAAGAAAACAGATGCTCCTACAAGCTGATCAAACAAATCATCGATCCTTGGTAACGGTTGTCTATTCTTCTCACGATAATCAACACATAAGCGAAGCAAACTGTCCACATTAGTAACGAATACTACTGGAGCACCCTACTCGAAAATGCTTCGTCTCAGGAAGTTCTTCTTAAGCAACTCCTTGACTTGCTTTCTTAACTCTCATCTCGTGAGGTCATGTGCCTAATCGGCCACGAAACTGGCTTGGTATTACCAACCAGATAATGCGGAAATCTATCCCACGTCTAGGGGTAACCCCTTTACTTCCCCTAAGATATCAGGATATTCTCGGACCACCCTCACAGATTGCAAACTATCGATAGACGAGTTGAGGGATTCAAGATATGACGGGACCCATAGGGTTGCTAGAAATTTCTAGGGTATTACCGAGGCGAGTCATGAGCCTCACAACCCTATATACAAAAACCAAGAATGGCTCCAAAACAGGACAACCATTCCATGCCCAAAACCAACCCATATCCCCTGAAACCGAGAATATAAACATCCCACGAGAATTCTATACTCAAGATAGAAATTTTCAAATCCACTCAGACCACAGACAAACGGGCAGAACCCCCAATTGGATTTGAAACACATACGGGATCATCAACTAGACCAGTACTTAGGTGCAAACTAGATCAGATGAAATAAAACTATGCGATGTGCCAGAATCAAACAAAGTACGAACAGGGAAAATCAGAAAATGTAAACAAGACTTTCAACAGAAACACTACCTCTATCATGAGCTGGAAGAACGGTGTTGAGGGGATGAACTCGCCCTCCAGATAGTCCTGCATACTGAGTCTGACCTTGCCCTTGTTTCCTCGGGCAATCCTTGCTGAGATGTCCAAACTCACCACAATGAAAGCATTCGCCCCGCTTTCTCTTCTTCTTCCTACATTCCCTGGATATATGTCCAACTTTACCACAGAAGTTGCATTTCCTATTCTCTCTTGGCTTGTCCTTGCGGTTGTTGTTATTCTTGCCTCGTTTCCCGGAATTTACCCTCTTGCCTTGAGACTCATTCGCCTTGACCTCTTTCTTGTCATTGTTATCTTCTTCTTGAAGTAGGGCCATATTCACCAAATTCTCGAAAGTCGCCCCCAAGGGTATATGAGACATGGCCAAACCATGTAATGGCTCGTTTAATCCTAGAGCGAAGTGTAGGGCCTTCTTCTGAGCTGTATTAACCAAGTCTAGATCGACCCGAGCCAGTTGATTAAACTTATCTATGTATTCCCTAATAGTCATGTCCCCTTGCTTCAGTGATAAGAACCTCAGTCCAAACCTTCCTCTAAAGTCATCCCAAGTCTCAATTGGCCTAGTAGCGGTGGTGACTACCCACCAACATGCAGCTTCTTCCTTTAGCAACCATACTGCTAATAAAACCTTCCTGCGGTCACCTATATCAAAGGTGGCTAAAAGATCTTCGGTCTCTTTCAACCAATTCCTTGCCTCTACAAAAGTCTTTGTTCCACTAAAATTCTTTCCACCCATCATCTTAAAGTTCTTACAAGTTTCCGCAAAATCCTCTTGTGGAGGCTGAGGGAGAAGAGGAACATCAGATACGGAAGGAGGAGGAGGAACAGCGGACTTGACTGGAAAGACAACATTAGAGACACCCGGGACCGGTGCCGTGACTTCCAAGTACCGACGAGACCAATCGGGTATTGTTACTCCTTCGGGCAAGATGAGATTATCAGACATGCTGGAAATGAAAAGAAAAGAGTTCAAACGAGGGGTCAAAGGATAGTGCTAATGGCTTTTGGGGAATAGCCTTTAAAAATAACTAGACTTTTCTTTGGAAAATACTTTATACTTGGTTTTGAAAATAGTTTTTCAAAAGTTTTAAAAACCTTTCTATCCCTTCTCGTAAACCATATGCTCTGATACCAAATGTAACACCCCACCTCCGCCAGGGTGGCTCTTTCAAGCAACTCTGACTTTGGTGGGGCGTTTTAAAACAAGGTAAACATGCATAATGATATAACAAGGCAGGACATGACATATATATATGTAAATAAACAGAGTAAGTAGATAAAACAACGGAAGATTTTTAAACCATTTCAAAACACAAGTCTGGTACATCAAAATGTCAATTTCCCAAAATTACAAGTCTAGATAAAAACATCATCTGATAAACTGAAATACTGAAATACATAGTGCTATCCCCAAAATAAAGATGATAAACCATAGCGAGCTCAATGTCCAGCCATACATGAGCTATCCAGCAAACAAGCAAGCGATCCAAGCTAAGCACCACTATTCCCTCCCTGAGAACCTGGGGGGGGGGGGAAACGGAAGAAAAGAAGCGAAAGAAAACGGGTCAGTCAAAAAGACTGGTAAGCCCTACTACGATCAGTCTATAAACTAATAAAGTTAACATCATGATGGAAACTGAGATGAACATACTGGCAATAGATAAAGGTGTCATCACATAAAGAAGATTAAGCTTTGCACCACAGTGTACTAGCAAACTAACATAACAGGTATTGATCCCTCAGCCCAAACTTTGGCCCAATAACATGAGGTGGCCTTAATACAAGGCCCAGCCCAACGGTCTAGTCGATCGGCTCCCTATAAACCTAACACGTCAAGTGTTGGTGTCCATACGGCCCACATATGGTTGTAGTCAGACTGTGCTGGGTCCACCTTCGGGTGTATCAAGCCCTCGGGTGTTAACCCCAGACACCTAAGCAATAATGCACAGTCTAAACCTACTGGTACCCGTGCCTCGAGTTTGTCCAACACCGGACTACGTGCACGTCCGTAGCCCGCCTGGACCCGCACCGCTGTACCACTCAGCCATCTTTTGGTCGCTTACATCCGTCCAGTAATCGTGCCCCCGCCCTAGCCTAGCCTCTAGGGTTGTGAATGATACCCAACTGGGATTACTGCTGGAACAGACCACGCTGCTAGGGTTTTCTAAGAGGGTTAAGTGTGGTTTAACCCCTCACTAATCATGGATTAAATTAGTTAAGTGTAACCAACAGTTCACCACTTAACCCCATTTAATCCCTCGTATCCCCAAAATTGGTTAAGTATTAGTGGGCCATGACTTAACCCTAATCATGAGGCATTAATTAATTTAATGCACCCAACCTCTCACATTAGACCTTGTTGTGGTTACTAGTTAGGCCGGGCGGGTCCGGGTAGGTTTACACCACAACTTAGTCTAACCTCGGGTTTCACGTGCAACATGACCAACTACTCACATTGGGTCCTATTGCTTGTAGCCACTAGTTAAGCCGGTCGGTTCCGGGTAGGTTTATGCTACAAACTCAACCCAACCTCGAGTTGGCCACACTTATGTTTTCTAAGTGTCATGTCCACTTTATTTTCAAAACATCATTACAAGTCAACAATTACTTGGGTAGACCTAACTTAATAGGTAAATTCCCAAGGGGTAGACCTAACTTAATAGGTAAATTCCCAATCTTATATTTTCATGTATTTTAAGTTTACCCAAACCCCCCAACGTCATTCTATCGCTTACATATTCGTAATAACGCATAAAGGATAGGAAGAGGGAACTTGGCATAACATACATGATGAACTTGCATATCACAACAAACATGCATAACATGTTAGACTTGCATAACTTAGCATAGTGAACTTGCATATTACCATAAACATGCATAACATGTTAAACTTGCCTAACATGGCATATGGAACTTGCATAAACATGCATAACCTATTAAACATGCATAACATGGCATAGTGAACTTGCATAAGCATGCATAACTTATTAAACATGCATAACATGGCATAGTGAACTTGCATAAGCATGCATAACTTATTAAACATGCATAACATGGCATAGTGAACTTGCATAAACATGCATAACTCAATAAACTTGCAAATCATGGCTTAGTGAACTTGCATAAACATGCATAACTCAATAAACTTGCAAATCATGGCATAGTGAACTTGCATAAACATGCATAACTCAATAAACTTGCAAATCATGGCATAGTGAACTTGCATAAACATGCATAACTCAATAAACTTGCAAATCATGGCATAGTGAACTTGCATAAACATGCATAACTTGTTAAACTCGCAAATCATAGCATAGTGAACTTGCATAAGCATGCATAACTTGTTAAACTTGCAAATCATGGCATAGTGAACTTGCATAAACATGCATAACTTGTTAAACTCGCAAATCATGGCATAGTGAACTCGCATAAGCATGCATAACTCATTAAACATGCATAAATCCCAACTTTCCTCACATATTAACTTTAGAGTTTCTAAAATGAAGGTAAGAGGGCTTACAATGCTTATGCGGACTCAAATGAGTATAGCAAATGTAAGAAACTCCTTATGCAACAAAATAAAACCCCAAAATGCAAGCAAACTTGATCAAGACTCCTCCTTTATGATGACAATAGAGAAACAAGACTTTAATGCAAGCTAAAGAGGATCATACAAGCCTAAATACACTTGTATGCATGGAAATCTCTTAGGAATTTGTTTAGGAATTGTATGAAGAGAGTGGAGGCCATGAGAGGATGGATTTTGACATAGTTTAGTTGCTAGAATGAATAATGAATGATTTAGGGTAGGTTAGGGTCTTATTTATATATTAGGCTAGTGATTTAGACCATAGGATTAAACCCTAGTTGAATTAGGTCCATCAGATTTCGGAATTCTCCAGAACCAAGCCACAAGACCAGACCAAGACCCAAAATGGTGCGCCAGGCAAAACTGCCCGGCCACCCTGTGTCGACAGGGCTGTCGACAGGGCTGTCGACACCCTGGGGACCCTGTCGACATGCCTGTCGACATGGGGGTCCTGGCGGGAGTTTTCCCGCCTGCGCCAGTTTGCCCTAATTTCCAACTTTGAACTTGAAATTCAAATCTGTTTTTGACATGGAAATTTCTGAAAACTTCAATGGGCCTTAACTGGGTCATACGGACTCCGATTTTCGAAAACTCGGACTCTATTTCGCGTATTTTTCCGAGACGAACGCAATGGCATACCCCGTTTCCCTTGATTCAGATTTTTAAATTAAATTCTGCCTCGATTTACATTATTACAGGTTATTGAAAATACGGGTTGTTACAAAGACCATGTAAACTCGCGAACCCCTCGCTCCTATTCTAACCCTACGCTCAAAACCCTAGACCGGTCTAATCTCCTAGATCAGATTTCCCCTGATTACAACTCCGTAACCAATAACCCTAGTTTTTACAGACTCTAGCAAACTGCCAGTTAACACCCTAACTGGTTTTCTAGATTTTACAGACTCTAAAAACTGGTGGATCGATTACAGATGAAAAAACACAAACAAAGCAATACAAAAGAAATTAGAAAACAAAGAAAAACCCCTTTTAAAAGTTAAGTCCAAAGCTCTTCATCACTTGGCCGGCCCATTCTCATTTTCATTCGACCCGATCTGTTTATTCTAAGGAAAAAGAAATGGCGGCTTAATAAAGGGAAATTAGGGTTTTTGCCTTCTGAAACAAATCATGACGTCTAATTTTGATGGAATGGATTCTCTGATAGCTTTGATGCTTGAAACTCCTTGGTCAGTCGATTTGAGTTGTTGTTGATCAAAACCCTAGACTGAAATGTGAGTATTTTTATTCTTTTATCCTGAAATCGTTTTGCTAGGTTTCGGTCCTTAAAAAACCCAGTGATGATAAGTGATTAAACAAGATTTTCAAATCCTAAAATTGCTCTGATTTCATGTAGATGATTTGTTCCGATCTCGATTAATTTGTTGGCTGATTTGTGTGAAATTTATTTCCCCTTTGCTCCTTGAATGAGTTGAATTCCTCGGCTTTGAAATTGCTTTTAATTTGCTGAGATATTCTGGAACTTTATTTGTTGCTCTCTTGCATGATTGTAGTTTATTGCCTTGATTGAATTCAGCATTGACACTCAATTTAAAATGGCCGTGAGATCTGATTTAATTTTGGGAACAAGTAATTGTTTTTATGCACAAAATTTTAAACTGTGATTGGAAATTTGAATTGATGTGCTATCCAAAACACTACTATGATTTTCTGCAGATAATTCCCTGGTTTCTTGCTAAAAATAGACTATTTCTTGATTGAAACTGTATGCTGAATTTGAGTGGTATAGATTCCAATTTTGACACATGTAAATGCTGAAATTCTGGAAACAATAAATATTGTTTCATGAGTGAATTCTGTAAAATGAAATGTTCTTTGTCCCCTTGGGAATTTGTGGAAACATTAGAAAACTTCCCAAACATAAATTGATATTTTCTTGCCTAAAATTGTGTAAAGAAACTTTTTTGCTAAGAGTATCAAGTGTTATATAAAAAAACTTGAAACATGTATTGTCAGAAAGACTATTCTTCACCATTTATTTGCTTGCCTTGTGTTGTACTCGGCCCTATTTCCAAATAAACAGGAAATGCTGATTTGACCTTGGCACTTGAAATATCCCACTTTATCATTGTTTTTCCAATTTGCTGTGCATTTGTGTATACTGCCATGAGTCAATAATGACATGGGCATGGATCGTCCTGGCTTTGTATTCTGACTGTAAACATGGTTCACTGTCCAGTTTTGTATGTTATTGAATCTTGGCTTTAACTAGAAACTTTGGCTTGTATTTTCATCTCTGCACCATGTATTTTAAAAAGAACTTGCTGCATATGTCATTTTCCATGCATCATGTATATGTTGACCCTGACTTGAGCTTGGTTGCATATGAATTTGTTGTTGCATGTGAGTTGCTTCATCACCTTAACCATTTTGAGATATGCTATACACAACATTACCTGCACCTGAACTTAAGCTTGTATATGACCTGTGGCATGTTCATTGTGCCATGTACATATATCACTTGATTTGTGCACATGAAACTGCACCCATGTATTCATTGACCCTTGCACTTAAATGAAAAACTGAATTGTTCAAACTACAATGTTGTGTCTACACCGTTTGACCATGCTGACTTGTTTCCATATGTACATGCCATTTAACCATGCTATTGAGCTCGGCCAGAACTTCGTGTTACCCATGCTGAAAACACTTGATCATCCCATGTGTATTCGTGCTTACATACGTTATATTGCTGTTAAACCTTGTTGTAAATTTCCACTTCACTTTCAAGTATGTAGAGTTACATATTTTGCATGTTCCAAAGTGTATACATGCACTTCTTGTATTGACTTGTTTCACCAATGCATCTGCCTTCATGTGCACAATGTTTACTGGCATTCTCATGTTGCATCACCTTTGCACAGATTCACTTTATGTACACATGAACATTGTTGTTGCTCGACCATTTGGGTTGCACATGAGTTTCATGTTGGCTGAGTTGTTCTTAAGCATGTCTTGACCATTGATGTTGAGCTGCCTCGAACACTTTGATTATTGTTGTAGGCTACTCCTCAGTTGCACACTGGATTGGCGAGGCAATGCATATGTGTATATTTATATATACGTGTGTATATGCAGCCATTCAGAAAATTTTCTTGTCCTTGCACTGAACTATATGTATATACATACATATGTGTGTGTATACATGTATCTTGTGCGTGCTATATCCACATATCAGATCAAGTCATGAAAAATGATGAGAAACACACCAAAAATCTGAGGCAAATAAAATTTTAAAATTAAAATTTATATTCGCTAGAATTTAGAATATCATTTCTGTTCCATATACTGTGTGTGTTTCTGTATACGATAGGTATGGATGACTGGACTGACACTGACCTGTGAAGACAGAAGACTGAAGATTGAAGACAAGAACATTATGTAAATGTGTATATGAGTGATTGTATAAATGAAATATAATTGTGTCAAAGAATGTACTGAGTGGAGAGTGATGTAGTGAGGATCTGATGTACTGAAGAAAAAAAAGAATTGTACTGATATTTGTAACAAACAAATTTGAATGAAATAAAATGTTATTTCATTGTGTTCAAACAAATTTTCTATCGTATTCAGTATATTTACAAGTACAAGTTCATGTGAAGTATTTAAATATTGGAGTTATAAATAGTTGAACTATTTGAAAGTTTGAAATATATTATTCAATTTAAATAAAATACTGTATGAATGTTTGTACATTCGTATTCTATTTAAATATAAATAGTATATTCCTGTCTATGATGTATATATGGAACAGTACAGTAACAAACACATTTAAAATAATATTTATTTAGTTGTTATCATAAAACAAAAATCATATAATTGTGTATACAACTACGTCATATACAACAATCTCCCCCTTTTGATGATGACAAACAAATAAAAGATTTTGAGCACAATAAATGTGTTTGACAGTGAATATTGAACTCCCCCTATTTATTAGCTCCCCCTACAATAGAAACTCCCCCTATAAATGTGAATGAGTTAAAAAAATGAAAATTGAATGAATTTTCAAAAGTATAAATATTTATAAAAGATTCACTCATAAATCAAAATCACAATCCATTCTCCCCCTTTTGTTATCATCAAAAGGATAAAATATAGATAAAAATTGACTAAAAAATATAATTTTAGCTTAAGAGGAAGAATGGCCATCATAAATCTCAATCGGTCAAACAAAAATCATAATATTATGAGAACAGGTGGCATATTTCACATTGTAGAGAATGACGGATTTACGATGAAATTTATATAAATCGAGAGAGTTATAAAAAATGAATTTCAATTATTTTCCAAAGAATTTTTATAAAATTGATGCAGAAAACAGTGACAGATTCGGGCTATAATTATAAATTCAATTTAGGTGAAAAAAATATAACCTCAAATCCCAATAGCTATCAATCAACAAATCATAATACGTCATAAGATATTAACACATCTCACAGATTAGAACATGGATTGATAGGTTGGTTTTTACATACCAAGGAGAAATTCATATTAATTTCTATTTATAGCACATTATTTCCTTTCCTTTTATTTTTATTTAAGAGTACACTAACCATGCATAACCAGAGCTTGGATTTTTAAATGAGGTCAGTTGCAGCTTAAATTATAAGTAATCTCTTAAACATGCATGTACAGAGCTTGGATTTTTAAATGAGGTTAGAGACACACTTATGAATTAATTATATATTTATCGTTTTCAGCTTCAAAAGAAAAACTCCTTGGTATATAAAACCAATATGAATGATAGAAATGTGGTAGGTACAGAAATGGACTATGAAATAAATTTCTAAATTAATTATTATGAAATATGCTCGACTGTACCAGGATCATTGAAAAGTTTCAATTATCAATAATTCTGAATAATAATGTAACCACAATTCCATCACAAATATTTTCACTGTTCATTCAAGATGATTTTTTTTTAAAAATATATTAAACTCTCCACAATAATATAAAAAAAATGATGGACGGCAGAATAATGGTAGATAAAGAAGATGGTCGTGAAATAATCGCCAATTCAAAGATATTATAATAATTATTCAACCGTCATGAAAATCTAAATAAAGTCTCCTCTTGTTGTGAAATACACTGCAATCACAATTCATCACAATTTCAAAATCTAATAATAATTTTGACGAATTATAAATACAGTTCAATTTGGATATTGATTTCAATTTCTGAATGAATAAAAAATTAATAATTTTAAAATTGAAAATCAATTACAAGAGGAATTTAAAATGATTTATACAAGACAAAAATAGTGTGTGAAATCTATATAAGATGAGGATTCAAAACAGACAGATGAGCAAAAATATATGGCACTTCTGATACCAATCGATGTCTCTATTTACGATGATTTTAACACGACACTGGAGATGAACAAGGACATTACAAACAATAGAATTTTAATCACAAAGCCCAAGCAGACATGGTTAACAAATCAAGCAAAATTTTCATCTATCAAAGCATGGTATATATTTGATACCAAAACAAGCAGTCACCTAAAAATATTTTCAAGAACAGTATCTGAGCAACACAAAAACCATTTTCAAAGCAGACTTGTCAAGGATTTGTTTCAAGGATATTTCAAACAGTCAAAGAATGATTCATGATCCAAGATTAAATATACAGTTTATTTTAAATCATTTGAAGGGATATGAAAAGATCGAGATTCAATGAATCAGTCACACCGGATTATAAATTTTAAATTCACGATGTGTATGAGATTCAAGAAATCAATAATTTTAAATGATTTTAAACAAATAAATATTTAAATCAAAAAATCGTGAAGTAACACTGAGTTTCAAGACCGAATTTTCAAAGAATTTTACCAAATTATTTCTGACAAGTACACGAGAAATTTCAGATCATTTACATCAAACTTGAGAGATATTCATGATCCATAAAATAAAAAATTTATTTATTTGAAATCACTTGAATCAATGTCAAGTTTTGAGATATAATGAATTAGTCACACAAGATTGATAATTTCAAATTTAAGAGGTGTGTGATATTCAAAATATCAAGAATTTCAGATGATTTCAAACAAACAAATTTCAACCATGATCATGAATAAAGATGAATTTCAAGATGTACCACTGATTTAAAACAAAATATCCAAGCCAATCCGAAAATCAAGGAAATTATCACAACTGAGAAGTAGCAGTGTGCTGTAATGAGTATAATATTTTATGCCTTTCCAAAATGAATCGGAAGAAACTCAGAACAAAAGAGGTGTGTGAAATTTCATCAAATTTTCAGATCTTCAAAAATTTAGAATTCAAATTAACAACGTTCAAGATATAACAAGAATACATCAACACTGTTATGAATTCAGCAATCAGAAAAAAATTTCAAAATAATTGCAGATATATACAATTTTGAGTTCAGGATCTGGAAGTGATTAAAAACATCAGAGTTTTATTGAATCGAAGCAAATTTCCAGAAAATCATGAATTCTGCAATTTGAAGTTAAGAAAGCGCAGAATAAGAAGAATATTGTAACACCCCGCCTCCGCTAGGGTCACTCGCAAAGGAATGCACTAGCTTTAGAGGGGCATTATTGGTAAACATGCACAGAAATATCACAAGACAGAACATATAAAATAGAGGAAGTAAAATCAAACTTTCATAACATGAATAAATAAGGTCTAAAGCCTTTTACATCAGAGTACATCAAAACCTGTCTTGCAATAGTAAAGAAGCATAAAGACATTTTCATAAATTATTCCCCAAGTAAAAACAGTAAAGTAGCCATTAGCCAAGAAAAGTCCAAGCCATCCATGATGACCTTCAAGCAGAAGAAGTCCGAACTAAACAACAGTATTTCCTCCCTGTAACCTGGGGGGGAAACGGAAGAAAAGAGGCGAAACAAAACGGGTCAGTCAAAAAGACTGAGTAAGCCCTATCTACTATTAGCATAAAAACTAGTAAAGTTAACTAACATGAGAAACTGAGATGAACATAAGCATGATAACAAGATAGATAAGCTAAATCAAAATAACAGGATGAACTACTGAACTCAGATAAACTAAGGTGTCATGATAAATTACGATGTCAAGATAAAACAAGGTATCACATCGTCAGGTTTCTATCAAGTATAATATCCCCAAGATATCTGTCACGTATAACGCCCCGTGATATCTATCCTGTATTTTAGCTCTGCACCTACCGTACTAGTATCCCCACCGTGTCATGTGTTAACCAAGAATGACCCTCACTCAAAAGTCGTGTAATGGTCCATGTCAACCTAATATATCGCATATATAGGTTACTCAACTTGTATGTTTTATTCCATGTAAATGTTCAGTCCCTTGCCGTAGACCATACGGGCTTTCCCATGAGATTCTATATTACTTTAACATAGTTCCATGATCCTTAAGATCGGTTTGGACTGTTACCCTAAACCTAGCTAGGGTCTTCCAACATGAATTATTGTTTGTACAACTAGGACTTATGCTACCTAGGGCTGCTAGGGATTATGCTTACCTATTGCACGTTTTCGTATCTCAGTTTGGGTTCAACCAGCTAGGGCCACTAGGGATTACGCTAACCGCCAACCGCGCCCTTTTTCCCACGCATTCATCGTGAATCGCTTTTCCATGACTGTATGCACATGTATCACATCGTGCCATCCGAGTCCTGTCATAGGGCAAATCAAGAAATACAGGACTCGGTCGGGAGCTTTCGATTTATCTGCCGATGCAGATGCTAAGGTCTGTTTTTCTTATACGTGGCTATGGTCCCACGAGACCACTCCCTCAACTAGTGAAAGACAAGACAGGATAAATCCTGTATGAGAACACAACACTGGCCAACCCACATCCAAGCCTTACCGCAACCTTAATTAGATAGCAATTATGGTCTTTTGGGTGTTCTCTGCCTTTCCGTACGTACACGCTTGACCAAAGATGGTAGGTAGCCTGACGAAATGCTATCTAGGGTACGACCGTGTATCGTCGACTTTCCCCTATCCATCCCCGTCTTTAGGTCGCTCGTATAGCAACCAAGGCATACTCTTGGTTCTTCTAACGCAGACCTTAACCTCTCATGAGCCTAGTATAATCACCTGGCAGCTCATAGAGGGATACCAAGAATATCCTCACGTTCCCCGAAGCCGCTGCTTCGTTACCCAGTTCGCTGGAGCCTTTATCTAAATCAGATACTTGCTCCTACTCGATGACCTACCGTATCAGGTTACTCATCTATCTATGAACTGGTCTAAATTTCCTTGACTAAGAATCATTACTTAGTTATTCTTCAACTAAGGTTTACCACTTAGCATTGTTCCCGTTATCCTTGTTAACTACAGTTATCCACCTAATCCTCAGAACTAGGGTTTACATAATGGATTAAGTGTCACTTAAGTTCATGACTTAACCCGTCTACAAATCCTGTCAAAATTGGCTAAGTATCCAAGTTCAAGGCTTAACCCTACAAACCATGCTCAAGTTGTTTAAGTATATTAAGCAATTCACGACTTAACCTCGTCCAATTATCATTCTAGATTGGTTAAGTATATATTAACTTGACCCTATCAATTTACTTAGTCAAATCGGTCAAGTGTATTCAAGCGATTCGTGACTTAGCCTTATCATGTTTTCACGTTATATTGGTTAAGTATTGGTTAACTTAACCACAATAAATTAACGAGTTAGATTGGATAAGTATAGGTCACTTAACCACATCAATTCATCATGTTTAGATTAGTTAAGTGTTTAACTTAACCCCATTAAACTACCAAGTGGGATTAATTAAGTCTAGGCTAACTTAACCCCATCCGATTTCCATGTTTAGACTAGTTGAGTCTAATCTTAACCCCATTCGTTAACCGTATTTTTCGGTTAAGCGTCATTAAGAAAACTTACTTAACCTTACCAAGTTATCGCGTTGGATTGATTAAGTGTTGGTTAACTTAACCCCATCCACTAGTCATATAAAAATGGTTAAGTGTCATTAGGCAAATCAAGTTACTTAACCTACCCAACCTTGTCATGTTTTGTTAAGTATCATTAGCCTAATCAAATTACTTAACCCATTTGTCCATCATGTTTCCCAAAACATGTTACAAGTTTTCAAGCATTTGGGTAGACCTAACTTAATAGGTAAATTCCCAAAGGGTAGACCTAACTTAATAGGTAAATTCCCAAGCTTATGTTTTTATGCATACTTACATGTCAACTTCCATGTTATATTTCAAGTCATGTTTTCAAGTTGTATTTTCATGTCATTAGAAATTACCCATAACATAACCCAACGCTTTTAAACTCGCATATACGTTCGCGACAACGTAATGGATTAAAAGAAGAGACTTGGCAAAGGCATGACAAAATGGATATTAAGCCACAAGTTAATCATGGTGGCAAATGAGGCACAAATGTGTTCATTAACTTGCATGTTACATTCTTAAGCCTCAAAACATGCATAAACCCAAACTTGGCACATAAGCGAATCATGGTGACTAAAGATATGGAATGATGACTAGTAACTCGCATATATCATCATATAAGGGTTATGACTTCATATGCAAGTTGACATAAAGGTTATGAGGGTTCTCATGTTGCCTAATGCAACATTTCAACATAAAGGTTGTAGCTTTTAGCTCACAAGATCAAGATAATGACTTCATAAACTTGCATGACATGATAGCATGTATCATACTCAATGATCAAACCCAAACTTGCAACATGAACATTTAACTTCATAGTTAATATCTAAGAGTAGGGAAAGGGCTTACATTGCTATGAAGGCACAAAAGATATGACAAAGCCCTTATGCAATCAAATAGACCCAAAATGCAAGCTCTAACATAAAAACCCTTAAGCCAAAATGATCAAAACCCTTGCTTTATGATGCAAAGATAGAAACTTGACTTGAATGCAAGCTAATGACACTCATACAAGCTTGAAAACACTTGTATGCATGGAAAATCTCTCATAGAAACCATTTAGAAATTTTATGAAGAGAGTGGAGGCCATGAGAGGTAAAATTTTGCCATAGTTTAGTTGCATGAATGAATAATGAGGATTTAGGATAGGTTAGGGTCTTATTTATATATTAGGCAAGTGTTTTAGGCCATAGGATTAAACCTAGATTCAATCCAAGCCATCAAAGCATGTCTTGGGGAAGAAGTCAAGTGTAGGAACCATCTAGGGCCTTTAGATTAAAGATGAACCATGAGAACCATCCAAATGCAAAATCTGCATTTGAGCGAATCGGCCCACGGGTTGACAGCCAAACACCCTGGATTAACCCCTAGTCGACCCAGCGGGCTCGGGTCGACCTCAAAAATCGGCCGGTTCGGTTATTCCCCTCTCCCAATTCGCTGTTTTGAACATGTTTGCATATTTATTTATTTAATTTTCAATTTTATATATATATATATATATATTTCTCTGCGCAACCCATTTCACTTAATTAAGTATACTTTAATTTGGGAATTTTTCGTGAAACTTCGCGAGGCCATATCTTGGTCATACGGACTCCGATTTTCGAAAACTCGGACTCTATTTCGTGTATTTTTCCGAGACGAACGCAATGGCAAAGCCCGTTTGATTCAGATTTTACAGTTTAATTCTGCCTCCATTTATGTTATAACAGGTTATTGAAAATACGGGTTGTTACATTCTCCCCACCTTTTAGGATTTCGTCCCCGAAATCTCCAAGTTAGGAAGAACATATCCTACCATCCATCATCCATCTACTCAAAACATCATCCACAAGCAACCATTGTCCTTAGATGATTTCTAATGCTGTATGAATATATGCAAAACGTGTGTGTACATGTTCCTTAGCTAATGCTAATGATCAGGCCTGAATAATCTTTCTAATGCAAAATATGTATAGTGCTATGAATCCAACATGTATGCAAATAGTCCTAGTCATATAGATACTATATGCGTGCACAATCATTCATTCATATGCAACAACCGCATGATAATACATTCGATTTCATCCATAAACAAGTATAAATACTCGTGCATATGCAATATGAAATGTGACCGAGTCGAGCTAGTATCTAATGTGTATTCACGCATCCACGAGCAACCACTTGCAACCACTTGCAACCATATCAATCATAACATGTTTCAAATACATGTTTACATCCATAGGGTTCTACCTAGAATTCCCTGAAACATGGTCGAGAAGATAAACAGGACAAACTCCTTACAGGGTTTGTAACGGAGAATAGGACCGAGAGGATGTCCACAAAAGATAGCCTACAAGTAAGCTCTACAGAAAACAGGGATCAAGGATATACTCCCAAAAAGAGATATCATGCGCGTATCTAGTCTTTGACCATCAAAGTCGTCTTTTAACTTCGCGATTTTGTAGCTTCTTATTCTTGTTTCCATAACATGAGCTGGAACTCATTTCCTCGTCGCCTCTTGTTCCACTTGCACTTATCCTTTTCCTAGAATACTTGACGCAAACATGACTGCGTACTCATGATCTCATGCAAGCTTTCCAAAATTCACTAGTGAATCTTGGATCTCGTTTATATACTATAAGGCATTCCATGTAGAAGAACTTTCTCTTGAAAGTAAACAGATGTCAATCAGGTTATCATGCGCACTTACTAGGGTGATCTCTATAACCCATGCATAAATGAAGTAAACCATCCGTCTTATTGGCGAACACCACTCGATCGGGCTTCAAATTTCCAATAAAGGCATCAAGGGATTCTAAGTAACTAGTCATGACAGAACCTCAAAAAGGTTACCCGATACTTCGAGGGCATTACCAAGGCTAGTCAAAAGGTCTAACTACCCTCCTATCAAAACCGAGAGTGGCACCCCCTACTGGATAACCACTTCATCCCTAGAATCCATCCATAGCTTATAAACATAAGCATTATTTCCAAACTCAACACTTGGCATAGACATTCCCAAATCCAAACAAGTCATGTATAAATGGACTGATTCTCCAATAGGACTTTGAGACAAAAATGGGATTCTCTATTACGCTAGTACTTAAGGTGCAGAGACTCAACTATCGAAGCAGACTTAAATGATACGAACAACGAAGTCCTAACGGGATGATAGAGAAGAAAAGCTAAACCTTTAACAAGATCGTTACCCTCCTTCCGAGGTACTCTAGAAATGAGAGCATACTACTGCCCTCCCGATGATCTTGTCCTTGTCCCATAATACTTAACTATCCGCCCCGTTTTACCATGCCAAAGGTACTCTCTCGTCATGGGTTTCATTGTTCATCTTTCTCCCTCCTTTGAGGACTAAGCCATACCAACAAGTTGCTCATCCTTAAGCTCGTATCCTTTATCCTTCTTTCTCACGATCCTTTCTTATAACGCGGCCACTGGTCTCTCAAGAACCACCTCCATCGTATGGAAAGCACTTTCGTAGGTAGAAAAGACTAGTCGCAGTTAAAACTACTGTGACTACAGATGGAGGAAAGAAAGGAAAAGAGACTCAATTAAGGAAACAAGGATAGTGCTAATGGCCTTTGGGGAATAGCCTTTTTCTTTTAAAAGAAAATTATCTTGAAAAATGCTTCTTTGTAAACGGTTTTTTTTTTTCAAATAGTTTTCAGAAGGTCTTTAAAAACTTTTGCCCAGTTTGGTAACCTTCTGCTCTGATACCACGTATAACACCCCGCCTCCGCTAGGGTCACTCGCAAAGGAATGCACTAGCTTTAGAGGGGCATTATTGGTAAACATGCACAGAAATATCACAAGACAGAACATATAAAATAGCGGAAGTAAAATCAAACTTTCATAACATGAATAAATAAGGTCTAAAGCCTTTTACATCAGAGTACATCAAAACCTGTCTTGCAATAGTAAAGAAGCATAAAGACATTTTCATAAATTATTCCCCAAGTAAAAACAGTAAAGTAGCCATTAGCCAAGAAAAGTCCAAGCCATCCATGATGACCTTCAAGCAGAAGAAGTCCGAACTAAACAACAGTATTTCCTCCCTGTAACCTGGGGGGGAAACGGAAGAAAAGAGGCGAAACAAAACGGGTCAGTCAAAAAGACTGAGTAAGCCCTATCTACTATTAGCATAAAAACTAGTAAAGTTAACTAACATGAGAAACTGAGATGAACATAAGCATGATAACAAGATAGATAAGCTAAATCAAAATAACAGGATGAACTACTGAACTCAGATAAACTAAGGTGTCATGATAAATTACGATGTCAAGATAAAACAAGGTATCACATCGTCAGGTTTCTATCAAGTATAATATCCCCAAGATATCTGTCACGTATAACGCCCCGTGATATCTATCCTGTATTTTAGCTCTGCACCTACCGTACTAGTATCCCCACCGTGTCATGTGTTAACCAAGAATGACCCTCACTCAAAAGTCGTGTAATGGTCCATGTCAACCTAATATATCGCATATATAGGTTACTCAACTTGTATGTTTTATTCCATGTAAATGTTCAGTCCCTTGCCGTAGACCATACGGGCTTTCCCATGAGATTCTATATTACTTTAACATAGTTCCATGATCCTTAAGATCGGTTTGGACTGTTACCCTAAACCTAGCTAGGGTCTTCCAACATGAATTATTGTTTGTACAACTAGGACTTATGCTACCTAGGGCTGCTAGGGATTATGCTTACCTATTGCACGTTTTCGTATCTCGGTTTGGGTTCAACCACCTAGGGCCACTAGGGATTACGCTAACCGCCAACCGCGCCCTTTTTCCCACGCATTCATCGTGAATCGCTTTTCCATGACTGTATGCACATGTATCACATCGTGCCATCCGAGTCCTGTCACAGGGCAAATCAAGAAATACAGGACTCGGTCGGGAGCTTTCGATTTATCTGCCGATGCAGATGCTAAGGTCTGTTTTTCTTATACGTGGCTATGGTCCCACGAGACCACTCCCTCAACTAGTGAAAGACAAGACAGGATAAATCCTGTATGAGAACACAACACTGGCCAACCCACATCCAAGCCTTACCGCAACCATAATTAGATAGCAATTATGGTCTTTTGGGTGTTCTCTGCCTTTCCGTACGTACACGCTTGAACAAAGATGGTAGGTAGCCTGACGAAATGCTATCTAGGGTACGACCGTGTATCGTCGACTATCCCCTATCCATCCCCGTCTTTAGGTCGCTCGTATAGCAACCAAGGCATACTCTTGGTTCTTCTAACGCAGACCTTAACCTCTCATGAGCCTAGTATAATCACCTGGCAGCTCATAGAGGGATACCAAGAATATCCTCACGTTCCCCGAAGCCGCTGCTTCGTTACCCAGTTCGCTGGAGCCTTTATCTAAATCAGATACTTGCTCCTACTCGATGACCTACCGTATCAGGTTACTCATCTATCTATGAACTGGTCTAAATTTCCTTGACTAAGAATCATTACTTAGTTATTCTTCAACTAAGGTTTACCACTTAGCATTGTTCCCGTTATCCTTGTTAACTACGGTTATCCACCTAATCCTCAGAACTAGGGTTTACATAATGGATTAAGTGTCACTTAAGTTCATGACTTAACCCGTCTACAAATCCTGTCAAAATTGGCTAAGTATCCAAGTTCAAGGAGTAACCCTACAAACCATGCTCAAGTTGGTTAAGTATATTAAGCAATTCACGACTTAACCTCGTCCAATTATCATTCTAGATTGGTTAAGTATATATTAACTTGACCCTATCAATTTACTTAGTCAAATCGGTCAAGTGTATTCAAGCGATTCGTGACTTAGCCTTATCATGTTTTCACGTTATATTGGTTAAGTATTGGTTAACTTAACCACAATAAATTAACGAGTTAGATTTGATAAGTATAGGTCACTTAACCACATCAATTCATCATGTTTAGATTAGTTAAGTGTTTAACTTAACCCCATTAAACTACCAAGTGGGATTAATTAAGTCTAGGCTAACTTAACCCCATCCGATTTCCATGTTTAGACTAGTTGAGTCTAATCTTAACCCCATTCGTTAACCGTATTTTTCGGTTAAGCGTCATTAAGAAAACTTACTTAACCTTACCAAGTTATCGCGTTGGATTGATTAAGTGTTGGTTAACTTAACCCCATCCACTAGTCATATAAAAATGGTTAAGTGTCATTAGGCAAAGCAAGTTACTTAACCTACCCAACCTTGTCATGTTTTGTTAAGTATCATTAGCCTAATCAAATTACTTAACCCATTTGTCCATCATGTTTCCCAAAACATGTTACAAGTTTTCAAGCATTTGGGTAGACCTAACTTAATAGGTAAATTCCCAAAGGGTAGACCTAACTTAATAGGTAAATTCCCAAGCTTATGTTTTTATGCATACTTACATGTCAACTTCCATGTTATATTTCAAGTCATGTTTTCAAGTTCTATTTTCATGTCATTAGAAATTACCCATAACATAACCCAACGCTTTTAAACTCGCATATACGTTCGCGACAACGTAATGGATTAAAAGAAGAGACTTGGCAAAGGCATGACAAAATGGATATTAAGCCACAAGTTAATCATGGTGGCAAATGAGGCACAAATGTGTTCATTAACTTGCATGTTACATTCTTAAGCCTCAAAACATGCATAAACCCAAACTTGGCACATAAGCGAATCATGGTGACAAAAGATATGGAATGATGACTAGTAACTCGCATATATCATCATATAAGGGTTATGACTTCATATGCAAGTTGACATAAAGGTTATGAGGGTTCTCATGTTGCCTAATGCAACATTTCAACATAAAGGTTGTAGCTTTTAGCTCACAAGATCAAGATAATGACTTCATAAACTTGCATGACATGATAGCATGTATCATACTCAATGATCAAACCCAAACTTGCAACATGAACATTTAACTTCATAGTTAATATCTAAGAGTAGGGAAAGGGCTTACATTGCTATGAAGGCACAAAAGATATGACAAAGCCCTTATGCAATCAAATAGACCCAAAATGCAAGCTCTAACATAAAAACCCTTGAGCCAAAATGATCAAAACCCTTGCTTTATGATGCAAAGATAGAAACTTGACTTGAATGCAAGCTAATGACACTCATACAAGCTTGAAAACACTTGTATGCATGGAAAATCTCTCATAGAAACCATTTAGAAATTTTATGAAGAGAGTGGAGGCCATGAGAGGTAAAATTTTGCCATAGTTTAGTTGCATGAATGAATAATGAGGATTTAGGATAGGTTAGGGTCTTATTTATATATTAGGCAAGTGTTTTAGGCCATAGGATTAAACCTAGATTCAATCCAAGCCATCAAAGCATGTCTTGGGGAAGAAGTCAAGTGTAGGAACCATCTAGGGCCTTTAGATTAAAGATGAACCATGAGAACCATCCAAATGCAAAATCTGCATTTGAGCGAATCGGCCCACGGGTTGATAGCCAAACACCCTGGATTAACCCCTAGTCGACCCAGCGGGCTCGGGTCGACCTCAAAAATCGGCCGGTTCGGTTATTCCCCTCTCCCAATTCGCTGTTTTGAACATTTTTGCATATTTATTTATTTAATTTTCATATATATATATATATATATCAATATATATATATTTCTCTGCGCAACCCATTTCACTTAATTAAGTATACTTTAATTTGGGAATTTTTCGTGAAACTTCGCGAGGCCATATCTTGGTCATACGGACTCCGATTTTCGAAAACTCGGACTCTATTTCGCGTATTTTTCCGAGACGAACGCAATGGCATAGCCCGTTTCCCTTGATTCAGATTTTACAGTTTAATTCTGCCTCCATTTATGTTATAACAGGTTATTGAAAATACGGGTTGTTACAAATATGGTAGGGTTAATTCAAAAACAGAAAAGAAAAAGAAAATATACATAAGGGATAGAAGGAGGAATAAACATAGAAAAATAAAAACAAAGAATATTTATAGAGATGAGTTTAGAGATCATACCAGACTTCAGTGTAAGCAAATGAATCTCTAACTCAACAAATCCTAGCTGAAGGAACTGTTAATGATACAGAAGCATAAACCAGCTTGATTTCAATTTTCTTTTTGCATAGCAATTCCTCAGCCTCCATCTATACCTAACAGTTTGTAGAATCGTGTGGTCTAACAAAGGTTGTAAAACCACTCACAGTTTTGTTTACATCTTTTGGTACCCAAATTTGTTTGTATAACAATCCGTTAGAATCAACTAGTGTACCCTTTGTAATCCAAATTCGTTTAGTTTTTCCAAAAATCATTTTATTTCTTTTTAGAGTCCATAATTGTTCAACTGGATCATTATTAAACCAATTCTTGTCTCGTTTGTGATTCAAAAACCTTTTGGAATTTTCAAAATTCAAATTTTCAGAATGACCCTTCTTGAAGCAGTTTGAAGGATTTTTTAAAATCACAAGAGCTCAAATTTTCAAAAACATTTCTTTTCCCAAAACCAAGACCATTTTTATTTTCTGAAGAAAATTGGTTTTTCAACAACATATTCAAAGATTTTTCACCGTTAGAAAATTTAGCCAATGTTGTTTCAAGTTGTTGAATTTTGAATTTAAGATCACCATTCTCTTTTATTAAATCCGAACAGCGGTTATTAGTGATCTTCCTTTCAACATCATATTGTTTTAAAACCAAATTTTTAGATTCAAGTAATTTAATTCTGGCTTGGGACTCAGAAATTTCAGATTCAAAATGTTTTCGATTTTCCAATTCAATTTTCTTGAAATTTTCAATCTCGTTTTCAAGCTCTTTCAAAATCAAATTGGGTTTTAACAAATTTTCTTTTTCAGCAATTTCAGATTTGGAATTCATATCAGTCTTAAGAATTTCAAATTCATTTTGTAGAAAATTGTTCAAATTTGATAACTCAATCTTGTTTTCTTTTTAGATCAAAATTTCCTTTTCAAACTTTTGAATGTTTTATTGAGATGAACATGATTGGTTTCTAATTTCAAAAAAAATTCAATCTGAATTTGAAGAATTTTTAAAATATTCAAGCTGTGATTCCAAATCATCAATTTTGCTGGTCAACAGAGAATTCTTAGATTTCAGAGATTTTGTAATAACCCGAAAATCTGGGCCAATTTAAAAATTTTATTTTGGAAATTTTAGCGAATATAATTCGAACGTATATATCTGTTTGAATCGACGATAGAATATAAATATTTATTTATATTTATAAAAGGAATTGAAAATGGCGCGGTAGTTCGATAATTCGATTTCAAACTTCAAATGAATGTGCATGATTCAAAATCAACCGGATTTTAGTGAAACCAAAAATATTAGAATCTAATTGATATTATCTTTTCAACGAATCCGAAAAATTGAAATTTCATAGCGGGGATAAAAAGATATGCCCATTTGAAAATTCAGAATAGTCGCTATGGAATTCAGGCCCTTAAAAATGAAAATTTTGCAAACGACCTCGGATTTTGACGAAACCACTTTTGTTGGATCCGTGATGTCAAGTTATTGATAGATTCCAAATTTCATAATTTTTCGAATCAATATGTGAGCGTGGCAAAGGAAAATGCGTTTGACCAGTTTTAGTTGATTTTAATCGACTGGAAAAGGGCCATTTTTCCAACGATCTCAGAATTCGACGAAACTAGTTTTGTTAGGACCGTATTGTCAATACGAAGCTAGAAAATATTTTTTCGGAATTTTTCGAGTCCGTATGTGATCCCGGTAATTTGAAATGTACGTTCAAATTCGATATATAGAGTTATATGTTGATTTTGACGAAACTCGATCGAAACGATCGAATTGGCCTATGTGGCATATCCCATTGTGTTCGGAATGGGGGTAATTAGCTAGGGACGACAGTCGTTGGGTTTAATTTCGAGTTCGAAATTTAAACTAACTTTTTGAAATCAAAAATAATAAATTAATATATATTATATAAAGCCCTTACCTTTAACCCTCTCCCTCAGAAAAGTCAAACAGAAATAAAAAAAAGGAAGGGGAGAGCGACCGGGGGGCGCCGCTACCATCGCCCCCCCCTCAATCGCCGCCGCCGCCCAAGGCGGGGCCACCGCGCCGCCTCCCCCATCTTCTTCCTCCTCCCCTTCGCTCGCTTCCTCCTCTCCATCCTCTCTCCCCTCTTCTGACAAGAACCCGTAGCCCTCATCCCCAATCGACCAAATCGCACCCACCCGACCCGATAGCCGCCGCCATACGCCCCTCCTCGGCCCCTGCACCACTTCCGACCCTCCAGCACCCGACGCAGCGTCTCTCTCCCCCTCTGAAGTGAAAACCCGCGCCCAAAACCCGCGAAACCCCCCCCCCCCCCCCCCGGCAGCAGCTCGGCGCCCCTCTCCCATTCAATAAAAAATGAAATGAAGGTGTGTTCTCTTTTTATTTTTATTTTTGTTTATTTTTATTTACATTCATTTTGATTTTCTTTTCAGTTTTGAATTTAAATTTTTAATAAGAGAAAACTGATTTTTATTTTAAAGGAAAAAACTGAAATTTTATATAGATATATATGATTTTTGATTTGAAAAGATTATATTTTTATAAGGAGAAAGATCGGATTTTTAAATTATAAAAGATCGGATTTTTAAATTATAAAAGGTCGGATTTTTGAATTATAAAAGAACGGATTTTTAACGAGATAAAGTAGTGATTTTTAATCTATGAAAGACAATATTTTTATATGATAGAAAGGTTAAAAATATAATTTTTATATAATATAGATAATAAAAATTCGATCTTTATTATGTAGAAGATATAAAAATATGATTTTTATAAAGTAGAAGTAATAAAAATATGATTTTTATATATTGAATAGCAAAGTAAAAATTCGATTTTTATATATTGAATAGCAAAGTAAAAAATTCGATTTTTATATATTGAATAGCAAAGTAAAAATTCGATTTTTATATATGTAGTGGATACGGATGAAGAAGGTGACGAAAGAAGAAATGGCAGAGATTTCTACATAAGAAGAGTCGCGGCGTTGGTTTAGCTAATCAGTGAGAACTTCTCACTTTTAATTTAATTTTCTAGTTAAAATATATACTAGGATGCAGACGGTGTTTAGTAGCACCCGACACCCGTCGTCCACAGACCATGGACGGCTTGTATGCTTGTTTGTTTGATTTTGATGTGTAGTTGATTGTGTGATGTGATGTGAAATGAAATAAAATATTTATATAGTTAAAAATATTTTATAGTTAAAAATAGAATTTTAACGTATATATGAAATGAAATAAAAATAAACAACTCGGACGATTTGTTTATATACACACATTTGACTGATATTGATTGGGACGATAAATTTTACACATCGCCCAACTGCACAAATAAAATCTGTGTTTGATTGTTTGAAACCCCACACGGGTATTGGGATGATATTTGACGTACACTAATCCCGATTGTTTAGTTGTATGTTGATCGATTGATTGACAAACTGTTATAAGCGTTGAATATTTATATTTGATGCTTATACAGTGTAGAATGCACTTTGGATGATGGTTGATTATTCATCGTTGTTATTGTATACATGTGTTGTAGAAAATCCATATAATTAACATTATATGGTAATTGATTGGGCCTCATTCCAGTTTTGAAAAAGAAATATTTGAAATAGAAATATTTGAAATAGAATATTTGAAAATAGAAACATATGAAGCCGTGTTGATTAGATTGACGCCATTTTGACGTGAACGATATTTATATCGATTATATTCGTTTTTATAATGAATATTGAAAAGTGCTTTCAAAATCGAATATTTTGAAATGAAATTCGAATTATATTGAAAAGAATAGAAATTCGACTTAAATTGAAATTGAATTGAATAGAAAATGAATTCGAATTAAACTGAATAGAATTGAAATTCGAATTAGATTGAAATAGAATTGAAATTGTTTTGAATTGAATTTAAAACGTATTGAAATTGAACTGAAAATCGATTTGAATTGAAATCAATTTGAAATGAATTTAAAACGAATTTGTAAGGAAAAATTCAATTTTGATTTGAAATTGAATATGAAGTTGAAACCGTTTTGAAAATGAATTTAAAACGATTTATAAGGCACGTTTTGAATTGAAATCGCCGAAGTATATATTATATATAATATATTGGCCTGAATAGAACGCGCCGCGCCACGGAAGTTCAAGAATTTTGACCATTGACTTCGAACGGATATTACGGGAGATCCGACCGTCGGATTCTCCTAAAACCGGAACCGTTGGGTTCGTATCGAAAAGATCTTTCTAAAGAATATTGGAAATTTGAAATCTAACGGTTGGATTTGGGATTATGTCCAAATCAAATTTGGAAAAGGTCGCTGTAAGTGCAGTTCGATGGCCGTTGATGGAAATCGACTGTACGGGCCTTGATAAAATTATTAAAAATATCAATAATTTGTGTAAAATCATAAGAAATGATTTGGGAAGAATCGGGAGGAAAAACTCCATATTTGAAAAGATAAAAATAGATTTTTATCGAAATGAACTAGTTTTGAACTAGAATAGTAATTTATTTATTTTTAAAATAAATAAATTGGATTTGAAATGGTTTTGAAAATAACCAGAATTTCCAATAATTGAATTGGAATAGATTTGAATCGAAATTGTCTTCGGAATATTTCGATGTTGGATTTCGTGATGATACAGATATTGTTATGGGAATTTGAAAGATATATTTATATCGTTATTTCCAATACGATATTTGTTAGTCGTGGAGTTTGATATTGAATATAAGCCGATATAATTTCTATTCAGAGCCTTGCATTTAATATCAAATGTGATTTGGGGTTTGTCGTGAATGGTGTCTTCATCAACACTTTTCTTAAACCCAGTTGAGAAAAAGATTAAATCTTTTTATTTAGATTTAATGAAGTGTACCAATTAAATAATATTTAATTGGAATTGAATTGGTATTGATTTTTGGGTTTATCGTGAACAGTGTTTTAAATAACACTGATTCTTTAACCCAGTTAAAGATTAAAACTAAGTGGAGTTTTAATGAATCTTTAATTAGATTGAAAAGATCGAGAATGGAGTATCACCAGTTTTACTCCAGACGATAGTTAAATCTTTAATTAGATTTGAACGTGAAATGGTAATTGAATTTACCGATAACACCGTGATGTTAGGTATGAAGTATTACCAGTTTTACTTCAGGGGATAAATAGGTTGGGGTTGGAAAATAAAATAAATAATTACTTCAGTGTGGTTCGCTAATCCCGACTAGTTTGAATTGATATTCAAAGGAAGATTAAAGAATAAATTAAAAGAATTTATCTTTGATAAAATTAATGGGAACCTTTCCCAAAGTATAAGAATATTTGAATAAAGGGATATTCTGAATTGGAATGAGGCGTATGTTGTGTTTGTGTAACACTGGTTTATTATATACGCGAGTTATTCAGAAAGACCGGGTTTATCCCATTCTAAATAACTGATTCGACGTGGTGTCGAGGATGAAGACGGTGGTCGAAGACCGGAGGTCTTCACGTCGTTTGGGTGATTACTGATGATCTTGATTGGGCCGTACACCCAAGAGGAGGGAATCAGTTGGTGATCGTCCAGACGTACTTGGAGATCGATGGATATGCGGGATACTAGGTGCCTCCGGTTTCGTTCAGACCCAGAACGAACTTGTAAATGGACTGTGTGTCTGACATTGGATTTTATTCTGTGTGATTGATTTCTATTAAATATATATCTGTTTGCCGGTGGAGAATTTATTCTCTTGCTTAACGCCCTTCTCTGAGACGTACGAGCTCAGAGGTTATATATTGATGGATATCAAACGCATGGAGTGAATTGCCTGTGTGGCATGCCTAAGTGGCAATTGATCAAGGCTTCTGTTGAAAAGCAGAGTCTTGAGGTGATGATCAAAGCACATCCTGTGTGGCATAGCTTTGTGTAACGTTGATTCGCGAGCCTCACACTCCGGTTGTGAACCAGAAACGGGAGAGGACATTAGGGAGGGCATGCGTTTCCTTCTAGCTAGAAGTGGCGTCACTAGTTTTACACGCCCTGACGAGTTTGACTTATGTGGTTGTTGGTTTGCGAGGCACCTCGGTTTGATCGGACGATCCGGGTCCGATGGAGTCATTCGTTGGCTCATTTACGCCCCATAGGGCGGGGAGACGCCGTGTTCAGGCATTTTAATCCACATCGGTGGACCGGCCCTGACGATCCAAGGCTTGTCTGCACGCTTTCCTGAGACATGGGCTAGATTGTCTCGAATCGGTAGAGGACGATCCCTGGCCTCGGTTCATAGATGGAAATCCAATTTCCAAATACGTGACATTTGCGGTTTTGATTGTAGAGCCTAGTATGGCGACATGATATATAGTACCCATGCCGCCTATGATTGATACTTATGATTTGAAGTTGTTTTATACACCATGCACTTATAATAGTATCAAATGAAATTTAGTGTATCAAGCATTCTTTGGTTGTTATAAGGTAAAACCCTATCCTCCGGTTTGTGTTGCATTGTGTGATGGGACCTGGGTCTTATAACAGCTTCATTGTTCTTTATTTAGCATTGCGCTGTTTGTTATATGCACTGGTATTCTTGGGAGGAAACCCGTTCCGTGTTATACGGCGTGGTCCATTGATTTACCTAACTTTAGAATAAAGATTAATAAATGTTTTAGTTCTCACACCAGTCCCATGACTGACCTCGAGTTTATTGTTTTAACCTAAACTCTGGGTGCCCTTATTTTGACATGGGCAGCTAGTAGTTTTGGTTTTGCAGATTTATATTCACAGGATCCTGATTTACAGCTGGAACGATACTCGGAAAGCTTTGTATCCGCGTATTACTTCTAGTTGTGTATTGTATTATTTTCCGCTGCTATGTAATGTATTGTAATCTCTGATATTTATCGAATGTATTTTATTCATTTATGCTCTGTATATTCTTGCATCTGATGAATTGTTGTAATTAACAATGAAATGTTCTTCCGTCTGCGTTATGATGTGGCTTGTTCACGACTCAATCCGGGATTTCCCGTAAGGGGGATTTCAGGTCGTTTCAGATTTGTTTTTAGATTTGAGTTTATCAACAGATTTAGTTAAATCAACACACATATAAACCAAATCTTCATATGAGAAATTTTCAGCTTTAGCATCTGTTGATTCTTCATCGTTTGGTCTCTCGGTTTCTCCGTTTAAGCATAGGTTTGAATCTGAGTTGACATTCCGTGGTTTTGAGCAGTTGTTGTCAATTTGTCCATATTTTGTATTGAGAGTATTCCAGATTTTCTGTGCAGTAAAACAATGAGAGATAAGCTCAAATTGATCAATACTAAGGCAAGAATGAATAATGTCCATAGCACGAGTATTGATAACAATATACCTTTTATCTGACAAATCTACTCCATTAATAATAATATTCCAGTATTTAATATGAACAGATTTTATATAAATTTTCATCTTTATTTTCCAATTGAAAAAAAATCTGATCCATTGAAAATAGTTGGAATATTACTAGACTGACTCTCACTAGGCTGACAACTAGGATGACCCATGACTCTAGAGTTAAATAAAATACCATCTTTGGTACCACTTGTTGGATCTAGATTAACCCTAGAGGGGGGGAGGGGGTGAATAGGGTTTATTGAAAATTAAACGAGATATTAAAATATTCACAGATCACAGAATATGGCAAAAATAGAAATGCTTTAAGTAAATAACACAAGATTTACCCAACATTGGCAAAATCCTGCCTACAGCTGCATTCCTAAGGTTTCTACTAGGTGATAGAACAGATCCCGCTTATAAGACCATGTAAACTCGCGAACCCCTTGCTCCTATTTTAACCCTACACTCAAAAACCTAGACAGATCTAATCCCCTAGAATAGATTTCCCCTGATTACAACTCTGTAACCAGTAACCCTAGTTTTTACAGACTCTAGTAAACTGTCAGTTAACACCCTAACTGGTTTCCTAGATTTTACAGACTCTAGAAACTGGTGTATCGATTACAGATGAAAAAACACAAATAAAATAATACAAAAGAAATTAGAAAACAAAGAAAAACCCCTTTTAAAAGTTAAGTCCAAAGCTCTTCATCGCTTGGCCAGCCCATTCTCATTTTCATTCCACCCAATCTGCTTATTCTGAGGAAAAAGAAATGGCGGCTTAAAAAAGGGAAGTTAGGGTTTTTGTCTCCTAAAACAAATCGCGACGTCTAATTTTGATGGAATGGATTCTCTGATAGCTTTGATGCTTGAAACTACTTCGTCAAACAATTTGAGTTTCTGTTGATCGAAACCCCAGACTGAAATGTGAGTATTTTTATTCTTTTATCTTGAAATCGTATTGCTTGGTTTCGATCCTTAAATAATCCAGTGATGATAGGTGATTAAATAGGATTTGCAAATCCTAAAATTGCTCTGATTTTGTGTGGATGATTTGTTCTGATCTCGATTAATTTCTTGGTTGATTTGTGCGAAATTTATTTCCACTTTGCTCCTTGAATGAATTGAATTCCTCGGCTTTGAGATTGCTTTTAATTTGTGGAGATATTCTGGAACTTTATTTGTGGCTCTCTTGCATGACTATAGTTTGTTTCCTTGATTGAACTCAGCATTGACACTTGATTTAAAATGGCCGTGAGATCTGATTTAATTTTGGGAACAAGTAACTGTTATTATGCCCAAAAATTTAAACTGTGATTGGCAATTCGAATTGATGTGCTGTCCAAAAAATTGCTGTGATTTTCTGCTGATTATTCCCTGGTTTCTTGCTAAAAATAGATTGTTTCTTGATTGAAACTGTATGCTGAATTTGAGTGGTATAGATTCCAATTTTGACACATGTAAATGATGAAATTCTGGAAACAATAAATATTGTTTCATGAGTGAATTCTGTAAAATGAAATGTTCTTTGTCCCCTTGCGAATTTGCAGAAACATTAGAAAATTTTCCAAACATAAATTGATATTTTCTCACCCAAAATTGTGTAAAGAAATTTTTTTGCCAAGACTATCAAGTGTTTTAAAAAAAACTTGAAACATGTTTTGCCAGAAAGATTATTCTTCACCATTTATTTGCTTGCCTTGTATTGTACTCAGCCCTGTTTCCAAATAAACAGGAAATGCTGATTTTAACCTTGGCACTTGAAATATCTCACTTTATCATTGTTTTTCCAATTTGCTGTGCATTTGTGTGTACTGCCATGAGTCAATAATGACATGGGCATGGCTCATCATGGCTTTGTATTCTGACTGTAAACATGTTTCACTGTCCAGTTTTGTATGTTTTTGAATCTTGGCTTTAACTTGAAACTTTGGCTTGTATTTTCATCTCTGCGCCATGTATTTTAAAAAGAACTTGCTGCATATGTCATATGTCATTTGCCATGCAACATGTATATGTTGACCCTGACTTGAGCTTGGTTGCATATGAATTTGCTGTTTCATGTGAGTTGCTTCATCACCTTGACCATTTTGAAATATGTTGTACACAACATTATTTGCACCTGAACTTTAGCTTGTATATGACCTGTGTCATGTTCATTGTGCCATGCACATGTATCACTTTATTTGTACACATGAAACTGCACCTATGTATTCATTGACTCTTGCACTTGAATGAAAAACTGAATTGTTTAAACTGCAATGTTGTGCAACACCGTTTGACCATGCTGACTTGTTTCCATATGTACATGCCATTTAACAATGCTATTGAGCTCGACCAGAACTTCGTGTTACCCATGCTGAAAACACTTGATCATCCTATGTGTACTTGTGCTTACACACATTATATTGCTGCTAAACCTTGTTGTAAATTTCCACTTCACTTTCAAGTATGTACAGTTACATATTTTTCTTGTTCCAAAGTGTATACAAGCACTTCTTGTATTGACTTGTTTCACCAAAGCATCTGCCTTCATGTGCACAATGTTTCCTGGCATTCTCATGTTGCATCACCTTTCCACAGATTCACTTTATGTACACATGAACATTGTTGTTGCTCGACCATTTGGGCTTCTCATGAGTTTCATGTTGGCTGAGTTGTTCTTAAGCATGTCTTGACCATTGATGTTGACTTGCCTCAAACACTTTGATTATTGTTGCACTGAGACGAGATGGTCCACGTGGCTACTACTCAGTTGCACACTGGATTGGCGAGGTAGTGCACATGTGTATATATATATACGCACGTGTGTATATTCAGCCATTCAGAAAAATTTCTTGTCCCTACACTGAAATATATGTATATACATACACATGTGTGTGTATACATGTATCGTGTGCGTGGTATATCCACATATCAGATTAAGTCATGAAAAATGATGAGAAACACACCAAAAATCTAAGGAAAATAAAATTAAAATTTATATTCGCTAGAATTTAGAATATCATTTCTGTTCCATATACTGTATGTGTGTTTCTGTATATGACAGGTATGGATGACTGGACTAACACTGAGCTGTCAAGACAGAAGATTGAAGACAAGAACAGTGTGTAAATGTGTATATGAGTGATTGTATAAATGAAATGTAATTGTGTCAAAGAATGTACTGAGTGGTGAGTGATGTAGTGAGGAGCTGATGTACTGGAAAAAAAAGAGAATTGTACTGATATTTGTAACAAACAAATTTGAATGAAACAAAATGTTATTTCATTGTGTTCAAACAAATTTGTCTATCGTATTCAGTTTATTTACAAGTACAAGTTCATGTGAAGTTTTCAAATATTGGAGTTATAAATAGTTGTACTGTTTCAAAGTTTGAAATATACTATTCAATTTAAATAAAATATTGTATGAAAGTATGAATGTATGAATGTCTGTACAGTCGTATTCTATTTAAATATAAATATTATATTCTTGTCTGTGATGTATATATAGAACAGTACAGTAACAAAAACATTTAAAATAATATTTATTTGGTTGTTATCATCAAACAAAAATCATATAATTGTGTATACAGCTACGTCATATACAACATCATCCACTTTGTACCAATATATACAACAACAAAACAAATCACATCTCCAATCCAAACGCCGAAAAAACTTACCTCAAGCTGCATAATGTCTATCACTACGTCCTCCAAAAGCAGACGAAGAAGGAAAACTACCATTAGTTTGCACGTACTTTGCAACCTTTTGATTCAGCTACTCAATCTGCATAGCCTGCACACGATTGTGGTCCTGCAGCTGCTCAATCAACGCTCACATCTCCTTAATTTCTTCTTTGTCTTATGCTTTCTTAGCTTATGAAACCTACGAATACAAGTATAGAAGATATTAGAACATAGATGTGTTAAGACTGAAAGCTTGCACAAAAATTAGAGCATGAATAATTATTAGAGGTAAGATAAGCTATCATCTATACTTGCATTTAGTCTTTGTAGGTTGCGGTTGGATTATTTTGGTTTCACTAGTGGCACATAATGTGCTGTTTGCTCATAAAATAGATTTTATTTATATTTTATATTCCATTATTAGTTTGAAAACAAAGAGTAATATTGATATTATTTTACAAAGATTTGAGTCATTTAGAATTCCTTTTGGATTTTGAGTTTTGCTTTTTGAACTTGCACAAAGAAATACCAAGAAACATGAGAATAAAATTTAATTTTAGTCATTCCAACGATTAGTAAGTAAATGAGGAGTTGGATTGTTCTTCGTTCATTTGGTTCCAAAATACGAAAAACAAAATAATCTTGTTTTCATTGTGCATGTTAATTTTACTTACAAAATTGTTTTTTCTCCCAATAATGTGTATTATAAACGTACTTTTGTTTAGACGAAAACACAAAACCAAGCGGGGTCTTAACATTTCATGTTTGTCCTATCTACATGTTCGCCATTTTACTTCAGAGTTTTATGTTGAAAATGGAAAAGAAAGCCGTTATACTAATCACCATTTGTCAATGTTGTGTTTTCATGAAGTTGCATATAGATGACTAAATATAGTAATAAAATATTTGGTTTATCTACAAAAATCGTTTAAGTTAGAATATTGCATTCGTATGTTTCTTTTTATTTATTTTCTAAGGAAAAAGCAAAAGAGAAAAGTAAGCTCATCATGAATCTTGACAATGGAAAAAAGGACTTTTCTTTTGCAGCCAATAATCAAAAGCCTTAGAATTGTTTGTTGGATATGAAAATAAAAAATTTGTTTCAGATGTTCATCACTACATCCTTGGAGTTTTCAGAAAGTTTTACGTTGGATATTTAAGAAATGATTTTTTAAAAAAAAACTATAAATATTACCATCAGGTTACCGAATCCATAGCTCCTGCTCCACTACGATGGATCTATAACAGCATCAAATAGGTTGTCTTCCTCCTCCTGGGTCAACTCATCACGACCCGACTTCACAAGCGCATGAGCCCATTCCTCCGGGAACTTTGCCTATAATGCAAAAAACAATTTCAGTCGAAAAATAATAGAATGTTGGTTTTATTTTACATTAACTAGTAATTAATAAACTAATCGATGTGATAATAAAATTTAAAACACACATACGTATGTAGTTGTTGCCTTATCTTGATCATCCCACTGATTTGTGACATTGTCATGCTCGTCTACATGCCTGGATGCATGGGTATGAGTAAATACGTCCATGTAGGACACGGGATGTCCACAATTACGTTCCTGCAGTTGATAATTTGAATAATTCAATTCCGCATAGTCAATCACTTAACTGATCAATATACAAATGTAATAATTGGAAAATTTACCAAATCCTCGCGGTGATGCTGGAAAGACTTGGATCCTCTGCGATGAGTTACAGGATTCTTGCTCATGTTCGTTGTGTTCCTTACTGACTTGGCCTGCAAAATCTACATTGACTAATTATTTAAAATCGGCAAAAAAATAAATTGAATTCATTATAAACTTATCTTAAACTCATTTGTGTCCCACCACGCAACCATCTTATCAAATACTTCATCGCCTTTCATCCCCTTTGGCTTAATCTGATTCATCTTTTCTCTATAATTTTCGGCGACCTTTGAGTTCCAGTGTCGCTGAACAAGGCTCACGTCAGCCTCCTGCACATCGACTGCCCCCTGTATAATGAGAAAATATTACTAATATCATTTATTTGTATTTAACCGATATATAAAGCGATATATATGTACAAGAAAATCTTGCCATATAGTATCTTTGACGTCTGCTGGGACCCTGTCCCACTTAGGCCAGAAATCGCTCATTCTGGCCATATACGCATCCTTAGAAATATCTAAAACCATCTAAGACGGCTCCAACTCAAACCCCTGCATTAAATATAAATTAGAACTTTATAAAATATAGTTATATTATGTAAAAAAACATTAAATTGTTATTCTACTAATTTTGATACTTACGCCTTGTCAGCCTTATGCTTCAAGAACACAACCGGACGAGCTAATTTTTCACCACTACCCTCACCGACATGAGGGGTAATGCTATGTCGTCTAGAGGCGGAGCCGGAGCCAGAGCTTGAACCAGGGTTAGACATAATATAACTGCAACATAGATATAAAATTGGATATGAGCAACATAGATACATTTTGAGAGTATGTAATTAGGTAGAAAAAGATAGATAATACGCTATAAAACATGAATATTTTGAGAATATTTTACTTTAAACATTATGCAATAATTTCTCTAAACTCAATCTAGTCGAAATTAAAAGAAATTAATTTGTACTAACAATTGAATGGTAATGATATTTGATATTATAGTATTTTGATTGCGAACACTAAAAACGATTACAACTTCAATGTATAGTGAAGAATGAACATTTCGTTTCCACAAAAATAAAAACATGATAAATATGCACATAGTTTAGAGAATAAAATAAAACATGATAAATATGCATATATATATATTAACTTAATTTTTATAACCGTATATATATAATACATTATGTTAAGATTTCATTTCTAAAAATTGAATTTAAAAATATGTAAAAAGCCATCTTTACGACATATTCCTCAAAATCACCGTAGTGAAATAAATGTTCAGAAACAGCATATTGTCTTAGGTATAACATTTTAGTTGCATCATGACTTAATAAGTAATAATCAACCTAAATTTAAGGAAGAAAATTGTCAATCAACCTAAATTTAACATTCCAACACATTGATTTTCATGTTAATTTTTGTAAGTTTATACGCATGCCATGGCTTAAGCAACTAAATTTTAACTACGAATATATCAATAGATGCATAACATCATAAAACTATGTTATTACCAAAAAAACCAAAAATTAAACATTCCAATATCAATATGCTGGTATTAATAGCAATTAAGGAATAACATGATGTAATATACCCATAGTTACAACTAGGAATCAATAAAAATTCAAATTAAACCCGAAATTAGTTAAAATCCTAAAACTAGTTTTAGGCAAAATACCTAATTTAGAGAGCAAATAACGATGGGGATGGGCTGGAGAACCATCTAGATGGCGTCAAAGGGGTTGCCTTGGCCGGAGAATGGTGGCGAGCTATTTTGGGGAAGAAAAAAAATGGTGGAAAGGGTGTAAAAATGGATTGAGGAAGAGAATAATGAGCTTCGGCTAGCTAGTGCAGGAAATATCTCGAATATTTCCATAGGTTTCCAATGGCTGCAAATGGTCTTTGTTACATCGGCGTCCAATGGCTTCCACGGATTCTATTTAGCCGTTGGCGACCATTGGGAATCGAGCGTTGGAATACACTGTTTCTCTAGTAGTGTTTGTGTATACACACAGGGGTGTGTGTGTGTGTGTGTGTGTATATATATATATATATATATATATATGCATAATTAAAGAGAAAAATGGATTTTTTTGGTGAAATATGATGGTGGATTTTGATTTATCTTTTTGAACATAAAAGTATATTTTAAGCGAATAAGTAAATCTATTTCAAACTATGCATTTTTACAATCGCCAAATTATTAAAAATGTTCTTATGTATTTATGCGTTTATGCCATGGACAATTGTTTTAATGATTACAACCTTAGGAATAATATAATATAAATACTAATGTTACTAATGTTTATATATGCTATATATTGTGCGCAATACAGATAGTTATTAAGGATGAAGACTGTAAAATATCAAGCAAAGATTTAGGATGCTGATACAAAAATTTACGAATTAAAGAACGAAGACTCATAAGTATTAAAGATTTTAAATTTTCAAATTGTTCCGATTAGTTTAGATTCTTAGAATAAATGTTAAAATTATGATAACACATTTTTCTCCCTTTTTTATGTCTATTTCGGATTTTTACTCCATAACTTTTCTTTTTCTCGGGTTGGGTGGAATTGAAATTGCTACAACTTTCACGTTGAACAATTTTTCAAATTTTGAAATTTTCTATGTTGAAATTGCAATTTTTATGCTTAGATTTTTAATCCAAAAAATTATCTGTCACTGATTTGGTCCAATCTTCTTTAAATTTTATAAAAAAACTAGTTTTTCTTTTTTTATATTAGGAAAAAAAATTTAATAACTTTTTAGCTTATGACATTTTCAAATTTTAAGATTAACTGGTCCAAACATAAATTTCAAAATATTCAAAAAATATATTTCAATTCTTATTAGTTTTTCAAAATTTTAAATCCATCTTTATTAACCAAAATCCCTCTCCTCTGTTCGTTTAATTTTTTTAGGGAATTGATTTGTGAATTTATTTGTGCCATGGTGTTGGAGCGTGTGTAGTTGTGCTTGTATTTGGAGTTGTGCATCTTTCTTTCCGTATCCGTATTTGTATCAACCTACATCATCTTCTTTTTATTTGCCATGCGAGATGAGGACTCTCACTTGCGATTAACATTTGACACCCTTTGAAATGACATTTGAAATATTAGGATTGCTCTACAAAATCTATTTCTTGTTATAAATTTGCGCATATGTGACATTCACACTTTTTACATATATGACACAAATTATTACAAATGATATTTGATTGTGTGATATATTATGATGCATGTGTGATATCCAATAATATTATATTTATTTTGTTCTCACACTGCAAGTTTCCTATAGATTTGTAAAGTCATCACAGGTTGAAATGATATATACTTGAACCACCGTATATATTTAGAAATTAAAACTGAATTTATTGAAGTGCGTGTTGAAATGATAAATACCCATAAATTGGATATCAAACGGATTGAAATGATATAAATCTGTATCACTTGGCCTATAACGCCTCCACTTTTCTGAGCTCGAATTCTGATAAAAATCGAAAATCAAACCCATCCAAGTGTAGAGAGTATAAATCAGGTACCTGCAATTAATATGCATAAGCTTAATCAGAGTAAAATAAAATTAACTCACAGCGGAAACAAAATAAGATAACTAATACCGACTAACAAGACTACCTTAAAGCAATCGTCACATTGATATTGAGCAAGAGAGAACTGAAATCGGAAACTAAACTGAACACCTACTAAGACCTGTCCTCCCCAAGCTAAACCTGAGACTTGTTGAGGAGGGGTGGGTGTCAAAACAACAAGTCATGATGAGTAAAAATGTACAACATTGTCTACAATACAAAAATATATCCCGTTTGGTCAGAACCAAAACATATGTCAAATATGGCCAGTAATCCTAGCCTAACCTTGCAAAGATTTATTGTAATGACCCGATAGGAATTCGACGCCCGAATTCCTACATTAACACATAAACATGTATTACCTGCCAAAACTCAAGTATCGAAAACCACCAGATAGTTATTAGAAAGAATTTAGAGGGTGAGGTAAGAAAGAAAGAAATATTAGAATAGAAGAAGAAGAAAGAACCAACACAACACATAGTCTCACATCGTAGCGGAACAAGATATAATATGGAAATAACTTCTATTGAGAGCTTGAAAAAAAACTTACATCATCAGAGTACAGCAATACATCTGGACAGTTATAATAACCTGTCCTTATATACACCACATAGCAAATTAAATATCATATGTTTGAACTTCTCCAGTTCGTCTCTGAAATCCATGGCATTTGATAACCTGAACCAGTAAACCAGGCTAACCCGAACATTACAAATGACGGGTCAGTCTGGCGAACCAGAGTTCGAAAACCCACTAAGTTTATATAACATCCATCTTGATTTTTAAGTTCAAAAATCATTTTGAAATAAAGGATAATAGTAAGACCAGCCCACACATAAACATGGATGGTTTTAACCTTACTATAACCCAAAATAGTTTTGAAATCATATCTTGTCTGGTATTATAATAGTGTATAAATACAAATAAATAGAATCTAGCAGAACGCTTGCATCTCACGCTCCACATACATAGTATACAAACAAGACCGCGATGCTTATTGGAGATTAGATTCCGACTATGGCAAGGTATGGAACCACCTGCCGATAGTGTATTTCTAGAGGCGAATACACTGGGTTCAACAAGAATGTCTTGCAACCCGGCCCATACATAACTGACCACTCATTTCTCTTGAGTGTATCGAATGCATATCACCAACGGTTGGGAGCTACCCACCATTTCTCGAAAAGGGACAGCATCAAAATAGATTAAAGAAGCAAAAGGAATTTCTCAAGACAGGTGATTATACAGCCTAATGGGAGCGACCCACATAGCCATGCTGCCTGCCCGATTTTTGTCATTTCCCGATTGATGAGGCTTGAGGTTATAATCGACTTTTGGAACATATGGACACCATTCACATTGTCTATGTCATCCAGGAATAGGATGAACTGAAGGCACCCTCCTACCGCATCCAAAGGATCAGTAGCGAGTAGTCCTTACAAACCCGTAAAATCTCACTTAGGACCGAATCACGTCAGAATACCTCTGGTTGCAACACAGAGAATATTCGACAAGTAATCCTTCCGCTTACGAAGATCCACGGTCTTCAATTTGCTCCATCTCGATCAGCTACTGAACATCTTCAACGTTTACTTATTTGCTGGTCGGAATGGTTTTCGAATATAAATTCGATCCCGGTCTTTCCATACCAACAACGCATTGACCATGATTTTGATAGTCGATTATTTAACTATCAAAATAAACAATCATAAAAATAAAATAAATCCATTGGTTTATTACACAGTGTCACTTGGCCATAATATATTAGTTGTAATACCAAAGATAATATATTAGTTTATATATATATTCTCAAATCATTTTATTTTAAATACTTACAAATATATTAGAATCATATCCAATTTCCAGTTAACTATCATTTCAAAATATTTGCTATAACATTACGCATTATCCATAATTGGGAGATCGATTCAATTTATCACTCGTAAAATAATCATGATGAAATACCTCTGTTGTTTTGTTATATAAAACACATTAATCGTTACTTACCCTTTTTGAATAAACCCCTTTTTAAATTTCTTCTCTTCGTTTTTGAAAACAAAACCATTATATATTCACAAATCTACTTTTTATTCATTCTTTACTATGGAACTATCATATCATCTTCTCAAGTCATTTTTATTTTTTTTTAATTAGAAATCCCATAATATTTATTTCAAATTATTCAAATTACTTTTCCTCAATATGAATCACTTCTATTATCTCCACCCTTACAACTCATATCATCCTTTGATAATCCTGAAGTTGTTCAAGTTGGGGTATTTTAATTACCTCTCAGACCTTGATCAACCACATTCTTATCATAAGATAAATATGACTTGTAATTTCGAAAACCCATATTAATTTTTATACCACTTCACTATTCTATTAAAATACGGTTGTATAAAGCCTTCTTGCTTTAGAAATTTCCTTTCTATATATATGGTTATCATTAAATCCATTGATTGAGTAAATGATTCATACACATTAACCTTTTAACTTTAACTCCTTTAAAACTCTTTGTAACATTATCTGGATTTCTATTTCAAATCATATTACTAAACAATTTACCCAATTCAATTATAGAAATCTCTTTCCTAATTCTTTAAATCATTTCCTTTGGGGAAATCATACACTAATCTCATCCATTACAACTAATACCATTATTAGGTAATGTTAACTTACAATTTTATGCTTTAACCCACCATTTCCTTATTCATAACCTGTTTACACATATCTTGTTAAATATAAAACCCTTTCCCATCTCAATTCCCTTTACTTAATCCAACGTTTGTTTAAACTTACTGTATTTGCTTAAAATCACTTTATTACTTCATTTACCAAATTTAGTTTAAAAATAAACACGTTCATCAACTTCCTTTGAAATTTAATTATATTCTATTTCTAGCTTCAATTATTTACTTAAATTAACTTCATTTAAGAAATAATTACTTAAATTAAATAAAAATTATAATTTACTTCATTATTAACTAGAATAAAATTTCCTATTTAAAATCTCACTAAGTCAAACATTTATTCGCAAATTTATTTCATTTGATTAATTGGCATAATCTAATTTAATTTAAAAAACAATTTTTGTTAAAACAGTTCGATTGGATAACCTTAAAACATGATTAACCCATGAATCAATCCTAACTCGTTCTTTCCATTTTGAATTAATAAATAACATTTATTAATCCAAATAATCTCACTTACATCGATCACTATTAAATAAATAATAATCTATTTCTAAATAATCTCTTTTTAAATCATTTCTTAAAAACAATAAATCCTAATTATTAATCATCAAGTTAATTCTCGCCTACCTGCCCATCAATCCTATAAGAATCCACTTTATAAGATTTATTCACTAATTACGTGAAACACGTGCTTCGCACAGAGTAGATTTTGGTACAAAAATAGCGGTTAAAACAAATGATATATTTTTGGTTGATTTATTTCCTTTTTAAAATAATATATTTTAAAAAAGGTATTTAATTATAAAAATAAATTCAAAATTTCATTACTAATGGTAAATCAAATCAATGTATTTTGGCCTTCTGCTATAAATTTCTCAGCCAATATCACCATTAGTTAATTAACCAACAAATGTTGAGTTCGGGTTTAACAATCAATAAATAAATCAATAATCCAATTACAACAACCCGGACATTTTGAGCCAATTTAAAATTTTTATTTTGGCAATTTTAGCGAACTTTGAACATTTAAAATGATTTATTTTAAATAATAGTGATGAGAAATTTATTTTGAATAGAAATAAAACGTATATATTTATATAGATCGTCGTTAGAATGTAAATATTTATTTAAAATTATAAAAGGAATTGAAAATGGCGCGGTAGTTCGATAATTCGATTTCAAATTTCAATTGAACATACCGGGTGCAAAATAAACAGGATTTTAGTGGAACCAAAAATTATTGAATCTATTTTTGAATACCTTTCTAACGAATCCGAATAATCGAAATTTCATAGTGGGGATCAAAAGTTAGGTCCAGTTGAAAATTCAGAATAGTCACTATGAAATTCAGGCCTTTAAAAATGGAAATTTTGCAAACGACCTCGGATTTCAACGAAACCACTTTTGTTGGATCCGTGATGTCAAGCTATTTCTAGGTTTCAAATTTCGTAATTTTTCGAATCAATATGTGAGTGTGGCAAAGGAAAACGCGTTTGACCAGTTTCAGTTGATTTTAATCGACTGGAAAATGGCCATTTTTCAAACGGTCTCATAATTTGACGAAATTAGTTTTGTTAGGACCGTACCGTCAATACGAACCTATAAAATATTTTTCTGGAATTTTTCGAGTTAGTATGTGACCCCAGTAAATTGAAATGCGCGTTCAAATTCAATATGTGGAGTTATATTTTGATTTTGACGAAAACTGATCGAAACGATCAAATCAGCCTACGATACATATCCCATTGTGTTCGAAATGGGGGTAATTATCTAAATATGACAGTCGGTGGGTTCGATTTCTAGTTCGAAATAAAAAATTGCTTTTTGGAATTAAATAATTATATAAAGTCAACCCCCCTTTTCTCTTCCTCTCCCTCTCTCTCTCCCTCTCGTTAAATACACGCAAGAAAAGAAAAAAAAACACAGCGCCTCCACCCACTCCCACCGCCGCCAGTGGCCTCCTCCTCTCCCCCTCCTCCTCTCCTCCCTCTCCTCCTCTTTCTCTCTTCCAATTTCAAATCCCTAAACCCCAAATTGCAAAATACCACCACCGTGGGCCCTTCCAGTGCCACCACCACCACCACCAGCCTCCCCCATGTCAATCAGGTCCAGCGCCCCCCTCCAGCCACCTAGCTCCGGCCGTGGGCCCCTCCTCCTCAAAATTCACATTTTTCACAAAATCCCGTTTTTGCAAATAACACCTTCAGCTTCCACAGCCAATAACTCCCAAACGGTGCGATTCTGGCCAAAACTCCACAATACCAATATCGAAGAGCACGATTTTCTCTTCGATTTGGTATATGATAGTTCCATTTTTCATTGCGGAGTTGTCGGGAAAACGCGTCCAAATTCTGCTGTCCAAACACTGTCAAAATACTGTCTTTTCGCGATTTCCGGCGAAATGGCACATTTTCGGGAGGAAGACCATCAGGCGAAAGTTGTCCGGAATTGCGCGTTTAAGCTAGTGAAAAAGTCGTGTGAAGATTGAAGCTCGTTTGCAAATTCTGGAACCAAAACAACAAATCCGGGCGATGGAAAATATGTGCGTTTTCTCCGTTTTAAAGCTCCTATGGATTTTTGCGAATGAAGTATGTAAAAATATGTTTTTTTATCATATGTGTAATATAAAAATATGATTTTTATATTTTTTATTCGATCTTTATATTAGAAGTAGATATATAAAAATATAATTTTTATATAGAGAATAGTGTGATAAAAATATAATCTTTATTATATGAACACCGTTGTAAAAATAGAATTTTTATCTATATAGTAGCAGTGTAAAAATGTGATTTTTATATACATAACTACAATATAAAAATGTGATTTTTATATATGTAGTGGCTACGGGCAACGAAAGTGACAAAAGGCGAGCACGACGAAGATTTCTACATAAGAAGAGTTGTGGCATTTGGTTTAGCTAGTCGGTGAGAACTTCTCACTTTAATTCTTGTTTTCTAGTTAAAATTATATACTAGGATGCAGACGGTGCTTAGCAGCACCCGACACCCGTCGTCCACAGACCATGGACGGCTTGTATGTTTGATTGTTTGTTGTGGTGAAAATTGATCGTGTGATATGAAATGAAATAAAATATTTATGTAGTTAAAAATATTTTATCCTTAAAAATATAATTTTTAACGGGTATGTGAATAAATAAAAATCCGTGTTTGCTGATTTGAAACCCCACACGGGTATTGGGATAATATACGACATACACTAATCCCAATAATTAGTTGTATGTCGATCGATGGGTCGACAGACTGTGTAAGCGTTAATTATTTATATTTGATGCTTATGCAGTTGTGTGGTGCACTCTGGATGATGGTTGATTCTTTATCGTTGCTATTATATACATGTGTTGTATGGAAACCACATAATAACATTATATGGTGATTGATTGGGCATCATTCCAATCGGGAAAATAAAGAATATTATAAAATATATATTCAAGTGTTGAATAGAATAAATAGTCATGTGTTGACGATGTTCATGTGTTAAAACTATTCATGTGTTGAGTAAAATATTTTAACAATAAAATTTACATCTATATGATATTTAAGATTAGAAGCTACCTTACGGTTGGAGTCTGATTAAAAATCAAACGATTGATACCATAATTTTATAAAATATATTACATAACAAAAATAGTCATGTGTTGACAGTAATCATGTGTTGAGATTAGTCATATATTGAAAAAAATATAGGTTCAAGTGTTGAATAGAATAAATATTCATTTGTTGAATAGAATAACGAATTTATTGAAATATATAAAGCCGTGTTGATTAGAGTTGCGCCATTTTGACGTGAACGATATTTATATCGATTATATTCGTTTTTATAGTGAATATAGAAAAGGTAGTGATTTCAAAATATAACGTTTTGAAAATATTATCATTTATATAGTAATGATATGAAATATTCAATTTTGATTTGAAATTGAATGTAGAGTCGAAATGGTTTTGAAAACGAAATTAAAACGATTTATAAAATACGTTTTAAAAAAGAAATCGACGAAATATACAATATATATATATATATATGTTATATATATAATGGCCTGAATAGAACGCGCCGCGCCGCGGCAGTTCGTGAATTTCGACCATTGACTTCAAAATGACGTTGCGGGAGATTCGACCGTCGGATTCTCCTAAAACCGGAACCGTTGGGTTCGTATCGAGAAGAGCTTTCCAATGAATACTAGAAATTTGAAATCTAACGGTTGGATTTGGAATTATGTCCAAATCAAATTTGGGAAAGGTCGCTGTAAGTGCAGTTCGATGGCTGTTGATGGAAATCGACTGTACGGGCCTTGATAAAATTATAAAAAATATTAGTAATTTGTGTAAAATCATAATATGTAAATTGGAAAGAACCGGGTTGAAAAATTCCACATTTGAAAGGATAAAAATAGATTTTTATCGAAATGAACTTGTTTTGAACTAGAATTAAAATCATTATTTTTAAATGAATAAATTGAATTTGAAAGTGGTTTCAGAATTTGATATTGAATATAAGCCGGTATATTTTCTATTCAGAGCCTTGTATTTAATATAAAATGTGATTTGGGTTTGTCGTGAATCGTGTTTTAGGTGACATTGGTTCTTTAACCCAGTTAAAGACAGGATATTGATTTTTGAGAAGATTAAAACTAAGTGGAGTTTTAATGAATCTTTAATTAGATTAAAAGTGAATTGATAATTTAAATTATCAAATTTGGAAAATGATCGAGAATGGAGTATCACCAGTTTTGCTCCAAAGCGATAATTAAGTCTTTAAATAGATTTGAACGTGAAATGGTAATTAATTTTACCGATAACACCATGATGTTAGATATGGAGTATTACCAGTTTTCTCCATAGGATAAATAGGTTGGGATTGGGAAATAAAATAAATATTTACTTCGGTGTGGTTCGCTAATCCCGACTAGTTTGGAAAACCATAATACGGTTTGAAATGATATCCAAAGGAAGATTAAAGAATAAATTTAGAAGAATTTATCTTTGATAAAATTAATGGGAACCTATTCCCTAATGATGTGAAAATTTGAATAATAAAATATTCTGAATTGGAATGAGGCGTATGTTGTGTTTGTGTAACACGTGTTTATTATATACGCGGGTTATTTAGAAAGGCCGGGTTTACACCCATTCCGAATAACCGATTCGACGATAAGTCGAAGATGAAGACGGTGGTTGAAGACCGGAAGTCTTCACATCGTTTGGGTGATTACTGATGATCTTGATTGGGCTGTACACCCAAGAGCAAGGAACCAGTCGGTGGTCAACCAGACGTACTTGGAGATCGATGGATATGCGAGGAAAGTGCCACCGGTTTCGTTCAGACCCTGAACGAACTTGTAAATGTATTGTGTGTCTGACATTGGATTTTATTCTGTGTTGATTGATCTCTATTAAATATACATCTGTTTGGCGGCGAAGAATTTATTCTCTCGCTTAACGCCCTTCTCTGAGACGTACGAGCTCAGAGGTTGTATATCGATGGACATCAGTCGCATGGCATGAATTGCTAGTGTGGCATGCCTAAGTGGCAGATGATCAAGGCTTCTATTGAAAAGCAAAGTCTTGTGGTTGATGATCAAAGCACGGCCTGTGTGGCGCAGCTTTGTGTATAGCGTGAATTCGCGAGCCTCACACCTCGGTATGAGTCAAAAACGAGATAGTGACTGCAGGGAGAGCACGACGTTTCTTTCTAGCTAGTGGTGGTGTCAGTGCTTAAACTGGCTGACATTTATATATTTTTCACCTGTGTGGTTGTTGGAATGCGAGGCGCCTCGGATATAGGTCTGTTAGGACCGGGAAACGTGTGCTCAGGAATTACCAATCCTCAAAAGTAAGAGAGGACCAGCCCTGAAGATCCAAGGATCATAGTGGGGTCCTGAGACATTTGCTAGAGTGTCTCGAATCGGAGAGGAGCTTGCCCCTTGCCTCGACTCATGACGGAAATCCAATTTCCAATACATGATATTTCGGTTTTATTTGTAGAACCTAGTAAGGTGACATAGTGGTATGGGTCATTAATGCCGTCTATGATTGATATTTATGATTGAAATTGTTTTGACACTATACATTTATTATAGTACCAAATAATGTGTTTTTAACGTATCAAGCATGCTTTGGCTATTATAAGGTAAAAACCCTATCCTCCGGCTTGCGTTGCATTGTGTAATGGGACCTGGGTCTTATAATAGCTTCATTTTTCTTTATTTAGCATTGCGCTGTTTGTTTTATGCACTGGTATTCTTGGGAGGAAACCCGTTCCGTGTTATACGGCGTGGTCCCTTGATTTACCGAACTTTAAAATAAAGATTAATAACTGTTTTAGTTCTCACACTAGTCACATGACTGACATGGAGTTTATTGTTTTAACCTAAACTCTGGGTGCCCCTATTTTCTACACGGGCAGCTAGTAGTTTTGGTTTTGCAGATTTATATTCACAGGATCCTGATTTACAGCTGGAACGATGCTCGAAAAGCTCTATATCCGTGTATTACTTTCAGTTGTGTTTTGTATTGTTTTTCCGCTGCGATGTAGTTTATTATAATCTCTGATATTTATCGAATGTATTTTATTCATTTTTCTGTATATTCTTGTATTCTGATGGAATTGTTGTAATAAACAATGAAATGTTCTACTATTTGCGTTCTGATTCATCGTGTCCTCAACGCAATCCGTGCTTTCCTTCACGGGGAAGTTCGGGTCGCTACAGAGTGGTATCAGAGCTTTAGTTTACAGAGCTCGGAGAACAAGACACATTAGAACCGAACGAAAGAATTCATCAGATATTGGATTAGTAATATCCAATTAGAATAACTCGTTAGAGATGGGATCAGTAGTATCCTAGAACGAGTGTGAAGAGTATATTTTTTAAAATGAAAACAATATCGTTTTGAAAATTTAAATCATTTTATACGTATTTGAATATTTATTTGTATTGAATTTGGACAATCCAATATATAAAGATTTTGCATATTCGCGTCATGAACGTATAATCGAAGTTTTAATATACTGGATAGATATAGAATCACACTCTAGTTGCCCGGGGATGATTCTGATAAGGCTGCAACGTTATCAGTATTTATATTCAAGTGACGAAAGTGTGATATATATATATATTTCCATTAAACTGGTGTGAGAACCAAAATATAGCTAGAATACATTATTGTGAATTGGCATCAAAAACATTATTTTCTGTATATATATCAAAATTATGAATTTGAAACGATAACCCACTAATTGATTGATGGTTGTGTTGTTTGTTTATTTGTTTGATAATTTTGAACCATTTAGCCTAATTGAACCAAATATTGAACTGTATTGAAAATTGTTTGGAATTGCATGCATATACATGTACTTGCATTGAACATGTCATAGCAAGGAGGCTAGAGCAGAAGAATAAAATTGTTTGCCCGACAAATAGGTACATGTTTACCATAATTTACTGTTTTGTTTGGGTGATGATGATTTTATGAGCCGATTGGCTAGCCGCTTGGCTTTTTCTTTTTCTTTTTGATTGAAGAAGGCCATGGGAGGCTATATGAAATATCCCGAAGTCCCCGGTGCAGGGGAGGTTATGGCGAAATTTTTCGAAAATTTATGGTGTTAGCCAAATTTTTGAAAAATTCGAAAAGTTCTTAGAAACTGAAAAGTTGAAGAACTTAAGCCGTAATGAAAATATTGGAAGTTGAGTTGGTTTGTTAAACAATTTTCGGCTTCGTACCTTTTCGGGGACAAAAAGTTTAAGTGGGGGAGATTGTAACAACCCGTAAATTCTGAGCCAATTTAAAAGTTTTATTTTGGCAATTTTAGCGAAGTTTGAACATTTAAAATGATTTATTTTAAATAATAGTGACGAGAAATTTATTTTGAATATAAATAAAATGTATATATTTATATAGATCGTCGTTAGAATATAAATATTTATTTAAAATTATAAAAGGAATTGAAAATGGCGCGGTAGTTCGATTTCAAATTTCAATTGAACATACCGGGTGCAAAATAAACCGGATTTTAGTGAAACCAAAAATAATTGAATCTATTTGTGAATACCTTTCTAACGAATCCGAATAATTGAAATATCATAGCGGGGATCAAAAGTTAGGTCCAATTGAAAATTCAGAACAGTCGCTATGAAATTCAAGCCCTTAAAAATGGAAATTTTGCAAACGACCTCGGATTTCGACGAAACCACTTTTGTTGGATCCGTGATGTCAAGTTATTGCTAGGTTTCAAATTTCGTAATTTTTCGAATCAATATGTGAGCGTGGCAAAGGAATACGCGTTTGACCAGTTTTAGTTGATTTTAATCGACTGGAAAATGGCATTTTTTCAAACGGTCTCAGAATTTGACGAAATAAGTTTTGTTAGGACCGTATCGTTCAATACGAAGCTACAAAATATTTTTTTGGAATTTTTCGAGTTAGTATGTGACCCCAGTAAATTGAAATGTGTGTTCAAATTCAATATATGGAGTTATATTTTGATTTTGACGAAAACTGATCGAAACGATCGAATCATCCTACGATACATATCCCATTGTGTTCGGAATGGCGGTAATTAGCTAAATATGACAGTCGGTGGGTTCGATTTCGAGTTCGAAATAAAAAGTTGCTTTTTGGAATTAAATAATTATATAAAGTCAAACCCCCCATTTCTCTTCCTCTCCCTCTCCCTCTCGTTAAACGCATGCAAGAAAAGAAAAAAAAAACACAGCGCCTCCACCCACTCCAACCGCCACCAGCGGCCTCCTCCTCCTCTCCCCCTCCTCCTCTCCTCCCTCTCCTCATCTTTCTCTCTTCCAATTTCAAATCCCTAAACCCCAAATTGCTAAATACCACCACCGTGAGCCCCTCCAGCGCCACCACCGCCACCAGCGGCCTCCCCCACGTCAATCAGGTCCAGCGCCCCCCTCCAGCCACCTAGCTCCGGCCGTGGGCCCTTCCTCAAAATTAACATTTTTCCCAAAATCCCGTTTTCGCAAATAACACCCTGAGCTTCCACAGCCAATAACTCCCAAATGGTGCGATTCTGGCCAAAACTCCACAATAACAATATCGAAGAGCACGATTTTCTCTTCGATTTAGTATATGATAGTCCTATTTTGCATTGCGGAGTTGTCGGGAAAACGCATCCAAAGTCTGCTGTCCAAACACTGTCAAAATGCTGTCTTTTCGCGATTTTCGGCGAAATGGCACATTTTCGGGAGGAAGACCATTAGGCGAAAGTTGTCCGGAATGGCGCAATTAAGCTATAAAAATAGATGTTGTGTAGATTGAAGCTCGTTTGCAAATTCTGGAACCAAAACAACAAATCCGGGCGATAGAAAATATGTGAGTTTTCTCCGTTTTAAAGCTTCTATGGATTTTTACGAATGAAGTATGTAACAATATGTTTTTTATCGTATGTGTAATATAAAAATATGATTTCTATCATATGTGAAATATAAAAATGTGATTTTATAAAGTAGAAGTATTAAAAATATGATTTTTATATTTTATAAAGAATAAAAATTCGATCTTTATATTAGAAGTAGATAATAAAAATATAATTTTTATATAGAGAATAGTGTGATAAAAATATAATCTTTATTATATGAACACCGTTGTAAAAATAGAATTTTTATCTATATAGTAGCAGTGTAAAAATGTGATTTTTATATACATAGCTACAATATAAAAATGTTATTTTTATATATGTAGTGGCTACCGGCAACGAAAGTGACAAAAGGCGAGCACGACGAAGATTTCTACATAAGAAAAGTCGTGGCGTTTGGTTTAGCTAGTCGGTGAGAACTTCTCACTTTAATTCTTGTTTTCTAGTTAAAGTTATATACTAGGATGCAGACAGTGCTTAGCAGCACCCGACACCCGTCGTCCACAAACCATGGACGGCCGGTATGTTTGATTGTTTGTTGTGGTGAAAATTGATCGTGTGATGTGAAATGAAATAAAATATTTATGCAGTTAAAAATATTTTACCGTTAAAAATATAATTTTTAACGGGTATGTGAATAAATAAAAATCTGTGTTTGCTGATTTGAAACCCCACACGGGTATTGGGATAATATACGACATACACTAATCCCAATAATTAGTTGTATGTCGATCGATGGGTCGACAGACTGTGTAAGCGTTAATTATTTATATTTGATGTTTATGCAGTTGTGTGGTGCACTCTGGATGATGGTTGATTCTTTATCGTTGCTATTATATACATGTGTTGTATGGAAACAACATAATAACATTATATGGTGATTGATTGGGCCTCATTCTAATCGGGAAAATAAAGAATATTATAAAATATATATTCATGTGTTGAATAGAATAAATAGTCATGTGTTGACGATGTTCATGTGTTGAAACTATTCATGTGTTGAGTAAAATATTTTAACAATAAAATTTACATCTATATCATATTTAAGATTTGAAACTACCTTACGGTTGGAGTCTGATTAAAATCAAACGATAAATACCATAATTTTATAAAATATATTACATAACAAAAATAGTCATGTATTGACAGTACTCATATGTTGAGATTAGTCATGTGTTGAAAGAAATATAGGTTCATGTGTTGAATAGAATAAATATTCATTTGTTGAATAAAATAACGAATTTATTGAAATATATAAAGCCATGTTGATTAGATTTGCGCCATTTTGACGTGAACGATATTTATATCGATTATATTCGTTTTTATAATGAATATAGAAAAGGTAGTGATTTCAAAATATAACGTTTTTAAAATATTATCATTTATATAGTAATGATATGAAATATTCAATTTTGATTTGAAATTGAATATAAAGTCGAAATGGTTTTGAAAACGAATTTAAAACGATTTATAAAATACGTTTTAAAAAAGAAATCGATGAAATATATATAATATATATATATATTATATATATATATTATATATATATATTATATATATATATATATTATATATATAATGTCCTGAATAGAACGCGCCGCGCCGCGGTAGTTCTTGAATTTCGACCATTGACTTCGAATTGACGTTGCGGGAGATCCGACTGTCGGATTCTCCTAAAACCGGAACCATTGGGTTCGTATCGAGAAGAGCTTTCCAATGAATATTAGAAATTTGAAATATAACGGCTGGATTTGGAATTATGTCCAAATCAAATTTGGAAAAGGTCGCTGTAAGTGCAGTTCGAAGGCCGTTGATGGAAATCAACTGTACGGGCCTTGATAAAATTATTAACAATATTAATAATTTGTGTAAAATCATAATATGTAAATTGGAAAGAACCGGGATGAAAAATTCCGCATTTGAAAGGATAAAAATAGATTTTTATCGTAATGAACTAGTTTTGAACTAGAATTAAAATCATTATTTTTAAATGAATAAATTGAATTTGAAAGTGGTTTCAGAATTTGATATTGAATATCAGCCGGTATATTTTCTATTTAGAGCCTTGTATTTAATATCAAATGTGATTTGGGTTTGTCGTGAATCGTGTTTTAGGTGACATTGGTTCTTTAACCCAGTTAAAGAAGGGATATTGATTTTTGAGAAGATTAAAACTAAGTGGAGTTTTAATGAATCTTTAATTAGATTAAAAGTGAATTGATAATTTAAATTATCAAATTTGGAAAATGATCGAGAATGGGGTATCACCAGTTTTACTCCAAAGCGATAATTAAATCTTTAATTAGATTTAACGTGAAATGGTAATTAATTTTACCGATAACACCGTGGTGTTAGATATGGAGTATTACCAGTTTTTCTCCATGGGGTAAATAGGTTGGGATTGGGAAATAAAATAAATAATTACTTCGGTGTGGTTCGCTAATCCCGACTAGTTTGAAAACCATAATACGGTTTGAAATGATATCCAAAGGAAGATTAAAGAATAAATTTAGAAGAATTTATCTTTGATAAAATTAATGGGAACCTATTCCCTAATGACATGAAAATTTGAATAATAAAATATTCTAAATTGGAATGAGGCGTATGTTGTGTTTGTGTAACACGTGTTTATTATATACGTGGGTTATTTGGAAAGGCCGGGTTTATACCCATTCTGAATAACCGATTCGACGATAAGTCGAAGATGAAGACGGTGGTTGAAGACCGGAAGTCTTCACATCGTTTGGGTGATTACTGATGATCTTGATTGGGTTGTACACCCAAGAGGAGGGAATCAGTCGGTGGTCGTCCAGACGTACTTGGAGATCGATGGATATGTGAGGAAAGTGCCTCCGGTTTCGTTCAGACCTAGAACGAACTTGTAAATGGATTGTGTGTCTGACATTGGATTTTATTCTGTGTTGATTGATCTCTATTAAATATACATCTGTTTGGCGGCGGAGAATTTATTCTCTCTCTTAACGCCCTTCTCTGAGACGTATGAGCTCAGAGGTTGTATATCGATGGACATCAGTCGCATGGCATGAATTGCTAGTGTGGCATGCCTAAGTGGCAGATGATCAAGGCTTCTGTTGAAAAGCAAAGTCTTGTGGTTGATGATCAAAGCACGGCCTGTGTGGCGCAACTTTGTGTATGGCGTGAATTCGCGAGCCTCACACCTCGGTATGAGTCAAAAACGGGATAGTGACTGCAGGGAGAGCACGACGTTTCTTTCTAGCTAGTGGTGGTGTTAGTGCTTAAACTGGCTGGCATTTATATACTTTTCACCTGTGTGGTTGTTGGAATGTAAGGCGCCTCGGATATAGGTCTGTTAGGACCGGGAAACGTGTGCTCAGGAATTGCCAATCCTCAAAAGTAAGAGAGGACCGGCCCTGAAGATCCAAGGATCATAGTGGGGTCCTGAGACATTTGCTAGAGTGTCTCGAATAGGAGAGGAGCTTGCCCCTTGCCTCGACTCATGACGGAAATCCAATTTCCAATACATGATATTTCAGTTTTATTTGTAGAACCTAGTATGGCGACATAGTGGTATGGGTCATTAACGCCGTCTATGATTGAAATTGTTTTGACACTATACATTTATTGTAGTAACAAATAATGTGTTTTTAACGTATCAAGCATGCTTTGGCTATTATAAGGTAAAAACCCTATCCTCCGGCTTGCGTTGCATTGTGTGATGGGACCTGGGTCTTATAATAGCTTCATTTTTCTTTATTTAGCATTGCGCTATTTGTTTTATGCACTGGTATTCTTGGGAGGAAACCCGTTCCGTGTTATACGGCGTGGTCCCTTGATTTACCGAACTTTAAAATAAAGATTAATAACTGTTTTAGTTCTCACACCAGTCACATGACTGACATGGAGTTTATTGTTTTAACCTAAACTCTGGGTGCCCCTATTTTCTACACGGGCAGCTAGTAGTTTTGGTTTTGCAGATTTATATTCACAGGATCCTGATTTACAGCAGGAACGATGCTCGGAAAGCTCTGTATCCGTGTATTACTTTCAGTTGTGTTTTGTATTGTTTTTCCGCTGCGATGTAATTTATTGTAATCTCTAATATTTATCGATGTATTTTATTCATTTATACTCTGTATATTCTTGTATTCTGATGGAATTGTTGTAATAAACAATGAAATGTTCTTCTGTTTGCGTTCTGATTCGTCGTGTCCTCAACGCAATCCGTGCTTTCCTTCACGGGGAAGTTCGGGTCGCTACACCAATCATATGTGTTCAACAGTTTCATAAATGATCATATGAAAATAACAATAAATTCAAGGAACCCGATTGGATTCCTCCAACCTGTCCTTCCCTGCATCCAATGGGTTATCTCACAAACAAGAGATCATGATGGATTAATTTAACTAATCACGATCAACCAATAACGATCATGCAATCATCATTTTTAATTCGTTTATTTTATTATAAATTGTAATAACCCGGAAATCCGAGCCAGTTTAAAATTTTTATTTTGGCAATTTTAATGAATTTTGAACATTTAAAATGAATTGTTTTAAATAATATCAACGAGAAATTTATTTTGAGTATATTTAGAACAAATATATTTATATACATCGTCGTTAGAATATAAATAATTATATATAATTATAAAAGGAATTGAAAATGGCGCGGTAGTTCAATAATTCGATTTCAAACTTCAATTGAATGTATCGGGTGCAAAATAAACCGGATTTTAGTGAAACCAAAAATAATAGGATCTAATTGAGAATATCTTTCCAACGAATCCGAAAAATTGAGATTTCATAGCGGGAATCAAAAGATATGCCCAGTTGAAAATTCTGAATAGTCGCTATGGAATTCAGGCCCTTAAAAATGGGAATTTTGCAAACGACCTCGGATTTCGACGAAACCACTTTTGTTGGATCCGTGATGTCAAGTTATTGCTATATGCGAATTTTCATAATTTTTCGAATCAATATGTGAGCGTGGCAAAGGAAAACGCGTTTGACCAGTTTCAATTGATTTTAATCAACTGGAAATTGGTCATTTTTCAAACGGTCTCAGAATTTGACGAAATTAGTTTTGTTAGGACCGTATCATCATTACGAAGCTAGAAAATATTTTCTGGAATTTTTAGAGTCTGTATGTGGCCCCGGTAAATTGAAATGCACGTTCAAATTCAATATATAGAGTTATATGTTGATTTTGACGAAAACCGATCGAATCAGCCTATGATACATATCCCATTGTGTTCGGAATGGGGGTAAAACGCTAGGGACGACAGGCGGTGGGCCTCGTTTAGAGGTCGAAATTAAAAGTACCTTTTTGGAATTAAATTAATTAAATAAATTAAAAAAACCCTCTCCCTCCTCTCTTCAAGTCAGACCCCCCCCCCCCCCCCCCCGTTAAAATCCAAATCGATTCAAATAAAAAAAAGGGAAAGGGCTCGTGCCCTAAAAACCGCCGCCGCTTTCTTCCGCCTCGCCACCATCAGGATGGCGTCGCCGACCACCAACACGCCCCCCCCCTCAAATCGCCGACGTGCTGGCCCACCTCGCCCTCGCGTGCGCCCCCTTGCTTCACCGTCCTCCTCCACATCGCCGCTGCCCCCTCTTCTCGATCCCTCTCCTTCTTCTTCTCCACCTCGCCTCCTCCTCCCACTTCCTCCCCCACCTCGCCGACTACGACGCACCGCACAGCCCAAACCCGCCGACACCCCCTCCACCTTCCTACGCTGTAAGTTATTTATATTATATTAGTTTATCTTAATTGTTTAGTTTAATCGATTTGATCAATGTAAAAAAAATGGTTTTTATATATATGAATTAAGCGTTAGATTTTTCAATACAAAAAGAATTGATTTTCAGTTTTATATGATGGTTGTATTGGAATATAGGAAAATATAACCTTTTGTTTAGATAAAGATGTAATTTTTATATTGTATCAATAATAAAGATGTGATCTTTATAGTAGTAGCAAATTAAAAATATGATTTTTATATAAGAGAGACTATAAAAATATTATCTTTATATATGTAGCGGAATAAAAATCTGATTTTTATTATATATATCTTGTAATAAGAATGTGATTTTTATAGCGGTGAAATAAAAATTCGATCTTTGTATATGAAATAGAAATATAAAAATATAATTTTTATATAGGATGAAGCGTTATAAAAGCATATGAAGTAGAAATAAAAATACGATTTTTATTTATTGAATGAACAGTAAAAATATAATTTTTATTTGAACAGCGTGAAAAGAACATCATAGGAATTTCAAGCAGATCCAGACGGTCTAGCAGTTCAAAAGCAAAGCACGGCGGAGTGGAACCCTCTGTGAGAACTTCTCACCTTAAATTTTATTTTTCTAGTTATAAATATATACTAGGATGTAGACGGTGTTTAGTGGCACCCGACACCCGTCGTCCACAGACTATGGACGACTTGTATGCTTATTTGTTTGATTTTGATGTGTAGTTGATTGTGTGATGTGATGTGAAATGAAATAAAATATTTATATAGTTAAAAATATTTTATAGGTAAAAATAGAATTTTTAACGTGTATATGAAAGGAAATAAAAATAAACAAATCGGACGATTTGTTTATATACACACATTTGACTGATATTGATTGGGACGATAAATTTTACACATCGCCCAACTACACAAATAAAATCTGTGTTTGATTGTTTGAAACCCCACACGGGTATTGGGATGATATTTGACGTACACTAATCCCGATTGTTTAGTTGTATGTCGATCGATTGATTGACAGACTGTTATAAGCATTGAAAATTTATATTTGATGCTTATACAGTGTAGAATGCACTTTTGATGATGGTTGATTATTCATCGTTGTTATTGTATACATGTGTTGTAGAAAATCCATATAATTAACATTATATGGTAATTGATTGGGCCTCATTCCATATTTGAAATAGAAATATTTGAAAAAGAAATATTTGAAATAGAAATATTTGAAATAGAAATATTTGAAATAGAAATATTTGAAAAAGAAATATTTGAAATAGAAATATTTGAAATAGAATATTTGGAAATAGAAATATATGAAGCCGTGTTGATTAGATTGATGCCATTTTGACGTGAACGATATTTATATCGATTTTATTCATTTTATAATGAATATCAAAAGTGATTTCAAAATCTGATATTTTGAAAAGAATTGAAATTCGAATTAACCTGAATATAAATGAATTTGAATTGAAATTGAATATAAATGAATTCAAATTGAAATTGAATATAAATGAATTCGAATTGAAATTGAATATAAATGAATTCGAATTGAATTGAATTGAAAACAAACTGAAATTGAATTAGAAATCAATTTGAATTAGAAATCAATTTGAATTGAAATCAATTTGAAGTGAATTTAAAACGAATTTATAAGGAAAAATTCAATTTTGATTTGAATTAGAAATGAAGTTGAAATCGCTTTGAAAACAATTTAAAACGATTTATATAATACGTTTTTAAAGGAAATCGACGAAGTATATATTATATATATTATATATATAATATAATGGCCTGAATAGAACGCGCCGCGTCGCGGCAGTTCGCGAATTTCGACCATTGACTTCGAACGGATATTACGGGAGATCCGACCGTCGGATTCTCCTAAAACTGGAACCGTTGGGTTCGTATCGAAAAGTGCTTTCTAACGAATATTAGAAATTAGTAATCTAACGGTTGGATTTGGAATTATGTCCAAATCAAATTTGGAAAAGGTCGTTGTAAGTGCAGTTCGATGGCCGTTGATGGAAATCGACTGTACGGGCCTTGATAAAATTATTAAAAATATCAATAATTTGTGTAAAATCATAAGAAATGATTTGGAAAGAATCGGGATGAAAAACTCCATATTTGAAAAGATAAAAATAGATTTTTATCGAAATGAACTAGTTTTGAACTAGAATTATAATTCTATTTATTTTTAAATAAATAAATTGGATTTGAAATGGTTTTGAAAATAACCAGAATTTCCAATAATTGAATTTGAATGGATTTGAATCGAAATTGTCTTCGGAATATTTCGATGTTGGGTTTCGTGATTATACAGTTATTGTTATGGAAATTTGAAAGATATATATATATCGTTATTCCCAATACGATATTTGTTGGTCGTAGAATTTGATATTGAACATAAGCCGGTATATTTTCTATTCAGAGCCTTGTATTTAATGTCAAATGTGATTTGGGTTTGTCGTGAATGGTGTCTTTATTAACACTGTTCTTGAACCCAGTTGAGAAAAGATTAAATCTTTTTATTAGATTTAATAAAGTGTACCAATTAAATAATATTTAATTGGAATTGAATTGGTATTGATTTTTGGGTTTATCGTGAACAGTGTTTTAAATAACACTGGTTCTTTAACCCGATAATTAATGGAATGTGATTTTGGGTTGTCGTGAACGGTATCTTCAATAATACTGTTCTTAGACCTAAAGGAGTTAAGAAAATCAGAAACTAACTGGAGATTAGTTAAGTTGAATGGTTTCAGAGGTATTGATCTGATGTTGGTTTCGGCCTTCGGGGTTAATACTTAAGGAATTGCTCACTTGCTATTTTACGGTTAGGGACTGATTGAAATGTGATTTTGGGGTTTATCGTGAACCATGTTTTTAAATGACACTGATTCTTTAACCCCGTTAAAGATTAAAACTATGTGGAGTTTTAATGAATCTTTAATTAGATTGAAATGATCGAGAATGGAGTATCACCAGTTTTGCTCCATGCGATAGTTAAATCTTTAATTAGATTTGAACGTGAAATGGTAATTGAATTTACCGATAACACCGTGGTGTTAGATATGAAGTATTACCAGTTTTACTTCATGGGATGAATAGGTTGGGATTGGGAAATTGAAACAAATGATTACTTCGGTATGGTTCGTTAATCCCGACTAGTTTGAATTGATATTCAAAGGAAGATTAAAGAATAAATTTAAAGGATTTATCTTTGATAAAATTAATGGGAACCTTTCCCTAAGAATGTGAAATTTAGAAACTAACTGTCGGTTAGCTAAGCAAAGTGATTTCCTGGGTATTGATCTGATGTTGGTTTCAGCCTTCGGGGTTAATATTTGGGGAATTATTCTCTTGATTAATTTACGGTTAGTGACTGATGAATTGGAATGAGGCGTATGTTGTGTTTTTGTAACACATGTTTATTATATACGCGAGTTATTCGGAAAGACCGGGTTTATCCCATTCTGAAGAACTGATACGACGATAAGTCGAAGATGAAGGCGGTGGTCGAAGACCGGAGGTCTTCACGTCGTTTGGGTGATTACTGATGATCTTGATTGGGATGTACACCCAAGAAGATGGAAACAGTTTGTGATCGTCCAGACGTACTTGGAGATCGATGGATGTGCGGGGTACTAGGTGCCTCCGGTTTCGTTCAGACCCAGAACGGACTTGTAAATGGACTATGTGTCTGACATTGGATTTCATTCTATGTGATCGATATCGGTTGCATGGAGTGGTTTGCCTGTGTGGCATGCTAAGATGCAAATGATCAAGGCTTCTGTTGAAAAGCAAAGTCTTGTGGTTGATGATCGAAGCACGACCTTTGTGGCATAGCTTTGTGTAATGTTTACTTCGCGAGTTTCACACCTGGTGGTGGACCAAAAACGGGAGAGGACCTCAAGGAGGGCATGCGTTTCTTCTAGTTAGAAGTGGCGTCAGTGGTTTTACATGCCCTGACGAGTTTGACTTATGTGGTTGTTGCTGTTGCGAGGTGCCTCGGTTTGATCGGACGATCCGGGTCCGATGGAGTCATTCGTTGGCTCATTTACGCCTCATAGGGCGGGGAAACGCAGTGTTCAGGCATTTTAATCCACATCGGTGGAACGGCCCTGACGATCCAAGGGTCGATGCGCTTTGACCCTGAGGTTCGGGCTAGAGAGTCTCGAAGTCGGTGAGGACTATCTTTTTCCTCGGTTCACAGACGGAAATCCAATTTCCAAATACGTGACATTTGCGGTTTTATTTGTAGAGCCTAGTATGGCGACATAGTGGGATGGGACACTTATGCCGTCTACGATTGATACTTATGATGTGAAGTTGTTTTATACACTATGCACTTATAATAGTATCAAATGATTTGTTTTAAAACGTATCAAGCATTCTTAGCTATTATAAGGTAAAAACCCTATCCTCCGGCTTGCGTTGCATTGTGTGATGGGAACTGGGTCTTATAATAGCTTCATTTTTCTTTATTTAGCATTGCACTGTTTGTTTATGCACTGGTATTCTTGGGAGGAAACCTGTTACGTGTTATACGGCGTGGTCCCTTGATTTGCCTAACTTTAAAAATAAAGATTAATAACTGTTTTAGTTCTCACACCAGTCACATGACTGACCTGGAGTTTATTGTTTTGACCTAAACTCTGGGTGCCCTTATTTTGACACGGGAAGCTAGTAGTTTTGGTTTTGCAGATTTATATTCATAGGATCCTGGTTTACAGCTGGAATGATATCCGGAAAGCTTTGTATCCGTGTATCTCCTTCAGTTGTGTATTGTATTATTTTCCGCTGCTCTGTAATGTATTGTAATCTCTGATATTTCTGTGTAATATTTATTCATACTCTGTATATTCTTGTAATCTGATGGAATTGTTGTAATATACAATGAAATGTTCTTCCGTCTGTGTTCTATTTTGTCGTGTTCTCGAAACAATCAGGCGTTTCGAACGGTCTAGATCGGTTTAGCGTCTGATTCGGATCGAGCGAAATTCCTTGTTGTCACATAAATCTAATCAACAGGGTAAATTATCAGTTTGGAAATCATCGTTAGAAATAACGATGTTATTCCATTTAAAATCAAACAACCGTTTAATTTAAATAAACGATATAAAAATATTAAACACACATCTAGTTAATCGACAAACAACCAATAATTAGCAGTCATAGCAAACACATAATAAACCCGACTTATAATCAATATAAGTGTGGAACTGAGTGAGATTAACTCATCTGAATCTGCGTTGTATACACAGCTAGTTCCAGATGAATTCCAACTCGTTCTATTCAACTCCGTTCCGTACCGTTGTTCTCCTTAATACGGTTCCAGCCTATCTGGAATCAGACAATTCTGATAAAATATAAATACTTTGTTAATATTTAAAATTTTATTTTAATTTAAATTAATTTAAATTAATGAACCGATTACTTGATTTAAAATATTACAGCTCGACCTCTTTATTCACACTTCGTATGTCCCCGCCTTGATCAAAATCGTGACCGCCAATTTCTAAACCCTAGCGCAATGGTTACAAACCCTGTCATGGACAATATATTATATAATCAATAATAAGTAAAATTTATTTACTTTTAATTCCTTAATAATTTGAACTAATTATTAGTAAATAACCTGAACAGGCCATTAGTTTTTGTTTATTAGAATTGGGCTTACCCTATTTTGCATACCACGGCCTTGCAGGCCCATTGTCCAACACGTCACCGGTCCACGCTAAACACTCTCCAGATAAAAGAATGGATCGCTTCCTCTTTTACCATCTGCTCCTCATTTTCCTCTCGTCTGAAAAAGAAAACTCATGTGCCAAACGAAATCGCGGCGGCCCCAGTCCTCCATCGACCGGAGCTCCCTCTGTGACTTACACCTGCAGCGCCTAAGTCAGTTCTTCCTTCGGCCTGAACCCCGTCAGTGCTAGCCCTTCCAGTCCGTTCACAGTTCATCCACAAAGGCGCTGCCTTTCTTGCGAGATCCGTCTCCTTCGTCTCTTCGAATCCCACCACATCAGGTCAGTGCACTGATCTCGTCATTGTTTATGTTTTCTGTTTTATACTTGGTGAATCCGTGTATATACATCGAGTATTTTTTTTCTTTTTTTTCCTTTTTTCTTCGATTTGTGGTGGCGTTCAAAAGAGGGAAGGCTTGTGTATATATATGTGGAGGAACATTGGGTGCCACGGTTATCAGATCAGTAGCTGCGCAAGTAGTGGGTTAGGTTTTCACTTCAACCAATTGGATCGATTTAACCTTGAAGGGATGTTGCGTGTGTAAGATAGGAGAAAGCAACATATGTACAACGATAGTATTAAAGCTGTGCGTCTTCCTTTCTTTCAAGTCAGTGGAAATGGTTGTAAATTTGCATGTGCTAATATGCTTGTTGCGTGCTACGGAGAAAATAGGGTAGGCGTACTGTTGTAGCAGTAGTCCCATTGCAAAGTGTTGTCATTCAATAGAGATGGTGGAATTACTACATTTTTGTTAGATTCACATGCCAAAAGAGTTCGTACAGGAAGCACATGTGCGAGCTACCTTATAATATATTGATCTATTCTCTACTTTATGAATTTTGGTACTTTGCTTCATGTATGTTTTCTTTATTTGATTTGTTGTTATGCTTTGTATTGAATAAGATTTGGTGGAATGAGTTAACACCAGTATTAGAATTTTAGTATGTAATTCTCTCCATATTCTAAAAATTACACATTTTGACGTTCTTGTGTCATTTTTCTTTCTTCATTCTTGTTGTAACTTTGATTTTCTCAATGTAGAATAATATAATGCCCGCACCTCCAAAGGCTCACCCTATGTCTGTACTTTTGAGTGCACTTAGCCAACTTTCTGTCATCTCTTCTGCTGCCAGTCCAGCTATAAATGTGAGCAGTTTAAACCGTGAACACACATATCTTGAACCTATTATGTAATATTGAACATGTGAAGGACACCAAAGTTGTACTATAAATTTTAGTTCATTATCCATCAACTTCAGAATCCTACAAAAGATTGTGCACGAGGAAGCTATCTCTTATTGCATTTTCCCTTTTTTCTATTGTACGTGACTTGGTTGTTGAATGAATTCTATTGGAAACTTTTTGGCTTCAGTACACTACTGTATGTATCATGTGTTGAAATGAATATATTTCATATGGATGTAGTCTTATATATAGATGTATGCTATATTTAAATGGTTGTAGAATAAATAGTGACTAGCAATGTACATGCCGTGTGATCTGCTTGAGCATTTCAATTATGTTGGTTGATTGTTATCCTTTCTTATATATACTTCATATGTCCTTTGTTATTAAATAGATTTGATTGGATGATATTCTTGGATTCAGTATTCTCTATTTACCTATCACTAATGACTTAAATTTCTTATTGCATACTTTTTGTTTCCTTACAAAATCATGTAGGCTTGAGTATCATGATCCCTTTCTTATATGTGTATGTTTCACATATGCTTTGTTAATACATAAGTTTGGCTATTATTCCTATTCATTACATATTTAACATATGTTTTGTTACGCGTACACTAGGGGATATAACACTCACCGTAAAACAGTTATACATCCCTTCGTATGTTATACCGTCTACGAATGTCCAAGCGTTATAAAACAATATCGGTCAATCCCGAAATTATTAAATTCAAAAATAAATAAATTATCATTGACAATTATGCCCATATGGAATATCATTTCAGATTTAGCCAATATCGAATTATAATTTCGCATCAAAAGGTTTGAATCAACTGATATCGAAAATTTATATAGAAAACGTTATTAAATTATTAAATAGCCTGTCGTTTATTAACGATTTCCATAGCGACTATTTTGAAATTTAAATTGGACATAACTATCAATTTATAAACTGAAATCCGGATTTTTCTCTTTCATTAGAAAATTATAATCGAATAGATTCAAACGTTTCTCGTTTCACGAAATTCCGACTTATATCAATCCTGTACATTCAGTTGAAGTTCAAAACTGAATATTACGAACTGCAGTGCCATTACGAGCTCGTTTATAATTAAATATAAATTATAACGTTTTAAACTTCATTTTAAAAATCCATAAATATCCCAATTAAAATATTTAATCAAAATTAAATATTCAAATTAAAGTGGCCGGAAATCCGAGTCGTTAAATTCTTCACCCCTTAAAATAATTTCGTCCCCGAAATTGCTAAGGTAAGAAAAGCGTCACAACCCATTATATTTTCTAAATCCAATTTATTTTAAATCAAAAACCTATTCGATGTCGTAAATAAAAAATTTCAAACATTTTAAATTCTCGGAAAATTTCTGCAGAGTCTCCCCTATACGGAGTGACATCTGCAATATCGCTGGAACAAATAACATATATTCATCAACACATATGGTCGGAAAAATTTTCAAAACCCAAAAACTATATTTTGGCGTAAGCGTACCTGATGCGAGTGTTATTGAGTATATTTGCTAAACTTATTGCGATTTACTTAACCAATATCAAGCCTCGCTGCCTCCTGACACCTGTACTCAAATCACTTCAACACGTAACTGACCGTTACATGAATTTTATAAATAATACTTCATTAGTCAACCAGTATAATTCCACCAATTCCCAAGGCATTATTCAGCAAGGTATATGCAAATCAGGCTTAAATCACCTAGTTTTAATTCATACAGAGTTCCATCCAAATTTGTTATACTGGAACTTAGTTTAAATCCATCCAACTTTTTCATTGAGCTATTAATGAATTAGTTTCAACTAATCTCTTATCCAAATACCGCCAATACACAATCAATTCCACCAATCATTAAATGTACATTCAATTCCATTAATATTCAACATTAATATTAAATCACCAATTAAAATCTTATTTCACGTCCAATTACCAAATTGATTTTTCAAACATTTCTTTTTATAATTACAATCCTGATTTTTATTCAAACACCATTACTTTGATTTATTCTATTTTAACTTATCTTAAGTTAAATCCAGATTTTCAATTTCATACTAAAATTCTCATTCACAACTATATAGATGAAATTCTTGGTTATATTAACCATTAAAATTCAAATTTCCATTTGAATTCACTCAAGTAAATCAATCAAACCACAATATCTCAATAGTTTAATAATTTTTTATATACAAAACATGATTTGGGTAAAATTATTTCATTTACCCTATTAACAAAATAATATTGTGTACATTCCCAGTCCAATGCTTCTCAACACTTGAACCGATCAACAACACGATACAAAACATTTTTGTATAAAATCTACAAATACGCTCTCATATATAAACACTCAACTCGATCTAGGGTATTACTAACCCCATCTCTACCGAGTCACACCACAGAGCCAAGGTTATTACTAAACCAATAGCTCTGATACTATTGTAATGACCCAGTAGGAATTCGACGCCCGAATTCCGACATTAACACATAAACATGTATTACCTGCCAAAACTCAAGTATCGAAAACCACCAAATAGTTTTTAGAAAGAATTTAGAGGGTGAGGTAAGAAAGAAAGAAATATTAGAATAGAAGAAGAAAGAACCAACACAACACAGAGTCTCACATCGCAGCGGAACGAAATATAATATGGAAACAACTTTTATTGAGAGCTTGAAAAAAAACTTACATCATCAGAGTACAGCAATACATCTGGACAGTTACAAAAACCTATCCTTATATACACCACATAGCGAATTAAATATCATATGTTCGAACTTCTCCAGTTCGTCCCTGAAATCCATGGCATTCGATAACCTGAACCTGTAAACAGGGCTAACCCGAACATTACAAACGACGGGTCAATCTGGTGAACCAGAGTGAGAAAACTCATTAAGTTTATATAACATCCATCTTGATTTTTAAGTTCAAAAATCCTTTTGAAATAAAGGATAATAGTAAGACCAGCCCACACATAAACAAGGACGGTTTTTACCTTACTATAACACAAAACAGTTTTGAAATCATATCTTGTTTGATATTATAATAGTGTCTAAATACAAATAAATAGAATCTAGCAGAACGCTTGCATCTCACGCTCCACATATATAGTATACAATCAAAACGCGACACTTATTGGATATTATATTTCGACTATGACAAGGTATGGAACCACCAGCCGATAGTGTATCTCTAGAGGTGAATACACTGGGTTCAACAAGAACGTCTTGCAACCCGGCCCACACATGACCGACCACTCATTTCTCTTGAGTGTATCAAACGTATATCACCAACTGTTGGGAGCTACCTATCGTTTCCCAAGAAGGGACAGCATCGAAATAGATTAAAGAAGAAAAAGGAATTTCTCTAGATAAGTGATTATACACCCTAATGGGAGCGACCTACATAGCCATGTTGCCTACCTGACTTTTGTCAATTCCCGGTTGATGAGGCTTGAGGTTATAATCGACTTTTGGAACATCTGGCCACCTTTCACATCGTCTATGTCATCCAGGAACATGATGAACCAAAGGCACCCTCCTACCGCATCCAAAGGATCAGTAACGAGTAGTCCTTGCAAACCCGTAAAATCTCACTTACGACCAAATCACATCATAATACCTATGGTTGCAACACAGAGAATATTCGACAAGTAATCCTTCCGCTTATGAAGATCCACGGTCTTCAATTTGCTCCATCTCGATCAGCTTCTGAACATCTTCAACGTTTATGTATTTGTTGGTCGGAACGGTTTTCGAATATAAATTTGATCCCGGTCTTTCCATACCAACAACGCATTGAACCATGATTTTGATAGTTGGTTATTTAACTATCAAAATAAACAATCATAAATATAAAATAAATCCATTGGTTTATTACACAGCTTCGCTTGGCCACAACTAAAGATAATATATCAGTTTATCTATATATATATATATATATATTCTCAAATCATTTTATTTTAAATACTTACAAATATATTAGAATCATATCCAATTTCCAGTTAACTATCATTTCAAAATATTTGCTATAACATTACACATTATCCATAATTGGGAAATCAATTCAATTTATCACTCGTAAAATAATCGTTACGAAATCCCCTTGTTGTTTTTTTATATAAAACAAATTAATCATTACTTACCCTTTTTTAATAAACCCCTTTTTAAATTTCATCTCTTCGTTTTTGAAAACAAAACCATTATATATTCACAAATCTACTTTTTTTCATTCTTTACTGTGGAACTATCATATCATCTTCTCAAGCCATTTTTATTTCCTTTTAATTTGAAATCCCATAATATATATTTAAAATTCTTCAAATTACTTTTCCTTAATATAAATCACTTCTATCATCTCCCCCCTTACAACTCATATCATCCTTTGATAATCCTGAAGTTGTTCAAGTTGGGGTATTTTAATTACCTCTCAGACTTTGATCAACCACATTCTTATCATAAGGTAAATATGACTTGTATTTCCAAAAACCCATATTAATTTTTATCCCGCTTCACTATTGGATTAAAATACGGTTGTATAAAGCCTTCTTGCTTTTGAAATTTCCTCTCTATATATATGGCTATTATTAAATTCATTGATTAAGTAAATGATTCATACACATTAACCTTTTAACTTTAACTCCTTTAAAACTCTTTGTTACATTATCTGGATTTCTATTTCAAATCATATTACTAAACAATTTACCCAATTCAATTATAGAAATCCCTTTCCTAATTCTTTTCCTTTGGGAAAATCATACACTAATCTCATCAATTACACCTAATACCGTTATTGGGTAATGTTAACTTACAATTTTACGCTTTAACTCCCCATTTTCTTATTCATAACCCGTTTACACACTCTGGTTAATTATAAAACCCTTTCCCATCTCGATTCCCTTTATGTGATCCAACGTTTGTTTAAACTTACAGTATTTGCTTAAAATCACTTTATAACTTCATTTACCAAATTTAGTTTAGAAATAAACCCATTCATTTTCCTTTGAAATTTAATTATATTTTATTTCTAGCTTCAATTATTTACTCAAATGAACTTCATTTAAGAAATAATTACTTAAATTAAATAAAAATTATAATTTGCTTCATTATTAACTACAATGAAATTTCCTATTTAATATCTCACTAAGTCAAACAATTATTCGCAAATTTATTTCATTAGATTAATTAGCATAATCTAATTTAATTTAACAAACAATTTTTGTTAAAATAATTGGATTGGATAACCTTAAAACATGATTAACTTATGAATCAATCCTAACTTGTTCTTTCCATTTTGAATTAATAAATAACGTTTATTAATCCAAATAATCTCATTTACATCAATCACTATTAAATAAATAATAGTCTATTTCTAAATAATCTCTTTTTAAATCGTTTCTTAAAAACAATAAATCCTGGTTATTAATCATCAAGTTAATTCTCACCTACCTGCCCATCAATCCTATAAGAATCCACTTTATAAAATTTATTCAGTAATTATGGTGAAACACATGCTTCGCACACGGTAGATTTTGGTACAAAAATAGCGGTTAAAACAAACGATATATTTTTGGTTGGTTTATTTTCTTTTTAAAATAATATATTTAAAAAAATGATATTTAATTATAAAAATAAATTTCAAAATTTCATTACTAATGGTATATCAAATCAATTTGTATTTTGGCCTTCTGCTATAAATTTCTCAACCAATATCACCATTGGTTAATTAACCAACAAATGTTGAGTTCGGGTTTAACAATCAATAAATAATTCAATAATCCAATCATATGTGTTCAATAGTTTCAAAAATGATCGTATGAAAATCAATAAATTTGAGGAACGCGGTTGGATTCCTCCAACCTGTCCTTCCCTGCATCCAATGGGTTATCTCACATACAACAGATCATGATGGATTAATTTAACTAATCACGATCAACCAATAATGACCATTCAATCATCATTTTTAATTCGTTTATTTTATTATAAATGTAATCAGCAGGGTAAATTATTAGTTTGGAAATCATCGTTAGAAATAGCGATGTTATTCCATTTAAAATTAAACAACTGTTTAATTTAAATAAATGATATAAAAATATTTAACACGCATCCAGTTAATACACAAACAACCAATAATTAGCAGTCATAGCAAACACATGATAAACCCGACCTAAAATCCATATAAGTGGGGAACTGAGTGAGAATAACTCACCTGAATCTGCGTTGTATACACAGCTAGTTCCAGATGAATTCCAACTCGTTCTATTAAACTCCATTCCTTACCGTTGTTCTCCTTAATACGGTTCCAGACTATCTGGAATCTGACAATTCTGATAAAATATAAATACGTTGTTAATATTTAAAATTTTATTTTAATTTAAATTAACGAACCGATTCTTGATTTAAAACATTACAGCTCAACCTCTTTATTCACACTTCGTATGTCCCCGCCTTGTTTAAAATCGTGAACGCCAATTCCCAAACCCGAGCGCAATGGTTACAAACCCTGCCGTGGACAATATAATATATAATCAATAATAAGTAAAATTTATTTACTTTTAATTACTTAATAATTTGAAATAATTATTAGTAAATAACCTTAACAGGCCATTAGTTTTTGTTTATTAGAATTGGGCTTACCCTATTTTGCATAACACGGCCTTGCAGGCGCATCGTCCAACACGTCACTGGTCCATGCTAAACACTCTCCAGATAAAAGAACGGATCGCTTCCTCTTTTACCATCTGCTCCTCATTTTCCTCTCATCTGAAAAAGAAAAATCCTCTACCAAACGAAATCGCGGCGGCCCCCAGTCCTCCATCGATCGGAGCTCCCTCCGTGACTTCCACCTGCAGCGCCTAAGTCAGTTCTTCCTCCAGCCTGAACCCCGTCAGCGCTAGCCCTTCTAGTTCGTTCATAGTTCATCCACAAAGGCGCCGCCTTTCTTGCGAGATCTGTCCCCTTCGTCTCTTCGAATCCCACCACATTAGGTCAGTGCACTGATCTCGTCATTGTTTATGTTTTCTGTTTTATACTAGGTGAATCAATGTATATACATCGAGTATTTTTTCTTCTTTTGTTTCCTTTTTTCTTCGATCTGTGGTGGCGTTCAAAAGAGGGAAGGCTTGTGTATATATATGTGGAGGAACCTTGGGTGCCACGGTTATTAGATCAGTAGCTGCGCAAGTAGTGGGTTAGGTTTTCACTTCAACCGATTGGATCGATTTAACCTTGAAGGGATGTTGCGTGTGTAGGATAGGAGAAAGCAGCATATGTACAACGATAGTATTAAAGCTGTGCGTCTTCCTTTCTTTCAAGTCAGTGGAAATAGTTGTAAATTTGCATGTGCTAACATGCCTGCTACGTGCTAGTGTGCTACAGAGAAAAGAGGGTTGGCGTACTGTTGTAGCAGTAGTCCCATTGCAAAGTGTTGTCATTCAATAGGGATTGTGGAATTACTACATTTTTGTTAGATTCACATGGCAAAAGAATTTGTACAGGAAACACATGTGTGAGCTACCTTATAATATATTGCCCTTTTCTCTACTTTATGTATTTTAGGTACTTTGCTTCATGTATGTTTTCTTTATTTGATTTGTTACTATGCTTTGTAATGAATAAGATTTGGTGGAATGAGTTAACACCAGTATTAGAATTTTAGTATGTATTCTCTCCAGATTCTAAAAATTAAACATGTTGACTTTCTTGTGTCATTTTTCTTTCTTTATTCTTGTTGTAACTTTGTTTTTTCTCAATGTAGAATAATGTAATGTCCGCATCTTCAAAGGCTCACCCTATGTCTGTACTTTTGAGTGCACTTAGCCAACTTTCTGTCATCTCTTCTGCTGCAAGTCCAGCTATAAATGTGAGCAGTTTAAAGCGTGAACACACATATCTTGAACCTATTATGTAATATTGAACCTGTGAAGGACACCAAAAGTTGTATTATAAATTTTAGTTCATTATCCATCAACTTCAGAATCTTACAAAAGATTGTGCGTGAGGAAGCTGTCTCTTATTGCATTTTCCCTTTTTTCTATTGTACGTGAATGATTATTGAATGAATTCTATTGGAAACTTTTTGGCTTCAGTACACTACTGTATGTATTATTTGTTGAAATGAATATATTTCATATGGATGTAGTCTTATACATAGATGTATGCTATGTTTAAATGGTTGTAGGATAAATAGTGACTAGCATTGTACGTGCCGTGTGATCTGCTTGAACATTTCAATTATGTTGGTTGAATGTTATCCTTTCTTATAAATACTTCATATGTCCTTTGTTATTAAATAGATTTGATTGGATGATATTCTTGGATTCAGTACTCTCTATTTACCTATCACTAATGACTTAATTTTCTTATTGTATTCTTTTTCTTTCCTTACAAAATCATGTAGGCTTGAGTATTAGGATCCCTTTCTTATATGTGTATGTTTCACATATGCTTTGTTAATACATAAGTTTGGCTATTATTACTATTCATTACGTATTTAACATATGTTTTGTTACGCATACACTAGGGGATATAACACTCACCGTAAAACAATTATACATCTCTTCGTATGTTATACCATCTACGAATGTCCAAGCGTTATAAAACAATAACGATAAATCCCAAAATTATTAAATTCAAAAACAAATAAATTATCATTGACAATTATGCCCGTATGGAATATAATTTCACATTTAGCCAATATCGAATTATAATTTCGCATCAAAAGGTTCGAATCAACCGATATCGAAAATTTATATAGAAAACGTTATTAAATTATTAAATAGCGCTATCGTTTATTAAAGATTTCCATAGCGACTATTTTGAAATTTAAATTGGACATAACTATCAATTTATGAACTGAAATCCTGATTTTTCTCTTTCATTAGAAAATTATAATCGGACAGATTCAAACGTTTCTTGTTTTACGAAATTCCAACTTATGTCGGATCCTGTACATTCAGTTGAAGTTCAAAACTGAATATTACGAACTGCAATGCCATTACGAGCTCGTTTATAATTAAATATAATTTATAACGTTTTAAACTTCGTTTTAAAAATCCGTAAATATCCCAATTAAAATATTTAATCAAAATTAAATATTCCAATTAAAGTGGCTGGAAATCTGGGTCGTTACATTTATGCCCGATGACTAACGACCATACCTGAAGTAGTATCTCAAATACAACAATATTGCAATACTGAGATACAATGTTTACGCATAAATATGAAGCCTTTAAACCACCATTCAGCTAACTACCAAAGACAAAAAGATGGACGCCCAACTACTCGCTATCCCATAAGGAGGTTAATTATTTCTATGTAGCCACTTAAGACCTCACTACCACTATCAGATAAGGGTGGATCCTTTCGGTCACTTAAGACCCAAGGCGGACCTATCGATCACTTAATACTTTATTCGGTGGTTTATTCTACACTAATTGTAATAACCCGCAAAATCTGGGCCAGTTTAAAATTTTTATTTTGGCAATTTTAGCGAATTTTGAATATTTAAAATGGATTATTTTAAATAATATCGACGAGAAATTTATTTTGAATATAATTCGACGTATATATTATATACGTCGTCGTTAGAATATAAATATTTATATATAAATATAAATAGAATTGAAAATGGCGCGGTAGTTCGATAATTCGATTTCAAACTTCAATTAAATGTACCGGGTGCAAAACAATCCGGATTTTAGTGAAACCAAAAACATTAGGATCTAATTGTGAATATCTTTCCAACGAATCCGAATAATCAAAATTTCGTAGCGGGAATGATAAGATATGTCCAGTTGAAAATTCTGAATAGTCGCTATAGAATTCAGGCCCTTAAAAATTGACATTTTGCAAATGATCTCGGATTTCGACGAAACCAGTTTTGTTGGGTCCGTGATGTTAAGTTATTGCTAGATTCCAAATTTCATAATTTTTCGAATCAATATGTGAGCGTGGCAAAGGAAAACGTGTTTTGACCATTTCAGTTGATTTTAATCGACTGGAAAATGGCCATTTTTCCAACGGTCTCAGAATTCGACGAAACTAGTTTTGTTAGGACCGTATCGTCAATACAAAGCTAGAAAATATTTTTCTGGAATTTTTCTAGTTAGTATGTGAACCCGGTAATTTGAAATGTACGTTTAAAATTCAATATAGTGATTTAAATGTAAATTTAACGAAAACTGATTGTAACAGCCGAATCAGCTAACGATACATATCCCATTGTGTTCGGAATGGGGGTAGTTAGCTATGGACGACAGTCGGTGGGTCCCGTTTCGAGGTCGAAATAAAAAGTCAACTTTAATTAAATAAAAAAAAATAAAATAAAAAAATAATATTTATATAACTTTCCTTATTTTCTCTCACTCCCTCTCTCTTCTATTTCATAACAGAAAAAAAAAAGAAAAAAAAAGTAAAATCAAATCGCGATGCCCTAACCCCGCCAGACCTCGTCGTTCGCCCCCTCCGCCGTAGCTCCGGCCAGCGCCGTCGCCCCTCAGGGTGCGCCCTCTCCCTCCTCTCGATTTCCACGCCGAGCTCCAACCCAAGCCCCAACGCCCCCAATCCAAACCGCGCCGCCCCTCCTTCTTCCCCCTCTCCTCTTCCATCGACAGCCGCAACCCCCCCCTTCCTATCGCGATCCCTTCCCCTCACCAAAACCGCCTCCCACCTGAAGGCCGACGCCCACACACACCCCCCCCCCTTCGAGGCCCTGAAATCTTACTGTAAGTTTTTTTATTTTATTTTGTTTTATTTTATTTTATTAATTTATTTCTGTTTAGTTTTTTTTGTGTAAGAAGTTTAGGAAAAAGGAAAAATCAGTTTTATTTGATTTTTTAAACCTAAAAAGATTTATTTTTTTAAAAAACCTAAAAAGATTTATTTTTTTTAAACCTAAAAAGATTTGATTTTTAAGATTTAAAAACTGATTTAAAAGGAATTTTAAAATTGATTTTTATTTTAAAACTTTAAAATAGAAAAGGTATGATCTTTATACTTTTAAAGTGATAAAAATATGATTTTTATATTTTTAAAGTATTAAAAATATAATCTTTACTATATAGAAATATTAAAAATATGATTTTTATATTTTTAAAGTATTAAAAATATATTCTTTATAGGATAGAGAATATAAAAATATCATCTTTGTGTATGTAACGAAATAAAAATCTGATTTTTATTTTATATACGTTGGGAAAAAGTGGTGATTTATTTTTTTATAAAGGCGAAAACTTTATTTTTATAAAGGCGAAAGCTATATTTTTGAATGGGATTTTTATATATGGAATGGCATAGTAAAAATTCGATTTTTAAATATATGAAGTGATTATAAAAGTATGATTTTTAAATTGAAAGTGGATAAATAAAAATGTGATTTTTTTTTATTTTAAAGACATCGAAATATAAAAATGTGATTTTTATATATATAGTGACTACGGGCAACGAAGATGACGAAGATACGATGAAGATGAAGATTTCTATCAAATGAAGAGTCGTGGTATTGGATAGCTTTCGGTGAGAACTTCTCACTCTAAATTCTTTTTCTAGTTATATATATATATATATACTAGGATGTAGACGGTGCTTAGTAGCACCCGACACCCGTCATCCACAGACCATGGATGGCTTGTTTGAAAATTGTTTGGTTGTGTAGTTGGTTAGATTATTTGAATTGAAATTGTATTGTTTGGTGAATTAAAATGGATTTGATTGAGGTGTGAATGGCGTGGGCCTTCACTAGACCGGGGATAAGGCTAGGCCTCGTCCCGTTTCTAGTATCGTGCCGTTATGCCGCCGAAATTTTCAAAAAAATGTTAGAAAAATAAAACTATCATTTTGATTGTATAAATGAACTGAATAGAAATTCAAGTGTTAAAATAAAATAGTTTGATCGTTAAAAATATAATTTTTAACGTGAAGTGAATAAATAAATATTTATAAACAAATCGGCCGATTTGTTTGTATACACTGATTTGACTGATATTGATTGGGTCGATAAATTTTACACATCGCCCAACTGCACAAATAAAATCTGTGTTTGATTGTTTGAAACCCCACACGGGTGTTGGGATGAAATTTGAGGTTCACTCATCCTGATTGATTAAAAATGTCGATCGATTGATTGACAGGCTGTTATAAGCGTCAGATATCTATATTTGATGCTTATACAGCGTAGTGCACTTTGGTTGATGGTTGATTGTTTATTGATGCTATTAAATACATGTGTTGTATGGAAATCCATGTAATTAACATTATATGGTGATTGATTGGGCCTCATTCCAATCGGGAAAACAATGAATATTATAAGAGAAAAAAATTCATGTGTTGAATATAAAAATAGTCATGTGTTGACGATGATCATGTGTTGAAACTATTCCTGTGTTGAGTGAAATATTTTAAATAAAATAAATTACATCTTTATCACATTTAAAATTAGAACTACTTCCCAGTAGAAGTCTAATTAAAATCAAACGATAGATACCATAGTTTTATAAAATATTTTACATAACAAAATAGTGATGTGTTGACAGTACTCATGTGTTGAGATTAGTCGTGGGTTGAAAGAAATATAGATTCATGTGTTGAATAGAACAAATATTCATTTGTTGAATAGAATAACGAATTATTGAAATATAAAGCCGTGTTGATTAGAGATGCGTTATTTCGACGTGAACGATATTTATATCGATTGAAAACGATTTCGAAATGAATTGAATTGAAAACGATTTCGAAATGAATTGAATTGAAAACGATTTCGAAATGAATTGAATTGAAAACGATTTTGAAATGAATTGAATTGAAAACGAATTCAAATTGATTTGAAAGCGAATTGAAATGAATTCAAATTGAATTGAAATTTGAATTGAATAGAAATGAATTTTAAAACGAATTTATAAAGAAGAATTCAATTTTAATTTGAATTGAAAAGAAAGTTGAAATGGTTTTTGAAACGAAGTTAAAACGATTTATAAAATACGTTTTAAAAGGAAATCGACGAAATATATATAATATATATATTATATATATATAATGGCCTGAATAGAACGCGCCGCGCCGCGGCAGTTCGTGAATTTCGACCATTTATTTCAAACGGACATTGCGGGAGATCCGACCGTCGGATTCTCCTAAAACCGGAACCGTTGGGTTCGTATCGAAAAGAGCTTTCCAATGAATATTAGAAATTTGAAATCTAACGGTTGGATTTGGAATTATGTCCAAATCAAATTCGAAAAAGGTCGCTGTAAGTGCAGTTCGATGGCCGTTGTTGGAAATCGACTGTACGGGCCTTGATAAAATTAATAAAAATATCTATAATTTGTGTAAAATTATAATATGTGAATTGGAAAGATTTAGGCTGGAAAATTCCACATTTGAAAAGATAAAAATAGATTTTTATCGAAATGAACTAGTTTTGAACTAGAATTGAAATCAATTTATTTTTTTAAAATAAATAAATTGAATTTGAAAGTGATTTTGAAAATAATCGATAATTTCCAATACGTGGATTGGACTGGAGTTGAATCGAAATTATCTTCGGGATATTTCGATGTTGGATTTCGTGACTATACAAATATGGTTATGGGGATTTGAAAGATATTTTATATCGTTATTTCCAATACGATATTTGTTGGTTTCAGAATTTGATATTGAATATAAGCCGATATATTTTCTATTCAGAGCCTTGTATTTAATATCAAATGTGATTTGGTTTGTCGTGAATCGTGTTTTTGATGACATTGGTTCTTTAACCCAGTTAAAGGCAGGATATTGATTTTTGAAAAGATTAAAACTAAGTGGAGTTTTAATGGATCTTTAATTAGATTAAAAATGTGAATTGATAATTTAAATTATCAAATTTGAAAAGTGATCGAGAGTGGAGTATCACCAGTTTTGCTCCAAAGCGATAGTTAAATCTTTAATTAGATTTGAACGTGAAATGGTAATTAATTTTACCGATAACACCGTGGTGTTAGATATGGAGTATCACCAGTTTTGCTCCATGGGATATATAGGTTGGGATTGGGAAATAAAACAAATAATTACTTCGGTGTGGTTCGTTAATCCCGACTAGTTTGAAATGATATCCAAAGGAAGATTATAGGATAAATTTAGAAGAATTTATCTTGGATAAAATTAATGGGAACATTTCCCTAAGAATGTGATTTTGTGAATAAAAGACTATTCTGAATTGGAATGAGGCGTTCGTTGTGTTTGTGTAACATTTGTTTACTATATACGTGGGTTATTCAGAAAGGCGGGTTGTACCCATTCTGAAAAACCGATTCGACGAGATGTCGAAGATGAAGACGGTGGTTGAAGACCGGAAGTCTTCACATCGTTTGGGTGATTACTGATGATCTTGATTGGGCTGTACACCCAGGATGAGGGAATCAGTTGGTGATCTTCCAGACGTACTTGGAGATGGATGGATATGCGAGGAAAGTGCCTCCGGTTTCGTTCAGACCCAGAACGAACTTGTAAATGGATTGTGTGTCTGACATTGGATTTTATTCTGTGTTGATTGATCTTTATTAAATATACATCTGTTTGGTGGCAGAGAATTTATTCTCTTGCTTAACGCCCTTCTCTGAGACGTACGAGCTCAGAGGTTGTGTATCGATGGACATCAGTCGCATGGAATGAATTGCCAGTGTGGCATGCGTAAGTGGCAATTGATCAAGGCTTCTGTTGAAAAGCAAAGTCTTGTGGTTGATGATCGAAGCACGGCCTGTGTGGCGTAGCTTTGTGTATAACGTGAATTCGCGAGCCTCACACCTCGGTATGAGTCAAAAACGGGATAGTGACTGCAGGGAGAGCACGACGTTTCTTTCTAGCTAGGGTGGTGTCAGTGACCTACCAGCCCTGACATTTATATACTTTTCACCTGTGTGGTTGTTGGAATGCGAGGCGCCTCGGATATAGGTCTGTAAGGACCGGGAAACGTGTGTTCAGGAATAACTAATCCTCAAAAGTAAGAGAGGACCGGCCCTGAAGATCCAAGGATCATAGTGGGGTCCTGAGGCATTTGCTAGAGTGTCTCGAACGCGGAGAGGAGCTTGCCCCTTGCCTCGGCTCATGACGGAATCCAATTTCCAATACGTGATATTGCGGTTTTAATTGTAGAACTAGTACGGCGACATGATAGATGGTACCCATGCCGCCTATGATTGATATTTATGATTGAAAATTGTTTTGACACTATACACTTATAATAGTATCAAATGATTTGTTTTGACGTATCAAGCATTATTTGGCTATTATAAGGGAAAACCCTATCCTCCGGCTTGCGTTGCATTGTGTGATGGGACCTGGGTCTTATAATAGCTTCATTTTTCCAAAAAGCATTGCGTTGTTTTGTTATATGCACTAGTATTCTTGGGAGGAAACCCGTTCCGTGTTATACGGCGTGGTCCCTTGAATTACTATCCTTTAAAGTAAAGTTTTAAATAACTGTTTTAGTTCTCACACCAGTCACATGACTGACCTGGAGTTTATTGTTTTAACCTAAACTCTGGGTGCCCCTATTTTCCACACGGGCAGCTAGTAGTTTTGGTTTTGCAGATTTATATTCACAGGGTCCTGATTAACAGCTGGAACGATGCTCGGAAAGCTCTGTATCCGTGTATCACTTCTAGTTGTGCTTTTGTATTATTTTCCGCTGCTATGTAATTTATTGTAATCTCTGATATTTATCGAATGTAATTTATTCATTTATACTCTGTATATTCTTGTATTCTGATGGAATTGTTGTAATAACAATGAAATGTTCTTCCGTATGTGTCCTTTTGTGTATTGTTCTCAATTCTATCCGTGCTTTCCTTCGCGGGGAAGTTCGGGTCGTCTCAGTTTGGTATCAGAGCTTTGGTTTATAGAGCTCGAGAACAAGACACATTAGAACCATACGAAAGAATTCATCAGATATTGGATTAGTAATATCCAATTAGAATGACTCGTTAGAGATAGGATCAGTAGTATCCTAGAACGAGTGAGAAGAGTATATTTTTCAAATGAAAACAATTTTGTTTTAAAATTTAAATCGTTTTATACGTATTTGAATATTTATTTATTTTGAATATGGACAATCGAGTATATATAGATTCGCGTATACGCGTCATGAACGTATATTCGAAGTTTTAATATACTGGATAGATATAGAGTCACATTCTAGACACCCGGGGATAATTCTGGTGATGTGGCCACATCATCAGTATTTATATTCGTGTTTCGAAGGTGTGATTTCTATATATTTCCATTAGGCTGGTGTGAGAACCAAAACTAATATAGTTAGAACACATTGTTGTGAATTGACATCAAAACATGATTTTCAGTATATATATCAAAACTATGAATTTGAAACGTTAAATTCACTAATTGATTGATGTTTGTGTTGTTTGTTTGCTAATTTTTAACCATTTGTGCCTAATATAATCAAATATTGAACTATATTGAAAATTGGTCGCATTTGCTTGCATATACATATACTTACATTGAACAGGTCATAGCAAGGAGACTAGAGCCGAAGAATAAAATTTGTTTGCCCGACAAATAGGTACATGTTTACTACATAATTTCCTGTTTTGTTTGGGTGATGATGATTTTGTGAGCCTATTGGCTAGCCGCTTGGCTTTTTCTTTTTCTTTTTGAGATCTGAAGGACCGGGGAAGCTATTTGAAATTCCCCGATGCTCCCGGTGCAGGGGAGGTTATGGCGAAATTTTTCGAAAATTTAGGGTGTTAGCCAAATTTTTGATGTTTTGAAAATTCTCAGAAACTAAAGAGTTGGAGAATGGAAGCCAGATCGAGCGTAGAGCTAATTAATCAAACCACTTTCGACTTTGTTCCTTTTCGGGAACGAAAAGTTTTAAGTGGGGGAGATTGTAATAACCCGCAAAATCTGGGCCAGTTTAAAATTTTTATTTTGGCAATTTTAGCGAATTTTGAATATTTAAAATGGATTATTTTAAATAATATCGACGAGAAATTTATTTTGAATATAATTCGACGTATATATTATATACGTCGTCGTTAGAATATAAATATTTATATATAAATATAAATAGAATTGAAAATGGCGCGGTAGTTCGATAATTCGATTTCAAACTTCAATTGAATGTACCGGGTGCAAAACAATCCGGATTTTAGTGAAACCAAAAACATTAGGATCTAATTGTGAATATCTTTCCAACGAATCCGAATAATCAAAATTTCGTAGCGGGAATGATAAGATATGTCCAGTTGAAAATTCTGAATAGTCGCTATAGAATTCAGGCCCTTAAAAATTGACATTTTGCAAATGATCTCGGATTTCGACGAAACCAGTTTTGTTGGGTCCGTGATGTTAAGTTATTGCTAGATTCCAAATTTCATAATTTTTCGAATCAATATGTGAGCGTGGCAAAGGAAAACGTGTTTTGACCATTTCAGTTGATTTTAATCGACTGGAAAATGGCCATTTTTCCAACGGTCTCAGAATTCGACGAAACTAGTTTTGTTAGGACCGTATCGTCAATACGAAGTTAGAAAATATTTTTCTGGAATTTTTCTAGTTAGTATGTGACCCCGGTAATTTGAAATGTACGTTTAAAATTCAATATAGTGATTTAAATGTAAATTTAACGAAAACTGATTGTAACAGCCGAATCAGCTGACGATACATATCCCATTGTGTTCGGAATGGGGGTAGTTAGCTATGGATGACAGTCGGTGGGTCCCGTTTCGAGGTCGAAATAAAAAGTCAACTTTAATTAAATAAAAAAAAATAAAAAAAATAATATTTATATAACTTTCCTTATTTTCTCTCACTCCCTCTCTCTTCTATTTCATAACAGAAAAAAAAAAAAAAGTAAAATCAAATCGCGATGCCCTAACCCCGCCAGACCTCGTCGTTCGCCCCCTCCGCCGTAGCTCCGGCCAGCGCCGTCGCGCCTCAGGGTGCACCCTCTCCCTCCTCTCGATTTCCACGCCGAGCTCCAACCCAAGCCCCAACGCCCCCAATCCAAACCGCGCCGCCCCTCCTTCTTCCCCCTCTCCTCTTCCATCGACAGCCGCAACCCCCCCTTCCTATCGCGATCCCTTCCCCTCACCAAAACCGCCTCCCACCTGAAGGCCGACGCCCACACACACCCCCCCCTTCGAGGCCCTGAAATCTTACTGTAAGTTTTTTTATTTTATTTTGTTTTATTTTATTTTATTAATTTATTTCTGTTTAGTTTTTTTTGTGTAAGAAGTTTAGGAAAAAGGAAAAATCAGTTTTATTTGATTTTTTAAACCTAAAAAGATTTATTTTTTTTAAAAACCTAAAAAGATTTATTTTTTTTAAACCTAAAAAGATTTGATTTTTAAGATTTAAAAACTGATTTAAAAGGAATTTTAAAATTGATTTTTATTTTAAAACTTTAAAATAGAAAAGGTATGATCTTTATATTTTTAAAGTGATAAAAATATGATTTTTATATTTTTAAAGTATTAAAAATATAATCTTTACTATATAGAAATATTAAAAATATGATTTTTATATTTTTAAAGTATTAAAAATATAATCTTTATAGGATAGAGAATATAAAAATATCATCTTTGTGTATGTAACGAAATAAAAATCTGATTTTTATTTTATATATGTTGGGAAAAAGTGGTGATTTATTTTTTTATAAAGGCGAAAACTTTATTTTTATAAAGGCGAAAGCTATATTTTTGAATGGGATTTTTATATATGGAATGGCATAGTAAAAATTCGATTTTTAAATATATGAAGTGATTATAAAAGTATGATTTTTAAATTGAAAGTGGATAAATAAAAATGTGATTTTTTTTTTTATTTTAAAGACATCGAAATATAAAAATGTGATTTTTATATATATAGTGACTACGGGCAACGAAGATGACGAAGATACGATGAAGATGAAGATTTCTATCAAATGAAGAGTCGTGGTATTGGATAGCTTTCGGTGAGAACTTCTCACTCTAAATTCTTTTTCTAGTTATATATATATACTAGGATGTAGACGGTGCTTAGTAGCACCCGACACCCGTCATCCACAGACCATGGATGGCTTGTTTGAAAATTGTTTGGTTGTGTAGTTGGTTAGATTATTTGAATTGAAATTGTATTGTTTGGTGAATTAAAATGGATTTGATTGAGGTGTGAATGGCGTGGGCCTTCACTAGACCGGGGATAAGGCTAGGCCTCGTCCCGTTTCTAGTATCGTGCCGTTATGCCGCCGAAATTTTCAAAAAAATGTTAGAAAAATAAAAATATCATTTTGATTGTATAAATGAACTGAATAGAAATTCAAGTGTTAAAAGAAAATAGTTTGATCGTTAAAAATATAATTTTTAACGTGAAAGTGAATAAATAAATATTTATAAACAAATCGGCCGATTTGTTTGTATACACTGATTTGACTGATATTGATTGGGTCGATAAATTTTACACATCGCCCAACTGCACAAATAAAATCTGTGTTTGATTGTTTGAAACCCCACACGGGTGTTGGGATGAAATTTGAGGTTCACTCATCCTGATTGATTAAAAATGTCGATCGATTGATTGACAGGCTGTTATAAGCGTCAGATATCTATATTTGATGCTTATACAGCGTAGTGCACTTTGGTTGATGGTTGATTGTTTATTGATGCTATTAAATACATGTGTTGTATGGAAATCCATGTAATTAACATTATATGGTGATTGATTGGGCCTCATTCCAATCGGGAAAACAATGAATATTATAAGAGAAAAAAATTCATGTGTTGAATATAAAAATAGTCATGTGTTGACGATGATCATGTGTTGAAACTATTCCTGTGTTGAGTGAAATATTTTAAATAAAATAAATTACATCTTTATCACATTTAAAATTAGAACTACTTCCCAGTAGAAGTCTAATTAAAATCAAACGATAGATACCATAGTTTTATAAAATATTTTACATAACAAAATAGTGATGTGTTGACAGTACTCATGTGTTGAGATTAGTCGTGGGTTGAAAGAAATATAGATTCATGTGTTGAATAGAACAAATATTCATTTGTTGAATAGAATAACGAATTATTGAAATATAAAGCCGTGTTGATTAGAGATGCGTTATTTCGACGTGAACGATATTTATATCGATTGAAAACGATTTCGAAATGAATTGAATTGAAAACGATTTCGAAATGAATTGAATTGAAAACGATTTCGAAATGAATTGAATTGAAAATGAATTCAAATTGATTTGAAAGCGAATTGAAATGAATTCAAATTGAATTGAAATTTGAATTGAATAGAAATGAATTTTAAAACGAATTTATAAAGAAGAATTCAATTTTAATTTGAATTGGAAAGAAAGTTGAAATGGTTTTTGAAACGAAGTTAAAACGATTTATAAAATACGTTTTAAAAGGAAATCGACGAAATATATATAATATATATATTATATATATATAATGGCCTGAATAGAACGCGCCGCGCCGCGACAGTTCGTGAATTTCGACCATTTATTTCAAACGGACATTGCGGGAGATCCGACCGTCGGATTCTCCTAAAACCGGAACCGTTGGGTTCGTATCGAAAAGAGCTTTCCAATGAATATTAGAAATTTGAAATCTAACGGTTGGATTTGGAATTATGTCCAAATCAAATTCGAAAAAGGTCGCTGTAAGTGCAGTTCGATGGCCGTTGTTGGAAATCGACTGTACGGGCCTTGATAAAATTAATAAAAATATCTATAATTTGTGTAAAATTATAATATGTGAATTGGAAAGATTTAGGCTGGAAAATTCCACATTTGAAAAGATAAAAATAGATTTTTATCGAAATGAACTAGTTTTGAACTAGAATTGAAATCAATTTATTTTTTTAAAATAAATAAATTGAATTTGAAAGTGATTTTGAAAATAATCGATAATTTCCAATACGTGGATTGGACTGGAGTTGAATCGAAATTATCTTCGGGATATTTCGATGTTGGATTTCGTGACTATACAAATATGGTTATGGGGATTTGAAAGATATTTTATATCGTTATTTCCAATACGATATTTGTTGGTTTCAGAATTTGATATTGAATATAAGTCGATATATTTTCTATTCAGAGCCTTGTATTTAATATCAAATGTGATTTGGTTTGTCGTGAATCGTGTTTTTGATGACATTGGTTCTTTAACCCAGTTAAAGGCAGGATATTGATTTTTGAAAAGATTAAAACTAAGTGGAGTTTTAATGGATCTTTAATTAGATTAAAAATGTGAATTGATAATTTAAATTATCAAATTTGAAAAGTGATCGAGAGTGGAGTATCACCAGTTTTGCTCCAAAGCGATAGTTAAATCTTTAATTAGATTTGAACGTGAAATGGTAATTAATTTTACCGATAACACCGTGGTGTTAGATATGGAGTATCACCAGTTTTGCTCCATGGGATATATAGGTTGGGATTGGGAAATAAAACAAATAATTACTTCGGTGTGGTTCGTTAATCCCGACTAGTTTGAAATGATATCCAAAGGAAGATTATAGGATAAATTTAGAAGAATTTATCTTGGATAAAATTAATGGGAACATTTCCCTAAGAATGTGATTTTGTGAATAAAAGACTATTCTGAATTGGAATGAGGCGTTCGTTGTGTTTGTGTAACATTTGTTTACTATATATGTGGGTTATTCAGAAAGGCCGGGTTATACCCATTTTGAAAAACCGATTCGACGAGATGTCGAAGATGAAGACGGTGGTTGAAGACCGGAAGTCTTCACATCGTTTGGGTGATTACTAATGATCTTGATTGGGCTGTACACCCAGGATGAGGGAATCAGTTGGTGATCTTCCAGACGTACTTGGAGATGGATGGATATGCGAGGAAAGTGCCTCCGGTTTCGTTCAGACCCAGAACGAACTTGTAAATGGATTGTGTGTCTGACATTGGATTTTATTCTGTGTTGATTGATCTTTATTAAATATACATCTGTTTGGCGGCAGAGAATTTATTCTCTTGCTTAACGCCCTTCTCTGAGACGTACGAGCTCAGAGGTTGTGTATCGATGGACATCAGTCGCATGGAATGAATTGCCAGTGTGGCATGCGTAAGTGGCAATTGATCAAGGCTTCTGTTGAAAAGCAAAGTCTTGTGGTTGATGATCGAAGCACGGCCTGTGTGGCGTAGCTTTGTGTATAACGTGAATTCGCGAGCCTCACACCTCGGTATGAGTCAAAAACGGGATAGTGACTGCAGGGAGAGCACGACGTTTCTTTCTAGCTAGGGTGGTGTCAGTGACCTACCAGCCCTGACATTTATATACTTTTCACCTGTGTGGTTGTTGGAATGCGAGGCGCCTCGGATATAGGTCTGTAAGGACCGGGAAACGTGTGTTCAGGAATAACTAATCCTCAAAAGTAAGAGAGGACCGGCCCTGAAGATCCAAGGATCATAGTGGGGTCCTGAGGCATTTGCTAGAGTGTCTCGAACGCGGAGAGGAGCTTGCCCCTTGCCTCGGCTCATGACGGAATCCAATTTCCAATACGTGATATTGCGGTTTTAATTGTAGAACTAGTACGGCGACATGATAGATGGTACCCATGCCGCCTATGATTGATATTTATGATTGAAAATTGTTTTGACACTATACACTTATAATAGTATCAAATGATTTGTTTTGACGTATCAAGCATTATTTGGCTATTATAAGGGAAAACCCTATCCTCCGGCTTGCGTTGCATTGTGTGATGGGACCTGGGTCTTATAATAGCTTCATTTTTTCCAAAAAGCATTGCGTTGTTTTGTTATATGCACTAGTATTCTTGGGAGGAAACCCGTTCCGTGTTATACGGCGTGGTCCCTTGAATTACTATCCTTTAAAGTAAAGTTTTAAATAACTGTTTTAGTTCTCACACCAGTCACATGACTGACCTGGAGTTTATTGTTTTAACCTAAACTCTGGGTGCCCCTATTTTCCACACGGGCAGCTAGTAGTTTTGGTTTTGCAGATTTATATTCACAGGGTCCTGATTAACAGCTGGAACGATGCTCGGAAAGCTCTGTATCCGTGTATCACTTCTAGTTGTGCTTTTGTATTATTTTCCGCTGCTATGTAATTTATTGTAATCTCTGATATTTATCGAATGTAATTTATTCATTTATACTCTGTATATTCTTGTATTCTGATGGAATTGTTGTAATAACAATGAAATGTTCTTCCGTATGTGTCCTTTTGTGTATTGTTCTCAATTCTATTCGTGCTTTCCTTCGCGGGGAAGTTCGGGTCGTCTCACTAATATAGATTAGAGGCCACAAACTATTAAGTCCTACTAATTTAAGGCTTCTGTCATTCATGCTTATACCCGAAACCCCGAATAAGGCGAGAGATGGTAACTAGTCACTTATTACCTACATGATAGGTAGACGACATCTCGTCATTTATGACGTTCCCTCGGCAGACCTCAGTGTTACTATCTAGCTGGCCTTATTAGATAATCCTTTAGCCACTTACTACTTCCCACAGGATAGGAAGACCTATGGTACATCCGTAACGGTCATTTAATACATAATCCCAAGGCGGACACTCACCTTAGTCACTTACTACCTAAAGGAAGTGGACCAACGTAAGGATTACCAAGCTCGTACCCAATAGCCATTTAATACTTCTTTATGGGGAGGTGAGCTACGCGATCATTTATTATCCTTTTAAGGGTGGATCTAACTACTTAATGCATCTATCCTGAAGTAGGCTTACGCTTATAAGTTATTTTCTTTTTAAGATTTCCTCTTTTTTGGATGGGAGGTGGGTCCTACGACCACTTAATACCCCACACTCGAAATACATTATTTTAGTAACTAATCCTCGCCATGTAATTAGTTACCATCACGAGTTTCCATGGTTAATGAGGTTGTACGTATATCATATTTTTGGAAAGTGTAGACTTCTGTCGAATAAGGCAAGTGACCTCATATCATTAACCTATTAAGCCTAATCCTTATATTTAATTATATTAATTTTAGGTTAACCAGAAATAAATAAGAAAAACCTATAACTTCCTATGCTATTATATTTATTTATTAATTTCCTTATTGGACTTAGTACTTACTACGATAATCCATCCCCATTAATTTCCCTTTATATTCCTTTTATTATTATCAATGAGGTTACCTTCTAGTAATGACCCTAACAGTCATATTTCCTAAGGCGTTAATTCATCTATTCAATATCATTTATGACACTAACGGTCTTATTTTCCTAGGGTATTCGTTATCCTATTAAATTCCATTTATATCAGTCTCATTTAAATTCTAATCTAACTATTGTAACTCCCGATTATAACTGAAATCTTAATTTTGTCTAATTCTTATATGAATATATATACATATATATATATATATTATTTATTTCCCTAGTTGAAGTTACGATATCTATTCCTAAACACTAATTTAATTGTAACCATCAAGGCATATTTATTTATTTAATGTATTTCCAGAAACAAATATAGTCCCAATACCTATTAATTATTTATAACCCATTATTACAGCAATAAATCAAATGTTTATTGCAACAATGGTTATAAACGTTTAATTTTCATATATTATGGAAGTCATTACCAAGTATTTACTCTCATGTGGTGAAAATATTTCAAATTCAAGCACACAATAATAAACAATCATCTATTTAATATATTAGCGTAATTTACGTAGATCTGGATGGATAAGAATTAACATATATATATATATATATTTACATTTAATCGCGAAGTTAAATGTAATTACTAAGTTATATTTTCTTATTATTTATTATTTATGTCACGCTCTAAACTAGCAACCAAAACAACCCTTTTTGTGTTTAGCCTTTGTTTTAAGATTCAAAATCTTATAAAATGTTATTTACTGTAATTATTAATTGTAAAATTTTCCTAAATTATTGAAAAGAGTAAAGTTGACATTATTCCAAATCACAAGGAAATAATTTAGAATAGCAATTGCAAACTACTTACAAAAATACGTAAATTTGCACATCTCTTCTTATTTGGTTTATTTATTTCCCTTGTAGATTTAAAATAACATAATTTTATACAAAAAGAACAAAAAGGAAAAAATTACAATAATCAAGTAAAACCACAAACAATATCAAACACAATAGGATAATTAATTAAAAATACTACAAAACTACAATTCAACTTCCAATACTATGAATCTGGAATAAACCTATGTATCTAACAATAACTTTTCAGACTGATTCCCAGATCCAAGGTGTTTAAAATAACTTCAATAAATCTAAAACACAATTGTAGGCTATACAAAAATATTTATTTAAAAAGATCTAGAAATCTATGTCAACTTTGAACATAATATTTCAGATCTGATAAGAAGAACAAATCTGAGAAACTTTTAGGCATATAACTCTAATTCAACACAAACGAATTATATATGTTTGTTATAAACAATGTATACAATTTTCCACTCACCCGAAAGCTATCCAAATCCAAATCTGACCTAGCTTTCAGGCCTTAAATTACCAAATCCTACATCTACAATTTATTTCCAAAGGGGATTTACAAATAAAGATTTATATTATAGATCTGAAAGAAAAATAGGAAATGAAGAATGAAATTCAATAATTTAGATTATGTAAGCGAAGAACCATTTATTTTTCATAAATCTGAATCTAATCTCTTCAAGGTTGTAAAACTAACTTTTATTTGCTTATAATTTGTGTTTTAGAGGAGACTGGAGGATTGGAAATGGCAGAGCTTCGTCGCCGCCTTTAGAAAATATGAATGAGAGAATGAGAGTATAGACCTTTATTTATAGGCGCAGAAATGACCATGGACCATAAATTTCAGTAAAGTTTTGTTCGTTAACGTAATAAAATATATAACAAAACCCTAGTCGCGACCTGCTGCAATCGGCCAAGAAGTCGACCGCTCGGTCGACCTGTGTTTGACTCTTTCTAAGAAATAGAAAACGCAAATTTATTATGAATTACTGCAAGCGCATAGGTGTCTAGTATGCAGGTGGAACACAAGGAGGAAAATTGATAATTATATTTATTTATTTATTTCGTGGGCAAGTTAGACGAATTTTGGGGAATTTGATTGAAAATAATAAAAATTGTAATTGTAATTGCAATTTGTTTCAGGACAAATCTAATTGAAACGACGATCAAATCACAATTATCAATTGAAATAAATTAAAAGTGCAATTGAATTCACTCCAGATTCGAATCTAGTCGGATCTACAGTAAATTCAATGATAGAAAAATAAATAGAATACTGAATTAAAAACTAAAGGAAATAAACAGCATAAATAAAAATTAGGATTATCGTTGAATCTAATCAGACGATCAATCACCAATAAGAAAAATAAATTGCAAAGACAACTTGTGCACTACCAAATCTAATTGTATTGACGGCACAAGTTGCTTGAAAAATAAATTTGCAAAAAAAGAAAAGAAAAGAAGAAGCTGTATTATTGGATAAGTTATAGAAAAAGGTATAGGTTTACAATGGATATCATGTGTATTTATAAGGGATATAGGCTCCTCTATATGTGAATATTAGGCCTACAAAATGTCTCTTGAATATATTTGTTTACAAGTAAAAGAAATATGATATCATGGTTGAGATGTTCCTTGCAGATCTTCCTCCTTGATTATTGACATGTGGCAGATGATTGGGTTCGCTTTTGGTAATGATCTATCAAATCTTCTTTCCTATTGTTGGCTAGTTTTTGAATCAAGCCACCAAGGACATGAAGGCTTACACGTGGTAGACGAGGATACTCAAACTTGATCAAGTCCCGCTCGTGGTCCATGCTCCTAGCCGGTTCGTGATGCACCTCCACCCTCGACTCGCCATATCCTTCACGACCCGCTCGAGATGAGCACCACGACCCGCTCATGGTATAGGGTCATGAACCGACTCTGCTACCAGAAAATGGTGGCCAAAACTTGGTCATCCACGATCGGAGATTGAAGGATCCTGCAACACCTATCCATAACCGCCATTTTGACTACTTCTCCATCAAGCCACGAACCAGTCTGAGATCCTCGGGATCCATGCCACATGTCATCACGAATCGCTTGCAGAAATCACCTGTAAATAGCTCTATACTTGGCATTTTTCAGGATCTTTTGGCAGTTCTGAGTATTATTTCCACCGTTACTGTTTCTCCATTATTTCTACTCAATATCATCTCGAAATTATTGAATGAACCACTGTTATAAAAGTAAGATTGACAGAAATCATTGATTGTACTTGTGTTCAACGTATAATAAAAGATTTATAAAGTGGACGTAGGCTCATTAACGCCGAACCACTATAAATCTGGTGTGTTTACTATGTTTTCTTTCATTTTCAGTTATCACTCTTTGCAATTCTAGACAATTCGGGTGTTAGAGCCATAATTTGGTCTAACTAGTGCTTTCACTGAGAATTGAAATCTCAACGTATCGGACTATTGCTCTACTATTTGGATATTCAAACCGAAGAAAGTTGTCTGAATTTCCACTTTTTTGGTTTCTAAAGGTTTTAGCAAAGTCAAGACATCATGGCTGGAAATAAATCCAAGGATTTATGAGTTGCACAAGCAAATGAGGCTGGAAACGAAGCTATTGAAGAAAGTGCTCAGAAGCAGCCGAAGATGGACTCTCCGGGTCACGGGTCACAGGGGGAGAACCGACCCGAGGAGGGGGTCACGACCCGATCGCAGAGGATCTCTACGAGCCATCATGTTGATGACACCATGAGCCACCCAGTTGAGGCCATAACGAACCGCCCTACAGAGATCACCATGAGCCGTCATGCAGAAGGCACCACGAGCCATCAAGAAGACGGGGTCACGAACCGCCCTGACCACAGGACCACAAGTCGACCTGGAAAGGAAATTATGGCCCATTCTGCTCGTGCTATGCATCTGATCGACCTGGCTTGGGTTCTTTACGTACAAGAAAGAATGCTGAAGATCAGTTACATGCCCTGCTCCAGCAACTGAAGGAGATCCCTCTCGTATCCTTGATATGTTGGATAGGACGAACGATGAGTTGGTAGCTCAAAGACCAGACAGTTCCTTGTTACGGCAGAACCTTATTGCATTAGACATATAAATTGACGATATCCAAAGGCAGAGTACACCTCCGCCAGCCCATCCTTTTACTCCAGAGTACTCATCTTTGTCAGAAGAGCCTCCTAGGCCTCCACAACAACCATTAGAGAGGCCTGAAAATGTGGAGCGGCTGCGATTTGGATCACTTCCTTCTCGAGAAGAGGCAACCCTTAATCTAGGACCTGACCATCGCAACCCAAAAGATCCTGTTCCACTATCCAGGAATGAAGGCATTGTTGACCCTGTCCGGAATCAACCATTTCTGCCTCCTCGCTACGTGATTGACCATGGCAATAGGTGACAGGGAAGTTCCACTCAGGCTCCAGACTTTGCAGTGGCATGATAAAGAGACGTTGGGGAACCCCATAGGGTAAGGAGTGCTGATCCTAAATCTACATTGACTCATGCTGATGACGAAGAAATGATTAGGCAAATCATGGTGGATAGCCATGGACAGAGGAACGAGGATTGGGGTATAAGCCGCAGTCATACGCCCTTTACAAATGACATATTGGACGTCCGTTTTCCAAGGAAATTTAACATGCCTTTTATGAATTGCTATACGTGTAAGACAGATCCAGTTCAGCATCTGATGAGGTATTCATGGTACATGAATGCCGCTGTTGCTCCTGATGCAGTAAAATGTAAAGCATTCCCGATATTCATGCAGGATGTGGCACTAATGTGGTTTACCTGCTTGCCGGCACGATCGATCTCCAGTTTCAGGTAATTGAGTTAACAATTCGTAAATCAATTTCGACTTCATGCTCAGAGGTCTAAGAATGTCATCGAGTTATCCCTTATTGAACAATGCCCTGACAAATCTTTGAGGTCCTATCTAGATCGATTTAAATTAGCAGTCACAGAGGTAAGAGATCCTCACGAACAAACTATCTTGATGGCCCTAATTGACGGGGAGACAAGGATACTGAGTTTGGAATATACTTAGCCGGTAAGCTGCTGCTGATTAGAGAAATATTCTATGAAAAAGCTAACATCCGCTTACGTCAAGAAGAGATATATGCCAATTTGAAGAAGAAGGCTACCGACAAAGAGGATATACAGAGTAATGTGGCCATCAAATAATCTGGGGATAGTTCTGGAAAGGTAGAGGTCAACGTTGGGACAAAAAACCAGGGGAATGGTAGCTAGTCCGAGAATGGCAACAAGAGAAGAAGTCGAGGAAACGACTCGCAGAAGAGGCCTCGATTCAAACCATTTGAAAATTTTATTCCATTGAATGATACATTAGAAAACATTTTCCTGGATACCTATAACGTCCTTCAGTATAAGAGGCCTCCACCGAGAGATTCAACAGAAAAAGAGCGCGAAACAGGAAAGCTTTTCCTTTTTCATCTTACCCATGGTCATTCCACCAATGAATGCAGTCATTTGAGAGACGTCGTCGAAAGGCTATTCCGTGAAGGAAAGCTGGACAAATACAAGGTTGCTCCGAGAGACCGAGGGCAAGCTGGGCAGGCCCCAAACCAAAACCAACCCGCTGCTAGGCCAACCGCTCAACAGAAAGGAAAGAACATTGTCATCAATACCATAGTAGGAGGACCTCATCCTGCTGGACACAGCTTTAGGGCAATGGATCAGTATGTGAATGCGACCAAACACCTTGAAGTAGGAGAATGCAGCAATCCTGAAATTGTAGCCACAATAAAGCAACATAAAACAATGTTTGACGATATCGTCTTTCGTGACAGAGATTGTATTGGAGTTCATTCCCCCACCGAAGATCCTTTAGTGATCACGGTAACCATCGGTACCGCTTTGGTCCACAAGGTTTTGGTGGATAATGGAAGTTCAGTAAACATCCTGTTTAAGAAAGCATTTGATCAGATGAAGCATGAAGCGAAAGATTTGAAGCCCTATGAGGGATGGATATGTGGCTTCAATGGAGCCTCAACATCCCCGACTGGATATATGGAATTGTCAGTAACTTTGGGAGAAGGAGATCACCGAAGAGTGAGAATTCTTCCATTTGTGGTATTGGACATTGAGTCACCTTATAACGCCTTCTTGGGCAGACCAGCCCTAGCAGAATTCAGAGCTTGTATTGCACTGTAACACCCCGTAATTCTGTTAATATTAATATTCACAAATTAAAGAATAACTAATCTCAGACGTGAGAATTGTGGGAAACGGGTTGCGCCATTGTGTTCGTCTCGGAATTATGGTTGAAATAGAGTCCGAGTTTGCGTGATTTGGACTTCGTATGAAGGAGATATGGCCATCGGAAGTTTCAGAAAATTCAAAACAGATTTCAGAAAATTTAAATTCAAAATTCGAAGTCAAACAGTCTAGGCGGGAAATTTCCCGCCCAGCACCCAGGTCGACTGGGGAGTCGACTGGGCAGTCGACACCCCAGGGACCAGGTCGACTGCGCTGTCGACCTGGGTGTCGACCTGGTCCAGTCGGCCAGGTTTTGGCTGAGCCCAATCTTGAGCTGCTGATGTGTCTTTAGGGCTGAGTTGGCTAATTTAACGGTTCAGGCTAGTTCTGAGTTGATCTGACGGTCTAAATAAATCCTAAACTCTATATATACCTTGGTAGTCTCTCACTCTAATTCACATGAAAAATAGAATAGCCGCCGTCATGCCATCGCCATGGAACTCAGTGTAGCCGCCGCCAACTAAGAAGGAAGAAAGCTAATCAAAACCCTAATTCTACTCAACTCTAAAGCAAATCAAGACTCTCTTTCTTCTCTAATTGTGAGTATGATGATCTTAACAAGATTATTAGCAAACTAATTAGATTAAGATGTGATATGGATCATAAGAAAATGATGTGAATTATCATATATGTTGTTGTAAACCTTATGCTATCATATATGTTGTAAATCCTATGCTATGTGATGATGATATCCTATATGTTGTAAATCATGCTATGATGATGTTATATATGTTGAAAGTTTCTATGCTAAGTTGCGATGTTACAAAGTCATGATGTTATTATTTATGTTATAGTTAGCTTATGCTTGATCAAATCATGATGTTGATTATATATATGTTTGGGCTATGATGATTCACATGATAAATCACATGTACCTATGCAAGTTTAGATTGATTAGTATGTATAATCTCACATATCCTATGACATCTATTTAGATCTAAAATTAGGTTATAACATGTGTGAGTTCTTTGCGTTAGATGCTAGTTCACACCATCATTATGTTGCATAAACAACATATGCAAGTTTATACATGAATTTGGATTATGATCATATTATGTAAATTGTGACATTTTACCAAACAAGTTGACACCTTTAGATCCATGACATGTGTAGTTTTATGCAAGTTCCACCCCTATCATTATTAGATCTATTTTATTTGTCTATATGTTGTGATAATTTATCTTTGTGCTATGAGTTAGACTATTCGAGTCTAACGTATATTTTGCGTTGAATAAGCGAACATATAATGTAGGGTAGGGGTAATATTAAGGATTTAATATTAAGAAATTGGGGTGCAATTGATATGATTTTGCATACCATAAGTGGATGGCCATAATTGAGTCAATAATGGACATCATTAAAATTGGAATTAATTAATGATTTGAATAGGGATATATTTAAAACTGGGGTAAAATATTATAAGTGTTAATCAATGCTTAGGACACGAGGTTGGACTCGTTTGTGACGTAAAACTGCCCGGACCCGCCCGGCAAATCCAGTAGTCACAAATGTCAGCCCTATGTGAGAGGTCCTAGGCCCAAACTAAAGCATAACAGTTGTAAAGACACGAGGTTAGACTCTTTTATGGTGTAAGACTGCCCGGACCCGCCCAGCAAATCCAGCTGCCATAAATGCCAGTCTAATGTGAGAGGTCTTTATGAGGTTATGGCCTGAATGAATTAAGAAATACTTAACCAGATAAACATGTAAGGTGGGACATGGGGGTTAAGTAGGTGCCTTGGGTGGCATGAGGAATCTAGTGAGTGCCTTTAGTGGCATTTGAAATACGATTAGTAAGACTTAACCAAACACACATGTAAATGAACATGACTAAGAGGGTTAAGTGGGATATACTAGTGGGGACAAGCTTAGGTGGATAGCTTGTGGGGGCCCATTTCAACCAGTAACCCAAACGTATCTTTGTGGGCTCGACCCAAGTCGAGAACGGGACACGCATACTGGGCTTGACTATAAGAGGCCAAACGGGGTAGCGGTGGCAACGCAAGTCCAACGGGTTTCATGTGCGTGTGTGGACCCGGGCTGGTAGGTAAGACGTTGTTGCATCGTGTAGGTATAAGCCATGCACTCTCAAGTTGTATCGGGTTGCCACTTTAGGGGAGTGATACACCCCACTGTGGGGCCAGCACGGGTATCTACGAGTAGGGAGCCGATCGAAAGTGGGTAGTGGTATACACCTAGCGGTGATAGGGGCAAGCGGCACCTATGTAGTCAGCTAGGGGTACACGAAGCTATTTATATAAAATTTCTAAGTGAAGCAAGTGGGATCAACCCTTAGCGTGACTAGTGTGGTGCAGTGTAGTAATTATTCGTTAGTAATTAGGTGTGCCTTTAACGTTATTTTTATCTGCTCTTCCATACCCAATAGTTCATAGACATTTCCTTATTTTCCAGCTTGTGCCTCAGTCTAATTATTTTGATAATAGTATTGTTAGAATTATCATACTCGCCAGACTTTATGTCTGACCCCTTCCATTTCTATCTTTTTCCCCCACCAGGTCCTCAGGGTGGGCCCAGCTCTAGCGGAGTTTGATTGGATTGCTTTATCTTTCTTTTGGAAAGCTTGGACCCCTGAAGTAAAGTCCAGCTTGTTATCTTCTTTAATGGCTATTTGTGCAATGGGGTTATGTATTTTGTTTTATCAAGATGGATATTGTACTTGACTCTGATTTATGGTTTTTATGATGTAACAAACATGTTTAACTTCTGCTGCAATGAAATAAAGTTTTAAATTTCCAAGTACTACTTATATCTGTCTTGTTGTAATTTTTCTGTTCTATATTCACTTAAAACCTCCATGGAAGTTAATGCATTCCCTTTGTGAGTGACATTAATGGACGTGGGGTGTTACACGCACCCTGGTGCTTATTATTAAAGTTCCCGACAAATGCAGGAGTGGGAGTAGTTAGAGGTGACCAAGTCGTAGGACGGGCTTGCTACATAGCAGATTTAAAGTTGTTGCTCAAAGGATTAAATATAGAACCAAAGGGTACTCCTCCACCCGCAAAGGAGGTCATGACATAGCAATTGAAGATGGCCCCGAAGGAGCCGCCCAGAGAACTGTTCGAGATATAGATCCCAGAGAGGAAGAGGAACATGGGGGTAGAATGACAACTCCAAACGAAATGACCGTGGATGTTCCAATCGACTATGATGACCGAGTGAAGGTCTTGAAAATTAGATCCCAGTTAGACCCTCTTTGGGCAAAAGGGTTGACCGACTTCCTAAAGGCCAACCTGGATGTGTTTGCCTAGACCCATGCTGACGTGTATGGGATATCCCCATCAATTATGTGCCACTTATTGAGCATCAACACGAAGCATCCACCTGTTAAGCAGAAAAGGCGAATGCTTGGCCCAGAGAGGTCAGTTGCCTTGAAGGAAGAATTGAGAAGTTGAGAAGCAATGGATTCATTAGAGATTCAACTTACCCAGAATGGATTTCAAACCCGGTTTTAGTGAAGAAGGCCAATGGGAAATGGCGCACCTGCATCAATTTTTCAGATTAGAACAAGGCCTATCTAAAAGACATTTTCCCACTTTGCAGAATTGACCAATTAGTGGATTCGATGGCGGGTCACGAACTCCTCTCCTTCATGGATGCATATTTCGGATATAACCAGATTCCCATGAACGTCCCTGACCAGGAGCATACCAGTTTCATCATAGATTTTGAATTGTACTGCTATGTAGTGATGCCTTTCGGCCTAAAGAATGTTGGAGCTACATATGAACGACTGGTAAACCGGATGTTCTATAGTCAGATTGGGAAAACGATGGAAGTGTATGTTGATGACATGCTTGTGAAATCCAAACAGTCATCCAACCATACCACCGATTTAGTAGAAATGTTTGATATCCTAAGGTGATACAGGATGAAGCTCAACCTTCTAAAGTGTTCATTTGGAGTAGCCTCTAGAAAATTTTTGGGCTTTATCGTTAGCTCGCGTGGAATTGTAATCAATCAAGATTAGATTGCAGCAATCGGGGACATTCAAGAACCAAGGCAAATCAAAGATGTGCAAAGCCCCGCTAGAAAGTAGCCGCATTAAGTAGATTCATCTCCAAAGCTACAGATAAGTGCATTCAATTTATTTAATAAAGCGAGGGAAGCACAATTTCAAATGGATTCTTGATTGGCTAGAAGCATTCCAAAACCTCCTGAATCATCTTGAAAAACCCCCGATATTGTCCTAGCTGGTAGATCACGTGGACTTGTTCATATACTTGGCAGTATCATCCCACACAATAAATTCAACCCTGTTGAGGGATGAAGATAAAGTCTGAAGACCAGTGTACTATGTAAGTAATAAACTAGTAGCGGCGGAGCGGAACTACCCAAAGATAGAGAAGCTTGCATACAGTTTGATGACCGCATCTAGAAAGCTTCGCCACTATTTTCAAGCTCACCCCATCACTGTATACACTGATCATCCGCTCCGACAAGTATTACAAAGACCAGAAGCATCGGGAAGGATACTCAAGTGGAATATCGGGTTGAGTCAGTTCGACCTGAACTTTCAGCCCCGAAGATCGATAAGGGGGCAAGTATTGGTAGACTTTATAGCAGAATTTACTATACCAGAGGACGACGTATTGAATGAAGAAGCTGATACCCCAAAATCGCTAGTCGACCCGAATGCCTGGAAACTGCAACCGACAGAGCCAGGAATAACAAACGATCTGGTGCCAGAGTGGTATTTGTGACTCCCGAAGAATAATCGATATATTATACTTTGAGATTAGAGTTCCACGCCACCAACAATGACTCGGAGTATGAATCCCTGATCGCTGGGCTTAAGCTTGCGAGGGAGCTAGGAATAGCAAAGCTGGATATCTTTTGCGATTCAAAGATAGTTGTGAACCAGGTTAATGAAGAGTTTCAGGCCAAAGGGCCAAGGCTTATATCGTACTTGAAGGCGTTACTGGGTGGCTTGGAACACTACAGCATAACACATATCCCACGATTAGAGAACCAGAGGGTGGATAAGTTGGCCAAGATGGCTAGTTCCGATAACCTTGAGGACACAGAGATGGTCCCGATAGAGGTGCTGTCGTCTCCGAGCATCGATCAGATGGAAATTGATCCTTACCTGGAGACTGAGCCAGAAAGGGAGTCAAGGATGACGCCCATAAAGAACTTCCTGCTAAATGGGACACTTCCCACCAAAAAGAGTGAAAGGCGTGTTGTCATTCGTAAGGCTTCCCGATATGTAATGCCAAGCGAAATTTTGTACCGACAAGGGTTCTCAATGCTGCTCCTCCGGTGTATAGCCCATGACGACATAGACAGAGTATTGATGGAAGTTCATGAAGGCAAGTGTGGCGACCACACTGGAGGACAAACACCGGCAAAGAAGATACTTCGATATGGCTATTTTTTGCCTATTGTGAACAAAGATGCGGCTAAGTATGCACGGCGTTGTGACGCATGCCAGAAGTTCTCAAAATTCCCATGGAGCCTCCTGGCCAGTTAAAGATGATGATGAGTCCATGACCCTTCACTGTTTGGGGAATTGACATTATTGTAAACCTCCCCATAGCAAAGGGCGGAGCAAAAAGTTTGCCACTATAGCCATGGATTACTTCACGAAGTGGATTGAAGCGGAACCGCTGACCACGATCACAACTAAGAGGGTAATCAACTTTGTCGTGAGAACTATCATCTATCGATTTGGAATTCCGAAAGTCATCATAACACATAATGGGACTCAATTTGATAGTACCGAGTTTTGGGATTTTTGCCAAAGATATCACATCGAGAAGAGATTCACAGCCGTGGCGCATCCGTAGTCAAATGGACAGGCAGAAGAAGCCAACAAAGAAATCAAGTCCATTTTGAAGAAGCAATTGAAACGGGCCAAAGCCATGTGGTTGACGAACTACCTTTGGCATTGTGGGCCTACAGAACAACCTTTAAATCAGCCACCGGCATACCCCCTTTTCCCTTGCTTTTGGATCTGAAGTAGTCATTCCAGTTGAGTTAAAGGTGTCGTCTCATAGGGTCAGTTCCCAATGACTAACAATGAATTACTCCTCGAATCCCTGGATATAGTAGAAGAGAAAAGGGATGAAGCGGGTCTACGTGCCTTGAGGCACAAGCAACAAGTCGCTCGGTATTACAATAGAAGGGTCCGAGCTCGAACCTTTGAACTCAGAGACTTGGTTCTAAACCGTGTCTTTCCACTCCCAGTACATTTTGGGCTCGAAATGGGAAGGACCCTATACCATCCTACAGAAGCTTGATAACGGAGCCTTCAAGCTAGCGACCGTAGATGGGGATGAAATCCCTAGAGTGTCCCAGCATTTGCGGCATTACTTAGCATGAAATTGTTAATTTTATTCATTTGTTTTTAGGACCATGTAAAAAGGCGTGACTTGCCTAGAATAGTCCAATCATATAACAAAAGATTATAAAGTGGACGTAGATCATGATTCGACCGAACCACTATAAAATATCTTGTGTCATTTACTTTTATCGCACCATTTATTATTTACACTGTCATTCCTTGCTCATATGAATCATTATAATCTTTAAAAATTTCTATGGGCCTTGTCTCGAAACACATAATTCAAAATGTCTTCTATTAGATCAGAAGGTCAACAGTATGCAGAGTACCGAAGGTGCAATGGAGAAAATGACACAACTATCGACACCCTAGTTCTCATGATTTGAGAAAGAATATGAAGGGAAAAGAAATAAAATTATCCATAAGATGTGAAGGTGCACCATGATTTAAAAGACCGTCTCGACAACACTCCACCCTTGGCATTCGACGGTAGAGTCTAAAGGCGCTAGACACTGGGCGCCGCAAAAGAACTCCTTCCCCGCTGAAGGATCGGGGGGCAAACTGAAAGCTGATTTCGAACTCTATCTCGAACATACAGAAGGAGAGTATAAAAGCGTTTCGATCAAATGCCATTAAAAGGCTCCTTTCCCGTTACACAACCGGAAACAAGGATGAAAGCCGAGCCCGAACCCCTCAATTTCGGGCTCCAGGGGGAGCACACATATGACTCTAATAAATCCTCAATAAGCCCTAGCCGTACATCATATTAATGATTGATTGGGGGCATAATTATACGTATGTATATACAATGGAATGTAGTGCAAAAAATTTAAAGTTTTTTTTTGCTAGAATGATTCATGATTTGATTCCAACTTAGTTATGATTTGACTATTTATGTTCGTGACTAAGTGTGATAAACTTGCAGGAACGCCGCAATGATGCAAAAGAAATAAACTTCCATTTACTAAGTGCAGATTCACAAGACAAAACTAAACAAAATACGAGGGCCATACTCGCGACTACATCATAAAGCCAGTGGAAAGTATAAAAACAAAATATGGACTAACAAGCAAACTCTACTTGGTCTTGGGAGATGACTTGAGCTTCTTCTCCTTCTTTTGCTTCTCCGGCTTCTCCTTGTCGGCATCAGATTTATCCTGCTTTTTCCTCTTCTTCTTGTCTGAAGGAGGATCCGGTGGAGGGTTAGAAGATTGGGATGCAAGTTGTGTAGTTATCGACTTACTGGACAACTTTATACGTAACCTAGACTTGGGATCAGCTACGGAGATAGGTTGCACATTTAGGGGCTCTTGTTCCTCTATTTTTAAGGCCACTATTTATCGTTTTTAACCTTCGTTTCGGCTAAGGTTGTATTATCATCGTTTCTGGTCTCCATAGTGATAGCAACCTCTTCCTCATCATCCTCGTGATCGCCATCAATGTCATCTAAGGCACCGATAACTTTGGCATCCTTAGTAACATCGGTGCCTGATGGTGCGATGGCTTTCCCAAGTTCCTTGACCTTAGTCTACTCAGGAGTTTCATAGATGACCTCTGTGTTCGGTAGCACATTGATTTTCTCAACCTCTGCTTGCTTTTCTGCATCCTTCTCTGTTGGCTTGGCGTCTATATTATGAGAAGAAACTGTTATTAGTTTTGGAGAAAATGTGGTCTTGTCGATTGTTTGCTCCACAATGTGATGACAAGTCACAATAGCTTTAACAAGTTGTGGAGAGAATACGGAGATACCTTCTGCCGACTCCTCGCCTGAACCTACAAGGGAAGCTCCAGAAGTTGGAGGAAATGGAACTGTAGGGATCAACGTGTCATATGAGTTATACTCCTCAACCTCAGAAGTCTTGGGCTGCGTTGCTGAACTGGAACCTTCATCAATCTTGTTCTTGCCCTTGAGATCAAGCCTCTCTTTCTCCATGGCTTCTTGGATCTGACGCCTGGCCTCTGCTAAAGCCTCAGGCTCTCCACCTCGGAGAAAAGTCTGCATGAGTTGATCCTCATCGACTTCTTCGACATTTAAGCATCGCTTCTCGCTCTCAAATATATGCTACCATACACTAACTAGGGTAGTGGGATAGTTACTGATCCAGGAGATATCCCGAGTCTAGATGATTTTAACAAAGAAGTCCATTAACAGTTCGTCGAATTCCCCCATCTCCTTCTCAGCCGCAGCAATTTTGGCAGTAGCAGTGGAGGCCGACTCGAGAGCAACATAAGCATTACCTTAGGCAAGAGCTGCTCGTTCCTTAGCATGAGAAAGTTTGTCATTCAAGTTTGCAATTTCCTTTTCAATACGAGCGAGATTTTCCTTTAAGCTTGCTTTTTCCTTTTCCCAAGCAGCCTTCTTTGTGGAAAGACAACCCTCCGACGCCTTTAGCTTTGTGTTAGCCATCCTGAGATCCTCTATCTCTTTCTTCAAAGCCACGCGCTCTTGGCTGTGTGAATCAAGCTCGAGATGGAAATTTTTTTTAGCATTCTCCAACTCTGTTTTGTAGTTTTCAGCATCCCGCTGAGCTAAAGCAAGCTGGACCTACGCGTCCTCAAGTTCCAACTCTGCCTTGCTCCTGGCCTTAGCATCATGGTCGATTTTCACCTTAGCTCTGGCAGCATCTATTTCTAGACGACGGATTACATCTGAAAGATTCTTGGCGCGTTTCTTCATCACTCTATGTTGTTTAGCTACAAGACCAATTTGGCCCACAACTTCGGTATCCCAGTTCTCCGGAATTATTTCATGATCTGGAATAAACATCATCCTTTCAAAGTAAAGCTCATGGAACTGTTTTCGCAAAACGCTTGAGCTTTGCCTTAATGTCAGAAGGGAGGGCAACATCCTATGCACTGGTGGTATCCAGGTTGTGTTGACCATATGAAACTAAAGCTGCCTTCTCTTTTTCCAATTTTTTGCTTGGATCTTTGTATCAATCTTTGGATTCATGATGCTTCTTGGAAGATTTTCCCTGAGACGGTGTACTCTTCGGAGGAGTTAGATCTTTGGGAAGTTGCTTGCCTCCAGCCTATGGCACTTGACGACTATGGTATTTCCCAGGGTCTTTCTTTGAAGGAGAGCGAGACCATGCCGAGTGAGGCTGATAAGAACCACGAGGTTATTGGCTATCTCTTCCCCGGCTGTCACTGCGATCATGCTCAGATATAGGGTTGAGTCTGGGAGTGCAGCCACGAAGTTCGCGATGAGAATATAAGTGGCGATGAGATATTTTTCCTACAAAGAACGACAAACAAATATGACACCCATGAATACAAATAGCACATGAGTGATGTGGTAAGTGGTGCATGTGATTTATGTATCCCGTTTAATCCCACCTAACAGGCTAGGGCCTGAAGCTAGGCTCGTCTGTGTAGTATCTTTCTCTTTGGTGGGAATGTTCTCTTCCTCAGAGACAGGAAAGAATGGTTCCCCTCCAAAGTCTTCAGGTGTGTAGATGTTATCTGGTAGAGGTATTTTCTCTAACTCCCCAAATATCTTCTCCTTCGTCAATGTATCATGAGTGGTAGGCCCCACTGGTGGTGGAGTCCTTGAGGGAGACTACCCCTTGGGCACTGAAGCCTCCTTTGGCTCACCATCTCAGATTTCATCTCCTTTGTATACGTTCATATCCTCATCATCCTGGTCAATTATTGGTGAAGGACTTTTAGGAATCTCAATCGTCTTCGCAGCTTCTGTAGTCTCTTCTCCCTCGGCGGGGGCATGCCACTAGATTCCCCAATTGTTTAAGGTGGGGGGCACGTACTTGTAAGGCTTGCCACCTGATCGGAGACCAAATTTTACATCCAAAAGATGAAGTTTGTGAAGGCTCTCGTCGGTTAAACACTTCCTGATTCTACATAAGTCAAATTTGCTTGCTAAGAGGCGGGATAATCAATTTTCATATACCAAACCCACTATTTTTTCAAAGTTGTGAGCTGTAAAGAAAAAAGAACACATTAGTACTTTAATTGTGCAATTGGAATACACATTGAAGGATTTGAAACCTACTTGATTGTAGCCACTTCCTTGCACATCCAATTTGATGTTTTATGTAAAACCAATCAGATCTTGTGTGACAGCCCGCCCCGCACCAACCGACATTTACTCCAAAGGTGCGCTGTACACATGTCCAGTTAGCACGGGACGGATCGTCAAAAAGAAAGGGAAGAAGGAAAGAACTAAAAAGGAACCTGTAAAATGTCTCACAGCGCATGGAACCAAATATAATAACAACATACTTGACATAAAACAGGTGAGACAGTACATAGGCTGAAAACAAACTAACATAGCAGCGGAAAATCCAAGTACAACTTATCATCCAAAGTTAAACATTATTACAACTTTTCAAACTGTCTCAAAAGCAAGATAAAGGAGGTACACTACTAATGCCCAAGTAGCCACCACCAACGACACAGGGAGAATATCTATTTATCATACGTGGAAGCCTCCTGCTCGTCTCCGAATCAGCTACTCGCGCACCACCAGCTAACCTGTCTCTAGTCTGCTCGTGTGAGCACCTAGAGTAATAAGAGGAGACATAAAACTCTGGGTCAGACATAAAGCCTGGTATGAGCGATAAGCATCTAAACAGAACAATAACAGGTAGACTAAACATACCTGAACCTGGACCTGCAACCAAAGAGTTAGCACTACATACTGTACAACACTCTAAGGTGCCATATCAAACGGTGTAAGGATAACGGGGGTGGGGGTGTGCATGTCATAGTGATGGCAAACAATCAAACATAGCATCCATCCTCACATCTCTCACTCAGTGCATAAAGCATACGATATTCACCACTTCGATCACCCAACATACCTTGCTACGATCACTTTGCCCCATGAAGTCATAAATGGCTTCACTGCACTGATAACGTAGCCTCTAATCCTTCGCTATGTCCACTTGCCCCAAGGAGTTATTCACCCCATCTGCTCTGGCTCATAGTCTTACTACGCATCACATTGCCCCTCAAGTCATAATGACTCTACTGCACTGATAACGTAGTCTTGCAACCATCACCTTGCCCCTCGAGTCATAATGACTCTACTTGTAATGACCCGCATTGGCAGGGGTATTATGATTTATTTATTTAATTGTGTAAATGGTAGGTTTAAAGAATTAAAAGGTCGTGGAATAAAATATTGATGAATATTTTAAATAAAATAATAAATTAAATAATATATTTAATTCTGAAATAATCAGAATTGGCTGAAATGACGATATGGTGTGAACCGGATCATCTGTGATATATAATTCAGTTTAGAATTGAATTTGAATAACGAATATATTCCGTCGATGTCAGTTTGAACGTATAATTATAATATAATTAAAATAGAGCTTGAAATAGCGCTGCAGTTTGCTATTTGGCGATTTGAACTTCATCTGAATGTACAGGATTCGTTTTAAGCCGGATTTCTGTGAAACAAGAAACGTGTGGAGATGGTGGAGTATATCTTTCTAGTGGAAGAGAAAAATCGGGATTTCGTCGTATAGATCTTGATTTACGTCCAAATCAAATTTCAGAAAAGTCGCTGTGGAATTCCTTTATAATTTGTGATGCTTTATTTACGTTATAAAAGAGTTTTTCAATATAACTAGATATAGAGTTTGAATTTAGACGAGATTCTTTTGAGGCGTAGCGATAATTTAATTTTTAGAATTTTACTATAATTTTTAATTAATTTAATAAGCAACTTTTTATGTGGAGTATTTTGCACCCTGTAATCAACATTTTGAGGTTTCACAATATGAGTCGAACTACCGGTATTATTATATTTCTGGGATCGTGGCACATTGATCGTCACGATGGTGTAGTTGATCCGGTCGATAGCAGTTCATAATTAACGAAGTTTTGTAAAATGAGATGACCAAAATCTTGTAAACCGAAACAAATACAAATGTATGAAACTTTGTGATAGAGTGATGCTCGTGGTAATCAAAACAACACGTCACTAGTTAATTGTATGGATTAAAAGGAAGGCTACCTTACAACCATTTCTTTTTAACACATAACGTGTCCTATTGTCTACCCTTTCAGCAAACAATATTTAAGTGGAAAAGGAGATCTAAAAATCGTTAGTCAAAACAAATAAAGTCCTCCTACCTACCAAAACAAATCCTATCCGAATACCCTACCTACCAAAACAATGCCACGTTCTTCTCCTCTCAGCCTCACCCTTTCTTTTTTTAAATGCAAGAACAAAAGAAGCCCACGCACTCCATTTTTTCAGCCACCTCATTCTTTTCAAAAACCGAAAACGTGGAAACAAATTAACCACAAGGAAATCCCTAAAAGACTATCCTATATAAATCTCCACAAAGCCTAAACCTGACCCTTTCATTTTTATCTAGTCTAAGCACAAAAACCGCCGCCATTTCTTGCTCAGAAAAACTGAAACCGTGGAGCAAATATACCCAGAAGATGCAGTGCGTGGACAATATGGAGGGCAAGTTCTTGGCAAAGCAAAGGACCACGGTGGAAGCAGTTTTTGGTTCAGTGGGATGTAGGGACGTAGAGACTGAGTAAAGAGGAGGACGTGAGAGTGAGGCGCGGAGCCTGTTTGCATGCGTACAGGGGACAGGAACGTGAAGAAAACAAAGTAGAGAGAGGTGAAGAGTGAAAAGAAAGGGGACGTGAACAGTAGGGTGCTGGACGTTTCGTTGTGAAGGAAAGAAGACTATGGTACTGGACGTTTCATTTGTGAAGGAAAGAAGAGGAGGAACATTGAGAGTTTGATACAGTGGGTGTGGAGTAAAGTAAAGGGAGGGGACGGCTATGTGATAACGTGGAGGAAATATTATTTGTGCTGAGTTTTTCTTTAGAGGACCGAAAGTAAAAGAGAATCAAAGGGGGAAGGGCATGTGAAAACGGTGTTTGAGTTCCACTGGATTTCATTGCAAAATATGAAAGAGGTGAGAAAATAATTGGTGTGATCATCGTGATAAGATGATGGAAATAAGGAGGAGCAGACAGGCTAGCTTTTTCATTCAGAAAGAAAGGTTTTTCGCGGATCCGGGTTTAACGATGGTAGATGGGCCAAAGGGAAATGGTGAGGCCCAAAAATCCAACGAAACAAGGTCCGACAAGATCGTATGGACGACGACTACAACATGGAACTGACGGGAAGCAGATCAAAGCTCGTTTGAATTTATGGAGAAATAAATTGTCCGACTGAGTCGAATAACGCAAACCGTTATTCAACGGTTAACGCGCAATGTGAGTAAAACTCACTAACTCTCCTCAATTTATATTTTAATATAAATTGTACTTTATTTTGTTGACTGCTGTATATTGATCGTTAAACTGGACGGTTAAATAGATTTGATTGAAAACATAGATATAGTCGTATATTATATCGTTAATCAAATATTGATTCTGTCCAGTAGAATATTTCATATTGAAATGAAATTGATGTATATTATACTGTGTAACATCTGTGGATGCAGGGAGACAGGTTGGAGGAATCCGACTGGGTTCCTCAACAATTATTTTACTGTTTTCATATATTGTGATATATGTTGTGATTTATAATCTGTTATTGATTATGGATGTTAGAACGATATTGATCATCGTTGTTTGATATTTTGAATATCATAAGAAACCCTGAGTTGTAAAAAGGAATATTTCAATGTATATTGAAATAAAGGAATTTTATAAAATCACAGGATTTTAAAAAAGGAAATTATTTATAAAACAAACACGGTTTTATAAAAGAAAGTATTTATAAAACAAATAGAGTTTTATAAAAGGGGTATTTATTTAGAAAATAAATAGAATTGAAAAGGAGAATATTTATTTAGAAAATAAATAGGAATAAGGAATATTTATTTAGAAAGTAAATAGAAGTTGTAAATAGGAAATATTTGTAACGGTAAATAGAAGTTGTAAATAGGAAATATTTGTAACGGTAAATAGAAGTTGTAAATAGGAAATATTTGTAACGGTAAATAGAAGTTGTAAATAGGAAATATTTGTAACGGTAAGTAAACGTAAAAAAAGGGAAATAGTTGTAACGGAAAACGTAGTTTATCAAAAGGAGTTAATCAAACGTAGTTAATCAAACGTAGTTTATAAAAGGGGTTAATCGAATATAGAAATTAAGAAGTGAAGTTAAACAAAAATTAGAAACTGACTAGAGATTAGTAAGTTGAATAGTTTTCTGAGTGTTGATCTGATGTTGGTTTCGGCCTTCGGGGTTTATACTTAGAGAATTGTTCTCTTACTAGTTTACAGTTAGGGACTAATAGTTGTGGAATGATAGTGATGCGTAAATGAGGATTGGAAATGTTTTCCAATGTTGAAAATGTATATTTTCTAGTTTTAGAAAATAAGGAAATATGAATATATATATATATGATTGATGATTGGATCGATAAATCCATTTGGAATTAAGATCGTTGTTTGTACACCGACATATTTTCATTTGATAGTTAAATCACAGACTATCGAAGTTTTGACCATTTTACGTTGTTAATATGGAGAGACCGGTTGGATTATTATCCGAAGAACCACTCCGTATCGACATAAGCATTGTGAACAAATACGATGAAGAAATTGAAGACGGAGTAAAGTGCAAGGGCTGTCCTGTTTACAGAATAGTGCCTTCGGTTTCGTTCAGTCCCAGAACGAACGTATATGGACGAATGTCTGACTGAATAGTTCCAATGATCGAAAGAGTTGGACTGTACAAATATATATGGTGGCCAACGGATTTATTCCCTTCGCATAATATCCAGAATCTATTTTTGCAGATCCAACTAATGATTAACGGATCTGATAATGTGGCATTCAAAGTGATCGTGTTATCAATGAATAGAAAGTAAGCGTAGCTTCTAGCCTCACATCCGGTAATGACAGAAATCGGGCAGGCAGCATGGCTAAGTCGGTCGCACCGAAGTAGGGTGTATAATCACCTATCTAGAGAATATTCATTTGCTTCTTAAATCTATCAATGCTGTCCCGTATATATATACGGGAACGGTTGCTGATCCCAACCGTTGGTGATGTACATTCGATACACTCAAGCGAAATGAGTGGTCGGTCATGTGTGGCTGAGTTGCAAGATGTTCTTGTTGAACTCCAGTGTATCGTTCCTAGAGTACACTGATCGGAAGGTGATTCCATACCTTGTCATAGTTGGAAACCCAATCATCCAATACGCACCTGCGGTTTTGATTGTATACTATATATGTAGAACGTGAGATGCAAGCATTTCTACTAGACTGATATCTATTTGTATTTAGACATTATCATAATATCAGAATGATATTGCTTTTCAAAGATGTTTGGATTCTCATAAGGGAAAAACCCGTTCCGTATTCACGGCGTGGTCTTATGAGATATCATATACCTGTTTAAAATGATTTGAGTTTACTCACACCAGTCACATGACTGACCCAGAGTTTATTTGTTTTGTCTTCCCTAAACTCTTGGGTGCCTAAATTTGTACGGGCAGTCAAGTAGTCGGGATTTACATATGCACTTGGAGAGCTTGGAGCAGGAGGCTTCAGCAGTCGATAACTATTATTTATTCCGCTGTGATGTTATATGTTGTACTCTGAAAATGGTATGTATAAACAGTTATAGATTTGTATTTCAAAGTTATGTTATGAAGTATATTTATTCGTTCCGCTGTGAGATTCGTGTTACTCTGATGTTGTGTTCTTCTTCTTCTTCTATTCTACTAGTTCTATCTTATCTATCCTCACCCTCTAATTTCTTTCACTAATTACCAAGATTTTTCGGTGTTTTGGTTATCGACATCGTGCTTATGTCAATAACCAAAGTCGCTCGAAATCCGGGTCGTTACAGTTGGTATCAGAGCTTAAGTTAAGAATTACTTGGCTCTGTGGCGTGACTCGGTAGAGATAGGGTTAGTAATACCCTAGACTGAGATTGAGTGTATATATACGAGTGAACGTATTTGTTATTGATATAAAAATTTGTTTTACATTATGGAGATTCATTGGTTGAGTCATTTATGAGTTCTGGTCGATCAGTTTGATCCACTGTATCGGTAGGAGCTACTAAACACTTGAATACGATGAACCATCATGGTATGTTTTGAAAGAGGGTAAACGAAATAGTTTACCCAACGTATATTTTGAATATATTGGATATATTGGTTGTTATTATAATCGAGTAAGATTATAAATTAAATGGTTATGTAAATAGCCAATTAGAATTCATATAAGTGAAATACGTGAAATCAGATGAGTTAAATCTGAAATTTAAACCAAAAATTGAAGTTAAAACTCTGGAGAAATGGGATAAGTGTTTGTAAATGGATTAGGATTAAAAATAAGTAAAATTTAAGATCCTGGGAGATTTTAAATTGTTATACAAGCAGTGTGAATTATATTTTGAAATGGATTTCAAAGTGGAAATGTTTAGAAATGGTTTTATAGTATTGAACTCACTTCGATCGCTGGAAAATAGATTCTGATGATGACAGCTGCATCACAGTATTCATTTTCGAGTTGTAAGTGACGAATTACTACCAAAGATACTGTTTTGAATTTTTTTTTGGGAAAAACAAGTTGTGTTGAATTTCAAAATAGGATTTAAAATCTAGAATTTGAATAAAGGAAGTATAAGAATAAAATCTAGTAAGAATAGAAAGAAAAGTGTATATGTGTTTAAAAGTGAATAGGTAGTTGTATGGTATTGATTATTCGAGTAAGTAGTCATATCTGTTTTGACGTTATAAATGTTATTCAGTCAAGGTCTGAGAGGTAGTTATACCCCAACTTGATTAATTTCATTTTAAACAAATAAATAGTAAGATTTCAGGCTCGAAGATCAATGTTGGATAAGAGTTAGTTGAATATAGTATTTGGATTGTCGTAACGATGTTTTACACAACATCCGTTTTAACCCAAATAAGCGTAAGCTGGAAATATATAAATATATAAATATATATATATATATATATCCTAAGTATAGAAATAAACGAGATCGGAAAAGAGATAAGTAATTGGAGTATTTTCCAATTATAAATAGGATTATAAAGGTTATTGATTTAGGAAATAAAGGAAGGCGATATTCGGAAATGTTTTCCAAATAACATAAAAGGCCAATATGGTTATTGAAAATATTTGGTTAACAAATATTGATAAAGAAATAGAGAAGTGATTTAACTAATGGAATATTGATTATGGGCTCAGTTGAATTTCAAAAAGGAAAATTTGATTTTTGAAAAGAGTAAACTGTTTGAAAACTCCCTGGGAAAGACTGTTTGAATTAAAAACAAATTTAACAGAAATTTGTGAAATCAAAATTTGAATTAAAGTAAAGCCAGTAAAGTGGTAACTGAGATTGAATTGGAATGATATCAAGACAAATTGGATTGTGAGTTCAAATTTGAAGTGTGATGTGATAATCAAGTTAAGAGTTTGAAATCGAGAATGGAACTCGAATTTGAAATAAAATTCGACTTAGGATATAAGCGAATGGTTGTGTCGTGGATAAAAGCAGTTTGGATTTGATTGGGATAACATTGGTATATGCTGAGTTGATAGCATATGGAAGTGACAGAGTTGATATGCCCGACAAAAAGGTACAAGTTTATATTTCATACGGTATGAGATTTTGATAAGCCAAATTGGCAAGCCGCTTGGTTGTTTGATTTTCTTTTGGGTTGGAGATGGCCCAGAGAGGCGAGTTGGAGTTTGACCGATTGACCAGTACAAAGGAGGTGTTGGCGTAATTTTTCGAAGAGTTAAGGCGTTAGAAAATTCAGAATTTTTGAAAATTTTCGTTGAAAAGAATTAATTAATAATTTAATTGAATTTAATTTGGTTCAGTTGAAACTGAAGTTAAGAAGTGAACAGATATGTTCTAACCAGTCGATAGGGTCGTCCTCTACCTTTTAGCAATTTCGAGGACGAAATTATTTTAAGTGGGGAAGAATGTAATGACCCGCATTGGCAGGGGTATTATGATTTATTTATTTAATTGTGTAAATGGTAGGTTTAAAGAATTAAAAGGTCGTGGAATAAAATATTGATGAATATTTTAAATAAAATAATAAATTAAATAATATATTTAATTCTAAAATAATCAGAATTGGCTGAAATGACGATATGGTGTGAACCGGATCATCTGTGATATATAATTCAGTTTAGAATTGAATTTGAATAACGAATATATTCCGTCGATGTCAGTTTGAACGTATAATTATAATATAATTAAAATAGAGCTTGAAATAGCGCTGCAGTTCGCTATTTGGCGATTTGAACTTCATCTGAATGTACAGGATTCGTTTTAAGCCGGATTTCTGTGAAACAAGAAACGTGTGGAGATGGTGGAGTATATCTTTCTAGTGGAAGAGAAAAATCGGGATTTCGTCGTATAGATCTTGATTTACGTCCAAATCAAATTTCAGAAAAGTCGCTGTGGAATTCCTTTATAATTTGTGATGCTTTATTTACGTTATAAAAGAGTTTTTCAATATAACTAGATATAGAGTTCGAATTTAGACGCGATTCTTTTGAGGCGTAGCGATAATTTAATTTTTAGAATTTTACTATAATTTTTAATTAATTTAATAAGCAACTTTTTATGTGGAGTATTTTGCACCCTGTAATCAACATTTTGAGGTTTCACAATATGAGTCGAACTACCGGTATTATTATATTTCTGGGATCGTGGCACATTGATCGTCACGATGGTGTAGTTGATCCGGTCGATAGCAGTTCATAATTAACGAAGTTTTGTAAAATGAGATGACCAAAATCTTGTAAACCGAAACAAATACAAATGTATGAAACTTTGTGATAGAGTGATGCTCGTGGTAATCAAAACAACACGTCACTAGTTAATTGTATGGATTAAAAGGAAGGCTACCTTACAACCATTTCTTTTTAACACATAACGTGTCCTATTGTCTACCCTTTCAGCAAACAATATTTAAGTGGAAAAGGAGATCTAAAAATCGTTAGTCAAAACAAATAAAGTCCTCCTACCTACCAAAACAAATCCTATCCGAATACCCTACCTACCAAAACAATGCCACGTTCTTCTCCTCTCAGCCTCACCCTTTCTTTTTTAAATGCAAGAACAAAAGAAGCCCACGCACTCCATTTTTTCAGCCACCTCATTCTTTTCAAAAACCGAAAACGTGGAAACAAATTAACCACAAGGAAATCCCTAAAAAGACTATCCTATATAAATCTCCACAAAGCCTAAACCTGACCCTTTCATTTTTCTCTAGTCTAAGCACAAAAACCGCCGCCATTTCTTGCTCAGAAAAACTGAAACCGTGGAGCAAATATACCCAGAAGATGCAGTGCGTGGACAATATGGAGGGCAAGTTCTTGTCAAAGCAAAGGACCACGGTGGAAGCAGTTTTTGGTTCAGTGGGATGTAGGGACGTAGAGACTGAGTAAAGAGGAGGACGTGAGAGTGAGGCGCGGAGCCTGTTTGCATGCGTACAGGGGACAGGAACGTGAAGAAAACAAAGTAGAGAGAGGTGAAGAGTGAAAAGAAAGGGGACGTGAACAGTAGGGTGCTGGACGTTTCGTTGTGAAGGAAAGAAGAGTATGGTACTGGACGTTTCATTTGTGAAGGAAAGAAGAGGAGGAACATTGAGAGTTTGATACAGTGGGTGTGGAGTAAAGTAAAGGGAGGGGACGGCTATGTGATAACGTGGAGGAAATATTATTTGTGCTGAGTTTTTCTTTAGAGGACCGAAAGTAAAAGAGAATCAAAGGGGGAGGGGCATGTGAAAACGGTGTTTGAGTTCCACTGGATTTCATTGCAAAATATGAAAGAGGTGAGAAAATAATTGGTGTGATCATCGTGATAAGATGATGGAAATAAGGAGGAGCAGACAGGCTAGCATTTTCATTCAGAAAGAAAGGTTTTTCGCGGATCCAGGTTTAACGATGGTAGATGGGCCAAAGGGAAATGGTGAGGCCCAAAAATCCAACGAAACAAGGTCCGACAAGATCGTATGGACGACGACTACAACATGGAACTGACGGGAAGCGGATCAAAGCTCGTTTGAATTTATGGAGAAATAAATTGTCCGACTGAGTCGAATAACGCAAACCGTTATTCAACGGTTAACGCGCAATGTGAGTAAAACTCACTAACTCTCCTCAATTTATATTTTAATATAAATTGTACTTTATTTTGTTGACTGCTGTATATTGATCGTTAAACTGGACGGTTAAATAGATTTGATTGAAAACATAGATATAGTCGTATATTATATCGTTAATCAAATATTGATTCTGTCCAGTAGAATATTTCATATTGAAATGAAATTGATGTATATTATACTGTGTAACATCTGTGGATGCAGGGAGACAGGTTGGAGGAATCCGACTGGGTTCCTCAACAATTATTTTACTGTTTTCATATATTGTGATATATGTTGTGATTTATAATCTGTTATTGATTATGGATGTTAGAACGATATTGATCATCGTTGTTTGATATTTTGAATATCATAAGAAACCCTGAGTTGTAAAAAGGAATATTTCAATGTATATTGAAATAAAGGAATTTTATAAAATCACAGGATTTTAAAAAAGGAAATTATTTATAAAACGAACACGGTTTTATAAAAGAAAGTATTTATAAAACAAATAGAGTTTTGTAAAAGGGGTATTTATTTAGAAAATAAATAGAATTGAAAAGGAGAATATTTATTTAGAAAATAAATAGGAATAAGGAATATTTATTTAGAAAGTAAATAGAAGTTGTAAATAGGAAATATTTGTAACGGTAAATAGAAGTTGTAAATAGGAAATATTTGTAACGGTAAATAGAAGTTGTAAATAGGAAATATTTGTAACGGTAAATAGAAGTTGTAAATAGGAAATATTTGTAACGGTAAATAGAAGTTGTAAATAGGAAATATTTGTAACGGTAAGTAAACGTAAAAAAAGGGAAATAGTTGTAACGGAAAACGTAGTTTATCAAAAGGAGTTAATCAAACGTAGTTTATCACAAGGAGTTAATCAAACGTAGTTTATAAAAGGGGTTAATCGAATATAGAAATTAAGAAGTGAAGTTAAACAAAAATTAGAAACTGACTAGAGATTAGTAAGTTGAATAGTTTTCTGAGTGTTGATCTGATGTTGGTTTCGGCCTTCGGGGTTTATACTTAGAGAATTGTTCTCTTACTAGTTTACAGTTAGGGACTAATAGTTGTGGAATGATAGTGATGCGTAAATGAGGATTGGAAATGTTTTCCAATGTTGAAAATGTATATTTTCTAGTTTTAGAAAATAAGGAAATATGAATATATATATATATGATTGATCATTGGATCGATAAATCCATTTGGAATTAAGATCGTTGTTTGTACACCGACATATTTTCATTTGATAGTTAAATCAAAGACTATCGAAGTTTTGACCATTTTACGTTGTTAATATGGAGAGACCGGTTGGATTATTATCCGAAGAACCACTCCGTATCGACATAAGCGTTGTGATCAAATACGATGAAGAAATTGAAGACGGAGTAAAGTGCAAGGGCTGTCCTGTTTACAGAATAGTGCCTTCGGTTTCGTTCAGTCCCAGAACGAACGTATATGGACGAATGTCTGACTGAATAGTTCCAATGATCGAAAGAGTTGGACTGTACAAATATATATGGTGGCCAACGGATTTATTCCCTTCGCATAATATCCAGAATCTATTTTTGCAGATCCAACTAATGATTAACGGATCTGATAATGTGGCATTCAAAGTGATCGTGTTATCAATGAATGGAAAGTAAGCGTAGCTTCTAGCCTCACATCCGGTAATGACAGAAATCGGGCAGGCAGCATGGCTAAGTCGGTCGCACCGAAGTAGGGTGTATAATCACCTATCTAGAGAATATTCATTTGCTTCTTAAATCTATCAATGCTGTCCCATATATATATATATACGGGAACGGTTGCTGATCCCAACCGTTGGTGATGTACATTCGATACACTCAAGCGAAATGAGTGGTCGGTCATGTGTGGCTGAGTTGCAAGATGTTCTTGTTGAACTCCAGTGTATCGTTCCTAGAGTACAGTGATCGGAAGGTGATTCCATACCTTGTCATAGTTGGAAACCCAATCATCCAATACGCACCTGCGGTTTTGATTGTATACTATATATGTAGAACGTGAGATGCAAGCGTTTCTACTAGACTGATATCTATTTGTATTTAGACATTATCATAATATCAGAATGATATTGCTTTTCAAAGATGTTTGGATTCTCATAAGGGAAAAACCCGTTCCGTATTCACGGCGTGGTCTTATGAGATATCATATACCTGTTTAAAATGATTTGAGTTTACTCACACCAGTCACATGACTGACCCAGAGTTTATTTGTTTTGTCTTCCCTAAACTCTTGGGTGCCTAAATTTGTACGGGTAGTCAAGTAGTCGGGATTTACATATGCACTTGGAGAGCTTGGAGCAGGAGGCTTCAGCAGTCGATAGCTATTATTTATTCCGCTGTGATGTTATATGTTGTACTCTGAAAATGGTATGTATAAACAGTTATAGATTTGTATTTCAAAGTTATGTTATGAAGTATATTTATTCGTTCCGCTGTGAGATTCGTGTTACTCTGATGTTGTGTTCTTCTTCTTCTTCTTCTATTCTACTAGTTCTATCTTATATATCCTCACCCTCTAATTTCTTTCACTAATTACCAGGATTTTTCGGTGTTTTGGTTATCGACATCGTGCTTATGTCGATAACCAAAGTCGCTCGAAATCCGGGTCGTTACACTACTGCACTGATAAGTAGCCCATCATCCATTTTTAGTGGTGAATCGAAGTTATGAACGTCGACAACTCCTTAGCACACGTCCCGTAGCAAAGCCCAACCATGAAGTGAACTCATCGGTTCCCAATTGGATCCTGAGCTCTAACTTCCCATATTGGACTACCTTTGCATCTCGGGTTATTGGTCAATACTGGATCGGGTCGGGTTCCCCTTCAAGCTATCGGTTCGGGTCGGGTCTTCTACTTTGAATCGGTTCGGTTTGTGGTCTTCCCCAGTAGCAGTTCGGTTCGGGTTCACAGCGTTGCATCGGTTCGGGTCGGGTATCCCACTTCGGGTCGGGTCGGGTCGGGTTGCCATCTCCTATCCAGTTCGTGCTCCCGCTCCGATCAGTTCCCTCGTTCTTCATATGCTCCGATCTGATCCCCCTCTTTTAGCCGATCCGATCCCAGTTCAATTAGCATGGCCTTCCTTTTTGCTAGGTTTCTCAAGTGTCAAGTTCCGATCCGATCGAATCCCTTGCCCAGTTCACTTATCCGATCCGAGCCCCCATATCCGATCCGATCCGGTCCAGAACCTACACTTTTCCTGTAACCTTTCCAGGGAGTATTTTACGCCATTCGACGACGTTTTAGACCATTCTAACTATTGAAATCAATCACAAAGCATATCATACAGTCACAGCAACATGCATAATCAACCACAAACACCAAAACATCAATATGATAGGTTAAAATGGATCAAACATACCCAAAACCCCATATTTCCCCTTAAGCATGTTTAGGTGGAATTAATGATAGGATTAGCAAAACTTAACCAAATTAACCCAAATTCATATCAGAGGTCTAAAACATCATTTAAGAATTTATGAACATTTTTCCAGAATTTTATCATGTTTAAATTCGCTAATTAACACTAATTACCCTTAATTAGCCATAATTAGTGAGGAACTATGCAAATCACTCACCTTAGCCACAAATGAACTAAGATCTGAAATAAATCTCTGATTTGACGCGAATCCCAATGCTAAACAGCAGCTCCAATGTTGATTTGGTGTAGATCTCCCTTGATTTGATGTTGCTAAGCTTAGTCCTTGATTAGAAGATGATTTGGAGGTGATTTAGAGGTCGGAGGCCATTTTTAGGGTTTCTTGGAGATAAGTGGAGGCTAGAAAACTGAAATGGAATGATTCTCTACCCCTTTTCAGCCTCCCCATAACCCTAATCCAGAAATGGGTTATGGGCCCATTCACTAATCACCCTATTTGGCCCGGTTAAGCAGTTTTTCACCTTCCAAACCTTAATTCAGCCATATCTCCCAAACGGTAAGTCCATTTGGCTACTATGACCACTCTACGGAAAGGTAAACCATCAAATGAATCTAATGGAAGTGGTTTCAGGTCAAAATTCCTTTCCAATCAAAAGTTATGGCCAAAACAAGATCAACTAGGGGCAAAACGGCCATTTAAAAATCAACAAAAATCATGAACATGGGAAATGAGTCAAATGGTTGTTTCCCAAAGTTACATGACCATACGACTTCATATGGGAAAGAAATAAATATTCTACGATCCTCCGATGCGTAGAATGCGGGTTGTTACATTCTCCTCCCCTTAAGAAATTTCGCCCCCGAAATTCCCTAACCACAACACACAAAGGGTCCCGCATGCCTATCAACCATAAAACAACAATCAAACATGCAAAACAGGCAAAACAAGTCTATCCTAGCATGCGGAATAACTAAATTAAAAGGTAAATCTTACCCGACAAAGAGTTCTGGATACGTCTTTCTAATGCTCTCTTATGTCTCCCAAGTGCAATCATTCTCGTTCTCACCCCACTGAACCTTGACTAGCTTCACCGCCTTTCTTCGAAGTTGCTTCGTATCGTGCTCGACAATACGAATCGGCTTGTGGTTCCCAACTGCCTCAGGTTCTACTTCGAAGTCCTCTAACTGATCAGGTGAAATAGTCATATCTGGGTCGTGAACGAACTTTCTTAGTTGGGAAACATGAAATACATTGTGAACTCCCGCCATCTTCTCTGGTAAGCCAACTCTATATGCCAAATTCCCGACTAGTTCAAGAACAGGGAATGGGCCAACAAATCTTGGTGCCAATTTGCCTCTCTTGCCAAATCGTATCACGCTCTTCAACGGAGAAATCTTGACAAACACCAAGTCACCAACGAAGAATTTTAAGTCTCTTCTCCTCTTATCAGCATAGCTCTTCTGCCTATCTTGGGCAGCTTTCATTCGTTGTTGAATGATCTTAATCTTATCTGAAGTTTCCCTCACCACATCTGGTCCAAGTATAAACTTCTCGCCAGTCTCTATCCAACATGATGGTGAGTTGCACGGTCTTCCGTACAAAGCTTCATATGGAGCCATACCGATACTGGATTGGTAGCTATTATTATATGCAAACTCTACTAGATGCAAATGGTCATCCCATGATCCACCAAAATCCAATATACAAGCTCTCAAGAGATCTTCCAATATACGATTCACCCTCTCCGTCTGACCGTCGGTCTGAGGATGATATGCTGTACTGAGATGTAATTCTGACCCTAGAGCCTCTTGTAAGCTCTTCCAAAACCCACTAGTGAACAACGGGTCTCGGTCACTTACAATGCTTTTAGGTACTCCATGAAATCTCACTACCCACTTCATATACAATTCTGCTAACTTAGTTGTCGTTCTGGTCGATTTGACTGGGACAAATCTTGCACTCTTATTCAATCGATCCACAATTACCCAAATGCTATCATGTCCCGCTCTAGTCCTTGGTAAACCACCGATGAAATCCATTGAGACTTGCTCCCATTTCCATTCGGGAATTTCTAATGGTTGCAACAACCCACTAGGCTTCTTTTGCTCGGCTTTAACTAGCTGGCAATTCATGCATTTGGATATAAACTTCCCAACGTCTCTTTTCATCCCTTCCCAGTAGTAAGTCTGTCTCATGTCTCGATACATCTTATTACCACCGGGATGTATAGTCAGTTTTGAGTGATGACATTCTCTAAGCACTTCATCTCTCAAACCATTCACGTTGGGTACAACTAGTCTTCCATTCTTTCTAAGCCATCCATCTCGATCAAGCCCATACACATTTGTCTCCTCACCGTCGATGTCCATCTCTAACTTGGAGATGATTTCTAATAGATTAGGATCGTCCCTCTGGCTGGAACCAATCCGCTCTATCAAAGTGGGTCTGATCGCCAAACTAGCTAGCATGACTGGATCCAAGTCGCACCTTGATCTGAAATCAAACCCTGCGATATACTCCAGTTGCTTCCATTTAAGAAACGTAGCCCCTAAACTGGCATGTCTCCTACTTAAGGCATCGGCTACCGCATTACCTTTCCCAGGTGTGTATGCGATATCAAAATCATACGAAGCCAAGAACTCTAGCCATCTCTGTTGACGGAGATTCAGATCTTTCTGAGAGAAGAGATACTTTAACGATTTATGATCGGTAAACAACTCAAATCTTTCTCCCAAGAGATAGTGTCTCCACATCTTCAGCGCAAACACGATCACTGCTAATTCCAAATCATGGGTAGGATACTTCTTCTCATGCGGCTTTAGCTGCCGACTAGCATAAGCCACAACCCTACCTTCTTGCATCAACACAGCACCTAGTCCGGTACCACAAGCATCCGTGTATACCGTCATTTCTTCATTCCCTTTAGGAATGACTAATACCGGCGCACGCGTCAACTTTTCCTTTAGACTCTTGAATGCCCTCTCACACACTCCGTTCCAGACGAAGGACTGATTCTTCTTAGTCAACTGAGTCAACGGTGCTGCTATCTTGGAGAAGTCCTGGATAAACTTACGATAATATCCAGCTAATCCCAAGAAACTTCTTACATCTGTTGCATTCTTGGGTGTAGGCCAATCCTGTACCGTAGCCACCTTCGCAGGGTCCACGGCAATACCATTCTCTGAAACAACATGACCCAAGAATCTCACTTCCCTTCTCCAAAAGTGACACTTAGAGAATTTCGCTTTCAATTGGTGTTTCCTCAACACCTCCATCACTATCCTCAAGTGTCCCTTGTGTTCCTCCGCTATCCTCGAGTAAACAAGGATATCGTCTACGAACACAAGAACAAACTTATTCAACTGATCTCTGAATACTCGATTCATAAGATCCACAAAATAGGCTAGTGCATTGGTCAACCCAAATGGCATGACCAACCACTCATAAAATCCAGACGGCGTCCTAAATGTCGTTTTTGGAACACTTTCATCCGCTACTCGAAGCTGATGAAATCCTGTCGCGAGATCCAACTGGGAGAACACTCTTGCTCCTTCCAGTTGATCAAATAAATCATCTATCCGTGGTAGAGGATACTTATTCTTCCTCGTTACCTTATTCAACTCGTAATAGTCCACACACAAACGAAGGGAACCATCTGCCTTAGTGGCAAACACAACTGGTGCTCCCCACTCGGAGACACTTCTTCTAATAAATCCCTTCTTCAAAAGATTGCTGACTTGCACCCCGAGCTCTCGCTGCTCTCTTGGTGCCATACGACGAAGTGGCATCACTATAGGTCTGGCATCTTTCACCAAATCAATACGGAACTCAATCTCTTGGTGTGGTGGAAGCCCGGTCACCTCCTCGAAGACGTCTGGATACTGGCCAACCACGGGCACATCTGACAGCTCATCCTGCGGGATGTCGAGGGAATTTACAAAACTAGCCATAACCCCATCACTAGGTAGACTACCAAACACTACCCTCCGCCCATCATCCTCCCTAACGGTCACCAAAAAGCCATCACAGTCTACCACCACCCCGTATCTTTGGAGCCAATCGACTCCCAATATAATGCCATACCCAGTAAAGCCCAAAACAAAGCAATCACAAACAAACATACATCCATGACTCGATAGGACCAAATTCCTGCAAATCATACTAAGGCTAGTCGAACCACCAATCGGGTTCGTCACAACCAATGGTCTATCGACTATCTCGGGTTCCAGTCCCAACCTATCTACCAGGTCACTAGATATGAAAGAATGGGAAGCCCCAGTATCAAACAAAACTCGAACTGGTACATCATAAATAGAAAGAATACCTTGAATAACAACATTCTTTCCTTTCTCCGCCGTAGTTGGGGCATTCGACGAAGAAGGAACAACATCAATAGCATATGCTTTCACAATCTGCTTCTCCTTAAGAGGTTGCGGACACTTATCCTTGAAATGTCCCACTTGACCACAGTTGAAGCACTTCCTATCCGCTGTCTTGGCCTGACAATCTTTGGCATAATGGCCCTTCTTCCCACAGCTGAAGCACTCAACATCTTTCTTGCTCTTTTTCTGGCCATCCTTAGCTTGGCTCTGCTTCCTCTTACTCTGAGAGTTATTCTTGCCTCCACCGCCTGCTTGCGGCTTTGGCCCTTCTGCAGATGCAACCTCAGTCTTTGACTTAGGGTAAAGACTCTCTGATCTCAAAGCTTTCCCCATAATCGATTCAAAAGTCTCATCGATGTGGTTGATAAGCCTTTCCCCCAAGTATCCATCCAAACCAGTAATGAACTTCTCATTCTTCTTCTCCGGAGTATCGATAAGAGATAGTCCGTACTTCGACAAAGTGTCGAACTCAGCAATATAATCAGAGACTGCCCTACCATTTTGCTTGAGTTCCAAGAACTTCTTAAACAACACTGACTTCTGGGCAGCTGGAATGAACTTCTCGCTAAAGCGAGCCTTGAACTGATCCCAAGTAACCTGATCTTCTGGAGTAGCTGTTCTGATGGCATTCCACCAATTCATCACTCGCCCTTGCAGCTGACGTGTGACGGCAAGGAATTTCGCTCGATCCGAATCAGTCGTTAAACCGATCTAGACCGTTTGAAACCCCTGAACGTTGAGAACAGGACAAATCAGAACACAAACAGAAGAACATTTCATTGTTATTACAACAATTCCATCAGATACAAGAATATACAGAGTATAAATGAATAAATTACATTCGATAAATATCAGAGATTACAATAAATTACATAGCAGCAGAAAATAATACAAAGCACAACTGAAGGTGATATACGGATACAGAGCTTTCCGGATATCTTTCCAGCTGTAAACCAGGATCCTGTGAATATAAATCTGCAAAACCAAAACTACTAGCTGCCCGTGCGGAAAATAGGGGCATCCAGAGTTTAGGTTAAAACAATAAACTCCAGGTCAGTCATGTGACTGGTGTGAGAACTAAAACAGTTATTTAAAGCTTTACTTTAAAAGAGAGTAATTCAAGGGACCACGCCGTATAACACGGAACGGGTTTCCTCCCAAGAATACCAGTGCATAGGATAAACAACGCAATGCTTTTTCGAAAAATGAAGCTATTATAAGACCCAGGTCCCATCACACAATGCAACGCAAGCCGGAGGATAGGGTTTTCCCTTATAATAGCCAAACATGCTTGGTACGTTTAAAACAAATCATTTGATACTATAATAAGTGTATAGTGTCAAAACAATTTCAATCATAAATATAAATCATAGACGGCATGGGTACCATATATCATGTCGCCATACTAGTTCTACAATTAAAACCGCAATACACGTATTGGAAATTGGATTTCCGACATGAGTCGAGGCAAGGGGCAAGCTCCTCTCCACGTTCGAGACACTCTAGCAAAGGTCCTAGGGCTACGCACTCTGGGCAACCCCTGAATCTTCAGGGCTGGTCCTCACTTACGTTAGAGGATTAATTATGCCTGAACACACGTTTCCCGGTCCTTACAGACCTAAAATCGAGGCGCCTCATCCAACAACCACAAAGGTGAAAAGTATATAAATGTCAGGGCTGGTAAGTCACTGACACCACCAAAGCTAGAAAGAAACGTCGTGCTCTCCCTGCAGTCCGTATCCCGTTTTTGACTCATACCGAGGTGTGAGGCTCGCGAATTCACGTTATACACAAAGCTGCCACGTAGGCCGTGCTTTGATCATCAACCACAAGACTTTGCTTTTCAACAGAAGCCTTGATCATTGCATCTTAGCGTGCCACACAGGCAATTCATGCCATGCGACTGATGTCCATCGATATACAACCTCTGAGCTCGTACGTCTCAGAGAAGGGCGTTAAGCAAAAGAATAAATTCTCCGCCGCCAAACAGATGTATATTTAATAGAAATCAATCAACACAGAATAAAATCCAATGTCAGACACACAATCCATTTTCAAGTTCGTTCTGGGTTTGAACGAAACCGAAGGCACTTTCCTCGCATATCCATCCATCTCCAAGTACGTCTGGACGACCACCAACTATTTCCATCCTCTTAGGTGTACAGCCCAATCAAGATCATCAGTAATTACCCAAACGATGTGAAGACTTCCGGTCTTCAGCCACCGTCTTCATCTTCGACATATCGTCGAATCGGTTATTCAGAATGGGTATAAACCCGGCCTTTCCGAACAACCCGCGTATATTAAAACAAATGTTACATAAACACAACATACGCCTCATTCCAATTCAGAATATTCTTTTATTCAAAAAATCACATTTTTAGGGAAAGGTTCCCATTAATTTTATCCAAGATAAATTCTTTAAAATTTATCCTTTAATCTTCCTTTGGATGTCATTTCAAACCAAATTATGGTTTTCTAAACTAGTCGAGATTAGCGAACCGTAACGAAGTAACTATTTATTTTATTTCCCAATCCCAACCTATTCATCCCATGAAGCAAAACTGGTAATACTCCATATCTAACACCACAGTGTTGTCGGTAAAATTAATTACCATTTCACGTTCAAATCTAATTAAAGATTTAACTATCGCTTTGGAGCAAAACTGGTGATACTCCATTCTCGCTCATTTTCTAAATTTGATAATTTAGATTACAAATTTACATTTCAATCTAATTGCAGATTCGTTAAAACTCCTTTTATTGGGTTAAAGAACTAATGTCATTTAAAACACAGTTCACGACAAACCCAAATCACATTCTATTTATCATCGGGTTAAAGAACTAGTGTTGTTTAGAACACAGTTCACGATAAACCCACAAATCAATTCTAATTCAATTCAAATCAAATATATTAGGAATTCCGATTATTTAAAACCCCTTTTTAAATCTAATTTATTTATTAAAAAAAATCGGGTTTTAAATTTAGTTCGATCTAGTTCATTTCGATAAAAATCTATTTTTATCTTTTCAAATATGGGGTTTTTCACCCCAATTTGTCCCAAATCATTTCTTATGATTTTACACAAATTAATACTATTTTTAATAATTTTATCAAGGCCCGTACAGTCGATTTCCAACAATGGCCATCGAACTGCACTTACAGCGACCTTTTTCGAATTTGATTTGGACGTATCTCCAAATCCAACCGTTAGATTTCAAATTTCTAATATTCCTTAGAAAGCTCTTTTCGATACGAACCCAACGGTTCCGGTTTCAGGAGAATCCGACAATCGGATCTCCCGTAATGTCCGTTTGAAATAAATGGTCGAAATTCACGAACTGCCGCAGCGCGACGCGTTCTATTCAGGCCATTATATTATATATATATAATATATATAATATATATTTCGTCGATTTCCATTCAAAACGAATTTTATAAATAGTTTTGAATTCGTTTCAAAAACAATTTCAACTTCCATCTCAATTCAAATCAAAATTGAATCTTTCCTTATAAATTCGTTTTAAAATCCATTTCTATTCAATTCAAGTTTCAATTCAATTTGAATTCATTTCACTTCGTTTTAAATTCAATTCGAATTCGTTTTATATTCAATTGAAATCAAATTCGTTTTCTATTCAAATCAAATTCGTTATATATTCAATTGAAATCAAATTCGTTTTCTATTCAAATCAAATTCGTTATATATTCAATCGAAATCAAATTCGTTTTCTATTCAAATCAAATTCGTTATATATTCGATCGAAATCAAATTCGTTTTCTATTCAAATCAAATTCGTTATATATTCAATCGAAATCAAATTCGTTTTCTATTCAAATCAAATTCATTTTCTATTCAAATCAAATTCGTTATATATTCAATCGAAATCAAATTCGTTTTCTATTCAAATCAAATTCGTTATATATTCAATCGAAATCAAATTCGTTTTCTATTCAAATCAAATTCGTTATATATTCAATCGAAATCAAATTCGTTTTAAATTCAAAAACCGAACATAATCGATATAAATATCGTTCATGTCAAAATAGCGCATCACTAATCAACACGGCTTTATATATTTATATTTTCAAATATTCTATTTCAAATATTTCTTTTTCAAATATTTCCTATTCGAATATTTCTATTTTCAAATATTTCCTATTCAAATATTTCTATTTTCAAATATTTCGTTCAACACATGACTAATCTCAACGGATGAGTACTGTCAATACATGAACCTTTATTTTATATTGGTAAAGATGTAAATTTTATTATTAAAATATTTCGTTCAACACATGACTAATCTCAATGGATGAGTACTGTCAACACATGAACCTTTATTTTATATTGGTAAAGATGTAAATTTTATTATTAAAATATTTCGTTCAACACATGACTAATCTCAATGGATGAGTACTGTCAACACATGAACCTTTATTTTATATTGGTAAAGATGTAGATTTTATTATTAAAATATTTCGTTTAACACATGACTAATCTCAATGGATGAGTACTGTCAACACATGAACCTTTATTTTATAATATTCTTTATTTTCTAAATTGGAATGAGGCCCAATCAGTCACCATATAATGTTAATTATATGGATTTTCATACATCACACGTATATAATAGCATTGAAAAATAATCAACCATCAACCAAAGTGCACTACACTGTATAAGCATCAAATATAGATATCTAACGCTTATAACAGCATGTCAATCAATCGATCGACATATTCAATCAATCAGGATGAGTGAACTTCAAATTTCATCTCAACACCCGTGTGGGGTTTCAAATCAACAAACACATATTTTATTTGTGCAGTTGGGCGATGTGTAAAATTTATCGTCCCAATCAATGTCAGTCAAATCAGTGTACATAAACAAACCGTTCGGTTTGTAAATGAATATTTATTTATTCACTTCACGTTAAAAATTATATTTTTAACAATAAAATATTTTATTTTAACACATGAATTTCTATTCAGTTCATTCTTTCAATAAAATGATATTTTATTTTTCTAACTTATTTTAGAAAATTTCGGCGGCATAACGGCGCGATACTAGAAACGGGACGAGGCCTGGCCTTATCCCCGGTCTAGTGAAGGCCCACGCCATTCACATATCAATCAAATCCATTCCATTTCACCAAACAATTCAATTTAAACCAAATAAACTAACCAACTACACAACCAAACAATTTAACAAACAAGCCATCCATGGTCTGTGGATGACGGGTGTCGGGTGCTACTAAACACAGTCTGCATCCTAGTATATATATATATATAACTAGAAAAGAAATTAAAGAGTGAGAAATTCTCATCGATAGCTATCCAAATCCCACGACTCTTCATTTTATAGAAATCTTCGTCGCTATCGCACTTTTGTCATCTTCGTTGTCCGTATTCTCTACATATGTAAAAATCGAATTTTTACTTCGCTATTCAATATATAAAAATCGAAGTTTTACTTTGCTATTCAATATATAAAAATCGAAGTTTTATTTACTACGATGTCATATAGATAAAAATTCCATTTCAAAAATATAGATTTCGCCTTTATAAAAATATAGATTTCGCCTTTATAAAAATATAGATTTCGCCTTTATAAAAATCACCACTTTATTTCAACGTATATATAATAAAAATCAGATTTTTATTTCGCTACATATACAAAGATGATATTTTTATATTCTCTATCTCATAAAGATTACATTTTTATAGTTCCTACTATGTAAAAATCATATTTTTAACCCACAACATATGTAAAAATCACATCTTTCTCCATTTAAAAATATCGTCTTTCTTCCTTTAAAAATCTAATCTTTTCTATTTTAAAAATCTAATCTTTCCTATTTTAAAAATCTAATCTTTTCACTTTAAAAATATCGTCTTTTCATATTAGTCTTTATTTTGCTACACATATAAAGATGCTATTTTTAATATTCCTATCATGTAAAAATTATATTTTTACTTTTCTACATAAACAAAAATCATATTTTTACATCTTCCATATAGTAAAGATTATATAGTAAAGATTATATTTTTACTACTTTAAAAATATAAAAATCATATTTTTATTGCTTTAAAAATATAAAAATCATATTTTTATTTGCTACTTCACACGAACAAAAATCTAACCTTTGTTTAAATTAAAAATCAAACCTTTGTTTAAATCAAAAATCAAACCTTTGTTTAAATCAAAAATCAGACCTTTGTTTAAATCAAAAATCAAACCTTTGTTTAAATCAAAAGTCAGACCTTTGTTTAAATCAAAAATCAAACCTTTGCTTAAAAAACTATATGCTATATATATATATGAAAATCGTATATTATTTCAGTTTTAAAGATCATACTTTCTTTCGTTTTTTTTTTCATATACAAAATCAGTTTTAAAAACAATAAAAATCAAGGAAACTTACAGAGTGGGGGTGCTGATGCGGCGGTAGGCAGAGGAGGAGGGGGGTATCGCGTTCGTCTTCGATGGGGGGGCTGTCGCGAGGTCGGCGCCGCTGGGGGGGCTCCGATGGTGGCTGCGGCCGATTTTTGGTGGTAGGGGGCTTCGCGATTGGGGGAGGATTTAGGGGTTGCGTCGGTTCTTCGATTGCTGAGGAGAGGCAAGGGTGGCGGAGCAACTGCGAAGGGGGGGGGGGCTTCGAACGCGGTGGCTCGCCGCCTGGGGGTAGGCGCGTCGATCCATTTAGGGCATACTTTTTTTTCCTTTTATTTTCGTTCTGAAATGATAACGAGAAAGGGGGGGCCAGAAAGATAAAGGGAGAGAGTTTTATATTATTATTATTTTTATTTAATTAATTATGAAAACGTTGACTTTTACATACGACCTCTAAACGAGGCCCACCGCCTGTCGTCCATAGCGTTTTACCCTCATTCTGAACACAATGGGATATGTATCGCAAGCTGATTCGATAGTTACAATCAGTTTCCATCAAAATCAACATATAACTCTATATATTGAATTTGAACGCGCATTTCAATTTACCGGGGTCACATACTAACTAGAAAAATTCCAGAAAAAATATTTTCTAGTTTCGTATTGACGATTCGGTCCTAACAAAACTAGTTTCGTCGAATTCTGAGACCGTTAGAAAAATGGCCATTTTCCAGTCGATTAAAATCAACTAAAACTGGTCAAACGCGTTTCCCTTTGCCACGCTAACATATTGAATCGAAAAATTATGAAATTTGAAACCTAGCAATAACTTGACATCACGGACCCAACAAAAGTGGTTTCGTCGAAATCCGAGGTCGTTTGCAAAATTTCCATTTTTAAGGGCCTGAATTCCATAGCGACTATTCAGAATTTTCAACTGGACATATCTTTTGATTCCCGCTATGAAATCTCGATTTTCCGGATTCGTTGGAAAGATATTATCAATTAGATTCTAATGTTTTTGGTTTCACTAAAATTCGGATTGTTTTGCACCCGGTACGTTCAATTGAAGTTCGAAATCGAATTATCGAACTACCGCGCCATTTTCAATTCTATTTATAATTATATATATTCTAACGACGACGTATATAATATATACGTTCCAATTATATTCAAAATAAATTTTCGTCGATATTATTTTAAAATAATCCATTTTAAATATTCAAAATTCATTAAAATTGCCTAAATAAAAATTTTAAACTGGTTCGGATTTTCCGGGTTATTACATGACGAGACGCTAGCCTTCTCTTCATTGCATCCTCGATACCCAAGTCGTCGAAGATACGATCACAGCTATCCATCCAATCTTGAACATCTGTGGCCGACTCCGTCCCGTGGAACGGCTTCCCACCAAGGTTAGTGTAATCCTTGCACAACTTGGCGAAATCGACCCTTGGCGCCTGCACTACTGGGCCAACACCAATTCCGGGATTGGGAACTGCCCCTTGCACCTCCCTAAGCATGTCTCTCATGAGGTCAGTAAACATCGCCCTCATGTCAGCAGCATTCCCATTATTGGCTCCTCTACCAGCACCTCTAGCATATCGGCTCATCGTCAATCTGTAAAAGGAAACGATTAACGACCCCATAGTGGTGCTAGTGCAGTATGACTTCATTCTTATACTACTAATAGTATATATATATAGCTTTTGAAAACCAAAGTAATCACAAATACGCGCTCTCATATACGTACTATCTCTCCCTAGTGTCTTTCCCTAGGTTAACTACGCAACCTAGAGCTCTGATAACAAGTGTGACAGCCCGCCCCGCACCAACCGGCATTTACTCCAAAGGTGCGCTGTACACATGTCCAGTTAGCACGGGACTGATCGTCAGAAAGAAAGGGAAGAAGGAAAGAACTAACAAGGAACCTGTAAAATGTCTCACAGCACATGGAACCAAATATAATAACAACATACTTGACATAAAACAGGTGAGACAGTACATAGGCTGAAAACAAACTAACATAGCAGCGGAAAATCCAAGTACAGCTTATGATCCAAAGTTAAACATTATTACAACTTTTCAAACTGTCTCAAAAGAAAATGCAAGATAAAGGAGGTACACTACTAATGCCCAAATAGCGACCACCAACGACACAGGGAGAATATCTATATATCATACGTGGAAGCCTCTTGCTCGCCTCTGAATCAGCTACTCGCGCACCACCAGCTAACCTGTCTCTAGTCTGCTCGTGTGAGCACCCAGAGTAATAAGAGGAGACATAAAAATCTGGGTCAGGCATAAAGCCTGGCATGAGCGATAAGCATCTAAACAGAACAATAACAGGTAGAGTAAACATACCTGAACCTGGACCTGCAACCAAAGAGTTAGCACTACATACTGTACAACACTCTAAGGTGCCGTATCAAATGGTGTAAGGATAACGGGGGTGGGGGTGTGCATGTCATAGTGATGGAAAACAATCAAACATAGCATCCATCCTCACATCTCTCACTCAGTGCGTAAAGCATACGATATTCACCACTTCGATCACCCAACATACCTTGCTACGATCACTTTGCCCCATGAAGTCATAAATGGCTTCACTGCACTGAAAACGTAGCCTATAATCCTTCGCTATGTCCACTTTCCCCATGGAGTTATTCACCCCATTTGCGCTGGCTCATAGTCTTACTACGCATCACTTTGCCCCTCAAGTCATAATGACTATACTGCACTGATAACGTAGTCTTGTTACCATCACCTTGCCCCTCGAGTCATAATGACTCTACTGCACTGATAAGTAGCCCATCATCCATTTTTAGTGGTGAATTGAAGTTATGAACGTCGACAACTCCTTAGCACACGTCCCGCAACAAAGCCCAACCATGAAGTGAACTCATCGGTTCCCAATTGGATCCTGAGCTCTAACTTCCCATATTGGACTGCCTTTGCATCTCGGGTTATTGGTCAATACTGGATCGGGTCGGGTTCCCCTTCATGCCATCGGTTCGGGTCGGGTCTTCTACTTTGAATCGGTTCGGTTTGTGGTCTTCCCCAGTAGCGGTTCGGTTCGGGTTCACAGCGTTGCATCGGTTCGGGTCGGGTCGGGTTGCCATTTCCTATCCAGTTCGTGCTCCCGCTCCGATCAGTTCCCTCGTTCTTCATATGCTCCGATCCGATCCCCCTCTTTTAGTCGACCCGATCCCAGTTCAATTAGCATGGCCTTCATTTTTGCCAGGTTTCTCAAGTGTCAAGTTCTGATCCGATCGAATCCCTTGCCCAGTTCACTTATCCGATCCGAGCCCCCATATCCGATCCGATCCGGTCCAGAACCTGCACTTTTCCTGTAACCTTTCCAGGGAGTATTTTACGCCATTCGACGACGTTTTCGATCATTCTAACTATTGAAATCAATCACAAAGCATATCATACAGTCATAGCAACATGCATAATCAACCACAAACACCAAAACATCAATATGATAGGTTAAAATAGATCAAACATACCCAAAACCCCATATTTCCCCTTAAGCATGTTTAGGTGGAACTAATGATAGGATTAGCAAAACTTAACCAAATTAACCCAAATTCATATCAGAGGTCTAAAACATCATTTAAGAATTTATGAACATTTTTCCAGAATTTTATCATGTTTAAATTCGCTAATTAACATTAATTACCCTTAATTAGCCATAATTAGTGAGGAACTATGCAAATCACTCACCTTAGCCACAAATGAACTAGGATCTGAAATAAATCTCTAATTTGACGCGAATCCCAATGCTAAACAACAGCTCCAATGTTGATTTGGTGTAGATCTCCCTTGATTTGATGTTGCTAAGCTTAATCCTTGATTAGAAGATGATTTGGAGGTGATTTAGAGGTTGGAGGCCATTTTTAGGGTTTCTTGGAGATAAGTGGATGCTAGAAAACTGAAATGGAATGATTCTCTACCCCTTTTCAGCCTCCCCATAACCCTAATCCCGAAATGGGTTATGGGCCCATTCACTAATCACCCTATTTGGCCCGGTTAAGCAGTTTTTCACCTTCCAAACCTTAATTCGGCCATATCTCCCAAATGATAAGTCCATTTGGCTATTATGACCACTCTACGGAAAGGTAAACCATCATACGAATCTAATGGAAGTGGTTTCAGGTCAAAATTCATTTCCAATCAAAAGTTATGGCCAAAACAAGATTAGCTAGGGGCAAAACGGCCATTTAAAAATCAACAAAAATCATGAACATGGGAAATGAGTCAAATGGTTGTTTCCCAAAGTTACATGACCATACGACTTCATATGGGAAAGAAATAAATATTCTACGATCCTCCGATGCGTAGAATGCGGGTTGTTACATCTTGCATCCCCTAAGTCGCTATGGCCATCCGATAAGACCTTTCTGCTAGGAATCGACTCGAAGAAAGAAAAGTTCAGGGTCCGTGTGGAACAATGTTTGAAATGATATTAGAATTTCAAATCTTTGAAGGTGAGCTCGGTCTTTAAAACCTCTGCGTACGCGATATACAAGGTATATAGTGTTGCATAAGTGTTCAGATGGAGTTGCATGGGAGCAATATTTAGTCGTCTCAGGAGATCAACGGCAATCGGAGGAAACGGAGGGATAACGCCTACCCAGCACATGAGCCTACTGATAGCCATGTATATCCCGGAGCACAATAGGGCCTGTCTCTTTCCTCCGGAGTTTTTACATCATCCCAAGGAATCCCATGCCTTAAACAGATTTTCTCTAATTTTAACTTGTCCAATTTGAGGGTTAGGGAGTCACTCAGCTTCTCTTTCTCTGCTTCTTTAACACCCGGGATCTCATCAGGAGCACGGTCATCTTCTTCTTCCTCGAGTGATGTGCTCTTGGAAGATGTCGATTCACTATCAATATATGTCTCATAATCAGATCCAGAATTTTCCCACTCTGGGTCAGAAGGAAGCACAACAGGATTGTGATAGCTAGACAATTCTGGATCTGCCCTCTTTTCTGATATTCTCGAATGAACGCCTATCAGACATGGCTGTGTTGGCGAATAAACATGAAAGATTAGAATGCAATTTCCCGTGAACCCTATGTGGATGCAAGTGCTGATGTGTACAAGTGTGTATGACACTGGAAAAGAAAGGCATAAAGTAAATTAGATAAGCGTGATATTGGGCATTATATGCTGCTGAGTTATGCTGTTATCCAGTCCAAAAAGTTCATCTCGAAGGCTCTAACCTAACTGTTCGTCGAATTATCTGAGTTATATTGAAGCTTCAATTGAAGCACATGCTGATGTGTTTGATTGGTTGGTATAATTCAGTCAGCTATAGTCATAAAATAAGGGTCGGATTGGAGATAGGTTAGTTCATGAATTTCAGTAGTTCGACTTGTAAGGAAGGTTCGGCTCGTGGATTCAGTTCGACCCTTAATAAGGAACCGGCTCACGAAGGAATGTTGGCTCGTGATGATGGTACGGTTGCGCCTCAGCCAAACATCGGCTCGGGAGATGAGGACGATCCGAGGAAGGAAGTATGATTCGTGATGACCCAGGTTCCGTGTAAAGTACCGTGAACCGCTATATCTGACGAGACGATAGCTCATCCTTACCCACGATCTGACCTGGCTTCTATCCCCATTCACGAACCTACATCCTGCCGTCTACCATGGACCGACGCTCCAATCTTCTTCATTAACTAACGTGCTCCCCGTTCATGACTAAACTCACCACTACACCCCCATGAATCGAGCAGCTAAGACTCATCTCCCTTCCAACTAATCTCTTCTTCTACTCACGAGGATGTATCCACGAGTAGACCCTCAACCAACCATTACCTCGTCAACCTCTCTACCTTCCATCTCCATAGCCGAACCCTTCCTTCCCTCAATTTTATCTAAGATCCAAGCATTCCAGGATCAATGGCAAACCCGTCAAAATGGAAGAGAAACAAGGAGGGACCCAGCACCCGAATCGCCACATAATCTCGAACCACGAGATGGAAACCAAAATAAAAAACCTACTTATTTTTATTACCTTTTTAAATCAAAGGAGGTTTCTCAAATTAGGGAAAGTTTTCAAATTAGGGTTAGAAACCACAAAAGAAGGGCTACGATAAGAAAATGAAGAAAGAAGAATAGGAGAGAGGATGAAGAACGGCTTATATAGCCTCCGATAGGACGTTCAGCCTTCTCCTTTTTGTCCCATTAGGATCGGGCTGGCCCAACAGACCACGAGCACTCAAATGGGCCCACAAAGGTATGCTTGAGGACCAGTTCAACCGTTGATTCGTGAACTCATATGAATGTAGACTTAGTCGGTTCGAAACGTATACCAGAAGGCACAGACTGTAGTACAGCCCAGGGACCCGGATCTTTGAGATGACCATTGGATTTGAAAATGAAATTTTTTGTCCACAGAAGCAGGGAAGTTCTTTAACATAATTTTCTACAAAAAGTTTAAAGACTTACCTATAGAAGAGTCAATCACAGCGTACTTTGGAATTTGAGAGATAAATATTGACCAATAAATAGAGAGATAATCAAAAACCTGGTAATATATTTATACCCGTCATGAGAGGCGATATTTTGAAGTAGTGCGACCTTACAAACAAACACGACTTTTGATTTACGTTGTTCCATGAAAGGATATTTTAACAATTTTGAAACATGTTCCATCTCCGATAAAACATACTTCGAGGGGGCAAAATGTTGGCTAGCTTTTGAATCAAGCCACCAAGGATATAAAGACATACACGTGGTAGACGAGGATACTCAAACTTGATCAAGTCCCTCTTGTGGCCTATGCTCCAAGCCGGTTCGTGATGCACCTCCACCCTCGACTCGCTATATCCTTCACGACCCGCTCGAGATGAGCAGCATGACCCGCTCGTGGTATAGGGTCACGAACCGACTCTACTACCTGAAAATGGTGGCTAAGACTTGTTCATCCACGATTCGAGATTGAAGGATCTTGCAACACCTGTCCATAACCTCCATTTTGATTACTTCTCCATCAAGCCACGAACCAGTCCGAGATCATTGGGATCCGTGCCACATGTCATCACGAACCGCTTGCAGAAATCACCTATAGTTAGCTCCATACTTGGCATTTTTCACGATCTTTTGGCAGTTATGAGTATTATTTCCACCATTACTGTTTCTCCGTTATTTCTAATCAGTATTATCTCGAAATTATTGAATGAACCACTGTTGTAAAAGTGAGATTAAGAGAAATCATTGACTGTACTTGTGTTCAACGTATAATCAAAGATATATAAAGTGGACGTAGGCTCGTTAACACCGAACCACTATAAATCTAATGTGTTTACTGTGTTTTCTTTCATTTTCAGTTGTCTCTCTCTGCAATTCTAAATTCGGGCGTTAGAGCCATAATTTGGTCTAACACCTATGACAACTAAATATGAAAGATTTCCTTTTGATTTCTTTGAGAGGAGTATGCCCAACTTTTCAAATCTTTATTAGTGCATATATTTTATACATATATATATGTATGTATGAATGTATTAATATAACACTAGACCATATATTCTTCAGAGTAAAGGAGGCAATGTGTATGTTCCTTTCTTCTGCAAAAATAGGGCTTGACAGGGATTGAACTTAGGTCACTCTATCCAAATTTCCAGGCCTTCACAAGTGTGTTACAACTTCCTTTGTGATTGAAATAGTGTTGATATGGGAAAGTAGCCTTTTCTTATCAATTGGTCTTTAATTGAATGAAGGAGACAATTATCGAACCACATGTGAAAACACACCAAAAATACCCAAAGTATTATTTATTTATTTACAAAAGATAAAGTATAAGAGCATAAAATAAATACATTTCTATATTAATCAAATACCCCCACACTTATCTTTTACTCGTCCCCGAGTAAAACAAAAATGAAAAAGTAAACTAGGTCACACTTTCGTAGGAAACACGATTGCATTGAGCATATGTAACAAGCCGTTAAACCTCTAGGAGTACCTAGTAGGGCGAGTGGTGTCTCATGAAGGTTTTCAGCGGATACTACCCACAAAATCCAAATGCAGTATGTTATGGCTCTAATGCAACTCATGAATCCATCGGACATATGAAAATGAAATTAAAAATGAAAACACAACTTGTTTCAGAAAAGTTGCAACATAGCAGTATACAATCGAAAATCGATCTATAGAAATTTTGGTTTCCTCAACTCATCAAAAATTTTCAACATAATTCAAGTTTTCTTATGTAAAGTTCTAGCTTGGTCAGTTGGTTCGGTTGATAACATTGTGCAGCCATGAAATAAATTATTAGTTTGCTTGTCACAATTTGCAAGGTGGTATTCTCTTTTCCTTGTGTATTACTAGTCAAATCAATAAGGTCAAGAAATGTTTGGGCATCATCGCTTGTTCCCTATCTCTATAATAATTTAAATTTATGACTGATTACACACATCATTCTAAAAGACCAAGATATACCTGACATGAAAGTTTAGGACAGAGCTTAGAGGATTATGCAGACCGACGCTGACTTTGTCAACAACATGTCAGTAATCCTTAGGTGCCCAACTCATAAAATGAGACCAAGGTATACCACTCATGCACTCCCTCGCGGAATGACGCGAGAGTTTGGGATAGAGCTTGGCGGGTTTGTACACCAACTCTAGATTTAAAAGCAATGTTGTATACCCTTGGATTACTATTATTATTAAATATAAGAAAAAGAGAGAGAAATGCAATTTCGACTTAACATAAATTAGCGAAAAGCCAGTATAAGTATTTAAGTCCTCCACTCATTAAACAAAGACTACAATTTAGAATAAACTTCATGGCCTCACCTAAGAATCCCCTTATGTACCGATTACACTAATATTACAAGCTTTTCATTACATTTCTTATTAGATCTTAGTTGAGAGGAAAAAATTTACTGTCAACTAACCAAAAACATTGTTAACTTGCTTCGTACCAATCTAAAATGAGTTGGATTTCCAAAAAAAAATGGCATGTTACTATGACCTAAAATGAATGACGGTCCTATCTAAATGCATGAAAATTAAAAGAAATAAAAATGAAAAAAAAATAAAAATGAATGCAATGCAGACTCCCCTCACAGTTGAACAAAACAGTGTCCACACTTTAAACAAGTTTCCTATATTTGAAAGATAATACCCAAAGATGAATGAGATGCAAAATGATCTTTAAAATAAAATGCGGTTTAACAACTATATGCGAATGAAAATCATATGCAAAATGAAATCTGTGATGATGGTGAATGTTTTGTGAAAAGTGATGCTTTCTGTTTCCCCCGCACTTGCCTCTATCAAAAATGATGTATGATGATTTCGTATCTAACTTTTGAGATACAAGAGGCATGTCAATAAATTCTGAAATAAGAATCCTCCCCACGCAAAAAAAATTGTGACAATGATTTTTTCTGTTCAGATGAAGATTACCATAATCCCATAAATTTGAGTGTTTAACTATAATTTCTTTTGATGATATGGAATTATGATTATCTTTGAGACATTCCATATATTCATTCTCGTCATTTAAAAGTTTAAGTTCGTATTCAAAAAGTTTTTCAAAAGATATAGAAGACATGTTTATTGAAGTAAAAGAAGCTTTCCGAAGAGCTAAATCTGACGTTTCATCCACATATATTCCTATCATGTTGACTTGTCCTATTTCAGAATCAAAGCGAGAAGAACAACTCAAAAATTCCATCAAAACCACAAAAAGGAACAACTTAAAACAAACTGGAAAATAAACTTGAAAAACTATTTTTTTGAAAAGAAAAGAAAAAAGAAAAAAAACAATCGAAAAGGAGAAAAAACTAAAAAAAAAAGGGAGAGAAAAAACTAACAAACTGACTCGACTAAAAAAATAAGATAAGCAAAACTACTTATGTTAACAAAATTAAAAATTAAGCCTAAAAAATTAAAACTCGCTTTTTTTTCTTTTAAAGATAGCTAAGATTGCAAATTGAAAAAAGAAAAAAAAAATCTCAAAGATGAGCTCAACAAGTCAGAACTGAATGAAAACAACTCAAACAGTTGACTAGATCACACTAAAAATTAGGCAGAATAGCTAACAACTAAGAAACAATTCATAGAAGATTCATAACCATGAAGGAAACTGTGTGTAACAGCCCGCATTTTATGTATCGGAGGATCATAAAATATTTTTATTTTATTCCCTGAGGGTTGGATCATTCTCATATTTTAATATGTTGTTTATGGGGATGTGAGACATATCCAAATTTTTACCAATTTTGTTTGTGACCATTTTGCTCCTGTCAGTCTTGAACAGGGCATAACTTCTAACTCGGATCGAATTAGGTGCTGAGGTTGGTCTCATTGAAAGGAAATGATGTTTCCCATTCTATAGAGTGGTCACATTAAAGGTTTGGCTCAGCGGTTTGGGAAGCATCACTGTTTTAAGGTTTTACAGTTGGCTGTTCAGATTTTTAGACCATTGTTGGGCTGATTTGAAAGGGCCCAATAGTGAGCTGGTGGAAGGCTATAAATAGGGGGTAAGAGGCATGGAGAATTTTTTACTTTCTCCATTCTCTCATTTGGAAGAGCTAGGGGTCCTTTTATTGCTCCATCTTTTACACCTTTCCACCGTTAGAGCCAAAAGAATAGAAGATCTACATTACTTGAATCTAGATCTACACAATTCCAAGAGAGAGTTCATTGAATCGAAGAGTTTAGAGCAAATTCTTCGCTGTCCAAAGTTGAGATTTCATCGTTTTGTGTTGTTTTGGAGAATTGGTGAGTGATATGCATCTCTCACACGGATTCAATCAAGTATATGAGTTCTATGATCTTAATTTCATCATTTTCAAGTCGTTTTCCTTATATCTACATCATGGTAAGTTTATTTTCATATGAGTCACAATAGAATCTAATCTAGTAACTTTAAACCGGTGATTTCTATGTCATTTTATATATTTATGCAAGTTAGATCCATCGTTTTAGTTTAATTATCGAATTATCACCATTTAGAACATTTTCTATGATTTAATGATGATAATGGTTATTTTGATGTTATTGATGATTTGTTGAAGTGTTTATGATTGATTTAGATGATTGGGATACATGGATTTCATCATCGTTGTCCTTTGTCGAAGACTTGGTCAAAATTGGAGTTATTCTGGTCAGATATGGAGTTAAGTCGTTATTCCTTGAGTCATGTCGTTTTTCTTCTTCTCCAAGAAAGAGTTAGACCGCAAGAATGAGTCAGATCGTGAAAATCAGGCCGTCGGAATCATTTTCATACATTGAAGCTTTGGGTTGTTGGTTCTAGCCCAGGTCGTGGGGAAGATTAAGGTCGATTTGTTGGAATCTTGGAGCGAGTATGGTGTTTCAGGTTGGAACTTCAAGCTGTGGGAATTAGGTCGTTGCAACGACCTAAGACAGAGAGTTGTTGGAACTGCTTCAGACCATGGCATAAAGTTTGATGGAGTTAGGTCAAGATGACGTTAGGTCGTTGAAGGCATCTTAGGTCGTGGTGGAGCATGGACTACTGGAGGGATTAAGTCGTTGGTCTGCGGGGTAATGCTTTGTAGTTCCAAGTCATGGGATGGCTTCAGGTCATTAAAGATCTCGTGTGTACTGAGGAAGACGAAGTAAGTGAAACAACCTAATCAGGTCGTTAGGTCGTGGCGAGGCTTGGTATTCAGGTCGTATGAAGGATGGGTTGGCTCAAGGGGGTCAGGTCATTGTGTCAGGTCATGGGTGAGTTAGGTCAGTCGGACGACCTAGGGTTGGTGACGACCTGAGTATGCTAAACCTTATGTTGATGATTTTCTTTGGTTCAAGAATGGTGATGACTCCGAAGTGAATTCAAGTGAGAATGTCGAAGTAATGAGATATGTTTGTTGATCGTGAAATGCAACGAATGTAATTGCAACTCAAAGGTGTTATGAGTTTGTTGATAATGGTTGCATGGTCGCCGTCGAGGTCGACTAGAGAGACAGAAGGCCAATGAATTGTCATTGTCGTAGGTTCTAGCAGACTCAAAACAGGGGTATGTCTAAAAGACTAGTTGTATGGTCGAGTACCCTAGGTATCGTTGAAAGGCCTAGGTACGTATCGTTGAAAGGCATATAAAGTTTTAGCTAGAACTGGGGTTACCATTAGCCCTTGACATATGGAAGTGTTGGTCGTCATACAATCAACGATGGTTTTGAAGCAGGGTTGGAGGTGATAGACGGAGTCTATCATGGATGATTGGTTGCTTTGTTTGTATCATCTCACGTAGATTGTCCAGCATTGAAGGAGGTGTTTCTTGGGTGTTTGTCTGATATTGGTTTAGGCCTCTTGGGCTTGTTCTTGAGGGATGTTGAATTCAATTAGGATGGTTTACGTAAGATATATAATATGGGTACCATGAGTGTTATTGTTTGTTGCTTCTGATTGCCATGAATGAATGATTTTTCTAGTTGATATGGATGTATGGTTGTAATGTTGGATGTAAAGGCTATCAATGTCCGATGTGGAGAAGACGGGGTTGAGTTCTTCTCTTGGTAGGGACGATGTTGCTGTAACACCCCACGTCCGTTAGTGTCACTCACAAAGGGAATGCACTAAGTTCTGTGGAGCATTTAAGGTAAAAGATGCAGATAAATTACAAGACAGACAGAAATTAAACAGCGGAAAATAAAACTTTGCTTTATTGATAAAATAGTTTGTACAATAATTTCTTTACAATATCAGAGTATCATCTGTCTTACAAAATAAGAAGCATAAAACAAACTTTATATTCCCCAATTTTAGCAAGAGCAGGCATAGCATCTGAGAAGAGAATCCAAGCAAAACTTCGACAAATCTTCAAGCTGGGGAAGAGTGACAGTCCAACTTAACCTGAGCTATACTATTCCCTCCTTTACTACCTGGGGGGGGGAACGGAAGAAAAGAAGACGAAAGGAAAACAGAGTCAGACATAAAGCCTGAGTAAGTTCAGTAACTTCTAGCATATGAACATGGAACAACAAAACGACATGAATTAACTGAATACAAGATTACGCCATGACGATAGGGTCAACAAGATTAGACAAGGTAATCACAAGATATGCTAAGATAAGATAAACTGGATACGCTTTAATACTTTCGCCGCTTCGCTCTAATACTTCGCCGCTTCGCTATTTCCTTGTTATACTGATTTCTATATCTCTGCACCACCTATCTAGTGTCCGAACTAGTAATGATAACGTGATCCCAATCCCTGTATTTTCCATTGCCTTCCGACATACATTCATTATTTATTACCTAGATCAAATCTAGGGTTTTCTATCAAGTGCTTTCTAGATTTAACTAGAGTCTACGCTATCTGCTGAACGCTTCTCGGATTCAGGATTTATGCCACCTAGTCCAACTAGGGATTATGCTTCCTGTCGAACGATGCCCCCAAGTCTAGGACACACTACCTAGAGTGGTATATGTTCCTATACTTCCCCACGCCTGTATCGCGAATCGTTATCGCTTGTCTAGATGCACATGTCCTGTAATGTGCGACCTGAGTCCTGTGTCAGGGCAAATCAAGGAATACAGAACTCGGTCGGGAGCTTTCAGATATCTGCCGATGCAGATGCTAAGGTCTGTTTTTATTCCAGTGGCTATGGTCCCACTTGACCCCTCCCTCAGCTAATGAAAGGCACTCTTTGTAAAATGAGAACTATACGCCGGCCCCCGGTGCCCCACTATCCTATGGCCATCCTCACCCATAACTAGATAGCAATTATGGTCTTTTGGAGTTCTCCGCCTTTCCGCTTCACGTATCTCGACTGACTCAAGATGGATGGTAGACGACGAGTTGCTATCACAGGGCTACCGTTTTCTCGCCGAATCACGCCGGTCCATCCTAGTCTTTAGGTTTCCATATATATTGCAACCAAGGCATACCCCTAGTTCTTCTACGCAGACCTTAACCTCTGTGAGCCCAGGAGAATCATCTGCAGCCTCACAGAGGGATACCAAGAGTACCCTCACGTCCCCTCGAAGCCTCGGGCTTCGTAACCCAATTCGTTGGAGCCTTTTTTTTTAACTCAGACGGACATTCGCTCCTTCCCGTGTTATACTAAGAATTACTACTTAGTTTTACCAACTAAGATTTACCACTTAGTTTCCAGAATCGGTTTTTTCTAAGGTTTACTACTTAGTTCCCTTTCCCGTCAATTTGGATTGGTTAAGTGTCATTAGTCAATTCAAGCCAACTTAACCCTCTTCATTCATCCTGTTATATTGGTTAAGTGTTATCAGTAATTCATGTTGACTTAACCCCACAACAAACCAAGTTATATTGGTTAAGTATTTCTTATTACTTAACCCTACCCCTTTCACCCTGTATTGGTTAAGTGTTCCTTTTTAACTTAACCTTGCCCGTCTGTCTTAACTAACATGTTATTAATGGTTAAGTATTATCCCTTCATGTTTAGACTTAACCCTATTCCTTTATCAAAATATGATGGTTAAGTGTTCAAGTTTACTTAACCCTACGGTCTAGCCCAGCTAACATATCAAATTGGCTAAGTGTATTAACTTTACTTAACCCCGCTTTCTAGACTAGTTAACATGTTAATTTGGCTAAGTGTTTTCTTAGTTACTTAACCTCTACAAATCTTGTCTTGTTAACATGAGTTTGGTTAAGTGTCCCCGTGGACTTAGCCCTCCATTCTAGCTTAACTGTGCTTAAGTTGGTTAAGTGTTCCTATGGACTTAACCCTCCCATTCTAGCTTAACTGTATGAACCTAACCCCACCTACCAGTCTTGTTATCATGTTGAGTTGGTTAAGTGTCTTGGTTAACTTAACCCTAGCATTCTTGTTCTAGCTTTAAGTAAATAAATTAAAGCCACGACCACTCACATTAGACAGATATTGTTGCGATTACTGGATGTGCCGGTTGGTTCCGGGCATGTTTACATCGCAACTCAGTCTAAGCTCGGGTTAGGCCTATTCATGTTTTCTAGTTCAAAGGGTTTTGATTAATTTTCAAATCAGGTTTTGAAAGTAACCATCCTGTCCATCGGATCAGTTAGGGATAGCCAGGGAGAGCAGGAAACTTGTATTTTCCAAACTCAAGCCTAGACACTATCCTCTCTGTCACCCTAGAACTTTCCGGTTTATTATTAAAAGAGATGTCGTTAATAAACCTTTAATTTGTCTAAATTAGTATTTCCTCATTTAGGACAAATTCTATAAGTAAATTAATCCTAATTTACTTATTTCCCAATTACTCTTTTAATGTAAATTGTCAACATTTATTCTTACGGCCCATTGTCCCCTCTATATCATGTTTATGCTTTTTGGTATGTAAACCGTACCAAATGAAGTGTCACTAACCATGATTTTGCTAATCCTGACAATTACTCCCAATTATGGACAATTTCAAGTTTATGCCAATATACTTATCGAGCCAAATTAGCTAATCCAATTCTGATTTAACATTCTAATTCACGTCAAACTAGACTTATTACTCTAGCTCACTATTCATGTAAATACTAGATTTACACGTCAATACAAGATTCAAATTACACATCTTATAATTCATGTCAAATTTATCCAATTTGCATTTCTATGAACATGCCATAATACATGTTCCCAATTTATGCCAATTTCCAAGTTAAACTACGTTTTAGTAAATTTCATATTTTGCCCCAAATCGCATTCCCACCGTTCGTACAATCGTGTTTCAATCTAGATTATAGATAAATCTAGATTCGTAGCAAATAGGGAATGAACCAAAGATTGCTATGAAAAGGATAGATATAATAACTGGCATAAAATGGTTTTGAATAACGACGTAGGTTCAAGAACATGGGTAGACCTAACTAAATAGGTAAATTCCCAAGGTCTAAAACCAAGAATAGACAGAATAGAGACTGAGGTTCAAGAACATGGGTAGACCTAACTTAATAGGTAAATTCCCAAGGTCTAAAACCAAGAATAAACTGAATAGAAAGCCAGGCCTAGATCCAAAATAAACAACATGGTTTTATAACTACAATGTCATGGGCATAAATAATAATCTTATATCCATAGATATAGGCAATAATCCTCACAGTTCAAATGAATCACAGTCATAGGCGATGTTCATAGTCATAGGCAACGTTCATAGTCATAGGAAATGTTCATAGTCATATGCAATAGTCCTCACAGTTCAATGAATCACAGTCTTAGGCGATGTTCATAGTCATAGGCAATGTTTTATGTCCCAAAATCAAAGGCTTATGTTTATAGTTCCAAGGCATATGGTTCCAAAGTCCATAGTTTCACCGTCACAGTCTTATTGGTCATCGAATCACAACAGTTCTTAATTAGGTCCAAAGGTACAAGCACTGATTCAAGAAGAAAGATTAGGCATAGTCTTTTATCCCTTTAAGTTCATGTCACGAATAAAAACAAAACGTTCAAATCTAAAAATAACTGACTTACGGAGATTTAGATTAGAAAAGAAAGATGGCGATGCTATGATTCGTAGAAAATCATTTGTTGAAGTCGTTTGATCCTCCTTTTGAATCCTAGCTTGAATCTTTTCTTCTTGAAAGTCTTTTGAGCAGCATCTCCTCATCTTGTTTTATTATATATATATTATTTATTTATACATTTTAGAGGAGGGGAAGAAGCCATGTCTAACTAGAATCTTCGCAGCATAAGGGTAGAAAAAGAACTGTGAATAGAGAAGAAGACCAGGCCTGCTTATATAGTGCTAGGCGGACGAACCTGGTCAGAAAACGTGACCAAATACAGCAGAACGAACCAGCTACAGAAAGCTGGAAAAAGCGGGCAGGTCGACACCCGTGTCGACTGGGCAGTCGACACGGGGGGGGGGGGGGTGTCGACTGCGCAGTCGACACCCCTGTCGACTTGACCTGGGCGGGAATTTTCCCGCCCTGCCCCCTGCGCGTTTTAATTTCGAATTTAACTCTATTTTAAACTGTTTTGAACTTGGAATTTTCTGAAAACTTTGACGGGCCATATCTTGGTCATACGGACTCCGATTTTCAAAAACTCGGACTCTATTTCGTGTATTTTTCCGAGACGAACGCAATGGCGCAGCCCGTTTCACTTGATTTTGATTTTAACTTTTAATTCTTCCTTGATTTGCGAATCTTAGTGTTACAGAATTACGGGGTGTTACATTCTCCCCCACTTAAAAGGATTTCGTCCCCGAAATCTCCAAGTTAGGAAGAATGTGTCCTACCATCCAATCACCCATCTACTAAACTATTCAATCACAGGCATCCATTGTCCTTAAAAGATTTCTAATGCCCTCATGTTCATATGCATAGTGTGTGTATATGTCTTTATCTAATGCAAAATCAGGCGGTCTACTGATTCAGTTGACCTCCTTAATGCGAATTATGTCAGTGCCATGCGTCCAATCATGTATGCAAGCATCCCTAGTTATGTAAATACTACATGCGTGCACAGCCATTCATCCATATGCAACATCCATATGATAACATATCAAGTTCAACTTACAAACAAATACATATCTGTAAATGCAATATGAAAGCGTCCGAACTTGATCTAGTGCCTAATACGTATGCATATGCATTCACGAGCAACCATTTGCAACCACTTGCAACCATTCAACCATAACATGTTTCAAATACAAGTTTACATCCATTGGCTTCTGCCTAAGGATCGATGATACGTCCTAGAGGATATACTTTGGAAAGAGAGAAACAATTATGCGTAAAGCTCCTACAAACAAAAGAAATCAAGGATGCACCCAAGGAAAAAGGGTATGATGCTAGTATCTAGCCTTCTTGAGCTTTACTCCACTGTATCTTAACTAATTTAACTTCACGATTGTAAAGTTTCTGACCTCCATCTCTAAAGTAAACAGATGTCAACTATGATACCAAGTGTATGTACTAAGATGATTAGAGGTCTCTCCCCTTAGCTTATCCATCACGCTATAACTATGAGGGTAAAAAGGTCACTATGCACTTTCTAGAGTGCCTGCCACAACTATTCATTTCTCACGCAAACAACCCTAGTCGAACTCGACATTCCTCAAGTACAAGCCCCAAAGGCCTGAACCAATATTAGACAAGCACCCAAGGAATACCTCCTTCGAATTTAGACGATCTACGTGAGGTGATATAAGCAAACTCGATAGCTATTCTCAAATACCCTACTAACCAAAAATAAACTGGTCGGACCACCAATTGGATTTGAGACTCTAGTGGGATCCTTTTACTATACAAGTGCTATGGTGCAGAGACTCAGTTATGGAAGTGGGTATGAACAGTTGCAAAGCGCTAAAACCGAAAGAGTACGGACAGAAAACTAGACTCTTCCAACAGAACTTTACTACCTTTTTCCTAGGTACGCTTGGTGGTGAAAGTATGTACTTGCCCTTCTAAAAATCTTGTTCCTCGTTCTTGCCCTTGTCCTTAATTATATGCCCTATTATACCCTAGTAAAGATACTTCCTCTTGTCCTAGGTTTTATAATTTCTTTCTCCTTCGTGAGCTAAATCTACATCCATGAATTCCTCATCCTCGGGTTGTGCTCCTTAGCCAAACTCCTCATCCCCTTCTGTGTGTAGTCATGTTGACAAATCCCTCGAAAGCTGCTTCCATCGTACGGAAAACCCTACTAAGCTTGAAAGAAAACTGGCCGTAGGTGAAACTACTACGGTTATAGATGGAAGTCGGGCACTACTTCGCCCTTCGATGAGGTTACCTCCCAGAAAGCCAGGAGCCCCAGAGACTCAAGAAAGAAGGAGACAAAAATTCAAACAGAGGAAGAGAAGACAATGCGTATGGCTTTGGGGAATATGCCTTTAAAACAAATCTTTTCTCTTGAAAATGCTTCTTTTAAAACCGTTTTGAAAATAATTTTTCAAATCTTTTATCTGATCCGGTAACCTTCAGCTCTGATACCACGTGTAACACCCCACGTCCGTTAGTGTCACTCACAAAGGGAATGCACTAAGTTCTGTGGAGCATTTAAGGTAAAAGATGCAGATAAATTACAAGACAGACATAAATTAAACAGCGGAAAATAAAACTTTGCTTTATTGATAAAATAGTTTGTACAATAATTTCTTTACAATATCAGAGTATCATCTATCTTAGAAAATAAGAAGCATAAAACAAACTTTATATTCCCCAATTTTAGCAAGAGCCAGCCATAGCATCTGAGAAGAGAATCCAAGCAAAACTTTGACAAATCTTCAAGTTGGGGAAGAGTGACAGTCCAACTTAACCTGAGCTATACTATTCCCTCCTTTACTACCTGGGGGGAGGGGACGGAAGAAAAGAAGACGAAAGGAAAACAGAGTCAGACATAAAGCCTGAGTAAGTTCAGTAACTTCTAGCATATGAACATGGAACAACAAAACGACATGAATTAACTGAATACAAGATTACGCCATGACGATAGGGTCAACAAGATTAGACAAGGTAATCACAAGATATGCTAAGATAAGATAAACTGGATACGCTTTAATACTTTCGCCGCTTCGCTCTAATACTTCGCCGCTTCGCTATTTCCTTGTTATACTGATTTCTATATCTCTGCACCACCTATCTAGTGTCCGAACTAGTAATGATAATGTGATCCCAATCCCTGTATTTTCCATTGCCTTCCGACATACATTCATTATTTATTACCTAGATCAAATCTAGGGTTTTCTATCAAGTGCTTTCTAGATTTAACTAGAGTCTACGCTATCTGCTGAACGCTTCTCGGATTCAGGATTTATGCCACCTAGTCCAACTAGGGATTATGCTACCTGTCGAACGATGCCCCCAAGTCTAGGACACACTACCTAGAGTGGTATATGTTCCTATACTTCCCCACGCCTGTATCGCGAATCGTTATCGCTTGTCTAGATGCACATGTCCTGTAATGTGCGACCCGAGTCCTGTGTCAGGGCAAATCAAGGAATACAGAACTCGGTCGGGAGCTTTCAGATATCTGCCGATGCAGATGCTAAGGTCTGTTTTTATTCCAGTGGCTATGGTCCCACTTGACCCCTCCCTCAGCTAATGAAAGGCACTCTTTGTAAAATGAGAACTATACGCCGGCCCCCGGTGCCCCACTATCCTATGGCCATCCTCACCCATAACTAGATAGCAATTATGGTCTTTTGGAGTTCTCCGCCTTTCCGCTTCACGTATCTCGACTGACTCAAGATGGATGGTAGACGACGAGTTGCTATCACAGGGCTACCGTTTTCTCGCCGAATCACGCCGGTCCATCCTAGTCTTTAGGTTGCCATATATATTGCAACCAAGGCATACCCCTGGTTCTTCTACGCAGACCTTAACCTCTGTGAGCCCAGGAGAATCATCTGCAGCCTCACAGAGGGATACCAAGAGTACCCTCACATCCCCTCGAAGCCTCGGGCTTCGTAACCCAATTCGTTGGAGCCTTCTTCTTTTTTTACTCAGACGGACATTCGCTCCTTCCCGTGTTATACTAAGAATTACTACTTAGTTTTACCAACTAAGATTTACCACTTAGTTTCCAGAATTGGTTTTTTCTAAGGTTTACTACTTAGTTCCCTTTCCCGTCAATTTGGATTGGTTAAGTGTCATTAGTCAATTCAAGCCAACTTAACCCTCTTCATTCATCCTGTTATATTGGTTAAGTGTTATCAGTAATTAATGTTGACTTAACCCCACCACAAACCAAGTTATATTGGTTAAGTATTTCTTATTACTTAACCCTACCCCTTTCACCCTGTATTGGTTAAGTGTTCCTTTTTAACTTAACCTTGCCCGTCTGTCTTAACTAACATGTTATTAATGGTTAAGTATTATCCCTTCATGTTTAGACTTAACCCTATTCCTTTATCAAAATATGATGGTTAAGTGTTCAAGTTTACTTAACCCTACGGTCTAGCCCAGCTAACATATCAAATTGGCTAAGTGTATTAACTTTACTTAACACCACTTTCTAGACTAGTTAACATGTTAATTTGGCTAAGTGTTTTCTTAGTTACTTAACCTCTACAAATCTTGTCTTGTTACCATGATTTTGGTTAAGTGTCCCCGTGGACTTAGCCCTCCGTTCTAGCTTAACTGTGCTTAAGTTGGTTAAGTGTTCCTATGGACTTAACCCTCCCATTCTAGCTTAACTGTATGAACCTAACCCCACCTACCAGTCTTGTTATCATGTTGAGTTGGTTAAGTGTCTTAGTTAACTTAACCCTAGCATTCTTGTTCTAGCTTTAACTAAATAAATTAAAGCCACGACCACTCACATTAGACAGATATTGTTGCGATTACTGGATGTGCCGGTTGGTTCCGGGCAGGTTTACATCGCAACTCAGTCTAACCTCGGGTTAGGCCTATTCGTGTTTTCTAGTTCAAAGGGTTTTGATTAATTTTCAAATCAGGTTTTGAAAGTAACCATCCCGTCCGTCGGATCAGTTAGGGATAGCCAGGGAGAGCAGGAAACTTGTATTTTCCAAACTCAAGCCTAGACACTATCCTCTCTGTCACCCTAGAACTTTCTGGTTTATTATTAAAAGAGATGTCGTTAATAAACCTTTAATTTGTCTAAATTAGTATTTCCTCATTTAGGACAAATTCTATAAGTAAATTAATCCTAATTTACTTATTTCCCAATTACTCTTTTAATGTAAATTGTCAACATTTATTCTTACGGCCCATTTTCCCCTCTATATCATGTTTATGCTTTTTGGTATGTAAACCGTACCAAATGAAGTGTCACTAACCATGATTTTGCTAATCCTGACAATTACTCCCAATTATGGCCAATTTCAAGTTTATGCCAATATACTTATCGAGCCAAATTAGCTAATCCAAATCTGATTTAACATTCTAATTCACGTCAAACTAGACTTATTACTCTAGCTCACTATTCATGTAAATACTAGATTTACACGTCAATACAGGATTCAAATTACACATCTTATAATTCATGTCAAATTTATCCAATTTGCATTTCTATGAACATGCCATAATACATGTTCCCAATTTATGCCAATTTCCAAGTTAAACTACGTTTTAGTAAATTTCATATTTTGCCCCAAATCGCATTCCCACCGTTCGTACAATCGTGTTTCAATCTAGATTATAGATAAATCTAGATTCGTAGCAAATAGGGAATGAACCAAAGATTGCTATGAAAAGGATAGATATAATAACTGGCATAAAATGGTTTTGAATAACGACGTAGGTTCAAGAACATGGGTAGACCTAACTAAATAGGTAAATTCCCAAGGTCTAAAACCAAGAATAGACAGAATAGAGACTGAGGTTCAAGAACATGGGTAGACCTAACTTAATAGGTAAATTCCCAAGGTCTAAAACCAAGAATAAACTGAATAGAAAGCCAGGCCTAGATCCAAAATAAACAACATGGTTTTATAACTACAATGTCATGGGCATAAATAATAATCTTATATCCATAGTTATAGGCAATAATCCTCACAGTTCAAATGAATCACAGTCATAGGCGATGTTCATAGTCATAGGCAACGTTCATAGTCATAGGAAATGTTCATAGTCATATGCAATAGTCCTCACAGTTCAATGAATCACAGTCTTAGGCGATGTTCATAGTCATAGGCAATGTTTTATGTCCCAAAATCAAAGGCTTATGTTTATAGTTCCAAGGCATATGGTTCCAAAGTCCATAGTTTCACCGTCACAGTCTTATTGGTCATCGAATCACAACAGTTCTTAATTAGGTCCAAAGGTACAAGCACTGATTCAAGAAGAAAGATTAGGCATAGTCTTTTATCCCTTTAAGTTCATGTCACGAATAAAAACAAAACGTTCAAATCTAAAAATAACTGACTTACAGAGATTTAGATTAGAAAAGAAAGATGGCGATGCTATGATTCGTAGAAAATCATTTGTTGAAGTCGTTTGATCCTCCTTTTGAATCCTAACTTGAATCTTTTCTTCTTGAAAGTCTTTTGAGCAGCATCTCCTCATCTTGTTTTATTTTATATATATTATTTATTTATACATTTTAGAGGAGGGGAAGAAGCCATGTCTAACTAGAATCTTCGCAGCATAAGGGTAGAAAAAGAATTGTGAATAGAGAAGAAGACCAGGCCTGCTTATATAGTGCTAGGCGGACGAACCTGGTCAGAAAACGTGACCAAATACAGCAGAACGAACCAGCTACAGAAAGCTGGAAAAAGCGGGCAGGTCGACACCCGTGTCGACTGGGCAGTCGACACGGGGGGGTGGTATCGACTGCGTAGTCGACACCCCTGTCGACTTGTCCTGGGCGGGAATTTTCCCGCCCTGCCCCCTGCGCGTTTTAATTTCGAATTTAACTCTATTTTAAACTGTTTTGAACCTGGAATTTTCTGAAAACTTTGACGGGCCATATCTTGGTCATACAGACTCCGATTTTCGAAAACTCGGACTCTATTTCGCGTATTTTTCCGAGAGGAACACAATGGTGCAGCCCGTTTCCCTTGATTTTGATTTTAACTTTTAATTCTTCCTTGATTTGCGAATCTTACTGTTACAGAATTACGGGGTGTTACAGTTGCGGTTCGGTGGAGAGCAGGAGGCTAGCTTATTATCTTTTCTCCTATATACTATCTGTATTTCTGCTGTTTCATTGTCTTTTTCTTTGAGCGCTGTAGTAAGGAAAATTTGTATAGACATATGTTGAAATACAGGCGTTTGTATATACTTTCTAGTTGTTATGAAAGTTTGGTGTTGTTCTGCTCAAATATGCTTCACTATTATTGTTTGTTGTATATGTTCTATTATATCTTATCCTTGCGTCGTGAGTTATACGACATGTTTCGCTTATGTTTACTAACTCTGATGATCTTCCGTAGCTGCCTGGCACACCTTTCAGCGCATCATTCCTCTTGTTTAGTATATGGGCTATGGGCGGTCATCACATTTGGTATCAGAGTTCTGGTTAACGATTTTAACCAAAGCTCGAAGACGTAATTACACATGAGAGACATATTTGTAGATTTCAGTTAGTTGTATAATATATAATAGTCTATATAATATAGTCGTGTTTGAACTTCATTAGCATCTTTTTCTTGCAAGTGGCTGATCATTCTAATTTGCAGATTTAGAATGAGTCGACGTGCTTCAAGACATACTGCTAGGGAGGGGGTTGTGCCTAAAAGGGGAAATGGCGATGCACCATTTTACCCAACCATGTTTGAGGCCATTATGTAGCCATTTATGAGAAGGATACCCGCTCCAGTCGCAGCCACAGTAGATGTAGGTGTGCATGTTCCTAGGGTTGTGGATTTCGCAAAGCTTTGTAAGAACTACAGATCTCTGGGAGGAAGACGATTCAAAGGAACGGAGCCAACTAAAGAAGTTCCGAGGTGGTTGGATTCTTGTATTTGCATCTTTGGGGACTTGATGCAACTAAGAGAAAGCTTGTGTCAAGGTAATTGCAGGGCAGAGCCATAAAATAGTGGAATTCAGTTATGTTTGAGACTCCGGAAGAGGGGATAACTTGGGAACAGTTCCAAGTTAAGTTCGAGACGATGTTTATCTCCACTGTTCAGAAATATGTTCTATTAAATAAATTTGTGGAGTTGAAACAGAATGGTGGGCCAGTGGTTGATTATGTTTCAGATTTCAAGGCCTTGTCCAGATATGCTCGTTCATACATTAATACACCCTATCAAAAGAACATGAAGTTTGTTATGGGTTTGAATACCTACATAGGAAGACCGCTGATGGAATATCCTGATGATTCATTCGAGAAGCCTTTGGAAAAAGCCATGAGACGTGAAAGCTTGTTTCCAAAAGAAGAAGCTATTATTGTTGCAACCGTGGAAGCTCCCAAACCACAACAAGGTGGAAATAACAAAAGAAGAGGAAGCCATAGCAATAGAAAGGAAAGGATGGAAAGAAGAAGCCTAAGAATGAGGTGGTTTTCTATAACTGCCAATAGAAGGGTTGTTTCTCTAATGAGTGTAAGAATCCCAAAGCTGAGAAGAAGTGCTTCAAGTGTGGAATGCCTGGTCATGGGAAGAACGATTGTCCAGAATCAGCTAACGGTAAACAAGTTATGAAGGCTTATGCTTTGGAAGACATACCATCTTCTTCAAGAGCTCCTATTGTAGAGGAGAAAGGAAAGGGTGTCATCGTCCAAGGTAGTCTTTCTATTTGAAATGTTTCGGTTCGAGTGCTGTTTGATACTAGAGCATCACATTCATTCATTTGTAATGAGCTTGTGTTCCGCTTGGATTTGGAACCCGAGATTTGTGATAGACCTTTGATATTGACTCATCCAGTTGAGGGTCCGTCCAGCCTTTGTACGCTTTGTCATGGTCTTGTGTTATCGAGCCATGGTTGCTCATTTGTGTGTGATTGCATTTTTCTTAACTTTGCTGGGTTTGGGATTATCTTGGGCATTGATTGGCTGAAGAGGTATCCGGCAAGAGTGAATTGGGGAAAACTTGAGGTGCAAGTCGGGGATTTGGAAGGGCGAAAGGTGTTGATTCGGTGTAAGCTCGAGGATGGTGTGTTTGTGAGCTATTTATATTCGCTTGAGATTCTACAAAAAGACTTGTCATCTATGCTAATCGCTAATGAGTTTAGGGATGTCTTTGACGAAGTTAAAGGTTTACCGCTGCATCATGAGGTTGAGTTAGGATTGATTTGGTCGAGGATGCTAGACCTGTCGTTATGCCTCTTAGGTGGATGGCGCCTAAGGAACAGCTAGAGATAGAGGTGCAAGTTCGTGACCTTTTAGGGAAAGGATTAATTTAGAGAAGTGTATCCGAGTGAGGTGCACCAGTTGTGTTTGCAACCAAGGCAGATGGCTCGTTGATATTGTGTGTGGACTATCATGAGCAGAATAAGGTGACTAAGAAGATCAGGTATCTGTTGCCGAGGATCGATGAATGACTTGTTCGACCAGCTTCACGAAGCCAAAGTGTTTTCTCAAATGGATTTGGCAACTGGATTTCACCAGTCGAGGGTGGCGAAGGACGGTGTATCGAAGACTTCTTTTAGGATATCATCGGGTTTCTTTAAATGGTTGGTAATGCCATTTGGGTTGACTAATGCGCCATCGTATTTTTTGGATCTTGTGAATAGTGTTTTCAGAGATCAGTTGAACAAGTTCGTACTTGCATTCGTGGATGATATTCTAGTTTATTCTCAAAATAAGGAAGAGCACAAGACACGCTTGCGAGTTGTTATGGAAATCTTGTGAAAGCATCAGCTGAGAGCTAAGTTTTCAAAGTGTCACTTCTGGAAAGGTGATAGGCCATGTAGTTTCTGGAAATGGAATAGCGGTTGACACCGCTAAGGTGTAGCAATCCAGGACCGTGATAGACCTAAGAATGCAACAAACGCAAGAAGTTTCCTTGGTTTGGTAGGATATTACCAACGGTTTATCAAGTATTTCTCCAAGATAGATGCACCATTAATAGGATTAACGAAGAAGAACCAGGTGCTCACATGGGATGCAAAGTGTGAGCAAGCGTTTGGAATCCTGAAAGAGAGATTGACGAGTGCTCCTGTGTTAACCATTACGAGTGGGAATGAAGAAATGGTGGTATATGCCGATGCATGTGGTACTGGAATTGGAGCAGTGCTAATGCGGAAGGATAAGGTTATGGCCTATGCAATTCGACAGATATAGCCACATGAAAGGAATTTTCCAACTTATGATTTAGAGTTGGCATTTATTGTGTTTGCTCTGAAGATGTAGTGGCATTACTTGTTGGGAGTTCGATCAGAGTTGTTTACAGATCACAAGTTATTGAAGTATCTTTTCTCCCAAAATGATTTGAACCTCCGGCAGCAATGGTGGTTAAGGTTTCTGGCATCATTTGATTTTGGTATAGCCTATACTCCAGGAAAAGGTGGTGTATTGGAAGATCTCCTAAGAGCTTGTGTATTGGACATCGGGGGATCATGGGAAGACCATCTACATCTAGTTGAGTTTGAGTATAATAATAGCTCACAATCGAGCATTGGGATGACACCATATGAGGCATTGTATGGTAGACCATGCAATTCTCCGGCATGTTGGTTGGAAATTGGAGATAAGTTGATACTTGAGCCAGAGATGATTAGGGAAACCTCAGATTATATAGAGATTGTTCGACAACAAATGAAAGCAACCCAAGATTACCAAAAGAGTTCCCCAATAAGCGTCGAAAAGATTCGGAATTTGACGTTGGAGACATGTTTTTCGTGAAGCATTTTGTTCGATTCAGAAGTAAAGGAAAGTTAGATCCTAGGTTCATTGGACCGTTTCCTATAGTTGAGCGTAATGGAAAGTTCGCATATAGATTGGAGTTACCCGAGAAGATGTCAAGTGTGCATAATGTTTTCCATTTGTTGTTTCTACGGAAGTGCATGCATGATTCGAATGTGGTGGTATCTCTAGAACATTACGAAGACCCAGAAGCAGAGATCGTAGTTACGAGACCTTGTAAGCTCATTCGTGATGTGGAGACTGGAATGAAACAACTTAGGAGGAAGACGTTTAAGCTAGTCTAGGTACAATGGTGTGAGGATGGCAACGATTGTACGTGGGAGATAGAAGAGAGCATGAAGGCGACCCATCCAAACTCTTTGTTGGTACGACCCGTTAGTATCATGTCACCTTACATCATTGTAACTTGTACTATTATGTTATTTTTAGAATTCCGCGTGCTAGGATAAGGTTATGGATGCATGGTTTGATGGCTGCTAGTTTGGGTAATAGAATCGGCTACTCATGAGTGATAAGCATGCGAAATTGTTTTGGTTTCTTGTGTTTGCTGGGGATTTCGGGGGCGAAAATCCTAAAGGGGGAGAAAGTAACAGCCCGCATTTTACGTATCGGACGATAAAAAAATATTTTAGTTTTATTCATAGAGGGTTGGATCATTCTAGTTTTCACCAAAAATGGCTCAAACACCAATGGTACGTGAACCGTAATTCACCAATATGATTTGAAATTGAAAGGAGCCACAACCACAAAGTAAATGGGAAAAAGTAAGTAAATGTGCAATGATTTTTATAGTGGTTCGATTTATAGTAGATCTACGTCCACTTTGGAAGCCATTTCATTATCATATGGGAGTTTTACAAAGTTCATCATCTCATACATCTCGTTTTCGCCCATTCTCTCTTTTACAATAATTTTCCTCTCTTTAATGACTTGATTCTCTCTAATCAGTTATGGAAGCCATTGGATCCTTTTAATTCGATGAACATGAGGGTGTAAACTTCACGCTTTGAGCACTTTGAGGATTAAGGAAGAGTCCAGTGCGGTTGGGATGTGAATCGAAACTTTTAGGAGGATTAATGGTGATAGGAGAGAACTTGAATGGAGCTTGAGACGATGGGAATGATGAGTCTCGGTTTGGAATTGATGGAGAGAGCTTGAATTGATCTCTAATGGAGGAAGGAGGAGACTTGCTCCATTTGGCGATGGAGGAAGATGAAGTGAGCTTTGGCGGCCATTAATGGAGCTTGAGAAGCTTTAGAATGGTGGAGAAAGGATTTGGGCAGCCCTTCGGGGTAGAGGAATCGGTCCCTTGAAGTGTAGTGAAATGGGGTATTTATAGGAGAAATTTGGACCTGGGTGGCAAAGATGTAATTATGGTCAACTGGGTATGGGGCGCACACCGATTTATTTACGAGTTTGCCACTAGACAGCTAGATGAGCGCCTTTTACAGCTGGCGCTAGGCTGGTATTAACTTGTACGCTCAGGAACGTGTCTGCGACCTCCATTTGCGCTAGTGAGCTGTTTATGCATGAACGAGCTTGCTATATTCTACAAATAAAGTGGCATCTGACCTTTCTATTCCTGTCATGTGCTTGTAAATATGGGAACATATATTACGGTTATGCCATCATTTCTTTTTTCATAGATCTGCTTATCCACTCTTTCAGGCGGAATTACTCGACCAGTATTGCATGACTGCTCGACCAACAGTGTACGACCAGTGGTGATCCGCTCAACTTCTCTATCATAGTTGATGACTAACTTCGTCTACTATATGGTGCAAGCGACTCTTGATGAACGACCGAGCTGGAGCTAGCGACCGACCACTGGTGCTCGAGCTTGTGACGGGGTAATGCTTTGTTCGACCACAGCCATGCTGGACTGGATTGCTCGACCTGTTGAGCTCGAGTATGGTGCTAGACCGTGACCTCTTAATGCAGTAGTGAAGCTCGACTTTAGCAAGACGAAGGCTGCTACTCCAGCCTAGTATTGCTCGCCTGAGAATTGGAAACGCGAACGACCAGAACCGCTAATGATGCGGTGAATGACCTCTCAGATGGGTGCTACTCAATCCGAGGTTGGCGAACTTGTTGCATGCATGGTGTTCGATATAATGTCTGAGTGGGTCTTTGTTGGTTAACATTTGCCCCTCGAAGCTTGTATTTTTCGTCTACGAGAAATGTGGGCTTTGAACTGAACATGGCTAGTGCAACTCGTGTTGATATCTAGTCATAGCTTTTGCTTGCTATGGCAAGTCATGCTTTGAGTTTGTATTCTTCATGGAACCTGTCCTGTAGTTAAAACAAGTACTTGCACAATTTTGGACTTATACTTTGCTATTGATCATCCACATCAATAATAGATTAGTTAAAATTATGACGAACCGAGTGACACGCCTATGCAGAACTACTTTGTTTAGATGTTTAAAATTCGTTAAATGTTGTTTGCATAGATACGGTACTCGAATTCGAATTCACAACGGTACTTGAGTTTTGCTAATCGATATGTATATTGATTGCAGATTTCAAGTTTCGCCTTTGTAATTAATTATACGATTCTACATGACGGTTTATGTTTTATAAAACGTGTACTTGCTCATATTAGAACTTTGATTCGAGTTTCCTTGATTATGGTTGACTGCTAGAGGTTTCTACTTTGTTTGTTAAAGCTATTCGAGCTTTCCAACATGTATGGAGCCCCTGAGCTTTGTCAACACAAGAGGAATTTTGATTTTAGCCGATTAGTTTGAGAGTTCTACTTGGAAAAGTTTTTATATCATTGTGCCCTCTCTTGGGAAGGTCTTATGTTTGGTGCCCCCACTAGGGGAGGACTTTGTGTTTTGTGCCCCCGCTCGGGGAGGACTTGGTATTTAATGATTGTGCCCCCGCTAGGGGAGGACTTTGGATTTAGTGCCCTCGCTTAAGAAGGTCTTTGGATTTTTAAATTTCACATTTGATATCTCAGATGCTACACAAATAGATTTATCATTCTTCACATCTTATTTTCATAAGCTACGCAAATGGATTTCATTCTTCACATCTAATATGTCAGATGCTACGCAAATGGATTTCATTCTTCACATCTGATATGTCAGATGCTATGCAAATGGATTGGGTTGCTGTTATATTGTTTCACGGGGTAGCTATTAGTCCCTTTGTTGGATGCTTGACTTGGCAAGCTATTCCGATTTAGTAATAGAGGCTTTGAACCTCTCACATGGGGAAGTACCCCTTCAACGAAAGTTACAGCTCTCGTATTTGTTTGTCACGGCGCTTGTTCGTTGTTTGGATCTTTACGACTTTTCCCATTCGCTTTCCAAGGTGGTGCTTTTCTATTTTGCATTTGTGCATTTTGATGTTTACGTCTTTTGGCACTTGAACTAACGTTGTTGGGGTCATGATGTTATAGGAACAAGCACTCGACAGATGGCCTGCAATATGAAATCATTCTTTAAGTAAGTTTTGATTTGACATATAATTTTGCAAGCAAGAATTTATTTAGACAGATATGCTCTTATCGTAGAGCTAATTTTCAGTGCATCACTTGTAGATTATTACAGGTTGTTTACAAGAAGTTTTGAATATAACAGAAAGTAAAACATGAACTAAAGTTGAAACAGAGCATGAAGCAGCGATGGCGATGTTGATCGCTCATTATGAGCCATTGAAATTAGAGCACCAATCATTGATCCTTAATTGAAGATCGGCCTTGGATCGACTTGAGCAGGAGCTCTATTGCTTGGATAAGACTGATTATTTGATGCCCCTGGCCCTTGAGAAGTTGCAGAAGGATTCATGGTCTACGGATTCTTTGCATACTATTGTGGCCTATTCTTCCTGGTTAACTCCTTGATGAGGTTCTTCAGGTGTCGGCACTCATTGGTGCTATGACCGGGCTGGTTGTGAAATCTGCAGAACTTCCCCGAGTTTGCTGCTTTGTCGTTTATCCTCATCGGATTTGGCTCTGCATACTCTTCAGAGTTCTTTTTTGCAAGATAGATATTTTCAGAAGTGTCATTCAAAGGCGTTAGCTCTAATGAGTTGAAAAGGTGAGACTTCTTAGTAGCCTTGTTACCATTCCCATCTTTGGCACATTTTTGCCCCTGATTACTCTTATGATTACATTGGGTAGCAGCATTTTTAGGGGCTTCAAGAAGCAGGTTAGCATCAATAATCTGAAGAGGTACAGGATTAGTGTCGACCCTCATGTACTCCTCGGCCTTTTTATAGAATTTCTCAAGCGTGTTCGGTTCCTTCATTTTAATCCATCTACCGAATTCTCTCTTCTCATCAATGGCGCCGATTAGAGACATTAAGATCATGCAGGGCTCGGGATTTCCTACTTCAGATACAGCATCATTAAATCTTTTGAGGAAAGCTTTGACATATTCTTCTGGATCCTGCTTCATTAACGTAAGAGAAATAACGTCCTTTGCCTTCGTAGCTTGCAGCCTGAACTACTCTTTGAATTTCAAAGTCAAACCATCGAATCGATTGATGGATTTGGGTGGTAATCTCGTGAGCCATAATGATGCGATGCCTTCTAGATAGAGAGGAAAGCACAAGCATTTGATCTCGTCCGTCGCCCTGGCTGCATTCATATGCCACTCGTATTTGTATAGGAAGTGATTCGGATCAAAAATTTTGTTATATGGAGGTAGAGTAGGATGAGTGAACTTTTTGGTGAATTCTGCTTTGCGAATCCTCTTTGTGAATGGATTTTGACTGAGGGAGAAGTCCAATTTCCTTTCACTATCCTTGCGATCCATGTTATCTTCCATGATTTTCTTTACCATATCTGTTATATATTCCTTCTAGTTGTGTCGCTTCGAAGAGCGGACTTCGAATCTCTTTTTCGGATGCTCGTCATGGCGAGTGATCGTGATTAGAGGATCTAGGTCCTTCACTTCCACCATGGGAAGGTGCTCCCGTAATGGGACTGCAACTCGTCGGTTATTTCGATTAGAATGTCGGTTATTTCGATTGGAATGGTTTTTAGCCTTCAACCTTGAGTCTTAGATATTAGCATTGCTTTTGTCAATAAACCCTTCCAAGTTTTCAATGTGAAGATGATCGGAGGTTGATGAATTTGCGTTCTCTTCAAGGTTGACATGGATCTTCGGAGGAGGAGCGGGATTCGCTTGAGCGTTTAGAAGAGAAATCATTTTATCCATTTAAGTTTGATTAGCATCCATTAATGTTTTATTAGCATCTATTAAAGCTTTGTTGGAGGATTCCATTCGTTGGCTCAAGTTAGCGACGACGGCATCTAATTCAGCTCTTGTCACTCTGGATCCACTTATCGAGTTTTTGCCAACTTCGAGACGGTTAGTTAGTGGCGTAGCTTCGTTGTTAGAAATTTCGTTGGGTGCTCCAACGGTTTTACTTGCAATCTTTTTTGACTTAGCCATTATCTCGGACATAATTTGAATTTATAAGAGAACTTCTCGATTAGGCTAGATCTTAGACTTGTAGAATCTATGGTAGAAGTAGGCTTAGAACTTCAATGCATAACTTTTGAGTTGGAGAGGAATGGGAACACGGCCCGACGGTGGGCACCAAATGTTTTCACCAAAAAAATGGCTCAAACACCAATGGTACTTGAACCATACTTCAACAATATGATTAGAAATTTAAAGGAGCCACAATCGCAAAGTAAACAGGGAAAAGTAAGTAAATGCACAAGGATTTTTATAGTGGTTCGATCTAGAGTAGATCTACGTCCATTTTGGATTCCATTTCATTATCATGCGGGAGTTTTACAAAGTTCATCATCTCATACATCTCATTTTGGCCCATTCTTTCTTTTACAATAATTTTCCTCTCTTTAATGAATTGAATCTCTCTAATCCGTTATGGAAGCCGTTGGATCCTTTGAATACGATGAGCATGAGGGTGTAAGCTTCACGGTTGGGCACTTTGAGGATCAACGAATAGCCCATGGCAGTTGGGATGTGAATCGAAGCTTTTAGGAGGATTAATGGTGGTAGGAGAGAACTTGAACGGAGCTTGAGACGATGGGAATGATGGGTCTCGGTTTGGAATGGATGAAGAGAACTTGAATTGATCTCTAACGGAGGAAGGAGGAGACTTGGTCCATTTGGCGATGGAGGAAGATGAAGTGAGCTTTGGCGGCCATTAATGGAGCTTGAGAAGCTTTAGAATAGTGGTGAACGAATTTGGCCAGCCCTTCGGGGTAGAGGAATAGGTCCCTTGAAGTGTGGTGAAATGGGGTATTTATAGGAGAAGTTTGGACCTGGGTGGAAAAACTATAATTATGGTCAACTGCGTACGGGTCGCACGCCGATGTATTTACGAGTCTGACACTGGACAGCTGGTGGAGCGCCCTTTATATCTGGCGCTAGGCTGGTATTAACTTGTACGCTCAGGAACGTGTATGCGACCTTCATCTGCGCGAGTGAGCTGTTTATGCACGAACGAGCTTGCTGTATTCCACAAATAAAGTGGCATCTGACCTTTCTATTCCTGTCACGTGCTTGTAAATATGGGAACATATATTACGGTTATGCCATCATTTCTATTTTCATAGATATGCTCATCCTCTCTTTCAGGTAGAACCACTCGACCAGTATTGCATGACCCAGGGACGGCTCGACAAACTGTGTACGACCAGTGGTGATCGGCTCGACTTCTCCATCATAGTTGATGACTAACCTCGTCTACTACATGGTGCGAGCGACTCTTGATGAACGACAGAGCTGGAGCAAGCGACCGACAACTGGTGCTCGAGCTTGTGACGGGGTGATGCTTTGCTCGACCGCTGCCATGCTGGACTGGATTGCGCGACTTGTTGAGCTCGAGCATAGTGTTAGACCGTGCTGCTCGACCTCTTGATGTGGTAGTGAAGCTCGACTTCAGCAAGACAGAGGCTGCTACTCATCCTTCGGCCTAGTATCGCTCGTCCGAGAGCTGAAAACGTGAATGACCAAAACCGTTGAAGATGCGGTGAACAACCTCTCAGATGGGTGCTACTCAATCCGTGGTTGGCGAACTTGTTGCATGTGTGGTGTTCGATACAATGTCTGAGTGGCTCTTTGGGGTTAACAATTCTCATATTTTAATATGTTGTTTATGGGGATGTGAGACATGTCCATAATTTTTACCAATTTTGTTTGTGACCATTTAGCCCCTGTCAGTGTTGAACAGGGCATAACTTTTGATTCGAATAGACACAGGTGCTGAGATCAGACTCATTGAAAAGGAAATGATGTTTCCCATTCCATAGAGTGGTCACATTAAAATTTTGGCTCAGCGGTTTGGGAGGAATCGTTGTTTTAAGGTTTTATAGTTGGCTATTCAGGTTTTTAGACCATTGTTAGGCTGATTTGGAAGGACCTAATAATGGGCAGGTGGAAGGCTATAATTAGGAGGTAAGAGGCATGTAGAATAGTTTACTTTCTCTATTCTCTCATTTGGAAGAGCTAGAGGTCTTCCATTGCACCATCCTTTACACCTTTCCACCATTAGAGCCTAGATAATCAAAGATCTACATTGCTTGAAGCTATATCTGCACCATTCCAAGAAAGAGTTCATCGAATCAAAGAGTTTAGAGAAAATTCTTCGCTGTCCGGAATCGAGATTTCATTGGTTTATGTTGTTTTGGAGAATTGGTGAGTGATATGCATCTTTCACGTGGATTCAATCAAATATATGAGTTCTATGATCTTAATTTCATCATTTTCATGTCGTTATCCGTAGATCTACATCATAGTAAGTTTATATTCATATGAATCACCATATAATCTAATCTAGCAACTTTAAACCAGTAATTTCTATGTCAATTTATATGTTTATGCAAGTTAGATCCATCATTTAAGTTTAATTATCGAATTATCTATATTTAGAAAATTTTCTATGATTAATGATGATAATGGTTATTTTGATGTTATTGATGATTTGTTGAAGTGTTTGTGATTTATTTGGATGATTTTTAAGAGTGGATTTCATCACCATTGTCGTTTGTCAAAGGTTTGATCAAATTTGGACCTATTTTGGTCAGATCTGGCGTTAGGTCATTTTTCCTTGAGTCTGGTCGTTTTTCTTCTTTTCCAAGAAAGAGTCAGATCACCGAAATGAGTTAAAACATGAAAATCAGGCCATTGGAATTATTTTCAGACCACGGATTCTTTGGGTCGTTGGTTCTACCCCAGGCCATAGAGAAGAGTAAGGTCGGGTCGTTGGAATCTTGGAGCAAGTATGGTGTTTCAGGTCGGAACTTCAAGCCGTGGGAATTAGGTCATTATTACGACCCAAGATATATAGTCATTGGAACTGCTTCAGGCCATGGAATAAAATTTAATGGAGTTTGGTCGAGATGACGTTAGGTCGTTGAAGGCATCTTACGTCGTGGTGTAGCATGGACTACTGGAGGGCTTAGGTTGTTGGTATGCGGGGTAATGCTTTGGAGTTTCAGGTCATGGCATGGCTTCAAGTCGTTAACGATTTAGTATGTACTGAGGAAGATGAAGTAAATGGAACGACCAAGTCAGGTCGTTAGGTCATGGCAAGGCTTGGTATTCGTGTCATGTGAAGGATGGGTTGGCTCCGGGGGGTCCGGTCGATGGGTCGGGTCATGGGTGAGTTAGGTCGGTCGGACACCTAGGGATGGTGATGACTTGAGTATGCTGAACCATATGTTGATGATTTTCTTTGGTTCAAGAATGATGATGACTCCAAAGTGAATTCAAGTGAGAATGTCGAAGTAATGTGATATGTTCGTGATCTTCGGAATGCAACGAATGTGATGACAACTCAAAGGTGTTCCGAGTTTGTTGAGACAGAAGGCCAAGAAATTGTCGTTGTCGTAGGTTTTAGCGAACTTAAAGCAGGGATACGTCAAAAAGACTGGTTGTATGTTCGAGTACCCTAGGTATCATTGAAAGGCCTATGTATATATCGTTGAAAGGCGTATGGAGTTTTTTCTAGAACCGGGGTTACCATTAGCCCTTGACATATGACAAGATTGGCTATCACACGATTAACGATGGTTTCGAAGTAGGATTGGAGGTGATAGCCGAAGTCTGTCATGGATGATTGGTTACTTTGTTTGTACTGTCTCACGTAGATTGTCCAACATCGAAAGAGATGTTTCTTGGGTGCTGTCTGGTATTGGTTTAGGCCTCTGGGGCTTGTGCTTGAGGGATGTTGAATTCGATTAGGATGGTTTACGCGAGATATATAATCTGGATACCCTGAATGTTATAGTTTTTTTGCTTATGATTTCCATGAATGAATGGTTGTTTTAGTTGATATTGATGTATGGTTGAAATGCTTGATGTAAAGGTTATCACTGTCCGATGTGGAGAAGACGGGGGTTGAGTTCTTCTCTGGTGTTGTGGTTAGATTAGTTTGTTTATCTGCCTATGCTCATATACTTTATTGATGATGTTAGTTAGTTGTTTTATCACTCACTAAGACTATTGTCTGCCACAAGGTTTTATGTTTCCCTCTTATTACCTTGGGTTGTTCATCCGATTTTTGGATGGGCAGATTACATAGTTGGTGACAACTACTGACAAGTGATATCTTGGTGGGGACGATGTTGCAGTTCGATAGCGAGCAAGAGGCTGGCGTATTATCTTTTCTGCTATATAGATCTGTATTTCCACTGTTTCATTGTCTTTTTCTCTAAGTGTTGTAGTAAAGCAAATTTGTACAGACATTGTTGAAATTCTGGCGTTTGGATATACTTTCTAGTTGTTATGAAAGTTTGGTGTTTTTCTTCTTAAATATGCTTCACTATCATTGCATATTGTATATGTTCTATTATATCTTATCCTTGCGCTGTGAGTTATACGACAGGTTTCACTTATGTTTACCTACTCTGATGATCCTCCATAGCTGCCTGGAACACCTCGCAATGCATCATTCCTCTTGTTTAGTATAGGGGTTATAGGCGGTCATCACAATGCACCCATGCTGGGTAAACGACAGGCCATAAACTCGACAACACGCTTCATTTTTCTTTTCCATAAGGTACCCAATTAAACTCCAAGGCTTAAGTCTTTAATCTAATTAACCTCGCCCCAAAGAAAAAAATCAACCCAAATAATGGAAAGAAAAATTATTTCTTCTCTCTCTCTCTGTTTCTCAAACAAAGCCAAAAATCAACAAAACAAAACGCCCATT